>CM053028.1:172431677-173631677 GCA_028564925.1 Lithobates sylvaticus | reverse complement strand
AAAAAAACTGGTTACCTAGCGACACTAATGCAGCGATCAGAAAAACGATCGCTTAGTGACACTGGCAAAAGGGGGTGAAAGGGTTAACTAGGGGCAATCAGGGGGTTAAAACCTTTATTAGGTAATATATGGGGGTACCTGACGCTATATAAAAACCTGACGGGGAACCTAAATAACTAACTGGCTGACCAGCGTCACCAGTGACATTTATACAGTGATCACTGGTGAAAGGGTTAACTCTAGGGGCAATCAGGGGGTTAAAACCTTTATTTAGGTTGTAATATGGGGGTACCTGACCTATAAACCTATTTATGAACCTATATAAACATGGCGTTAAAAAAAAAAAAAAAACTGGTTACCTAGCGACACTAATGCAGCGATCAGAAAAACGATCGCTTAGTGACACTGGCAAAAGGGGGTGAAAGGGTTAACTAGGGGCAATCAGGGGGTTAAAACCTTTATTAGGTAATATATGGGGGTACCTGACGCTATATAAAAACCTGACGGGGAACCTAAATAACGAAATAACTAACTGGCTAACCAGCGTCACCAGTGACATTTATACAGTGATCACTGGTGAAAGGGTTAACTCTAGGGGCAATCAGGGGGTTAAAACCTTTATTTAGGTTGTAATATGGGGGTACCTGACCTATAAACCTATTTATGAACCTATATAAACATGGCGGTTAAAAAAAAAAAAAAAAATGGTTACCTAGCGACACTAATGCAGCGATCAGAAAACCGATCGCTTAGTGACACTGGCAAAAGGGGGTGAAGGGGTTAACTAGGGGCAATCAGGGGGTTAAACCTTTATTAGGGGGGGGTAGGGGGCTACCTTGGACCTAAAACTAACTGCCCTGACAGTTATTACAGTCACACTGACACTAAATGCAGTGATCAGTAAATAAATGATCACTGCAATTAGTGACACTGTGACTGGGGGGGGAGGGGGTGATCTGGGGGGTGATCAGGGGGTGACAGGGGGGTGGAATATGTGCCTAACTGTACTGGTGTCAGTGTACTGTTGTGCACTAACCTTTACATGTTCACCGCTCGGCGTCTCCGGTCACATAGACCGGCGCACCGAGCGTGACATCACTTCCGTCTTCCTGTCTATACAATAGACAGGAAGGGGAAGCTTTTCATTGGCCAGGAGCGATCGCGAGGGGGTGGCCAGAAACCACTGGCCGTCCCCTCGTCCCGGATCGCTCCTGACACGATCCCGACCGTCCCCGCCGGCGGAGGGGGGTCCGATCGGACCCCCCAACCGCCGGAAGAATGTCACGTACAGGTACGTGATTCTGCCTGTACGTGCCATTCTGTTGACGTATATATACATGGGGCGGTCGGGAAGTGGTTAAGGATGACTATCTAATACAATCGATGATTTTAAAACAAAAATTCGTCGAAAAAGGTTACCAATCCAATGATTTGAATTTGGTCATCAACCATGTAGCTAATATAGATAGCAAGACTATTCTCTACAAGAAAAAAGAACCAGACTCTAGAAAGATTGATTATAATTTCTCCATGGTTACGACATATTCACACCAATACCGTGATATAAAAAAAAATCATGAATAAACATTGGGGGGTTCTAAAAAATGATAAAATCCTTGGCCCAGCACTACCTGAGAGACCGCAGGTTATATTCAGAGGGGTTCCCCCTCTGAAACTTCAGATTGCACCCAACATTCTAGATGCCCCCAATAGGGTGTCCTTCTTTCAGAAGTCTAAAGGCTACCATCCTTGCCGTTATTGTAATGTCTGTAAGACCAACATTGACCAAAGTAGAAGGATTTGCCATTTTACATCTCATGCCACGGGCAGGACTTTCGAAATCGATACTTTCATTACCTGCACCTCTCTAAACGTGGTGTATCTCTTGGTTTGTCCTTGCGGCCTCCAATATGTAGGCCGCACAACAAGAGCTATGCATGTTAGAGTGGGTGAACACATAGCTAATATTAAAAAAGGGTTTCCAAAACATACGGTGTCGAGACACTATTTGGAGCACCACGAATAGAAACCCTAAAGGGACTATGTTTATAGGTATAGACAGATTCAACCCGCATTGGCGGGGGAGTATGTCCAAACGGGAGATTTCTAAACTCGAAACTCGGTGGATTTACGACCTCAAATGTTACACCCCTTTTGGCATGAATGTTGATTGGGATGTTAACTGCTTCATTAACAGCTTTGTTTTTTTTATATATCCTCCATATTGTATATTAATTTGTTGGCGGTCTCTTGTGGGCTGAGTCCGCCTTTGCATGAACCTTTTTTACTCAACATATGCATGCATGCTTATCAGGCTCACTGACAGGAAAACCCCCTCCTGTATTTTCTTTGTCATTTGTTGTCTGATTTAGTATATGCATATTTACATATGTTTTTTAGATTTATTAATTCCGAATGTATGTGGTATGCACAATCTATGTGCATGCACAGCATTTTTGCCTTGGTTTGAGTCAATCAGGAAGGCTTTTATGTTTTGTCAATTTTATATATTTTATATACTTTTCATAAATGTTTTGTTTTTATTATGATGTTTGCATATCAGGGTTGTAGATGTCATACTAATGCAGTACCATCATTGGTTGCTTGTATATTGTGGCCCCTCAATTACTGATGATGCTAAATATGCCATTTTAAATATATTTGTGTTTTTCTTCCGTCCATTAGAACCAGTGATTAGCCCTGGTTTCCTGGACTTGGAACGCAAACATTATTATTATGTGCGTCATTTCCGGCCTTCTCCTCCGCCGGATGTGTCACACTTAGTGTGATTCCACCCTCTGATCTACTAACGTCAGTTGATGCTCAGGATCACCTGCACCCACAGCTGTTTTTGATCTAACCATTTGTTCGGCCATCCTATCACAAGGAACATTGAACCAAGGTATTTGCTATATATATCCGCCTACTCATTGCATTGGCCACGCCTCTGATGATATCCAATCTAGGATGAAACATGTCAGGCGGGCTGATGCAAGTATGCGGAATTGTCTTTTTATCCATGCCCTGATGTTTTTACTTTGATGTAAGTAGAATACCAGCAATAAAACTGTTAAACTTCACCTTGCGGGCTTCACTATTGTCATTACTCTCTTCCTTCAACCCGTGGGAGAGCTTTTTTCTAGCTTACACCAGATTTGGCTGAGTGGACTTGGTCACCAACATTCCATCAAGATTTTTCGGATTTAATCATACCTTTGGGTTCATCAGACTTCTATCCACCTTCTTCATGGCACCACGTGATTAATATCGCCTTCTTTCTGCTTCTATCTGGTAAGCAGATTACTATCACCTTAAGCGGGATTTTTGCACTACTTGTTCATTTCAAGAGGGATATATATATGTATGCACCATTGTTTTGGTAGAAGATTACTTTCTTCACACAGCACCATTTATGTCTGATTGATGGACTGTCACCATTATTTCTGGATCATTGCCTCCACACTTATAGACTTTTTTGTATTAAGTTTCACTATCACAGCGCCACATTTTGGTTTTATATAAGGATAGGAGTTGCCTATCTATAAATTCCCATCACAGGTGGCAAGCTTTGCCTAGGAGGGGTTAAAAGGTGACCCTGAGTATCCGAAACGAGGAGCTTGAGACGATCCGGGAATTTCTGATAATCAGCCGGCTGAAGTAAGCCTTTTGCTTACATTTGAGTTATCAGACTGCCTTGATCGGTAAGGCAATTTCTGGACAAAGGGTACCTATTTTACTCCCCGTAATCGAACTGTATTGATTGGTGGTTATATGTTATGTTGTCACTGTCTACTGTTCATCAGAGTGTTATAGATAGGAAAGGGAAGAATAGTGCTGTTCACAGGTATATGTAGTACATCTGCTAGATAAAGTAGTTTAGAGGCAAGAGGGTATAGGCACACGTAGAGAAGACTGGCCAGTCATTATGGAATTAAATTAAAGTGGATGGCCACCCTGAAAAAAAAAACTTGATAAAAAATGTTAATAAAAATTTAAAATGAAAAAAAAAAAACAGAAATGTCTGTTGCTAGGCAGATCGTCCTAATCTACTTCTTCCTGTTCCGCGGAGCTGTTCTGTCTTCTGCTCCTAGCGCCGTCTTCTAGTGAATGGGGCGTGGTGTGTTATGGGAACTGTGTGTCCCACAACACATCGCGTTCCCCATTCACAAAGCCCCGAGCGACGACTAGCGCATGCGCAGTAGGAAACGGGCAGTGAAGCTGTAGTTTTCGCTGCCCGTTTCCATTACTGAGGATGGTGGCGCTGGGACCGGAGCGCCGAGGGACATCTCGGCCTCCACGACCGTCATCGCGGGCGTCCTGGGAGGGTAAGTGTACTTATTAAAAGTCAGCAGCTACTTTTTTTTTAAAAACTACTTTTAAAAAAAAAAATATTTAGCTGAAACACCCCTTTAAGTAAGGGAATGAAGGGTAAGAGACCCTCAAAAATGCCCAGCGCAAGAGGAGCGCTATATATGAACCGAAGGTGCGGTTCTGCCTATACTGAGCCCCTAGATTAATGGTTAAAGTGGACATGGATCCACAATGGGTAACTGGGTTACCACCAAAGTCCACAGGGACTAAGAATCATGCAGAGTAAACAGATAGAGAAACAGCTATCTATGTGAGCAGGATGGATCAAGGGTGACAATTAACACTAGACAGAAAGGGACATTTTCATGTTAAGTTGTGGGATGAATTTGGGGTCAGGCACTACAACTAGAAAAGTCAAGAAACAGAGAAATGAGAGTTAAAACAGAATACTTTATATGTTGTCAGAGAGGAAAGATAGGATGAGCACTATGGCTGCCCGTCTAATCGTAGAAGGTACAGTATGTGAAGTATGGTATTACAATACATTGG
The DNA here is from genome assembly GCA_028564925.1 of Lithobates sylvaticus. NCBI lineage: Eukaryota > Metazoa > Chordata > Amphibia > Anura > Ranidae > Lithobates > Lithobates sylvaticus. The sequence goes on along the minus strand of CM053028.1, from coordinate 173,626,817 downwards.
ATGCAAAGGATATCAGAACAAAATAAGGAAAGCAGAAATTTAGCAAGGAAGTATTTAAAAGAGTAAAAGAAAGTGAGAGAATGATATGCATGTGTTGTGTACAAATGGGAAAAATGTAAGCGATTTTAGAGAGATATTTGTGTATGTGTGTGAATGCTGGAACCTTTAGTTCTATCGCTTGTGTGTGTCATGTACGCAGATGTGACCCCCTCCTTTGTGCTCTCCTGAAAGAATGTGGCTGGGATGAGAGGTCGGTGAACACATGCCAATTTCTGTTTTTTAGACAAAACATTTATAAATTTATGTGCCGGGTTAACGAATCTAATGATAAACAATGTGATCACAATTATTTTTGAATCTGTTTTCCAAACATGGTAAAATGAAGGTTACATTTAACTGTGTATTACAAAAAATGAATATCCTTAGATAGTGGAAACAGTGCATGTAAAAAAGGAAATTAAGTCAAATTAAGTAATATGTCCCTCTTTAAGGAACTTTATCTGTGGATATATATTATGGTGTGATATTGAAATTATCATTTGAGTATTAATTTCTAATATGAGTTTAACAATTTTATTAATAATATAGATATATTTGAAACTGGTTTAGACAACATTTGATTGGAAATGAAATCCAGGTTAATGGGGAATTGATAAAAATGGGATTAGTTTAGATTAAGATAACAATTTTGTAATTTTACATTTATGGAGTGGAAAGAAAAAAGATTAAGATGAGGTTGGTAATTGGAATACAGCAGCCATAATGTTTAACAAAGCCAATATGGATGGGATACATAAGAAGTTTTTCTACAAAAATTTGATCTTAAAGTCTGATAATAAATTCATGTGCGGCCCATGATGTGAGAGTAATAATAAATAATATTTAAATATGACAGACCCATCACATCAAGTCCACACACCCTGTTAGGATAGATCCCACCTGCAGACAGTTGTTTTATAGTTTTTGATGTGGCTGAGCGCTTTCTGTTTGTTTTTATATATTTTTATTTTTGAATCCAAAGCAGAATGTGTGGATTGTGAAATGATGTGCCGTTTTCTTTGTAAGTGCAGTGGGTATAAGCAGAAGAATATTTTGGATTTATGGACATCTCTCCATGACCGCAGGGTATTGTTATCATTTATTATAATATTGCCAGGAAAAAGTTGTCTTTTTGAAACATGAAACTGAGCGTGGGATAGATCCAGGGTTCACCACAGTTGTTTTTATAACATACCACTTCTTGTTTTACCTGTTACCAAAGGTGTTACCAAAAGCTGAACATCCCTTCCAGAGATTACAAAAAGATATATTCAGATGCCCAAGTCAGGATCTTACGAGTATGCATTTTGTCTGTATGGAAAGGCCACAGTAAAAAGTGTTAGAAGTAGTTTGTAAGTACAGAATCTACAGAGTAACAGAGGAAATCATTTTTATAGGAGAGTCCTTACTAGAAGTTTTGAGGTTTTATTTTCACACTCCCTACTGTCTACAATGTAGCGGACAAAGTAGAGTAAGAATCTAGAAAACTTTTGCCTGAGTGTTTTCTTATATCCCTAAGGGGATGTTGGACTCTCTCCCTATGGGATTTGGTTTGGGAGTGTGTTACTTGCTTATATTTTGTCTCAGCAGCTGAATTCCTCCATTCGGGTCTTACAGAGAATGTTGCTGATCTTTTAAAGGTTTTTGACAAACTCATTTATGTGTTTTCTCCCCAATTCCAGATCCTAAAAGTTTGGAAGGATCTAAAACTATAGCCAGGTGACTTGTGGATTGTTAAGAGACATTTATATATAAGGAAATGTTTGGAGACTCAATACAGCATCTATTTCATTTACAGTTTTGCAAAACTTGAAGGAAAAAAGTCACCTGGATCCACACCAGACACTGCAAAAATGACTAAATTAAAGAAATCTTTGTGTTTGATTTGTTTCCCTCTTGCAATCACAATCTAGGGTATTTTATTGAATCAATTACTTTTAATTGTAAGGGATATATATATATATATATTTGAAAAGTAGTTTAGCCATGTTGAAGTCATATTTGTCTTTTGTACTTCTTCCATTTTATGTAGAATTGTATGTGTTTACATATGCTGATAAGTCAGCATACCAACAATTAAGCTAGGAGGCCATTCTGGTCACAGGAGTGTACAGCCAGTACTCTGTAACTATAGTTTCATAGTTAGTAAGGTTGAATAAAGACATCAGTCCATCCAGTTCAACCTGAGTGAGTGTCTACAATTGTCCCTATCCCTGTACATTGCACACTCACATTGGTCCCTACCCTCAAGGAGCCCACAATCCAATGTCCTTATTCATATACTATGGCCAATTTTTTTGGACGGAAGCCAATTAACCTACCTGCATGTCTTTGGATTGTGGGAGGAAACCGGAGTACCCGGAGGAAACCCACGCAGGCACAGGGAGAACATGCAAACTCCAGGCAGGTAGTGTCGTGGTTGGGATTTGAACCAGTGACCCTTCTTACTGCTAGGTGAGAGTGCTAACCACTACACCACTGTGCCGCCCACTATGTCTTATCAATCATTTGTTTTTCACAATGAAAAGTCATTTTGTAATGAAAAAAGCTGCTCAGCTATTATTTTCTCTACAATGGAGTTTTTGCCTCTTTGGCCAGGACTACCTCCACCTAAGTGTGTGGAGGTTCCAGGTTAAATGTGATAGCAGGTATGGTTAGTGATCAAAATATTGATCAAAATAGAGGAGATGTAATGGAAATTTGTAAGTTCTATATATAATTGTATTCTATTTTGTATGTATTGCACACTGCACTCACTGTGCACATGGCACTAATAATGTTTTCAGTACATGTTTACATTCTTTTGAGTCCTGATTATAATTAGCCTGCCTATGATACGCCCCTTGTTACCATAAACGTACAATTGTAATATTAATGTGATACCTACGTAATCATGTGTATAAAAACATTCAATTGCGTCATAATAAAGCAGAACGGTTATTTGGAAAGATGCTGAGCGTATCTTTTGTGTCTGTTCCCTACTGCAGTAGTTATTATTAATTTGGAACCACTAATCAATATGAGGATAGGAGTTGCCTATCTATAAATTCTCATCACATATATAAAATATAAAAATATGAAAAATATTAATAATATATATATATAGCCCAATAAAAAAATTAAAATTAGGTATTAGTCCCATATTATGCAGTCAGTGAGGTGTGTAATATACTCTCAGTAATGTATATGTAGTCAGTGGCGTAACTAGAACCCTCAGGGCCACGATGCAAGAAATCCCCCCCCCCCCCCCCGATCTCCGGACAAAGCTCTTTATTCTGAGCCCGATGTTGGAACACCAGGGCCCAGTCACAAGTGGGTGGCTGCAAATAAAGGAACCGATTTCTTCATTTCCCCCCACTTATCCTCCTCTCCCACCCACAGGCATTCAGCAGCTGCAGGAGGAAAATGGAGAGGTGGGTTCCTCTATGTCGGTGTTTTACAATCTTTTTCCAGTCAGGACACCCTTGAAGCACACCCCTAGGTGAATGGGGCTGCACTGCAACCCCTCTGCAACTGTGTGCATTGCATGCAGTTGCAGCATAGTGAAGCATTTAAGGGGTTAAAGTAAGCAACATATTGCCTCTCTACCGGCTGTCAAATGCCTCTGAAAAGCAGCGATCTGAGCATGGATCGCTTTTCGGAGCAACAGCATTTTACATAAAATGTGCATACATACATACATGTAAACACACACACATATATAAAAACACACACACATATATATACATGGGTCAAGTCCTGGGGAAAAAAGTGTGGGAACTCCCACCCAAGATCCACTCCCCCACCAAAAAAAAAAAAAAATGTTCACCTCTCTTTCCTCACTTTTCTTGCCTATCTTGTCACCTGTTAGTATCCCTCTGCTATCCTATATTTCTTTTTTTTTTTCTTTTTTTCCACCTCAGCGAACATTAAAGAGACTTTTATTCAACTTGACGTTCATTTCTGTCTCTTTCTTTAAGTCACATCATTGTGGTATTTTCTTTTCAAATTTATTCATATAATTTTCCATCCCTCAATCCCCCCGTGCCCCTTTCCTACATTTCTAACCATCTTCATGTCCCTACCACCTTTGACCCAGGCCTTTCATTCATGCATACATATCTTTATGCTAATACTTATTGATTCTACTTTACTACTTTAGATGCCTGACAAACATACTTATTTTCACAGCCTACAATTTTTATGGACTAACGAGGTCTCTAGGGATACATAACTACACCTATGACATGCCTGCTCTCCGTTTGGCCCCTGGTGGGGTCCCATCTGACTCTGGGGAGGCACCTGCTGTCGCCGTCTTGGAGCTGCACACCTGTAGCCATGGTCAAGCTCAGTGGTGAGTATGGGGACCCACAACCCATCCTACCCTGTGCCTTTATAACTAATACTGTGCCATATTGCCAAACATATATTTTTTCATCCTAGTTACATTGTTCCACACATCTACCCCTGAAGAGCGAGCTGGATCTCACGAATATAGTCGGGTAGTATGATGCCCATGTACTATGACTGCTACTACATTTATGTACCAATATTCCTTGTTTATGTATCTTTTTTAATTCGCAACTGTTGGTGTTATCTATGCATGTAAACAATTGTACTTGAATATACCATATACTATATTTATTACTGTTATGTTTACTGGCGGAAACGGTACCCACCTAATTTAAAGTCCCAGGACAAATCCTTCGTTTTTTTGTACGATTAAAGAAAGTATTTGCCACCTTCCTGATTTTTTATTTATTTTTTGCATATTTCTCACACTTAAATGATTCAGATTAGACGCAGAATCTGCAAATCTTCACGAAATACTAAAATGAAAATATGGTAATTAAAGCTATAAAATGTGGTTGCGGGAAGGTGAATCTATTTAAAATTATTCTCATGCCCCAACTGCTATACATGCTACACAACTCCCCAGTAGTGATCCCACTAAAGACCTTCAGAATAGTGAATACTATATTTTGCAAGTTAATATGGAAGAACCGACCTCCTAGGATAAAGCTAGAACACCTGCAATGTCCCAAGGTTGACAGCGACCCTGCGCTACCAAACCCTTGGTTGTACTATTTGGCATCTCAAGTGCAACATCTGATAGGTACCATAGTCCCAGAGGGAGACCACATTAACAGAACTCCCAGTGCCTCAGAAAACATTATGCTGCATACGGTAGGTGGAAAATTTCCCACATACAACTTAATACAGAAAATATGGAATAAAATCAAATATCTGCAGGGGGCAATGGGTATTAGTGAGTACAGCCTCATTTGGGCAAGTGATTCCTATCCCGAACTGGCAAAACTGCAGCATGCGGAGAGGTGGAGGAGGAGTGGCGTGCTCTACTTGACACAAATAATCAGCCATGGTAAACTACTGCCCTTTGAAACTCTGAGGGAGAAATATATGTTACCAGCGCATTTGGCACTTTTATTATATGCAATTTAGGCATGCTTCTATAGCCCAATCAAGGGCCTCCGAGTGGCATGTGGATGAGGCGCCCCTCCTTTTCCAGCTTAAGACAGCGGAGACCTCTAAAGGGTTCATTTCCCAGAGCTATGGAACACTACTGAGTAAGTTTCTTGCTAAACACCCCCTAACAGTTAAAAGAAAATGGAAAGTGGATGTAGGACCCCTGGACGAAGATCACTGGGAGGAAGCCCTACAGACAGTGGCCATATGCTCTCTGAACGTGACACAAAGGTTGACACAATTGTATACAGTGGCAGAATTATAGGGGTTGCCGAGATCGCCATGGCGACCGGGCCCCTTGCTGCAGGGGGCCCTTGAGGGCCCCTTGTACTCTTCGATAGGAGGGGAGGCTGAGAGGAGCTCCACGATCGTCAGCGGATTCTGAACTGTAATCGGCACTGTGCAGGGAGCGCCTCACATTAACCTAGTGAAAGCAGTGTGTGCTGTGCTCTTTGTCCCCCCCTACAGTGCAGTACCAGGCAGGAGGAGCCAAGGTAAATGTCTGCCGTTTTTTTTATAAGACTATCTATCTACTGTATGTGTGTGCATGCATGTGTGTGGGGGTGTGGGGGTGCGTGTGTGTGTGCATGCATGCATGTGGGTGTGTGTGTGGGGGGGTGCATGCATGTGGGTGTGCATACATGTGTGTGTGTGGGTGTGCATACATGTGTGTGTGTGGGTGTGCATGCATGTGTGTGTGTGGGGGGGGGTGTGTGCATGCATGCGTGTGGGGGGGGGGGTATGCATGTGTGTGTGTGGGGGTGTGCATGCATGTGTGTGTGTGGGGGGGGGGAGTGTGCATGCATGTGTGTGTGTGGGGGGGGTGTGCATGCATGCATGTGTGTGTGGGGGTGTGCATGCATGGGTGTGTGTGGGGGTGTGCATGCATGCAAGTGTGGGGGGGGGTGTGCATGCATGTGTGTGTGGGGGTGTGCATGCATGTGTGTGTGTGGGGGTGTGCATGCATATGTGTGGGGGTATGCATGCATATGTGTGTGGGTGTGCGCGCGCGGTGGGGATTCACAGTGGCAGCATTTGGCACACCGGCAGCATTTGATGGGCACACTGGCAGCATTTGATGGGCACAGTGGTGGCATTTGATGGGTACACTGGCGGCATTTGATGGGCACACTGGCGGCATTTGATGGCACAGTGGCAGAGTTTGATGGGCACAGTGGCGACATTTGATGCTACGATGGTGGCGTTTGATGGTACAGTGGCTGCAATTGATGGGCACAGTGGCGACATTTGATGGTACAGTGGTGGCGTTTGATGGTACAGTGGCTGCAATTGATGGGCACAGTGGCAGCATTTGATGGGCACAGTGGCGACATTTGATGGCACAGTGGTGGCGTTTGATGGTACAGTGGCTGCAATTGATGTTTTTATTTCTGAATTTTTTGAATTTTTCAGTTTGCTTGCGCCCCCGTAAAAAATTTTGAGCACCAGCTGCCACTGGTTTATATGTGCATATATATATATATATATATATATATATATATATATATATATATATATGTGTGTGTGTGTGTGTGTTTTTATATATGTGTGTGTGTTTACATGTATGTATGCACATTTTATGTAAAATGCTGTTCCTCCGAAAAGCGATCCATGCTCAGATCGCTTTTCAGAGGCATTTGACAGCCGGTAGAGAGGCAATATGTTACCTACTTTAACCCCTTAAATGCATCATCACTATGCTGCAACTGCATGCAATGCACACAGTTGCAGAGGGGTTGCAGTGCAGCCCCATTCACCTAGGGGTGTACTTCAAGGGTGCCCTGACTGGAAAAAGATTGTGAAACACCGACATAGAGGAACCCACCTCTCCATTTTCCTCCTGCAGCTGCTGAATGCCTGTGGGTGGGAGAGGAGGAAAAGCGGAGGGAAATTAAGAAATTGGTTCCTTTATATGCAGCCACTCACTTGTGACTGGGCCCTAGTGTTCCAACATCGGGCTCGGAGTAATGAGCTTTGTCCGGAGGTCAGGGGGGGGGGCCCTCCATGGTTTCTTGCATCGGGCCCTGAGGGTTCTAGTTACGCCACTGACTGTATACATAACTGCGAGTATATTACACGCCTCACAGGCTGCATAATATGGGAATAATACCTACTCCTACGTGCACTAGATGTAAAAGGGACCATGGGGACTTGATACACATGCTATGGCGTTGCCCCAAACTGCATGTAAATTGGAGGGGGGTGACAGACACTCTAAACACTGTGTTCCAAGTGTCAATCCCACTGTTGCATTCTGAGTTTGCTGGACGAGCTGGAATGGGAACCTCATAACAGAGAGGCCCTCTTTAGGGCCCTCTTTATGGCCCGCAAATTGATAATGCTACACTGGAAGTCTGATTCACCCCACTTCGGTCAAGGAGTGGACCACTGCACTAGGTAATACACTGAGAATGGAAAAAGTCATATACTAGCATAGAGGATGCTCAAAAAAATGTGAGAAACTGTGGGAGCCATGGCTGGGAACCCCGGGACTTGCCCTGGACGACCTAGTCATAGACAGACTTTTGAGACTCAATATGGGCTAACGGTACTACTCAGTCCGAATTACGGCTTGCTTGAGGTGGACATGTTAAATTGTAACACAATGTGGGCAGGAGGTAAAAGCGGAACTTGTACATAGCTGCTGGATGGTTGGAGATGGCAACTGTATTAAAGGGGGGGGGGGGTGATAAACAAAAATGCTCTATTTCTAATATACCTGGAACTGTATACCATTGCCATATATGCTCTGAATACTTGGACTGTATGTGTTTATTACCAAATAAAACTTTTTTCTGGATTAAAAAAAAAAAGCTGTAAAATGTGAAAATCCCATCAAAAATTATTTGTGTGCAGTGTGGAAACCAGGATACCTGAATCCATCTTATACCTGATTGATCCTGGTGTGCCGAGATCAAGGGATTTCACCATACTCAATGCCAATTTGACCCCTGTAATAAGGATCCAAAGAGGAAGGTAGGAGGCAGTTTGTTTGGGTGCCAGTGGTGGTTGTCCTTTCCTGTCCACATTAAAGGTATATCCCATCAAGTGTGCGGTCTTCAAATATCTTTGAGGATTAATTGATCTATGGACATTACCTTTATGCGTTACACCTACTATCTACTGTATGCCCAACAAGGACCAGAATGATGCCTGCAGGTTTAGGTATCATCTTGGTATCATTATTTTCAGCCAGCTTTCATGTAAAAGCAATCCTAGCGGTTAAGTAGCCTCTAGACCAGGGGTCTCAAACTGGTGGCCCTCCAGCTGTTGCAGAACTACAAGTCCCATGAGGCATAGCAAGACTGCCTCAAGACAAGCCACAAGCATGACACCCAAAGGCATGATGGGACTTGTAGTTTCGCAACAGCTGGAGGGCCGCCAGTTTGAGACCCCTGCTCTAGACTGCTTTTACAAGCAGTGGGAGGGAACACCCCCTCCCCTCCCACCGTCTTCCATGGTTTTCTCTGGCTCTCCTGTCCCAACAGGGAACCCGAGAATGCAGCCGGTGGTTCCACCAGCTGACCATTGAGCTGATCAGAGACCAGAACGGCTCCAATCATCTCTATGGCCTAAGAAACCAGAAGCTACGAGCATTTCATGACTTGGGTTTCGCCAGATATAAACAGCACCATTGGGAAAGCATTTTATCACACCGATCTTGGTGTGCTTAGATGCTTTGAAGGCAGAGAAGAGACCCCAATTTTTTTCAATAAAGAGTACCTATTACTATCATAGGGGATATTTACATTCCCTGAGATAACAATAAAAATGATTAAAAAAAATATGAAAGAAACAGTTTAAAAATAAAATAAAAAAGCAAAATAAATGCTAAAAAAAAACACCCCTGTCCCTCTGTGCTCACACGCAAAGGTGAAGGCAAGCGTCGGTCTGGTGTCATATGTAAACAGCAATTGCAATATGCATGTGAGGTATCACCACGAAGGTCAGATCGGGGGCAGTAATTTTAGCAGTAGATCTCCTCTGTAAATCTAAAGTGGTAACCTGTAAATGATTTTAAAGGCTTTTAAAAATGTATGTAGTTTGTCGCCGCTGCACGTTTGTGCGCAATTTTAAAGCATTTCGTGTTTGGTATCCATGTACTGGGCATAAGATCATCTTTTTTATTTCATCAAATATTTGAGCAATATAGTGTATTTTAGTGCATAATAATTATGCAATAATTGAATAATAATTTTTTCCCAAAAAATTGTGTTTGAAAAATCGCTGCACAAATACTGTGTGAAAAAAAAATTGCAACAACTTAGACATGTGCACACTAGGGCTGTTGAAATTAATCATAGCATCGATGCATCGCCAATCAACCATACACGATGCGGCATCAATGCTACGACTGGAAAAATCTATGTTTTTAGATGACGTCATCCTCGCTCCGTGTTATGCCCCGCCTCCGCAACCGAACGGAGCCGAAAGCCGCCGAAGAGTTGTGGGAGTAAGCCGCGCTGGCTTTTCCCGCTTCCTGACACCCACTGACGTCATCCTCTGCGTCGCGCTGTCTGCACGTTGGCGGGGACATGGAGCGCCGGTGTTCGGAACTGCTGCTGCTAAGAGTGCCAGTGGCGGCTGGCTTGTGGAGCACGGAGCGTGGAGGAGGATGAGGCAGAGCCAGGTAAGGGGGGCCGTGAGGAGGACACCGAGGGGGGTGGATGTGGTAAGGGAGATGCCAGACTGTGCTATCCAAGCCAAGCTGACCAATACCCCGCCCCCTGCTGAGCGTGCTGTGCTGTGTTCAAATCATTCACCAGAAATCAGGAATGATTTGAACACAGCACAGCACACTCAGCACTGGAATTACTTTGAATACACAAAAGATTTCTTTCAATCAGATCACAGATTTATATATTTCAGGACTATATTTATTCACTACTTAATGAGACTCTTTTGTACATCACCACAAAGCACTGCACACCATTTTTAGTTTTTTATTGCCCTATCTGCATGCTTACTGTGTAGAGATGGGGGGAGAGCAGAGGACTGTGTGGATGCTGGTCGAAAGAGATGTGAATTGGTCCGTGGTGACACTAGGCAGGGGAGCGCTATGGTAATGAAACAGTATTATGTGGTGAGGGGGGCGGGGTATAGGTCAGCTTGGGTAGGACAGTCTGGCACCTCCCTTACCATGTCCAGCAGGTTTGCAGTCTCTGACCATCCCCTGTATAATGTCTGCAGTCTCTGACCATCCCCTGTATCATGTCTGCAGTCTCTGACCATCTTCTGTATCATGTCTGCAGTCTCTGACCATCTTCTGTATCACGTCTATAGTCTCTGACCATCTTCTGTATCACGTTTGCAGTCTCTGACCATCTTCTGTATCACGTTTGCAGTCTCTGACCATCCCCTGTATCATGTCTGCAGTCTCTGACCATCCCCTGTATCATGCCTGCAGTCTCTGACCATCCCCTGTATCATGTCTGCAGTCTCTGACCATCTTCTGTATCACGTCTGCAGTCTCTGACCATCTTCTGTATCATGTCTGCAGTCTCTGACCATCTTCTGTATCACGTCTGCAGTCTCTGACCATCTTCTGTATCATGTCTGCAGTCTCTTACCATCTTCTGTAGTCATTTGGGGGCAGTCTGGAGCTCATCTTTAAGTTGTCTGCTGTGTTTACACTTTGCTACATGCAGGTAGTGTTGTCTTTTTTTTAAGAACAGATAAAATTTAGAAAATTGAGTTCTTTTGACTGCTTAAATTTTTTGGATGAAAACCATGCGCAGTAATCGTGATGCATCGCCCAATCGAATCGAATCGTGAACCGGATAATCATAATCGAATCGAATCGTGAGGCAAGTGAAGATGCGCACCCCTAGTGCACACTGAAATATTTTGTTTCGGAATTTCGCTTTTGTCCGAAAAATACATTTATTTAGTTACTCCCGAAATTAGTTTTTATTTATTTTGTTTAGTTAAAAAATGCATTTGTCCGAAAATCCGAAATAGTTAAGGTCAAATCTGTTATTGAAGGCTTATGGTGTCTGTCAAATGTTCTAAGAAGATTCGACGGAGCAGCTAAACTGTACGACGCCTCAATCGTACATTTCCGGTCAAATGTTCCGCCTACAAGCTTTAGTAGAATTCTAATGTTGTATGACACTAGTAATAATTATATTTATTAATTATTATTACTAGTCAACCAACATCAGAATTCTTCTATAGCCTATGGGCAAAGCATTTGACCATAAATGTCCACTTGCGCCGACTGCTTCGTCGAATCTTTATGTTGAATCTTTTCTCTCTATGTCGAATAATCTTGGACTAATAGAGTTAGGTTAGGCACATTCAACCTTTTTTGCTATTGTCTCTATAATGCCAAATCTTTTCTCTCTATGTCAAATCTTTTCTCTCTATGTAGAATAATCTTGGGCTAATAGAGCTAAGGTTAGGCACATTCGACCACAGGTTCGATGGACACAGATCACTATTGTCAGCGTCATGTGTAATCTCCTATTTATATCGAACTGTTGTCACAATGAAAATAAAGCATTTGTTTATGTCAAATCTTTCGGTTTTCAAATTCTGCACGTTCGTTATCGTTTGTAAAAACGATAACGAAAATACCCGAAATTCGGATGAAAATGCATTCGGACGAAAACGAATGCACATGTCTACAACACCCACCATTTTAATCTGTAGGGCTTTTGCTTTAAAAAAAATATATAATGTTTGGGGGTTCAAAGTAATTTTCTAGCAAAAAGAAAATATTTTTTCATGTAAACAAAAAGCGTCAGAAAGGGCTTCGTCTTCAAGTGTGGGTGATGTGTGACATAAGCTTCTAATGTTGTGCATAAAATGCCGGGACAGTTCAACCCCCCCCCCCCCCCAAAGCTATTTGCTGATAGGCATGTTGGGTCCATGGAATATTTTATATTTTTTTATATTTTGCCACAAGTTTCGGGTAATGCCAAACTTTTTTTTTTTTTTGCAAGTTGTCACTAAATGATATATTGCTCAAACATACCATGGGCATATGTGGAATTACACCCCAAAATACATTCTGCTGCTTCTCCTGAGAACGGGGATACCACATGTGTGAGACTTTTTGGGAGCCTAATCCCGTACAGGACCCCTTAAAAACAAGCACCGCCTTCAGGCTTTCTAAGGGCGTAAAATGGTGATTTCACTTCCTCATGGCCTATCACAGTTTTGGAGGCCATGAAATGTCAAGATAGCACAAAACCCCCACAAATAACCCAATTTTGGAAAGAAGACACTTCAAGCTATCTCCTGAGAGGCATGTTGTGTCCATGGAATATTTTATATTTTGCCAGAAGTTTTGTGAAAATTACAATTTTATTTATTTATTTTTTACATAAAGTTGTCACTAAATGATATATTGTTCAAACATGGCATGGTTATATGTGGAATTACACCCCAAAATACATTCTGCTGCTTCTCCTGAGTACAGGAATACCACATGTGTGAGACTTTTTGGGAGCCTAGCTGCGTACGGGACCCCAAAAACCAAACACCGCCTTCATGCTTTATAAAGGCGTAAAATCACCACCCCAAATGACCCCATTTTGGAAAGTAGACACCCAAAGGTATGTGCTAAGGGGCATGGTGAGTATTTTGCAGCTCTCATGTTTAAAAATTAACAAAGAAAAGACATTTTTTTATTTTTTCAAAACTTTGTGACAAAAAGCGAGATCTGCAAAATACTCAGCATGCCTCTCATAGCTTGGGGTGTCTACTTTCCAAAATGGGGTCATTAGGGGGGGGGGGGGGGTTGTGCTAAATGGGCATTTCATGGCCTCCGAAACTGTGATAGGCAGTGAGGAGTGAAATCAAACATCTACTCCCTTAGAAAGCCTGATTTCGGGGTCCTGTACACGGCCAGGCTCCCAAAAAGTCTCACACATGTGGTATCCCCATACTCAGAAGAAGCAGCAGAATGTATTTTGGGGTGTAATTTCACATATGCCTATGGCATGTTTGAGCAATATATCATTTAGTGACGACTTTGTGCAAAAAGAAAAAGTTTGTAATTTTCCTGCAACTTGTGGCAAAAAGTAAAATATTCAATGGGCTCAGCATGCCTCTCAGCAATTTCCTTGGGGTGTCTACTTTCCAAAATGGGGTAATTTGCGGGGTTTGTACTGCCCTGCCATTTTAGCACCTCAAGAAATGAGATAGGCAGTCATAAACTAAAAGCTGCGTAAATTCCAGAAAATGTACCCTAATTTGTAGACGCTATAACTTTTGCGCAAACCAATAAATATATGCTTATTGACATTTTTTTTTTACCAAAGACATGTGGCTGAATACATTTTGGCCTAAATGTATGACTAAAATTGAGTTTATTGGATTTTTTTTATAACAAAATGTAGAAAATATCATTTTTTTCCACATTTATATAGTTTATATCGCAAAAAATAAAAATCGCAGAGGCAATCAAATACCCTCAAAAGAAAGCTCTATTTGTAGGGAAAAAAGGACACAAATTTTGTTTGGGTACGGTATTGCATGACCGCGCAATTTACCAGTTAAAGCAGTGCAGTGCCAAATTGTAAAAAGTGCTCTGGTCACTGAGCAGCCAAATTTTCCGGGGCTGAAGTGGTTAAAAACCTGTGTACTGTGTTTTATTTTTGACACTTTTTTTTCAGGTGAATGGGTAGGGGTACAATGGGATCTGGTGGCCCCCTTGTTAAAGTGGGGGTTCCCAGATTCCGATAAGCCCACTGCCCGCAGACCCCGACAACCAGTGGCCAGGGTTGTCTGGAAGAGGCCCTTGTCCTCATCAACATGGGGGCAAGGTGCTTTGGGGTGGGGGGACACAGGGCCTCCCCTGCCCCAAAGCACCCACCCCCCCATTTTGAGGGCATGTGGCCTGGTACGGTTCAGGAGGGGGGCACTCGCTTGTCCCCACCCCCTTTCCTGACCTGCCTTGCTGCATGCTTGGATAAGGGTCTGGTATGGATTTTGGGGAGCCCCCACGCCGTTTTTTTTTTTATCTGGCGTGGAGTTCCCCTTCAAGATCATCAGAGCATGCCAAAGTCGCATGCCAAAGTTGGATCAGTCAAGACGGCGATCCGACTTTAGTGATAGTCAATGGGCTGAAGTAGGATCAAAGTAGTGCAGGGAGCATTTTCAAAAGTCGGACCGACTTGTGTCACACCAGTTAAGACGGCTCCCATAGGAAAACATTGATTTTCACATGTCATGCAAGATGAGCTCCCAATGTCGGAGCATTTGTCGTACCAGTGTGAACCCGTCCTAAAGTATTTCTCCAATTTACAAGCAATAAATGCAGAATTGTTAGATATAACATTCATATGAGTACATCAATGTGCTACATTAAATTCAGATTGAAAATGGTATTAAACCCAAAAACAAAAATGTATAATATTGCAGCTTACCAAATCATAGATGTGGTGGATGCATTGTTTTCTTTTTTAGGCTGTTGTCCTTTATTTTCACTTGGTGATCCTGCCAGATGGGTCTGTTAGTTTTAAGTCCAGACAAAGTAGCAGTTAGAGGGTTGAGAAAACCATCTAACACTGACAAGGGTGCATATAAGGTTCAACTTTAACTCTTTTATGTAAAACCTAAAAAGGGGAAAAAACTGTTTGCTGTAACTTCTTACAAAGTGTTAGCTGGTGTTCAGCTTCACTTTGTTAGTCCAGTCCATCTGAATCTGCTAGTCTAATGCAGCGTACACACGGTCGGAATTTCCAATGAAAACAGTCCGATGGGAGCTTTTCATCGGATTTTCCGACCGTGTGTATGCCCATCGGTCTTTTTCTGTTGGACTTCCCGACGGACTTTGGATTGAGAACCTGTTCTCAATTTTTCAGACGGAAAACCTTTCTATCGGATTTTCCGATCGTGTGTAGGCAATTCCAACACGCCAAAAATCACGCATGCTCAGAATCCAGTACGAGACGGAACCGCTCGGTCTGGTAAAACTAGCGTTTGTAATGGAGATAGCAGATTCTTCACACTGCAATTTTTTAAATTGTTCAATGCCGCGCATTCTCTTCTTTATAATGCTAGAAGAATGAAGTTGTTTTGCTGCTCATATTCACACAGAGTTTTCACAAACGTATTTCTTTATTATTTCTAGGTCTCTCCTGAATAATATTTATATTAGAATTTAAGCCAGATCTGCATAAAATATATATCATTTTTTAAGTGCTTTTTTTTCTTTAATAAAAATATTTGTATTATTGTATTATTTTCTCGTGCTCTCCTTTTTATTTTTTATGTTACGTTTCCACAACACCATTATTATGTATTATTTGTAAACCTGTTTGTTGTTGGTGTTCCTTGTTAATTTTGACATTGTATTTTTGAAATGTACCTGCCTACTCACCCAAAATAAATTGATTTGCTATTTGCAGAGGTGGGGGACTCGAGTCGCATGACTTGACTCGAGTCAGACTCGAGTCGGCTATTTGAGGACTTGCGACTTGCTTGACAAAATTAAACAAATGACTCGACTTGACTTTGACTTGACACTAATGACTTGTGACTTGACTTTGACTTGGGCCCTATGACTTGGCAAGTCATTACTACCACTAACCATTGCAGTGTAAAAGGCGCGCCTCCTTGTCTGTGATAGGCGGAACCGCGCCTCCTTGTCTGTGATAGGCGGAACACTCAATTTCACAGCAGGCAGTGTTCCGCCTATCACGGACATCCTCTCATCCTCGTCTGTGTTATGAGGATGAGCGGATAGCCGTGATAGGCGGAACACTGAATGCTGGGAAATAAATTGAGTGTTCCGCCTATCACAGACGATGAATGCGATTTTGCAATACTGGAAACGTGGAATGGCCGCCGGGACGCCGATGGGACGCCGCCGACCAGGTACACCGGCACTGACAGTATACGGTCGGTGTTGTGCAAATTATTAATTTTTTTTTTTTACAGCATTATTGTCTAAGTCCAAGGGGTCTGACTCATATAAAAAAAAAACATTGGCACTAATGAACTGACAATCGTAGGAAAGAAATACACATATTGGAGACAATAGGGGCCATTTTGAATAATTGCCCCTATTGTCTCCAATATGACTATTTCCTATGATTGTCAGTTCATTGATTTACATTGATCCTATGTGAGGTCCTAATGTTTAGTACTATATTTATGACCAGTTGCTGTAGGTGTGCAATTTGCTTATAACCAGCTATGGGGTTGTGCAATTAATGAGTTGGAAGCTGTCCGATAGATCAGTTTAAGTTTATATGGAGGTGCGCAATTATTAACCAGTTTATAACAAGCTGTAGGGGCATGCAATTAATTTGCTTATAATAAGCTATGGGGGTGTGCAATTCATTTATAACCAGATATAGGGTTGTGCAAATATTAATTTTGACTTGGGAGGTATGCAATTGATCAGTTTAAAACCAGCTATGGGGTGTGTGCAATTAATCAGACAGTTTGACTTGGGAGGTGTGCAATGGATCCACTGGTTATTAACTGGCATTGCACACCCCCATAGCTTGTTATAAACTGGTCAATTGCACACCTCCCAGGTCAAACTGATCAATTGCACACCCCCATAGCGGATTATAAATTGATCAATTGCACACCCCCATAGCAGATTATAAAAAATTGGTCCATTGCACACCCCCATACTTGGTTATACACGGATCCATTGCACACCTCCCAACTGATTAATTGCACACACCCCATAGCTGGTTTTAAACTGATCACAAGGACCCCTGGCCCATTCTTAAAACAGCAGTGGTAAACTGGCCACCCTTGCCCTATTTAAATGGCAGCTTCTCAGAACGGCTCATTGTGCTTCCATTCCCACCAGTCTTTTTTTGCCGGCCTGTGCCACCCCTTTGTCTGCCCAGCTGCTTTGCCATTACTGATCAGCAGCAGCTGGGGGAACAATGACAGTGGCAGGGTCCGGTGTGCCCCCCTCCAGAGAGTCACAGACAGCCGGGGCAAAACTGGCACAGGAGACTGAAGTATTTGCCCGTCTGACTGCAGGCGTGATCTGCATGCCAGGCAGGGCTCGGTGAGAGAGTAGCTGGCAGAGGCTGGTGCTGAGAGTGTACTATAAGAACGGTAATGTATAGCAAACCCTAGACAACCAAATGGTGGGCAGTAATGTATAGCAACCCCTAGCAACTGAATGGTGAGTTCATTAATAATTGAACATGTTACTTGTTTGTTGCCTAAATACTAAAATTTACACTTAAAACTGTAGTTTTTTTTTAATTTTTGGAAACGCCAGTAAAAACTTGCCTGTGCCAGTACATTTTGGGTGTCACGTGTGGCTGTTCTTTCACAGAGGAAGAGAGAGATCTTGTGTCTAAGCTGAAACGCAGATCTCTCTTTTATTCTAACACATCCATCCCTGCCACAGTTATAAAGCAGTCCCTAGGAGCATACCTAACCCCTTTATCACCCCTAGTGTTAACCCCTCCCCTGCCAGTGTCATTTATACAGTAACAGTGCATTTTCTTTAGCACTAGTCACTGTATTGGATTGGTGTCACTGGTGCCAATAAATAGTTTTGTAAGTAAGCAACACCTTATTTTCTGGCAGTGCCCCTCCCGACACAGTATACTCTGGATCCGCCCCTGAGAGACCAACGCACAAGACAGCTATAATGGAGGGAGCGATTCCAAAAATAATTAAATTTGGATTTAAGGATTATGTTTTAGATGTTGGCGAAAAGAAGAGAACGGCGATGTGCAAGGTCTGCAGCTCAAAAATAAGAGACACGTCAACCACAACACAAACAAAACCCACAAAGAAAGGTAGGTACAGTAACGTGTATGGGTGGGAGCAGAGTGTATTGTTGTTAAAATAAATAAATCACATAGCTAACTTTATTTTCCATCTCTCTTCTGTTTACTCTATAGATATGAAGAGTACATCCATACCAAAGGGACTTTTGATGCTAGCCAGCCTCAAATCTCACAATTCATCGCACAGGTGACTGTGCAGCTATACCACTGCAACCACCAGCAGCAGAAGGCAATTACAAACTCAATCCTGTCAGACCTCATTATAAACTGCAACATGCCACTGTCCATCATTGAACATCAAAGCTTTCGTCGTTTTTTGTCAATAGTAGACAACAAGTACTCTCCAGTAAGTAGAAGAACAATTACTGGCAAGCTTGACAATCTGGTGGCAGATAGGCAAATGAAGCTGAAAAATGAACTCGCAGCAGTAGATCATCTGTCAGTGACTGTAGATATATGGTCAGACCGCAGGATGAGAGGCTTTCTTGGAGTCACAGTGCACTGGATCAACATTGAGGAAGACCGTCTTCAGTTGAAATCACAGTTGCTTGCGTGCAACCGCTTCAAAGGTCCCCATACAGGGGAAAGAATTTGTGAGGAATTTGAGCGTGTATGTGAAGAGTACAAGATTAAAAAAAAGGTAGACCACATCATCTGTGACAATGCCGCAAACATGAAAAAAGCATTCACTACATGTTTTCCAGGACAGGGAGAAGAAGACGATGACCTTGATGATTCGGACATTTGGAATGACTTGTCAATGGAAGAACAGGAGATGCTTGACATTTATTTGAGTGCAAAAACCCAGACTAGACTTCAATGTTTTGCACACACGCTTCAATTGGTAATAGGTGATGGACTTAAGGAGACTAAATTAGTCAATGCAGCTCTCGCCAAAGCTTCCAGGTTGAGCTCCTTGTTACATACAAGCACCTCTTTCAAGGAAAAATTCGAAGAGAAGTTTGGACAGCGTGGAATCCCTGCCGCTGTTACCACACGCTGGAATTCCACACTGAGGCAATTGAAATCAGTGGTCAGCTGTGACCAGGTGAAACTGACTAGAATTCTTGAAGATGGGGGACACAGAGAGACTGTATTCACAGCTAGAGAGTGGAATCAGATTAAGGAACTCGTGGATGTCCTTCAACCTTTTGGAGAAGCCACAGACCTCTCACAGGGAGAAAAAATTGTGACAATAAGTGCTGTTGTACCCTGTATCCTTTCTCTGAATCACCACTTGGAAAATCATAAAGAGAGCGTGCGCTACCTTGGTGGCTTGATCCGTAGCCTGCAAGAATCACTCAAAAGACGATTCGGAGGGATCTTTGTCAATGTGAGGATGGCAGATGAACACAATGATGTAGCAACCTTACCCTTCTCTGACCCTCTATACCTAAAAGCTGCTCTGCTGGATCCTTCATTTGGCACCATGTGGTTGACCCATGATGTTTTGGCTCCTGAAAATATCAAGGAGGCTGTGTCTGCGATGATAAAAAGTATGTTATGTTTTTGTAATAATCCAATGTAATGCCAGATTGTAGGCTATAAAAGAATGTCAGTATATTGATATACTCTACTCAGAGGTCTTCAACCCTCTCCTCGGGGATCCCCAGACAGGCCATGTTTTTGTTTTCACCCTAAAATAACACACCTGTTTCAATTAGTCAACTACTACACATTAAGCCTTTGATTAATCAAATCAGGTGTGTTATTTCATGGGGAAAAACTAAAATATGGCCTGTTTGGGGGACCCCAAGGAGAGGGTTGAAGACCTATGCACTAGATTGTCATGATCTGGTTGCTTTTGATATTTCAGTTGTGTTGTGACCATTTATGCTTGTGTTCTTCAGACTTGATTCTCAAAGAAGAGGACTGCAAGCCCACCCCACCAACCACCGATGAAGACGAGCAAATGCCAGTGGCAGAGCCAGAGAGTCAGTCTGGGCTGTTCTCAGCATACCACAAAAAACAAAAGAAAGATTCATGTTCTACTCCCCAAATCCAGCTGAACCAGTATTTAGACATTTGTGATGGACAGAGTTGCCTTCAGTTTTGGGCCATGAACAGGCACATGTTCCCCTCTTTGTTCAGGGTAGCGGTAAGAGTTATGTCAGTCCCTGCATCAAGCGCACCTGTTGAACGTGTGTTCAGCCATGGTGGGGTGATAATGCGACCCCATCGCTCACAACTGAGCGAGAAAGTACTATCGAATTTAATTTTTTGCAAATGCAATGCATTGTAACTTTAGCTGGCCATGCACCTATAGATTATCTGCAGATGTTCTATGGTTAGATGGAAAAAGTGGGAGATTCCTCCATCCACACAGTTTAGCATAACATAGAGAAATCTGTTGCCCTTTTTCCATCTAACCATAGAAAATCTGCAGATAATCTATAGGTGTATGGCCAGCTTTACAATGCATTGCATTTGCAAAAAATTAAACAAAAAGCAAAAAAAAACAATTGGTAAGTAAGTGGCTCATCACCATTCAAGTGTCTACATATACTTTATTAGTTTGAAGTTTATTTAATGCATTGTAACTTAAGCTGGCCAATGGCCATACACCTATAGATTATCTGCAGATGTTCTATGGTTAGATGGAAAAAGTGGCAGATTCCGCCATCCACACAGTTTAGCGAACATAGAGAAATCTGTTGCCCTTTTTCCATCTAACCATAGAAAATCTGCAGATAATCTATAGGTGTATGGCCAGCTTTACAATACATTGCATTTGCAAAAAATTTAACAGCAAAAAAAAAATATTTGTAAGTGGCTCATCACCATTCAAGTGTCTACATATACTGTATTAATTTGAAGTTTAATGTTTAATGCATTGTAACTTAAGATGGCCATACACCTATAGATTATCTGCAGATTTTCTATGGTTAGATGGAAAAGGTGGGAGATTCCTCCATCCACACAGTTTAGCGAACATAGAGAAATCTGTTGCCCTTTTTCCATCTAACCATAGAAAATCTGCAGATAATCTATAGGTGTATGGCCAGCTTTACAATGCATTGCATTTGCAAAAGATTTAACTGCAAAAAAAACTTTGTAAGTGGCTCATCACCATTCAAGTGTCTAGATATACTTTATTATTTTGAAGTTTAATGTTGAAAATATTATTTTTAAAATAAAACCTTTCCTGAACAACACTGACTTTTAACTCATTTAAAGGTGGTAAATCAGTATTTTGACTTGATTTGTGACTTGACCAAAATAAATGACTTGACTTGACTTGCTTGACTTCTAGCAGGGACTCGACTTGACTTGCTTGCTTTTCGCCACAGTAACTTGGGACTTGCTTGTGACTTGAAGGTTAAGACTTGAGACTTGCTTATGACTTGCACATGTGTGACTTACTCCCATGTCTGGCTATTTGTAGAAAAACACATAGGCAAGTATTTTCTGAAACCAAAAACTAAATTTATTTAACATCATAATAACAAAATAAAGATAAAGGCAACGCTGGAGAAATTGCTTGAATTTGTGCAGCCTTTGGCCCCCAAGGCAGACATCAAAAAAATTGGTAGCTTGAGAAGTCCAATGTGGTCCAGGAATCCCAGAGAACAGGAGCAGCAGCAGATGATATATGTACCCAGGCTGTGGTACTACAACACGCTGTGGGTTCTTTGAGACCAGACTGAAGGCAGGGGATCACTTCCTGGTCTTCCGTGCAGCCTTCCCTGCAGCCTTCCGTGCAGCCTTCTCTGCAGCCTTCCCTGGAGGCTGTGGCTCTGGAGGTGGCATTGTGGCAGGAGGAGGAGGAGGATGGGGGAGAGAACACAGGTGTTCGTCTTCACAGATTTCCCCACTCAACCCCTTGTGAATTGTATTAAAAATTAGTTTCTCACGTTTCCGCCGTTGGCCATCCGCCATTTGTTGTAAATTTGAGGCTATGTAATTGCCATAGGCCTCTATGGCATCGAGGGGGATCTGAGGGCGTCATTAGCCTCCTTGATGAGGGCCAGTGCTGCCTCCTCTGTTTTTGTGCCCTTCCTGGGTCTTTTGTAGGGAAGGATGAGGGGAGGCACCTGGGATTGGGTGTTACTGGGCCCTGCCACCTCCTGGCTGACAATTCCCCCTGCCTCCTCCTGTGTGCCACTTGCCAGAGCCTCGTCCTGGCTGAGGTCATCCTGTGTATGAAAAAGGGACATCGTTTTAGTTTTTTGTTCATCAAACACACACAATTTTCAGCTCATGACTGTTGCAAATTTAATGTTAATAAATAGAAAAGACTATCATTGTGAGCCCAGCATTTTTCCTTCTTGTCCTAATCTTTTTTGGCCACTTCTGTCTATTAATATGTTAAACACTTTTTGTTACTTCATTCATTTATTAGCAATAATAACATCTACTTACCAACAATCTTTTTTTTTCACTGAAAAATTATGTATAAAAAACCTATACCTGACTCCATCTGGGCTCCTCAATCTCCTCCTGTATGGAAGGCCCAGGTTGGTCCACAGATGCCTCAGCTTGGGTTGAGGGAAGGCTGGATGGAAGGCTGGTTGGAAGGCTGGAGGGAAGGGGTGCCGGAAGAGTGGAAAGGGATTCCCTGCCCTCCATCTGGTCATCTATAAACCGCATCCTGCTGTAGTACCACAGACTGGGTACATACACCTTATCTGCTGCTGCTCCGGACCTCAGGGACTTCTGGACCTTCTGGTACTCCTTCTTATAGGTGCTTCTCAAGCTACCAATTTTTGCTTCAACAAATTTGATGTCTGCATCGGGGACCCGGGTCTTTACAAATTCAAGCAATTTCTCCAGCGTTGCCCTCCTAGCTGGTTTATTGTGATACAAGGGGTTTTTCACCTCCCAGAGATTTCTCATCTCCCGATATTTATCAATGAATTCCCCAAGGAATTCTGGGTCCTTAAATGGCAGCATTATGTCTGCAAGACCAAACAAAATACAAAAATAAACATCTCAGGATAATCTTTCAACACAATATTGGCCTCAATCTAGATTCAGTATAGGCCGCACATGTCTCCAAAATTCAAATCTTACCTTCGTTCTAACGTTCGTCGTTGTTCGTGGCGTCCGTTCCTCCTTCCTCTGCACACAGAACGTAGTTACGACACACACGTGTTTGAAGCTTTATATACACTGCGCATGCGTGAATCTCTGCACGCGTCGTCCGCCCCTGACGTTCTTTCTAGAATATTTGCCGCCCCGTCTATTTCGTTGCAGTGGGAGCGGAAAATGGCGGAGACACAGCAGGTGAATAATAGCAGTAACGAGGAGAAGGAAAGGCCAGAGCCTGAAACGTCACGATCGAGGAGGAGATTTAAGGCCTCAAATATGTCTTTTGTGGAGATGTTGGAGATGGTGGACATCTTGAGAAGTAACGACTAGGGATGGGCCCGGTGTTTGATTCAAACCCATGTTCGAAACGAACATCAGGCGTTCGCCTGCTCGGCGAGCCCAGAACTATTTGGGCCGCTCGCATCAAATTCGTGTGATGCGAGCTGCCCGCAATGCACTGCGCCAGTTGCAGTGCATTGCTGGCTGATGATCGGCCAAGCATGCACTGTGACCCGCATGCTTGGCCCGCATGCAGCGGCGAGAAGAGCAATAATTGGCCACAGGCAGGATGCCTGTGGCCAATTATAGCTCAGGGGGTTTAGTACACACCCCACATTATAAAAGGCCGCCGCGCCGGCGGCCTCGTATATTGTGTTCCAGTGTCAGTGTGCTGACTGCTGACATTATCTGCTGTGATTCTGTTGATTAGTGTGTGCGTGCTGTTAGTACAGCATTGCAGTATCACATCTGGGGGGTGTCTATAGTATGCCTGTGAAGGGGCGCATGTTTCCTGGGCTTAGAACTGTCCCTGCACAAAGTGTCATTTTTGCTGGGAAAAAAGCTATTTAAAATCTCTTGCGGCTAATGAATTGACGGCTCCCGTAACACAGAGAACAGTCATTCATTGAAAGTCATTGATAAAAAAAAAAGTCATTGATAAGAAAAAAAAAAAAGCGTGGGGGTCCCCCTAAATTTAATTACCAGGCCCTTCAGGTCTGCTATGGATATTAAGGGGAACCCCGGCCCAAAAAAAAATGGTGTGGGGTCCCCCTCAAAATCCATACCAGACCCTTATCGGAGCACGCAACCTGGCAGGCCGCAGGAAAAGAAGGGGGGATGAGAGCGGCCCCCCTCCCTCCTGAACCGTACCAGGCCACATGCCCTCAACATTGGGAGGGTGCTTTTGGGTCCCCCCAAAGCACCTTGTCCCCATGTTGATGAGGACAAGGGTCTCTTCCCTACAACCCTGGCCATTGGTTGTGGGGGTCTGTCGGCGGGGGGCTTATCGGAATCTGGAAGCCCCCTTTAACAAGGGGACCCCCAGATCCCGCCCCCCCCTGTGTGAAATGGTAAGGGGGTACAAAAGTACCCCTACCATTTTACCAAGAAAGTGTCAAAAATTGTAAAAATGACAGGAGACGGTCTTTGACAATTCCTTTATTAAAATCTTCTTTCTTCTGGTCTTCCTTCTTCCTTTCTTCATCCTTCGGTTTCTTCATCTTCTCCTTCCGGCATCTTCTTCCATCATCTTCTTCCTCCGATCCGCTTCTTCTTGCTCTGGTCTTCTCGTCCGGCATCTTCTTCCATGGCGTTCTTCTGGGCCGCTCCGTGCAATGGGAGGCTCCCGCTGTGTGAGGCTTTGCTGCGTCTGACAGGTCTTTTATAACGGAGGGCGGGGGCCACCTGGTAACCCCGCCCCCTCTGACGCACGGGGACGTCATGGGGCATTCCCTATGGCTTTCCCCATGACGTCAAAATTTTGCATCGATACATGTCCCCTGGGGCAGGACCCAGGTCCCCAAACACTTTTTATGACAATAACATGCATATTAGCCTTTAAAATGAGCACTTTTGATTTTGAACGTTCGCGTCCATTGTAACTAATAGGGTTCTTAAATCTACTCGGACTTTAGGTCCGTTCGCGGGTTCTGGTGAGAACCGAACCCGGGGGTGTTCGGCTCATCCCTAGTAACGACTATGACGGGAATTATGGTCCGTACCCAAACCCAAATATGAGAAAAGCCAAGATCATGAATAAAGTTGTGAAGAGTCTGTACAGTAATTTTGGGGTATGACGATCCAAGGATCAACTGAGGAAACGCTGGTCGGACCTCAAATTAAGGGAGCAGGATCAATACAGAAAGATCAAGAAAGTTCTTCGAAAAAGTAAGTATATGTCGTGTGTTCCTATTATTATTAATATTGCATGCTGCGCCATGTGTTTTTCCTTAATAAGGTCTTGTACACTCCAAAATGGCTACTTTCATGGTCATACGCACAGTAATCGTTCGTTGGAAACCTTGTTCGTTATCCAAAATACTATGTTTTCACAGATAAATGATTAAATACATTTGTTGCTTCAAATTTTTTAGTTAATCCAAAAGAGTTTTTAGGACATTGTTGTCTAGATGTGTTTGAACCTAGAAGGAATATCAATCTTCATTCAGTGTAATGTATGTAGAGGACACTCTGCAGCTGTTTACACATCTGGACTCAGGTGCACTAGTGTGGGACACCAGAACAAACATTTTAGGGTGTCAAACACAGGTACTCCAGGTGGGAAACTTATCCAAAAAAGGTAAGTATTCCAGCCTGAGGAATTAAGGGAATAAATCACGTGTTCAGCTTGGAATTCTGCCCAAACTGACAATTGTCCCCCACTTCCAAGCAATGTTTATCATTCATATTTGTTGGCTCAAATATCTGTGTGCTAAGTATACCTTTTGTTTTATTCTCATAGGGGAACAAAGAATCGGGAAATATCATGTCACCAGGGACCGCCCACCTCCTGAAGAAAGGGAACAGAGGTCACCACAAGATGAGGATGTGGAGGAAGGAGAAGTGGTCGAGATTGAGACCACAACAGGTGAGTGTCTGACACCCCAGATTCAGGTAATAAGACCTGTATGCCTGCCTATTTATAATAGATGGTGTGTTTTTTTTTATTTTTAGGTGATGTACAGGTGGTGGAAGAACAATCAGATCATTTCACCAGTGACAGTGCCCAAAGGCTAATCCAGGACATCATGTGGTGTAGTCAGGATTTAGAGATTATTCGCAAAAAAACTAGGGATATTGAAGTTAAACTTAAAAACATGATTGCCACCATTTTGTTTTTGTTTTTTAAAATTGTACAACATTTAAAAAAGCCTACTTTTTAAGATGCACACAGTATGTCAACATGTGCTATCTGTCATCAGGGGATATCAATGTACGTGTTTTGTGCCTGCTACCCCTTCCTCAAAACTCAAGTCAGTGAGAGGAAGGGGTTGCACCCCCAAAACACATCCATTAATCCCCCATGATGGGAGATAGCACATGTTGACATTAGGCATGGGATCAGGATGTAAATCCCCAGTTTGCCTCACAATTTGTGTGCATCTTCAAAATTAGGCTTTTACAGGGGTGACTTTACCCCATCTGATGAAGGCAAGATCCACACATTTTGGACAATGTAATGTGTGATCTTGGCTTAAAAAGTTTTTCTACGTTGAACTTTGTTATGTTCCAGAGTTGTGTATGTTGTGTTTGGAAACATGGCTGTTTATGTAACGTAACCACAATTTTTTGGGGTGAAAATGCAAAACTTGTTATTTTTGAAAAAAAAACAAAAAAAAACAAAAAAAACACATGTGAATGTGTATGGAGTAAAAAAAGTATTTTTTACTCAACAATGTGTGGCTTCTTCTTTCAATGATCAATACCATTTTTTTTGTGTTGAAATTGGTGTTTACAGTGACAATGGGTGTTTAGATAATGTACAAACCACTTGGCACTACAAGTGCACTAGGAGACACAAAAAAGAAGCACAAGCAGGAAATTCAAAGCAAGATTTTTAAAGATAAATAAAGGTAAAATTTATTCCAAAAGTGCTGGCAAAGCAATGGCCTCCCTCCCCGAAAAATATTTGGAATAATTTTGGCGCACCTCACGGGCGCTTTGGGGGGGGCAAGCCAGGACGGGCCACTTCCAGGGACGTCAGGGATTGCAGTCCAACGTCAGGCCCAAGTGTAACCACATAATTGGGGTTGGTTCTTTTTAAAAAGTTATGCAAGATGCAACACGCTACCACAATGGTGTTAAGTTTGTATTCCGCCATATTAATGGCCGTTTGGGAACCGGCTGGCCAGAATACCAAACGCATTCTCCACGACTCTTCTGGCTCTGGCCAGCCGGTAATTAAATACCCTCTTCTCCGGGGTGAGGGTCCTCTGGGGGAATGGTCTCATCAGATGGTTTCTCAAACCAAAAGCCTTATCTGCGACGAACACAAATGGGAGTCCTTCGACATTCTCCTCCGGGGGTGGCAATCCCAAGCCACCACTCTCTCGAGACGTCGGTAGAACTCCGTCCGGCAAAAGACTCCTCCATCCGACATCCGGCCATTTCTCCCCACGTCCACATATATAAACTCATAGGTCACCGACACCACCGCCATCAACACGATACTATTGAACCCCTTATAGTTAAAATAGCATGACCCCGAATGGGGTGGTGGGACGATGTGGACGTGCTTCCCATCGATTGCCCCTCCGCAGTTAGGAAAATTCCACCGCTGGGCAAACTGGGAGGCCACAGTCTGCCATTCCTGTGGCGTGGAAGGAAACTGTGGAGTCAAACAAGAAAAATATAATTAGTACATTTGATAATAAACATTACAAGCAGATTATACACAAACATTGTTGGCAAACATCAGTATAACATTTCTTGTAGTATTTAAAGGCTAAAATATAAGGTCCACTTATCAGATTCCTCCCCCCTCTGATGGCCCCTTGTAAATATTTTAGGGGGAGGTATGTTTTGGACAGGTAACCACCCTCTCCACTACGTAATGGAGTAACAAAGTAATGTGTGATAGTTTGGCCAGCCCCTCCTTAATTACACTATTGGCAGCCCACTGGACAGGTAAGAAGAAGTGGCCTAAAAAAAATGATTCTGCTATTACCTATCACAATAATAACAGGAGAAGAAAATTTAAAACAGTAGCATTTCAAAGTATTGAGGCAGGCCTTTGCACTACATGCTTTGAAAAATTCATCCATAAATATGACCACTAAAGAGGTAGGTATAGTGGGTATTGGGTTTGGCAAAGTCAGCAGATAGAGGATAGGTATCAGCTGACTGAGCAGTTGGGGGGAGGGGGGGTTCCCAAAGATTTTGGGCACCACAAAACAAAGCCTCAAACACTCTGAATGAATGTAAGGACAACTATAACATTTGTACACATTTTAGGGGGTGTTTAGGGTAAAGCATTACAATGGAGCTGACAAAATACATTGTTAAGTGACTAGACTATAGGTACATATGGGCCCCAGATAGTATGCTGGGGGGGGGGGGGGGGTTAGTGAAGGCGAATATGCATGAAGGACAAAAAAGGAACATACAAAAATCCAACATGCATGAGGACAAAGGGGCACAGCATATTACAGCATATTGAAATCCTGGTAATTAGGGAACGAAGAAAGAAATACAATACATTAGCAAACAGTAAATATATAGAATGCGATGTTAAAGGATAAAACTTACCTTCTGCAGGACCTGGATGATGGCAGAACAGGTCTCTGGAATAATGATCCCCAGAGCCTGGGGGGAGATGCCTGTCGAGAACTTGAGGTCCTGAAGGCTTCTCCCTGTCGCCAAGTACCTCAACGTGGCAACTAACCTCTGCTCCGCAGTGATGGCTTGCCGCATGCAGGTATCCTGCTTGCTAATATAAGGGGACAGCAAAGCCAACAGACGGTGAAAAACGGGGTCCGTCATCCTGAGATAATTCCTGAAATCATCAGGATTATTCTCATGGATCTCACGAAGCAGAGGCATGTGTGATAATTGGTCACGCTGGAGCAACCAATTCTTGGTCCATGAACTCCTCCTCGCCCTGTTCATGGACTGGGCTTGTGTCAAAGTAAGAACCCCAACACCAAGCCCCCACACAGCAGGAACTCTACGACGAGTACGTACACGCAACATCGCTTCTAAATGGTCAGCTGGTCAGAACGGACTAAAGAAAGCACTGATAAACAGCAAGGCCTGAAAGAACGAAATGCAAATCAAGCAACGAGCTGACAATAAGCACTGAAAATCAAAGCGTACTATATATAAATATATAGGCAGCAAAGACAAACAAATGCCAACTGACTACACGCACTGATAAGCAGATACGCACCGATAAACACAAACTGTAGAACAGGAACGATCTGAAGTCTGAAAAGCGCGAAGCGTAAAAAACGAAACTTCTACTAACACGAGATAAACACGAAATCAGCAGAAGGAGCCCAACGGGTGCCGGACGTGGTGCTGAACTTTCCTTTTATGGTCTCGTCGTACGTGGTGGACGTCACCGCGTTCTTGGCGGTTGGAATTTGGTGTGATCGTGTGTAGGCAACACAGCTTAAGCGGAATTCCGTCGGAAAAAACGTCAGAGTTTTTTCCGACGAGAATTCCGATCGTGTGTACGTGGCATAAGTGTTCCAGTTTCAGTACCACATCTCCAGCACATAGGTGAAAGGGACGGGTATATTCTGTGCAGTTTAGATGGAGTATTATACCATCTGGATAGTATTTTAAACGCATTTTCCTGCACACAGACATTTAATGAGCCTTTGTGGGCGATCGTATAGATTGATTCCCAATGACTATCAGGTATGTGTAAGGAAAGATCTTTTTGCCATTGTGCACTGCTACAATGATCCAGGGATGGTTGTTGAGGGAACAATAAAGCATAGGAAAAGGAAATAAGGTGATGTTGGGGTTCAGTTTTGAGGCACATATCTTCAAAAGGGGTGGTAGGACGAGACCATACTGTGTGGGTATTTTGTGTGTCCAGGAAATGTCTGATTTGCAAAAACGACCAGTAAGGGAGCATCTTAGGTCTAAGTACTGCGGAGAGCTCAGAAAAAGAGAGTTGTCTATCATCCTTATAAAAGTGCATAGCTCGGACATTTGCAAATGTCCAAATGTCTTTTAGATAAGATAACGTCATACCTGGAGGAAATGTAGGGTTCAATCTAAGAGGGGTTAAAGGGCCATTAATAGATGATATCTTATATTTATTACATGCTTGTTTATAGACACGTAGTGTGGGCTAGACCAATGGGTGGGCTGTATAAAATTTGGAGACTCATTGAAAAGGTAGCCAAGGGGTTTGAGCTAAGGGTATCAGGAAGAAAGAGTGTTCTAACCGGACCCAATCTTTGGTGGAGTAATTGAACATTCCAATCTACAATTCTGGTTAGGTGACTGGCTATCTGGTATATGCGAATGTCAGGAACCCCCAGCCCCCCTCGTAATTTTGGGGAGGTAAGTCTAATAAAGTTTAGTCTTGGGCGGATAGCCCCCCAAATAAATTTCGTACATAGTTGTCGAAAGGTTGTAAAAAAGGAAGGAGGGATATGAATAGGGACTGTTTGAAGAATATACAAAAATCTTGGTAGGATGTTCATTTTGATAATGGCTGTCCTACCGAACCAAGAAAAGAGTCCCATAGACCATTTTTTTTAAATCTTCTTTGATGTTTCACAACAAAGACTGGTAATTAGCTGAGTAGAGGTCTGACAGTGAAGCAGTTATTTTAATGCCTAAGTAGGTAATAGCTATCATCCCATTTAAACGGGAAACTGTGCTGACAATGTTCACGCTGCATCAAAGCGAGTGTGATGTTCAATGCTGTGGACTTAGCAAGGTTTATTTGCAGATTTGATAAGCACTTAAAATGTTCTAGTGTTTTAAAGAGATTAGGAAGCGTAGTCATCGGTTCAGAAAGGAATAAGAGTACGTCGTCTGCAAAAGCAGCTGTTTTGTAGGTACTACCTTTTATTTCAACACCTTTTATGTCAGGATTCTCTCTAATACTTCTCAATAAAGGTTCCATCGTCAAGATAAAAATCTGTGGGGATAAGGGGCAACCTTGACGGGTGCCATTAGAGATGGAGAAGGCGTTTGATATATGCCCATTTACTCTGACCTGAGCAGCAGGTCCAGAGTAGAGCATAAGTATATAGTTGAGCATACGGTCAGGCAAACCAATACATCGCAGGGTTGCCGCCATATAATCCCAGGCCACTCTATCAAACGCCTTCTCCACATCCAAGGATAAAAAGAATCCATTTGTTTTTGAGGACATAAGCCAGTGGTGAATATTTATAGCTTTGAGGGTATTGTCCCTCACCTCCCTACCAGGGACAAACCCTACTTGAGCTAAATGAATTAGGTCAGGGAGTAGGGGTAGTAGTCTATTAGCAAGTATTTTGGCGTACAACTTGAGGTCAACATTTAGTAATGAAATGGGTCTATAATTTGTAACCAATTGTGGATCCCTTCCAGGTTTGGGGATAACCGTAATGTGAGCAGTCAATAGATCTCTTGGAGGTTTGGACGGTGTAGCAGAGGTATTGAATGTAGATACGAAGAAGGGAGTCAAAATGTGAGCAAAAGATTTGTAGTATTCTACCGTGAAGCCGTCCGGCCCTGGGCACTTGCCCGTTTTCAATAATTTTAAAGCTGTCTCTGTTTCCTCTATGGTGATTGGTTTGTCCAAATACTGACGGGTCGTGTCCGTAATGGGTGAGGGACTATATCGGTTAAGGAAATCAGATATCAGAGTATGTCTATCGGGGGTGTGTGAACGTGGATTTGTAGGTGTTAGGTTATAAAGTTTGGAGTAATACTGTATAAATTGTGCAGCTATATCCGGTGTAGAAGAGACCTCCTGGCCCTTGGCATCTGTGAGGGTGTGAATCGTGTTGGCAGTTCTCCTAGATTTCAGAGCTCTGGCAAGCAATTTACCAGCTGTGTTGCCAAACTCATGAAAATTTTTTTGAAGTAAGATAAATGTACGTTCAGTTTGTTTACCCAACATTTCCAGCAGTTGTTTCCTGAGAGCTATCAGGGAAGTTAAAGTATCTATAGCTTGAGTTTTTTTTATGAGCTTTTTCTAATTGATGAATACTATTGGTCAAATCATAAAAAAAAATCTGTTGTATTTTGCGTCTTTTAGCAGCTGCAGCGATGAGGATACCCCTGACAACGCATTTAATGCGCTTCCCAATGTATAGGTGGTGAGGTGTCAGTGGCTAAATTGTTAGCAAAGTACTGTTGTAGGCATTCTTCTATTTCTGTAGTAATGGACTCATCCGTAAGAAGGGCTGGGTCAAGTTTCCATGTTCGGGATGAGGTAGAATTTCGGGAAATGACAGGCAAATAGAAATCGGGTGATGGTCAGATAGATACATAGGGTCGATGGATGTTGTGTGTAGGAAGGGGAGATCAGATTGTGTCAGAAAGAAGTAATCAATTCTAGAATATTTACAGTGAGGATTAGAATAGAAAGTAAAATCTTTACAGTCAGGGTACATGGTGCGCCAGGAGTCATGTTACATAGTTAGGTTGAAAAAAGACAGTCCATCCAGTTCAACCACAAATAAAAAAAAAAATATATATATATACATATATATATATATATATATATACATATATATATATATATATATCATACAATCCCATAAACCCCATTCTATACCCACAGTTGATAATAATGTATGTAATAATAAAGATTATA
The DNA here is from genome assembly GCA_028564925.1 of Lithobates sylvaticus. Taxonomy (NCBI): domain Eukaryota; kingdom Metazoa; phylum Chordata; class Amphibia; order Anura; family Ranidae; genus Lithobates; species Lithobates sylvaticus. The sequence continues at coordinate 173,593,994 of CM053028.1, read as the reverse complement.
GTTCACATTTAATTGCTTTAAGTGCGGAATAAGGGATGGATGATATGCCATTGGATGTGTCCAATAGAGGGTTCATAGAGATGTTAAAGTCCCCCCCTAAAATCAAAGTACCTTCTTGAAATCATTGTCAAGCCCCATACACACGCGCGGATTTTATCCGAGGACCAGGTCCGTCGGACCAGGTCCGTCGGATCCTGTCCGTTGTACTTTGTCCGATGTTGGTGTTGCGTACACACGGTTGGACAACGTTGTCGGAATTTCCGGTCTGCAAGAACGTCATGACGTAAGTCGTCTTCCACGAGACTAGAAAAGGGAAGTTCAGCACCACGTCAGGCACCGTTGGGCTCCTTCTGCTGATCCTGTGTTTATCGCGAGTTAGTCGAAGTTTGGGGACTTAAGATTCGCGCTTCTCAGTTTTCTGACTCAGATCGTTACTGCTCTTCAGTTTGTGCTTGTCGTGCGTATCTGTTTATTAGTGCGTGTAGTCAGTTCGCATTTGTTGGTCATTGCGGCCTATATCTTGATATAGGACGCTTTGATTTGCACTGCTTATTGTCTGCTCGTTTCTGGTATTCATTTCGTTCTTTCAGGCCTTGCTGTTTATTCGGTGCTTTCTGTTTGTCCGTTCTGACCAGCCGACCCTTTGTGAGCGATGTTTCCCATACGTACTTGTCGCCGAGTTCGTGCTGTACGCGGAATTGGTGTCGGGCTTTTAGCTTTGAGCCAAGACCCGTCCATGAACAGAGTGATGAGGAGTATGTGGACCAAGAATTGGTTGCTTCAGCGTGATCAGTTCTCGCACATGCCTTTGCTTCGTGAGATCCGGGAGAATAATCCTCATGATTTCAGGAACTTTCTCCGGATGACGGACCCCGTTTTTCACCGTCTTTTGGCTTTGCTGACCCCTTTTATCAGCCGGCAGGATACCTGCATGAGACAAGCCATCACTCCGGAGCAGAGGCTTGTTGCTACGTTGAGGTACTTGGCGACAGGGAGAAGCCTTCAGGATTTGAAGTTCTCTTCAGGTATCTCTCCCCAGGCCCTGGGAATCATTATTCCAGAGACCTGTTCTGCCATCATCCAGGTCGTGCAGGAGGACTATATTAAGGTAACATTTCTCCTTTACTATTCCCTTCTATGTATGCTCTGTTTGCTAATGTCTTGTATTTTTGACCTCCTTCCGTAATTACCTTGATTGCAATATGCTCTAATATGCTGTGCCCCTTTTCTCCTTCATGCATTTTTCCCTTCACTTACCTCCCCAGCATGCTCTTCTGCCCCAATAGACACCTATGGCCTAGTCACTTAAGCAATGTATTTTGTCTGCTGCATAGTATTGTTTTCCCCCAAACACCCCCTAAAATATGCACAAATGTTTGCTGTGTGGTTTACTTCATGTAGAGCCCCTTTTTTTCCCTTTTTGTTGTTGTGGGGGGGGGGGGGGTGCCCAATTCATTCTGAACCCCCTCCCCCAACTGCTCTGTCAGATGGTACCAATCCTCTATCTGCTGGCTTTCCAAAGGTCAATAGACACTATATACCTACCTCTTTATAGTGGGCATCTTTAGGGATGAATTCAGCAAAGCATGTATTGCAAGGGGCTGGCTCCATACTTTCCATTTCCTCTTTTTTTGTGTTCTTTCCCTCCTATTAGCTTGCTAGGTAATTTCAGAATGTCCAAATGTGCGTTCTTTTTTTTGGGGGGGGGGGGGGGTGGGTGTGGGGATTTTGAATGTTATTTTATCTTTCCTGTGGGCTGCCAATAGTGTTAAGTAAGGAGGGTCTGGCCAAACTAGCACACATTATTGAGCCATTTGGCAATCAATGAAGTGCAGAGGGTTACCTGTCCAAACCCCCCCCCCCCAAACCCCTAGTTATTGTCAATGGGCCATCAGAAGTGGGGCGATTGATGGGGGGTGAGTCATCTGCTAGGGGTACCCTCTACTTTGCGTTGCAAATACTTTCCAGCTTTAAATGTAAAAGTCTGATCTTGTTCCAAGATGTTTAGTGTCTAATCTGCTTGCAATGTTTATGTGCAAAGTGACTAATTTTTTTTTCTTGTTTCACTCCACAGTTCCCTTCCACGCCACAGGAATGGCAGACTGTGGCCTCCCACTTTGCCACCCGTTGGGACTTTCCTAACTGCGGAGGTGCAATTGATGGGAAACACGTCCGCATCGTCCCACCCCCCAACTCGGGGTCCTACTATTATAATTACAAGGGGTTTAATAGTGTCGTGATGTTGGCGGTGGTGTCGGCGACATACGAGTTTTTGTATGTGGACGTGGGGATGAACGGCCGGATCTCGGATGGTGGTGCCATTGCGCACACGGAGTTCTACTGGCGTCTCCAAAGTGGCAGTCTGTGCTTGCCACCTCCAGAGGAGAATGCTGAAGGACTCCCCTTCGTCTTTGTCGTAGATGAAGCGTTTGCGTTGACTCCCCATCTGATGAGGCCCTTCCTGATGAGGACCCTCACCCCAGACCAGAGGGTCTTCAATTACAGGCTGTCCAGAGCCCGCAGAGTGGTGGAGAACACCTTCGGGATCCTGGCCAGCCGCTTCCGCCTGTTTTTGACGGCTATTAACTTGGCGGAATACAAACTCAACCACATATTTCTTGCCTCTTGCATATTGCACAACTTTTTGAAAAGACACAACACCAACTATGTGGTGACCGTTGGCACAGATGTTGAGGGCCCTTCCAATGCCGACCTCACAGCCCTTCAAGCGGCACGTTCAGGCTTGCCCCCTCTAAATGCCCGTGCGGTCCGCGAGCAATATATGGACTACTTTGTGGGTAGGGGGGCCATTGCTCTGCCTGACGATGTGTGAGAGGCATTTTTTAATAAATATATTTTTTAAACCAACCTATGATTTCTTGTCATTTCCGTATTATTGCTTATTTGACCTTGAAATTTTTTCCCTTTAGCTTCAACAGTGGGAATGCACTTTCTGGGCAAAAGGGGGTAACAGTCTCTTCTTCCCAAAAGATTCTTCCCATGTTGTGTGTTTGATACCTAATCTTTGGTCTAGAGAAGGTTTGTAGTGCATAACTGACACCCAAAATACTCCTTTTCATCACCATGACAGAAATGTGTGTATTACCAAAAATGGTGTGCTACGTGTTTTCAAACAAATCACTGTGGGTGTCATTTACATAAGTCAAATCCACAATGCTCTACAAGTGCAGTGCAAAAGTGCCCTGGAAAAGAAACTTGCAGTGCAAACTGGATTTGCCTTTAGTAAATAACACCCATTGCCCCCCCAAATCCTTTACATTTGATATACATAATGCTTTTTTGTTTTTAAATAAGGAAGCCACACATTTAGAAAATTAAAAAAGTTTACTTGCAACACATTCACAAGTGCGTTTACAAACTTCTTGCCAAAACTGACAAGATCTTGGTTATTTACAACATTGTTTACAAACATTCCGCATTTGGTAAAACCAGGCATGGAGCAAAACAGAACCTAGGAACTATGAAAGTTCAACTTTCTAAAGTGAAGACAAGATCAGACATGACTATATGTTCAAAGTGTGTTTGATCTTGCCTTCATCACATGGGGGGTCACCCCTGGAAACTGGAAATTTAGAACATGCACACAATTTGGGTCTGAAAATGGTCATTAGATGGTCAAACACATGCCTAGAATCTTCAAAAGTGCCATTTTCCATCATGGGGATGAATGGACGTTTTTTGGGGGTGCAACCCCTTCACCACAACCACTTTAGTAGTTCGTAAAGTGGTTGCACCCCCAAAAAAACGTTGTCATTCATCCACCATGATGGGAGCTAGCGTGTGCAATGTGTGCATGTTCCAAATTTCACACAGTTCTTAAGTTGCAAATGTGTTCAGAAGCAGCCACAAATGTGTGTTAATTACTTGGTGCGTTTTCAGATTTTTCCTAAAACATCAATGATGTTCTTCAATTTTTGTTGAACATCATTGATGTTTTGCTTTATGTCATCTAGATCTCGATTGCAGACCATTATCTCCCCGATGAGTACGTGGGCACTCTCTGTGGTAAAGTGCGATTCTTCTTCCACAACATCCACGTCACCTAAAAACAACCAAAAAGAAAAAAAAAAGGGTCTTGGAAATGAGGCAGGCATACATTGATTAGCTTACCAGTAGCTGTGTTCTCCCACACTCACCTGTTGTGGTGACAAGTCCTCCTCCTCTGCTTCTGGTCTTTCCCCTTCTTTGGGAGGTGTTGGTTTTGGGTTTCCTCAGACGTCCCGAGTTTTCGCTCCCCTATGAGAATGTACAAAAGGAAGATTTAGCAACACAATCTATTGAGGGCAGAAATAGGACATGACAAACATTGCTTGAAAGTGAGGGACAATATTTTTGGTTGGCCAGTTACAAATGACACCAACATGAATGTAGTCACTTTGTAAAGGTGATAAACTTATAGCTTTTTGGTCGACGTTTGTCTGATGGAGACCCCCATCTAGTATCCACTGGAGCACATGTGTGGAAAAGCATAATAAAAAGTGGGTTTGGGTGTCCCAGCACTAGTGCTCTATAGTCCAGATGGGTAAACAGCTACTGGGTGACCTCTCCTTTACATTGAATAAATTGGCTTTACATTCTTGATGACATTTCTAGTGAGAACAAACTTCCTTTCCCCAAAAAAAACACCAAACATCGTATTATAAGTGGCCGAACGATCGAGGTTGAGTACGATCGAATGGACACACACACGAACATGACAGTGGCAGAAAGATCGAGGTTGAGTACGATCGAATGCACAGACGAACATGAAAGTGGCCATTTTCTAATGTACAACTTTGTAAAAATACAAACACATGGAGCAGTATGCAAGCAAGAAATCAAACACACAACACAACTACTTACTTTTTTGAAGAACTCGCTTGATCTTTCTGTACTGATCGGGCTCCCTCAGTTTCAGGTCTGACCAGTTGCTCCTTGGATCGTTGTACCCCAAAATGATTGTACAGCCTCCTCACAACTTTAGACATGATCTTGGCCTTGCGGACATTGGGGTTGAGGTAAGGCCCATACTTCCCATCATAGTCGCTCCTCTTTAATATGTCCACCATCTCCAACATTTCTCCAAATGACATATTGGAGGCCTTGAATTTCAGGCTCCGGGATCGGGACGTTTCTGCCTCCGGCCTTTCCTCGTCCTCCTCCTCGTTGCTGCAATATTTCGGGCGCACCTGCTGTGTCCCCGCCATGTGCTCTCCCACTGCGCCGTAAAGAGAAGGGGTGGGGAATAGACGAGAAAGATCGTCAGGGGCGGGCGGAGTTTGACGCATGCGCACTGTATATAAAACGTCACACGCCTGTGTCGTAGCCACGATCTGTGAGACGAGGGGAGAGAAAGCTCACGCACGAGACGATCGCTATAACGAAGGTACAATTTGACGTTGTTACATAACTAGCCTAGACTGATTAGACCTTGAGGCTTCTTTATGGAGAAGATTAGGAGAGTTTAGCCTGACATAATTTATAGTGTTTTGTGTGGTGTTGTGTCTTGCAGAGATTATGGAGCGCTTCAACCATGTGAGTTTTCTCCCCCTCTTCATTGAAAAATTTTGGAAATGCCCCTATTATGGCAGGCGAAACACCGAGACTACAGCAACAGACCAAAGAGGTACGCAGCCATGAAGAAACTTGTGGCATTTGTAAAGCCAAGGTTCCCCACGGCAACCGTGGAGACCTTAAGAATAAAAATTGCCAACCTGAGGAGTACCTATTTCCGGGAGCGCAATAAGGTCCTGAAGTCCCAAACATCTGGAGCTGCAGCAGATCAGATCTATGTCCCCACGCTCTGGTACTATGAGAGGCTCCATTTTCTCAAAGACCAGGCTAATGTCAGGAAGTCACTCTCGACTCTTCCTTGCACGCGTCCTTCCATGCACGCCACCCCTGATGAGGCTTCCGAGGAGCAACCTTGGCCTTCCAGTCTGGAAGATGTGGAGGAGCCCAGCTTGTGGCAGGTATAGTAGTTTTGTAACCATTTTTGGGAATAATGAATGATGTTCACTTAATTCAGGATCCCCAATTGCTTAGTTCCTAACGTGGTTGACATATCAACTGACAGTAGTGTTGGAGACAGTTGGGGCAAGAATCTAAACTGCAGGGCTGAGAATTGTATGGTTTTCTATTTGTAAACATTTTGCAACAGTCACTAGATGAGAATTGTGTGTGTTTGATGAACAAATAACTGAAACTATGTCCCTTTTTCATACACAGGAAGACCTCAGCCAGGAGGTGGCTGTGGAATGTGGCAGTCAGGAGGAGGCAGGGTTTAGTGGCAGCCAAGAGGTGGGTAGTGGCAGCCAACAGGGGGGTAGGCGTAGGAGCCTGACTGTCTCCCAAGTCCCTCCCCTCCGCCTTCCCTACAGAAGGGCGAGAAGGATGGGGGAGGTGGGAGAGTCAGCGCTCCAGCTGATCAGAGATGCTTCAGCCTCCCTATATGCCACACCCACCTACGAGGAGGCCTTTGGCTCCTTGGTTGCCAATAAAATGAAGGGTATGGAGGCGGGGCAACGCAGCATGTGTGAGGGGCTCATCCTCAAGGTCCTAAATGAGGGGATGGCTGGGGAGATGACCACAATCACACATGTTTGCGATAGTGACCAGGCTCCGCCTCCTCCTCCTCCTTCTGCCACCCCACCAGCACCACAGCGTGGAAGGAAGCGTACAAGGAAGACCTGAGAGTGACGACCTGGATTCAGTCTGGTCTGAGAGAAGATGGAGCCTCTCGTAGGACCAGAGCCTGGGGACCTAGATGGCATCTGCTGCAGTTCCGGATGTTTTGGACTTCAGGACCAGATTGCACTCCCTTATTATTTAGATAGGTACTCCTCAGGCCCCCAATTTTAGACGCTTCTAAAATGATGGTTGCCGTGGGGGTCCAAGGCTTTGCAAATTCCCCACGTTTCTTCATCGCTGCGTTCCTCTTTGGTTTGTTGCTGAGACCTAAATAAAGGTATTTTTGATTTGAAAAAATCATTGCCTATGTGTTTTACTTTTCTACAATGACAGTTTATTTGTGAGTAGGCAGGTACATTTCACTAATCATAAAGTATAATTAACAAGGGGCACCAACAACAAACAAACTCCTAGTAAATTTAAGCAACAAATAGAAATGTTAATAATGTTGTTTTGCTAAGTTGAGACACACAACCCCCCTCAAAAAAAAAAAAAAAAATCTCCTTAAAATATGTATTCCAAAAAAAAATACAAAAATGAGAAATCATCCAAAAAATATAACAAAGATTCTTTTACGATCTGAGTAAAAATAAACATGTAGTCTAGAAATCCTGAAAACTAATAAAGAACTAAGTTTGGGAGAAGTGCGGGTGAATAGGAGCAGCTTCTTCTTGCATTGTAAAGAAAAAGAGAATGCGCTGCATTAAAGACATTTTAACATTGCAGCGTGACGAATGTGCTGTGTCGATTAGGAAAGGTAGTTTTACCTGACCGAGCGCTTCCGTCACAGAATTTCTTCTGAGCATGCGTAGCACTTTGTCCGTCGGACTACGCTACACACGATCGGATTTGGTGTGATCGGACTTTGTTGTCGAAAAATCTATCCAGCAGGAAATAGGACTTTGTCCGTCGGACAATCCGAGGTACACTGTCCGATGGTGCCTACACACGGTCGGAATTTCCGACATTTCCGACAACATTGTCCGATAGGACAGAATCCATCGGAAAATCCGACCTAGGGTAAGAAGAGACAGGTTGTAGGACTATCTAATACATCCCGTCAAACCGTACGCCCTTTAAAAAAAAAAAAAAGGTTTAGAATGGTAAGTAAGGGGAAATATAATGTAGATAGAGACATGGGGTGATTGTAAAGGAGGGAAGGATACCTATGGTCTCCGCCCCGTAAGTAATGGTCAATTTAAGAAATCGGTATTTTGTGCAGAGGATTGTATTGATGGAATATTAACCAAATTTGAATAGAGAGTTCATATGAGGAGTTAAGCCATGAAGACGTCACTCACAGGTCTGAAGTATTCAAGGGCAGAAATTTGTGAACAAAACCAAAGAACTAAGACCCAAGCATTATATTGGCATGAGTGCATATTAGTAAATCTAGTAACCATAACCTCCATAAAAACTATAACAGGACAGTAGACTGTTTGGAGTAAGAAGAAGGTAGTTTGACTTCAGGACCATCATATGATGGTAGGGATAATGTAGGGCTTGGACTAGTAAGTAAATAGAGTAAATAGTCCAATAACCAACCTTAACCTTGTATGTTTTTAAAGAATATATAGAAAGTATATATAGAAACACCAAAGGCTAAACTATCTTTCAGACCGTGCAGATACTTGGAGTATTCATTCACATATTATGCGAAGAGGCTTGTCAAAAATAAGGATGATAACCGTCATTAATGTCTGAGGTCATCACCAGATGGCCATGTATCCTCAAAACGTATTGAATTAAATAAAGAATGAGAGGTGGTCCTGTTCAAAAAAAAAAAAAAAGGGGGGGGGGTATATGTCTCTCCCTTTTTTTTTTCTTCATCCACTTCTTCCTCCTTTGGCAAGTGTCTGCATGGCCAAAACTCGTAATGAAGAATTTATAAACTATCAAGAGAATGGCACGATATAACAGCCTAAAACAGTTTGGGAATTCCAGGTATTCCCTAAAATATAGCTATCCCTTCTTATGCTAAGCAGTAAGGATGGGCCCGGTGTTCGATTCGAACCCATGTTCGAATCGAGCACTGGGCGTTCGCTCGCTCGGCGAGCCCAGAACTATTGGGGCCGCTCGCATCAAATTCGTGTGATGCGAGCGGCCCCGCAATGCATTGCAGCCCGCGCAGTGCAATGCTGGCTGATGATTGGCCAAGCATGCACTGTGACCCCGCATGCTTGGCCAATCACAGCGCCGGCAGCGAGGAGAGCCATAATTGGCTACAGGCAGGATGCTCAGGGGCTCAGGGGCTTTAGTACATGCCCCACGGTATACGTGCCGGCGGCCTCGCATATTCTGTTTCAGTCAGTGTCAGCGTGTCAGTGTGTTGCTGGCTGCTGACAATATGTGCTTTATTTCTGGGGATATGTGTGTGCATGCTGTTAGAACAGCATTGCAGTATCACATCTGGGGGGTGTCTATAGGTGGCCTGTGAAGGGGGCAGGTTTCCTGTGCTTAGAACTTTCCCTGCAAAAAAGTGTCATTTTTGCAGGAAAAAAGCATTTTAAAGCACTCGCGGCTAATGAATTGATGGCTCCTGTAACACAGAGAACTGTCATTCATTGATAAAAAAAAAAAAAAAAAATTCAATAACCAGGCCCTTCAGGTCTGGGATGGATATTAAGGGGAACCCCAGCCCAAAAAAAAAAAAAAATGGCGTAGGGTCCCCCTCAAAATCCATACCAGACCCTTGAGGTCTGGGATGGATTTTAAGGGGAACCCTAGCCCAAAAAAATGGCGTGGGGTCCCCCTCAAAATCCATACCAGACCCTTATCCGAGCACGCAACCTGGCAGGCCGCAGGAAAAGAGGGGGGGACGAGAGCGGCCCGCCCTCCCGCCTGAACCGTACCAGGCCACATGCCCTCAACATTGGGAGGATGCTTTGGGGGTCTAAGACCCCCAAAGCACCTTGTCCCCATGTTGATGAGGACAAGGGCCTCTTCCCCACAACCGTGCGTGGTGGTTGTGGGGGTCTGCGGGCGGGGGGCTTATCGGAATCTGGAAGCCCCCTTTAACAAGGGGACCCCCAGATCCCGGCCCTCCCCCTGTGTGAAATGGTAAGGGGGTACAAAAGTACCCCTACCATTTCACCAAAAAAGTGGCAAAAATGGTAAAAATGACAGGAGACAGTCTTTGACAATTCCTTTATTAAAATCTTCTTTCTTCTTTCTTCATCCTTCGGTTTCTTCATCTTCTCCTTCCGTCTTCTCCTTCCGTCATCTTCTTCCATCTTCTTCTTCCATTTTCTTCTTCCTCCGATCCGCTTCTTCTTGCGCTGGTCTTCTCGTCCTTCTCGTCCGGCATCTTCTTCCGTCGGCGTCGGTGTCGGTGTCTCTGTCTCTTCTTGGGCCGCTCCGCGCAATGGGAGGCTCCCGCTGTGTGAGGCTCCGCTCTGTCTGACAGGTCTTTTATAATGGAGGGCACCTGGTGACCCCGCCCCCTCTGACGCACGGGGACGTCATGGGGAATTCCATGATGGCTTTCCCCATGACGTCAGAGGGGGGCGGGGTCACCAGGTGCCCTCCGTTTTAAAAGACCTGTCAGACGGAGCGGAGCCTCACACAGCGGGAGCCTCCCATTGCGCGGAGCGGCCCAAGAAGACACCGACACCGACACCAACGCCGACGGAAGAAGATGCCGGACGAGAAGGACGAGAAGACCAGCGCAAGAAGAAGCGGATCGGAGGAAGAAGAAAATGGAAGAAGAAGATGGAAGAAGATGACGGAAGGAGAAGATGAAGAAAACCGAAGGATGAAGAAAGAAGAAAGAAGATTTTAATAAAGGAATTGTCAAAGACCGTCTCCTGTCATTTTTACCATTTTTGCCACTTTTTTGGTGAAATGGTAGGCCCTTACCATTTCACACAGGGGGGGGGGCGGGATCTGGGGGTCCCCTTGTTAAAGGGGGCTTCCAGATTCCGATAAGCCCCCCGCCCGCAGACCCCCACAACCACCGGGCACGGTTGTGGGGAAGAGGCCCTTGTCCTCATCAACATGGGGACAAGGTGCTTTGGGGGTCTTAGACCCCCAAAGCATCCTCCCAATGTTGAGGGCATGTGGCCTGGTACGGTTCAGGCGGGAGGGGGGGCCACTCTCGTCCCCCCCTCTTTTCCTGCGGCCTGCCAGGTTGCGTGCTCGGATAAGGGTCTGGTATGGATTTTGAGGGGGACCCTATGCCATTTTTTTGGGCTAGGGTTCCCCTTAAAATCCATACCAGACCTCAAGGGTCTGGTATGGATTTTGAGGGGGACCCTACGCCATTTTTTTTTTTTTTGGCTGGGGTTCCCCTTAATATCCATCCCAGACCTGAAGGGCCTGGTTATTGAATTTGGGGGGACCCCTACGCTTTTTTTTTTTCATTTTTTTTATTTTTTATCAATGACTTTTTTTTTATGAATGAGTTTCAATGACTGTTCTCTGTATTACAGGAGCCGTGAATTAACATTAGCCGCAAGTGATTTTAAATAGCTTTTTTACTTTCAAAAATGACACTTTGCGCAGAGACAGTTCTAAACACGGGAAACATGCGCCCCTTCACAGGCATACTATAGACACCCCCCAGGTACGAAATTTAAAGGAATATTACACTTTTATTGTTTCAATTTAAGCATTATTAAAATCACTGCTCCTGAAAAAAACGGACGTTTTTAAAACTTCTTTTTGCATTGATACATGTCCCCTGGGGCAGGACCCAGGTCCCCAAACACTTTTTATGACATTAACATGCATATTAGCCTTTAAAATTAGCACTTTTAATTTCGAGCGTTCGCATCCATTATAACTAATAGCGTTCTAAAGCTTGCACGGACTTTAGGTCCGCTCGCGGGTTCTGGTGTGAGCCGAACGGGGGGGGTGTTCGGCTCATCCCTACTAAGCAGATTAGTATAAAAGACAGACCAATGTACTGGAACCTCACGTGGCATGGAACATCTCTAATATAAAGTAGTCCTGAATATTAGAAAGCACAATGCGCTCTAGATAGGGAGAGTAAATAGAGTTTAACAAAAACAGTACCATGGATGAGTGAATATGACCACATACAATAACTCATTGTCGATCTCGGGTCAGGAAGTCACTGGTATCAGGAGGGCGTCCGTTATGACATGGAATGAAATAAACCTAAAAAGAAAATAAAATAAAATACCAGAAAGTCAAAGCAGAACATGAGAGCAATTAGTGGTTGGCACTGAGCTAATGCAAAGATTTAGAGTGAGACATTCGACTAGCGGTCTCTGCGAGCCCTTCGTAGAAGTGGAGCTGACGTAGGGCTGTAAGGTTGCAAGGGTGGTGTCACATTGGTGTTCAATCTCGTTGTAGATGGAAATCTGCGTCTTCTGAAGTGTGAGGCCTGTGTTTCCATCAGATCTGTACCGCGAGGTTGAATATGAAAGTTGGATATTGGAAAATCCGCATACCAATTTGGTACCGGAGTATACGGAATGTCGAGGATCTGACAGAATGAATCCAAATCTTCAGGGGATCTTAGAATTGCAGTACGCCCTTGGCTAGTAGCTGCAAGGGCAAAAGGGAACTTCCAGCGATACAGGATATTTTTTGATTGTAGTACCTCTAACAACGGGCGTAGATCTTTCCTGTGCTTGAGGGTTATGGCAGAGAGTTCTTAGTATATAGAGATTCTATGGCCCTCATATTCCAGCGACCATTTAACTCTGGCTTGCTTTATTATGTCTTCCTTCAGCCTATAATTATTAATAAAGCAGATAACATCTCTGGGGGGGGGGGGGTCTGTGTCCCTCTCCTTGGGTCTAAGAGCCCTATGGATTCGATCCATGTCAATGGCTTCATTACTGTGTCTATCTAACAACTGGTTGAAAATGGCCGACACCGTGGCAGTGAGCTGCATATTATCCACACTCTCGGGTAGGCCTCTCACCCTTAAATTGTGGCGTCTTCCCCGATTGTCGAGATCCTCGACATGTCTTTGGATGTCTCTCAATTGCATGGTGTTTGTGCTTACCGTGGCAGTCACTTTCCTCAGAACAGAGTTGTGAACATTCGTTTTCTGTTCAACTTCTTGCATCCTTCCCGCCATTGCCTGCAATTCCTGCCTCAGGTCTGTCATGGCCGCGGTGAAAGTGTCCTTGATGTCCGTTGCCACCGCACGGAGATCTTGTAAGGTTGGATGTTGCTGAGTGCCCGCCATCATCGCTGGCGGCGGCAAGGACGGCGTCAGAAGAATGCTGCCCTGCGCCTGTGAGGTGGCTGAGGTATTTGCCGCCATGTTGGTTCTGTGAGGCCTGAAGAGCTCCGGGATGCCTTGGCTATTCTGGTCCCCGTTACGCCTCGGGGATCTGGAACGAGATGCTGACGAGGTGCGGGAGGCTGTCCCCATGCTCAGTAAGGCTAAAAAATGTGCGGGCTCCCAGTTAGGGCAAAGATAGGGCTACGGTCCGACGGAGCGCTCGGGTTAAGCGGCCATCTCTCCTCACGGCAAGCCACGCCCGCATCCCTAGCAAATTCAATCAGTTACATCAGCTTTAGGGGCTTGATAGCTGCTGATCCAGGAATGATTCATTTTTATAAATGTGAGCTTGACAATGAAGTCTGTGGACAAGCGCACTCTTTGATCCGTTACAAACCCTCCAGCAGCACTGAATGTGCGTTCAGAAAGCATGTTGGATTCAGGACAGGACAGTAGCTCGATTGCATATTTAGCAAGTTCAGGCCAGTGACCCAGTAACCCAGTGGATACTCAGTTGGAAAGGTCTACAATTCTGCTCTTTACTTAATTCTTTACTCTGCCTAGATATTCCTGCACCATATGATGCTGATGGTTGCTTGAACCTTTACCCTGGATGCCCTGGGGCACTGAAGACTGAAAAATTATTTCCGGTCTGCTGGTTACCTTCTCCACCACTCTTCCCCTGAACTAAACAAAGCCTCAGAAATACGTTGTCCAGCACCAGGAAATGGTAACCTCCCAGGGTCTGGAAAGGTGTTACACAAACTTTTCTTTAAGGCGTCCTAAAGATGTTTCATCCTCTGTTCCCTCTGCAAAGCTGTGCAACTTTACCCTTGTAATGTTGATCAAGAAGGGTTGCCAGCCAATAATAATTCCTCTCCTTGATACCACAAATCTTAGGGTCCTTTTGCAGGCTTTACAGAATCAGGGAGCCCATGCAGCATAAGTTTTCAGATGCATTCGATTCCTCTGGGTCACTAAGGATGACATTGTCAGGAACTACCTCCTCCCAGCAACGTACTGCTTGGTTTTCTGGGGACGGAAAACCGTCACTAGTGTGTGGTAGCGTTCAAAACATTCACCAATGCAAAGACCAGGTTCCCAGATCTACGAAAATATTATGAAGCGATTGCCCTGCAGCGGATATTAGACTGGCACCATGGGGTATCCACTAAGGTATGGGTATCGTTAGAAAAATTCCTTGCAGGCCGCAACTTATCACATGCCCCCTGGCTACCCCAGGTATATAGAGGTTTGTCTGCCTATGTCTCCCCACTGACAGCCCACGCCTTAAAGCTAGACATGTGCAATTTGTTTAGTTCCAAATTCGTTTTTTTTTTAACGAATTTTGACAAATTCGTTAATTCCGAATTTCCGAATTTTTCAATTTCCGAAAATTCTGAATTTCCGAATTTCCGAATATCAAAATTTGCGAAATTCCGAATTTGCTAAATTTCCCAATTTCCTAAATTCCGAATTTCGAATTTTCGGATTTTCGAATTTCCGAATTTTCGGATTTCCGAATTTCCGAATTTCGAATTTTCGGATTTCCGAATTTTAGAATTTGCGAATTTTAGAATTTGCGAATTTTAGAATTTCCGAATTTTAGAATTTTCGGATTTTCGAATTTTCAGATTTTAGAATTTTCAAATTTCCGAATTTAGAATTTCGGAATTTCGATTTTTTTCGGATTTCTGAATTTTCAGATTTTCGGATTTCCGAATTTTCAGATTTTCGGATTTCCGAATTTTCAGATTTTCGGATTTCCGAATTTTCAGATTTTCGGATATCAGAATTTTCAGATTTTCGGATTTCTGAATTTTCAGATTTTCGAATTTTAATAATTAATTTAATAGTTATTATTTAAACAGATTTTCTTTCTTTTTTTCAGATTTTCAAATTTTGGGATTTTCAAATCTTTGAATTCCCGAATTCCGAAAATTTTAAAATTCAGAATTCCGAAAGTCCGAAAATTCGGAATTCCAAAAAAACGAAAATCCAAAATTCTGAATTTCGGAAATTCGGGATTTCGGAAATTTGGAAATTCTGAAATTCGGAAATCCGAAAAATAAAAAAGTGAAAATTCCCGAAATTTCCGAATTCCGAATTTTCGATTTTCCGAATTTCCGGAATTTCCGAAAAAAAAAAAAAAAACAATGAAACGAAAACGAAAATTAATGAATTTTTTGTCAGTGCACATGTCTGGCCCCTGAATTCTCCCCACTGGCACTCCTGGGAGGCTTCCCATGGTTTGCCCCAGGGGAACATCTATCCTTTCTCCGCACCTGGATGGCAGATGGAGAAGTAAGATGCGTCCGGTTCTTCCAAGACTGGGGATTGATCCTGTTAGAGGAACTCAGAGCCTAATTCAGTGGATTTCCTTTAGATGGTTGGAGACATGGGCAGCTTCAGCACTGCAAGGGCTACACCAAGCCATACGCTCCCCCACTTCCTCCACCCCCTTTGAGAAGCTGTGCATGTCTGCCAATCCAACCCCGCACTCTATATCTGTCCTCTATGAGCTGTTATTGAG
Source organism: Lithobates sylvaticus (assembly GCA_028564925.1). Classification (NCBI taxonomy): domain Eukaryota; kingdom Metazoa; phylum Chordata; class Amphibia; order Anura; family Ranidae; genus Lithobates; species Lithobates sylvaticus. The sequence goes on along the minus strand of CM053028.1, from coordinate 173,578,566 downwards.
ACGGATACCCCTGGGGAAACCCATATATATTTGAGAGTGGGAAAAATACATAAAATTACGAATTTACCGACATGCATTTAGATCATCTATACCACCTTACTCACTCCACCTCTGTGGACACGAAAATGCAAGAAAACGGGTTTAAGGTGCTAACCAGGTGGTACAGAGTACCCACTAAGCTCGCCAAAATATACCCGACCTCCTCAGACACGTGCTGGTGGGAGTGTGGGCAAAGGGGTTCCTTCATGCATATATGGTGGGACTGCCCCAAGCTAAGACCTTATTGGCAAGACATTAGGAACCAAATAAACCACATATTGGATGTGGACCTCCCTGACTCCCCAATGGGCTTTCTCCTGCACGTCCCCACTATTCCTCTCAGCCTTTACCAAAAGTCGGTGCTACCTCACCTTTTAAATACGGCTAGAAGACTGATCCCCATTCACTGGAAAAATAGCCAAATCCCAAGCCGATCGGATTGGATCCGGTTGGTGAATGAAATTAAGGTGGCAGAGGAATGGATGGCGAAGTGCAAGGACAGATATGACAAATGGTATGGGATAAGGGCCACTTGGATTTACTATGTTGATGGAGCTAGATCTGAAAGACCACCAAGAGATCAATCTCAGACAGGAGGGGAGTAATTATCAGTACAATTAAAAGTTTAACTACTGATCTGAATTAATCATCTGAGACATTTGCTGAAGAAATATTACTACAACTGTGATGAGTGCATTCTCTCTCTTTTTCTTTTCTAATTTCTCTATTCTACAACTGTGACCCTAAAGAACCGCGCTTTCTAACAATGCATGGCAACTGGCTACAATCACCTTTCCGACTCGGATGATTCTGTGCACAATTACTACTTAGGCCCAATAGCAGGGCTAGAGACAAATTAATGATGAAATGACTCATATGTTCCTATGTTTATATGACTGACATGTTTGTCCCCTGCTCCGTATAAGTTGGAAGGCCAATCGGGCCTAAGAATTTTGTAGATTGTGCAGATACACGAGTAAACAGTTCGGTACTGCGGTTTCTTTGGTCTCTTTGTTCTTCTTTGTTTTTGTTTTCTTTTTGGCCTTTATGTTTTGATTGTAATACCAAGAAAAAAAAAATATATATATATATAATATATATATATATATATATATATATATATATATATATATATAAATAAAGATTATATAAAAGAAAATTGCATTGATTACGGTGTAAATGTGACTGGCAGCGAAGGGGTTAACACTAGGTGGCGCTGTAGGGGTTAAGTGTGTTTTGGGGAGTGTTTCTAACTGTAGGGGGATGGGCTAGCTGTGACACATCATTGATCTCTGCTCCCGATCACAGGGAGCAGAGATCAGTGACACTGTCACTAGGCAGAACGGGGAGATGCTTGTTTACATCAGCATTTCCCTGTTCTTCCTTTCCGTGAGACGATCGTGGGTATCCCCGCAGCGATCTAGTCTGCGGGACCCATGACCCGACTCACGGAGCTCCCGGCCGGCGACGCGCAAGCGATGGCATGGCAACAAATTTAAAGGGATGTACAGGTACGCCCATTTGCCTGTCCGTGCCATTCTGCCGACGTTCATCATCGTGCGCTGGTCGGGAACCGGTTAAAAAAAAAATTCACTGGGCTTTCATTTCAAGTGTGCTATTTGCATTTGGAATCTGTTGCTGTCAACTCTCAATATGAGATCCAGAGAGCTGTCACTATCAGTGAAGCAAGCCATCATTAGGCTGAAAAAACAAAACAAACCCATCAGAGAGATAGCAAAAACATTAGGTGTGGCCAAATCAACTGTTTGGAACATCCTTAAAAAGAAAGAACGCATCAGTGAGCTCAGCAACACCAAAAGACCCGGAAGACCACGGAAAACAACTGTGGTGGATGACCGAAGAATTCTTTCCCTGGTGAAGAAAACACCCTTCACAACAGTTGGCCAGATCAAGAATACTCTCCAGGAGGTAGGGGTATGTGTATCAAAGTCAACAATCAAGAGAAGACTTTACCAGAGTGAATACAGAGGGTTCACCACAAGATGTAAACCATTGGTGAGCCTCAAACAGGAAGGCCCGATTAGAGTTTGCCAAACAACATCTAAAAAGCCTTCACAGTTCTGGAACAACAGCCTATGGACAGATGAGACCAAGATCAACTTATACCAGAGTGATGGGAAGAGAAGAGTATGGAGAAGGAAAGGAACTGCTCATGATCCAAAGCATACCACCTCATCAGTGAAGCATGGTGTGGTAGTGTCATGGCATGGGCATGTATGGCTGCCAATAGAACTGGTTCTCTTGTATTTATTGATGATGTGACTGCTGACAAAAGCAGCAGGATGAATTCTGAAGTGTTTTTCGGGCAATATTATCTGCTCATATTCAGCAAAATGCTTCAGAACTCATTGGACGGCGCTTCACAGTGCAGATGGACAATGACCCGAAGAAGCAACCAAAGAGTTTTTTAAGGGAAAGACGTGGAATGTTATGCAATGGACAAGTCAATCACCTGACCTGAATCCGACTGAGCATGCATTTTACTTGCTGAAGACAAAACTGAAGGTTAAATGCCCCAAGAACAAGCAGGAACTGAAGACAGTTGCAGTAGAGGCCTGGCAGAGCATCACCAGGGATGAAACCCAGCGCCTGGTGACGTCTATGCGTTCCAGACTTCAGGCTGTAATTGACTGCAAAGGATTTGCAACCAAGTATTAAAAAGTGAAAGTTTGATGGATGATTGTTAATCTGTCCCATTACTTTTGGTCCCTTAAAAAGTGTGAGGCACATATACAAACTGTTGTAATTCCTGTTGGATGAAAATACCCTCAAATTTTTTTTTAACAGAAAGATTTTTTATTGAAAAAAAATATATAACAGTTAACAATGACACAGTTCACATCAACTAAAGGTACATATGGTCACAAAGGTCTATACATTTGCTTACAATACAGGTGATAGTCCATGAGCATGGTAGTCTTCAATAATGGAGTCTAAGATATCTTAACAGAATTGTTGTTCCTAGTAGCATCAGATCAGTATTAGGAGAACAGAGCAAAAAAAAAAAAAAAAAAAAGAGGGATGAGGGAGAGAGGGGGGGGGGGGGGGGGTAGGGAAAATGGGGGGTAATCATCAGCCGGAACAACATTTTCACTTGCAACCAGGAGACTATTGTAGGGTGAGTGATAAAACAATCAGCAAATTCCTACGCTCTTAACCATGTGCGTCGACCCATTGGGACCAAACCTTGTCAAATTTTTTGGGGCAGTTTCTGCTCTCGTATGTGAGTTTGTACAGGGGTAGGACAGAATTTATTGTGGCTTTCCACATATTCAATGTAGGGGGAGTACCGTGAGGCCTCAACATCCTCCATATTTCCAAAGAGCGCCAAGGCTGGGTCCACACGGAGAGACCAGTCCCCAAAAGAGCCGAGGACCTCAATAACGGCCTCCCAGTAAGGACGCAGCACAGGGCATGACCACATTACATGAAGGAAGGTGCCCGCGGAGGTGCCACACCTGGAGCAAAGTTCAGTCGCCCCAGGATATATCCTAGCAAGTCTAACAGGGGTATAATAGGCTCTGTGCAAAATCTTAAGCTGGATAAAGCGGTCCTTTGCCGAGATCATTTTTGTGGTGTAATCAGAGACTACATCTTCCCAGACCTCCTCAGTTAAGTCAGGTATGTCGGCCTTCCATTTATTATACACCTTAGTCAAGGACGTCATATGTGCAGCGGAGAGGTAAAAATAGAGAGAGGACAGTGGTTTGTCCAGCAGCTTAGCAATAAGCAGTCTTTCAACCGCATCCGTCTGGAGTGTCAGGGGATTCGGGAATTGGGCCAGTATCGCATGTCTAAATTGGTAGTATCTGAACTTCATAGTATTCGGCAGGGCGTATTGAGCCTGAAGGGCCTCAAATGAGCAGAAGGAGCCATCCTTAAATACATGCCTAAGAGTGAGTATACCCTTTGTCGCCCATATCTGGGGTTCAGGAACCCCATAGAGGTGTGATAACGTAGGGTTGCCCCATAAAGGAGTGTGGGGCGAGACAACTGAGTCTTCCCTATATATTTGTGAACTAAAACTGTGGGGGAAATACTGCGCCAAAACATAAGTTGTATCTAGCAGCTGGCACAACAATCAGACGTAATTGTGTAAAACATGGATAAGTAAAAAAATGCAGCGCTTAAATAATCAAGTGTCCCTGATTACACATAAGGCAACGCAGGAAGATGTAAGCCTGCGGGCAGGAATGTGTGACAGGAATTTTAATGGTGAATACCCACCTAATTGGGTGTATCAATAAAACTTTTCAGCTAATGACAGTGGACTGACCCAAAAGGGTCGTGTTTCTATAAAGTGTAGAAAACGTGGGGAAAAAAAAATTGAAATAAACAATCTGGTGTAATAAAGGTGTGAAATATATAGTCACTGGTTCAAGTAAACCTATATCAAATCACTATAGGGAGGGCACAGGCTTTCAAGCGTGATATCAAAAGTGTGCGATTTAGAAAAATCGCAAAAAAAATATTTATAAAAATAAACTAAAACACAACACAAATTGGGGTGAATGTAAGTGCAGTCAGTCAGAAGAACATATTTAATTATATCAATGTACTGACTAGGAAAGGGAACCGTATTCCCATACACAATGGACAAAGAGTGTCACAACAACCCTCTTGAGGCCTTAATAGTATATAATGTGCATCCACCTATTCTCCAAAAAAACTCTGAATAACCCTGGAAGGAAATATGGGTTTGAGATGAAATTCAACCAGTTTGTGTGATGAATACAAATCGCCTAAATAAAAGGCGTATATGATTATAATATATATAGAAGAGAATTCTAGATCAATATAATAATCGATATAAAGTAAAAATAGTGGTAGTTAACTAGGCTGAATGTTCAAATCATCTGATTTTGAATGTATAGATAACCAAAAGTGCCTTAGACTGGAGTATACTCTGTGAACAATAGAAATGTAAGTTGGTCAGCACTTATTTCCATATACCTATGTGCCTTGCATATTGTGTATCTATGTATAAATGGTTGTTTGCGTTTTTTGTTTCGTTGTATGTTTATAAATTTCAATAAAAACTATCTGATTTAAAAAAAAAAAAAATAGTGGTAGTTATATAAGTAAAAGGCTATAAACTATGAACATTTCTACAGTATAGGACCAATTACATCATATGTGGTAATTGTGGTTTTATCACTAAGGAGAAATCGGAACACCAAGCTTAATGGAATTGCATTAAGCAATTTCTCATGCAATGGCCCACAATATGTAAAAGTGATAAACAAACAGTAAAATTAATGCAAGGGATAAAAAAAGTCTATCTCCAAGGTATGTTTCCCAAATGGTGAGATGCAACTGTATTGGTACAGTCCCCAGGGAGATGAGAAATATCACTTGAGACTCTCTAGGTGTTCAATCGGCTCATTGATCTCTATACAAATCTTCTTGTATGCATATATGCAGGTAACGATCAAGATACCCTTACCAGATCAGTTGGACTCACAAACCTTTCGGTGGTGAGTCAAAGGAGACTGGACCGGATTTACCGGATTTGTGGGAACGGTGTTGCAGTCAGCCAAGTCATCTGAGGATGGTTTTCTGGGTAAACATACCCTCTTACTCACCAACAGCTGGTTGAGAGATCCCGGGAGAAGGTTAAGTGGGGTGTCCTTGTTGCGGTCCTCACCAATAATAGCTCAAAAAAGGAGATATAGAAAAAAGGAAGCAACTCCTCATAGCGTAACTCCAACAAACAAATTGGCGTTTATTTATTGTAAAGATCTTTCAATCTATTAAAAAATATATAAAAGTATAAAAAATATGCGCAAGAAAGGTATAGTGGCTCAGGCAAGCATCCAACACGACATGTTTCGCCTGATATAGGCTTCAACTGGGGTACAGGGAACATGTACCCCAGTTGAAGCCTATATCAGGCGAAACATGTCGGGTTTACAGAGTCGTGACCTGGGGGTGAGCTTTAGGCCCTCTGTAGGGCAAGTTTGATAGTGCAGCATAAGAACCCAGAATAGCTGCCTCCAGAGTCACTGCCGGGTTTTGCTTGGGCCGGGAAAACCACCACCGGGCCGTAACCAGAACTGCTGCCTACAGCTGGAAGTGTGGCAGCGCCAAGCCCCCCTGAGACAGGGAAAGCTGGAGCGTCCGTTTTGCCAATCTCGGGTCTTCCCAGCCCACACAAAGGAAGAAATAATAGTGTCAATTTTCTGAAAGAAGGATTTGAGAATCGGACATGGAGTATTTCTAAAAAAATAAACAAATTTAGGAAGATACACCATTTTTAGGAGGCTCACCCTACCCACCGGGGACAGTGGCAGTGTTTTCCACATTTGGCATCTGCTAGCAAACTGGGTCAACAGGGGAGAAAGGTTATCTCCTATGTACGCCTGAGGAGAGTTTTTAACTATCACGCCCAGATATTTAAAGTCTTCTACCCACTGTAATGGCATGTTAGTGGCACCCCTGGGGTTAGTGTCATGAAGGGAAAAAAGGACAGACTTATCCCAGTTTACACAAATGCCCGAGTACTTCCCAAACTGATCTATTATGTCTAATACAGCCTGAAGTGATGCATCAGCATCTGCTAAATAAAGCAAAGTATCATCAGCGTACAATGATATTTTTACTTGCAGTGCTCCAACCATTATGCCCTTCACCCTGTGATCCTGGCGTATTAGAATTGCAAGGGGTTCAATCGCAAGGGCAAATAGCCCCGGAGACAGGGGGCATCCCTGCCTGGTCCCCCTGTACAGACTAAAGGGGGGGGGACAGCAGGCCGTTCACCCTAACCCGGGCAGTGGGATTCTTGTACAAGAGTTGGATCCAGGAAATGAACCTGGGTCCAAATCCAAAGCATGCCAGGACGTCCCACAGATAGAGCCATTCGACAGAGTCGAAGGCCTTCTCGGCATCCAGGGCGGCAACCAGGCCCTCATCCCCCTCCTTTGCCAGATCTATGTGGGTAAACAGTCTATGGATGTTAATGTCAGTTCCTCTGCCTGGCATAAAACCCAACTGATCTGGATGGACCAATGCTGTGATCACCCCGTTCAGCCTGGTTGCTAAAATTTTAGCTAGCAGTTTGGCATCAACATCAATCAGTGAGATTGGACGGTATGAGTTGCAGAGTTCGGGGTCCTTCCCTGGCTTGGGAATGTCCACTATCACCACCTCTGACATAGACCTCTGCAGGGCTCCATCCCCCAGCGCCGCAAGGAGCATAGAGTGGAGTCTAGGGGCCAGCTCTTCAGCATACGTTCTGTAGAATTCGGTGGGAAACCCGTTCGGACCCAGAGTTTTCCCCGCCTGAAGTGAGGATATAGCCTGTTGAACTTCTAGGAGTGTAATAGGTGAGTCAAGTTGGGCTCTATACGTGTCAGTCAGTACAGGAAAGTCAACGTTAGTGAGGTATATGTGGAGGTCTTCCATAGAGTAGTCCACTCGCGTGAAATACAGGTCAGCATAGTAAGACGTGAAGCTCGCCCTAGAGGAGGTCATTCTGACCCCAGCTCCGTCAACCAGCGAGAGCACACTCATGGAGCCTGACTGCTCCCTGACCAGCCACGCCAGCAGCTTACCTCCCCTTTCTCCCTCCTCAAAGATTCTATGTGACTGTCGAAGCATCTTTTTTTTCGTGAGTGAAGTGCGCAATAACATGACCTCCCTGGTGCCTTTTCTGAAGCCTGTCATGAACCTCCAGGTCACCCGTTAGTACATATTGTTGTTCCAAGGAGACTGCCCTACCTTCCGCCACAAGAATATCTGCCTTCAGCTGTTTCCTAATTTTCCCGATGATCTTCTGATAGTGCCCCCTAGAGGAAGCCTTAAAGGCATCCCAAACCACCGCCGGGGAGGCTGTCCCCGGGTTGAGCATCCAATACGTGTCCATTTGATAGCGGAACTCAGAGTACACCCCGGGATCCGAGATCCAGAATCTAGATGGAGATCCTTCCAGGGACAACCTGAGGAGGAGGGGGGTATGGTCAGAAATTCCCCTCGAAAGAATAGAGATCACCTGTACTCTGGGTAGGAGAGGTCTCCCTGCGTACATCAAATCAATATGCGAGAGAGCTCTATACATAGCCGAGTGGCAGGTGAAGGATCTTTCAGAGGGATTCCTCCATCTCCAAAGGTCCGTCAATCCATAGGTTTCCGCCCAGGTCGAAAGATCTGAGGTAGATCCCCGGATGAGTTCAAACGGTCCATCCCTGGGTTTGGCGTCATATTAAAGTAGCAGGTTGTCAGTCCCATAGTTTGCCAGGAGAAGGCTCAGCTTTTGGAGCAATTTAACCAAGGTCTCAACCATAGCATGCAGAATTATGTACCTTCCATCCGGGTCAAGCTCCAGCCCCAAAAGTTTAAAGGGAAGTGACTTACGTATAAGGATAGTGACCCCTCTCGCAAAGTTGGAATACGTCGAATTGTATTGGCGCCCAACCCAGGGTTTTTTAAGGCTGAGAGTTTTCTTCCCCACCAAGTGCGTCTCCTGAAATACACAAATGTGAGGGCTGTGGGATTTCAAGAATTGGAACACCAGAGACCGCTTCACTGGGGAATTCAGACTCCTGGTATTCCAGGAGACAATCGTTAGTGACGACATAGCAGGATTAGGGTGATCAATAGAGGAGAATACCTAGGGCCTATGCCCGACCCGGATGGAGTACAAACCAACAATTTTATAGCACATAGAGAGCAGCCCCTAAGGGACAGTAGCATTAGAGGCCCAGATGACTGTGTCAAACATATAAGCACATTGTAAGCAATAAAAGAGAAATAAAACCAGTAACAAAACAACCTCCCCCCCCTCCCCGCTAACCCCTTCAAAACTGTGTGCGGCTTCTCTTCCCGAAAACCACACGGCAAATCGCCATGTCATGGGGGAAACGTGTGCAAGAGGCACTCTAGACATATGTCTTCAGACATGGGCGTCCGCAGAACTTTTTTTCAGGTGGGGGCGGGATGGGCGTTTCGGCAGCGGCGATGCACAGTTGCATTTAACCCTTTCTTCGACCGGTAGCGGGGGTTAAAAGCTCCCCGCTAGCGTCCGAAAAGCGTGGGTAAAATGATGGTAAAGCGCGGCTAAAACTAGCAGCGCTTTACCGATAATGCGGCCAGATGGCAGTGTGAAATGGCTCTTGAGATAATTCAGCTTCACTTTGTATGGAAGTTACTCTCAGGCATACCATGCCCATATAAATATTGCCTAGAGAATGTACATCTTTCTATATTGCAATACAGTGTAGGTTGTTTTCATCAAGATCAAAATATGGCCACAACAGATGTATTGCAATACATTGCAATATAGAAAGATGTACATTATCTAGGCTATATTTGTATGGGCATGGTATGCCTGAGACTGAGTAACTTCCATACAAAGTGAAGAAGATTATATAACACACAAATACAGTATCTTTTCCAGCAATAGCTTAGCTGTCCAACTTTCCAAGCAATATATATATATATATATATATATATATATATATATATATATATATATATATATATGTATCTAAATTCTCCTCCTAACTGGCACTGCTCTTACCTGTGGTTCTTCAGGATTTCCTCCTGTGATACGATAGGCCTAGGCACTGTAAGCGTATTCTCGGCCACTGACTGATTGCACACACCTATGGGAGGAGCTGGCGCCCGCCGGATCTGCATAGCGACGTACATACATAGGCCAGGCAGCCAATCACAGAACAGCCGAGATGTCGAGCAGAGGCCCGAGCGGCAGAGCCAATACGATGATTGGGCCGGGGGTGAGGGAGGGAGGGAGGGATGGATGTCTGTATCTGTGATAAGTCAGAAAAGAGAGCAGCCCCAGGCCAGCAGACTCAGAAAAAAAGTCCACGGTGGCCGCAGCGGCCATTGCAACACAGGGCAACTGTCTTCAACACCTTCTTACAATTCCAGGGGGGGCAATTGCCCCCCCCCCTTGCCCTATGCTGCGGACGCCCATGTCTTCAGACCCCTTCATAACTGGGGTCATCCGGATATAAAATGTGGTGCCGGTCTCCCAGCAAGCTGGGGGTACATTTCTTGGTGCAGGAGGTAGGACGCTGAGGCCTGCATGTGCAACTGTAGTAAAAAACAAAAGTGGAAAAAGGAGCGAGTCTCCGCAAACAACAGGCAGGGGGTCAATACTGAAAAATAATAAGTAAGGAACAATCCTGCTTTTGCGTGAACTAACATGTCCCATCCCGGAGCCATTCATGAGTAGGGTTTTCTGGGATGGATGTGCCAGGAGGGGTAGGTAATAACCAGGTACCCCCCCAAGGATGTAAAAGAGAGCCCCCCTTCCATCCCTATCCAAAGCAAGGGAGGGTAGTCAGCGCAGCAACGATTAAATAAAGGATGCCGCCCCTCCATAGTCTCTGTGTCCAAGGGATGGTTGGGATGAAACAGGAGCCAATGTCAAAAGACCCCCCAAGTCAAGTGCACAGCAGCAAAGGTAAACGAACAACAGGGAACAGTGAGGTATATACTTGCTTCATCCCGCACTGATCATATCCAGCCAGGAAGACGCCTCTGCAGGTGATGTGAAGAATCGCACTCTTTCTCCATCCTGGACTCGGAGTCTGGTCGGAAACAGCATACTATACTTCATGTTCTTGGCGCGAAGCTGGGACCTCACATGATCAAAGATTTTCTCTGTCGCTGAGTTTCAATGGAGTAATCTGGAAATATAAGGAGCTTAGCATTCTCATACTTGAGGTCTCCAACATTCCTTGCTTCCCTCAGGATAAGATCACGGTCCCGATAGTTCAGCAGCTTAAAAATAAACGTGCGTGGGGGAGCCCCTTGCGGGCCTCTGACTGCAGGTATTGTATGGGCGCGCTCCACCACAAAATGGGAGGAAAAAGAGGCTCTGGGCAGGAGAGTGCGCAGCAGTTGTTCTGTAAATAGGGGTGTATCATTCCCCTCCGCACCCTCAGGCAGGCCAATGATGCGCAGATTGTTGTGTCTGTTGCAATTTTCTGCATCTTCAGCATGCGACTCTAGATGCTTGACTCTGATTTTCAGGGAATGAATGTCAGCCGAGTGTTCTCTCTGGACATCTTCTGTCACAGATACACGCTGCTCCACCTCTGTCACTCTGCCTTTAAAAGCGTCAATGTCCCTTCTGATCAGGCCTAGTTCAATGTAAACATGATCAATTTTTTTCAGTAAGGGCCGTTTTACAGACATTTATGGCTTCTAAGAGCGCAGTGTGCTCCGGGGGAGTCTGGGGATCTGCTGCTGCCCCTGGACTCACCTCCCCTCTCTGTTCTGCCATGGTGGAGGAATGTATGGCTGCGGCCTTCTCCTCAGCATGCGGCCGCATGGGCCCAGTTTTCTTTTGGCTCTGTCGGCGCACTGTTCCTCCCTGAGCGGGGTCTGCGGGGGCCACAGAGGATCAATCTGCAGCCTTTTTTAAGTGCCCAGCACCGCGGGATCAGCGGATGAAAGGTCCTGGCGGCGGAGCGGTGTTAAAAGACGTCCGCTCTCGTCGCTATCTTGGACACGCCCCCTACCCTCAAATTTTAGCTGAAAGTCTGCAGTTAAAGCATGACTTGTTTGTTTCATTTCAAATCCATCGTGGTGGTGTATAGAGCCAAAAAGATTAGAACTGTGTCGATGTTCCAATATTTATGGACCTTACTGTGTATATATATATATATATATATATATATATATATATACAAAGTTCATAAGTTTTCTTCATACAGTCTTTACTTTTTATTGAGGCTTGCTAGCTTTCTTAAAAAAAAAAAAAAAAAAAACCCAGTGATCTTTGATCTCCTCCAAGTTGTAGATGTAGATGTAGCTCTCCACCTCTTATGCCGTGTACACATGGTCGGAAATTCTCATCGGAAAAAGCTCTGATGGTTTTCCCGTCGGAATTCCGACAGAATTTCGCTCAAACTGTCTTGCCTACACACGGTCACACCAAATTCCAACGGTCAATAACACCACGCCTTAAAAAACGTCTGACTGCTTTATAAAAGGGAAGTTTAATGCTTCTGAGCATGCGTCTAATTGTTTCCGAGCATGCGTCCAAATTTTGCGTATCAGAATTGCATACACACAATCAGAAAATCCGATAGAAAGGTTTTCCGTCGGAACAGGTTCTCAATCCAAAGTCTGTCGGAAATTCCGACAGAAAAATACCCATACACACTGTCGGAAAATCCGATGAAAGGCTCCCATCGGACTGTTTCCATCGGAAATTCCGACCGTGTGTACGCGGCATTAAAGGTTGCCCACCCCTGGCTTTGACCATTCAGAGTATGAATCATTAATTGCTACTCTCTGAATACAGGATTTTGGCCATAGTTACATAGTAGGTGATGTTGAAAAAAGACACAAGTCCATCAAGTCCAACCTATGTGTGTGATTTATATGTCAGTATTACATTGTATATCCCTGTATGTTGTGGTCGTGCAGGTGCTTATCTAATAGTTTCTTGAAACTATCAATGCCCCCCCGCTGAGACCACCGCCTGTGGAAGGGAATTCTACAACCTTGCCGCTCTTACAGTAAAGAACCCTTTACATAGTTTAAGGTTAAACCTCTTTTCTTCTAATTTTAATGAGTGGCCACGAGTCTTGTTAAACTCCCTTCTGCAAAAAAGTTTTATCCCTATTGTAGGGCAACCAGTATGGTATTTGTATATTGAAATCATATCCCCTCTCAAGCGTATCTTCTCCAGAGAGAATTAGCTCAGTGCTCGCAATCTTTTTTCATAACTAATATCCTCCAGATCCTTTATTAGCTTTGTTGCCCTTCTTTGTACTCGCTCCACTTCCAGTACATCCTTCCTGAGGACCTTTTTAATGCATGCCAATATTCTGTTTGCTTTGTTAGCAGCAGCTTGGCATTGCATGCCATTGCTGAGCCTATCATCTACTAGGACCCCCAGGTCCTTTTCCTTCCTTTCTCTAGATGGCAACTCACCTCCTCATAGAAGGTTAATAGATTGGTTTGGCAAGAACGATTCTTCATGAATCCATGCTGATTACTGCTTCTCATTACTAAAATCTTGTATATAGTCCCTTATCATCCCCTCCAAGAGTTTACATACTATTGATGTTAGGCTATATGGTCTGTAATTCCCAGGGATTTATTTTAGGCCCTTTTTAAATATTGGTGCTACATTGGCTTTTCTCCAATCAGCTGGTACCATTCCAGTCAGTAGACTGTCAGTAAAAATTAGGAACAGTGGTCTGGCAATTACTTGACTGAGTTCCCTAAGTACCCTCGGGTGCAAGCCATCTGGTCCCTTTGATTTAATAATGTTAGGTTTCCCAAGTCTAATTTTAATTTATGTCCTCTGTTAACAATGGAGGTGTTTCCTGTGATGTGTCATGAGGATAAAGTTGCAGTTTTGGTTACTGAAGCCCCACAATTCCCTTGTGAAGACTGAGGAGAAGAATAAATTCAATACCTTCGCCATATCCCTATCCTTTGTAACCAGATGTCCTTCCTCATTCTTTATGGGACCAATATTGTCTGTCCTCCCTTTTTTACTGTTTACATACTTAAAGAATTTCTTGGGATTTTTTTTGCTCTCCTCCGCTATGTGTCTTTCATGTTCTATCTTAACCATCCTTATTGCACCCTTACATTTAAATGAATTACCCAATGGGATGCATTGGCTAATGCCCTTATTTAATATGTTCTTAAAGAAAACCCATCTCTCCACCGTGTTCTTTTGTTCCTAAGATTTTATCCCAATTTATGCCTTCTAGCAAGGTTCATAGTTTAGGGAAGTTGGCTCTTTTGAAATTCAGTGTCTTTGTATTCCCCTTATGTTTTCCATTTTTGTGATTTATACTGAAGCCAATTGACCTGTGATCGCTGTTACCTAAATTGCCCTGTATTTCCACATCCGTGATCAGGTCTGTATTGTTGGTAATCAGTAGATCCAGTAACGCTTTATTTCTAGTTGGTGTGTCTACCATCTGACCCATAAAATTGTCCTGCAAGACATTTAGGAACTGGCGAGCCTTAGATGAATGCGCGGTTCCCTCCGCCCAGTCTATGTCTGGATAGTTAAAATCCCCCATTATGATAACACTTTCCATCCTTGCTGCTAATCCAAATTGTGATAGGAGATCTGTCTCCCCTTCCTCCCTCAGGTTAGGGGGCCTATAGCATACTCCCAGTATTATGTTCCCCTAAGCTTCATCCCTTTGGAGCACTACCCATAAAGATTCCACCTCCTCCCTAGCTCCCTTAGTGATGTCATCTCTCACATTCACTTGTACATTATTCTTGATATATAGGCATACCCCTCCCCCTTTTTTACCCTCTCAATCCTTGTGATAAAGGGTATACCCTTGAATATTTGCCAGCTATTAATGAGAGCTGTTGAACCAGGTCTCTGAAATTCCCACAAAATCCAAATCCTCCTCGTACAACAGTATCTCTAGTTCACCATTCTTGTCCTCCAGGCTCCTGGCATTGGTGAACATGCCACTTAGCTTAGACCAGTCGCATATTATCCTCTTATTAGGCGTTCCGAGATTGCAACTAGCTACTATACTTACCTTGGGTTTATGTTCTTTGGTCAACCTACCACTAATGCCCCAAATACTACCCTCTGAAATATGTTTCACGCTGATTATCTCTACCTCTGGACCCCTCTAACTTTTTGGCCATCTTCATTCCCAGCTGATCTGCACCCTCCTCATTTAGGTGCAGTCCGTCCCTTCTATAGTACCGGTTATCGACTGAGAAGTCGGCCCAGTCCTCCAGGAACCCAAACCCCTCCTTACTACACCAGCTCTTCAGCCACTTGTTTACTTCGCTAATTTCCCTCGATCTTTCTGGTGTGGCTCGATGTACTGGTAGTATTCCTGAGAATACTACCTTGGAGGTCCCTTTCCTCAATTTAGCTCCTAAGTCCCTAAAATCGTTCTTTAGGACACTCCATCTGCCTCTGACTTTATCATTGGTGCCAACATGCACCATGACAGCTGGGTCTTCCCCAGCCCCTCCCAGTAATCTGTCCACCAGATCAGTGATGTGCCGAACCCGAGCGTCCGGTAGACAACATACTGTTCGGCGCTTCAGGTCCCCTACCACCAGAATCTGTCTTTCCTTTCCCTTCACTTTCCCCCCCACTCTCACTGGAGGAGTTCTTTCCCCGGCAGCTAGGAGAGTTCCTCATCTCCAGCAGTGCTGGTCCCTGACTGGTTTCACCAATGTCACTCAATGGAGCATACCTATTGGGATGCTCCATCCCTGAATCGGCCTCCCTGGCACTTCCCCCTTCCTGACTGTCACCCATCTACTCTTTGCTAGTGACTCTTTGTCTTCACCCACCTCTGTGCTGGGCCTTGCCGGCACCTGCCGTGTACGTTCCCGGCTCTTCTTTAGTATGGAGGGACTTCTCAGTGCTGACAGTTGCTTCCCCAGATTCAGAACCTGGGCTTCCAAGGAAACAATGCGCTTACATTTTGCACAACAGTATTCAACCTCGATCTGATGATCAAGGAACGCATACATGCCGCAAGATGTACAACGAGTCGCCTCTCCACACCCGCCGGGCATAGTACCTACTAAATTTAATGAGTATTGGGGATTATACCCTGTCCAAATTACCTAACAACAAGCTTCCTGACACTAATATTCAACAAGACAATACACAGGTACTCTACAAGACAATACACAGGTACTCTCAGAACTACGTGCACTCGCAGAACTATGTGCACCCACAGACCACTCTCAGACCTACGTGCACTCGCAGACCACTCGCAGACCTACGTGCACTTGCAGAACTACGTGCACTTGCAGACCACTCTCAGACCTACGTGCACTCGCAGATCTACGTGTACTCGCAGAACTACGTGTACTCGGAGAACACTCGCAGAACTACATGCACTCGCAGACCACTCACAGAACTACGTGTACTCGGAGAACTCTCGCAGAACTACGTGCACTCGCAGACCACTCGCAGAACTACGTGTACTCAGAGAACACTCGCAGAACTACGTGCACTCGCAGACCACTCGCAGAACTACGTGCACTCACAATACACAAGTACACAATACACAAGTAACGATCCACATACATTACTCAGACAACACTCAGGTATTCACACTACACAGGTACTATGACCCCTGTTATAACCTCCTGTTTTAAACTCTGGTTTTTAACTCACCACTTAGACCAGTTCCACTTAGACAGAGTTTTCTATCAATTTACATAATGGGGACTTGAACTAATGATTTTGTGATCTTATGTTTTCTGAGTTACATATTTTGGTACCTTTAAAGTCCGTTTGGTTTTACTTGTAAAACAAAAACAAAATCCACTAGATGGTAGTGTTTAACTGTTTGAGTATTTTTTTTGCCATGCGAATCTCTGACCTCTTAACGCATGCCGCATTTGTAATTTTTTTTAACAAATCTTCACCACAGGAGAAGAATAATGGTGTTCTAACCACAAAGGCAGTAGCTATAACTTCATTTGGTTCAAGTATCACACCATGGTTTAGATTATTATCATTCCAGCTAATGATTGTTATATATTTCATTTGAATGGATAGGCCATTCAACATTTAAATTTAACAGTAGGAATTTACTTACTTAAAGCGGTTCTGCACACATTTCATTTAGTAAATTTCTTTGCCTTCCAAATCAGGCAAATAGTACTAAATGAAATGTGTTTTTTTTTTTTTTTTTTTTTTCACTTACCTTGTAATCGATGACTTCCTGTCCTCTGTCTCTGCGGGGGTGGGCGGGGTCTCTGCGTTGATCGTCGTCACACCGCACTGTCTCCTGGGATCTGGTGTCATTGATCCCAGGAGTTTGTGCGGGCATCTTCCGAAATCTCGCGAGATTTCGGCCACATCTTCCGAAATCTCGCGAGATTTCGGCCACATCTTCCGAAATTTCGAGATTTCGGAGAACGTAAGCTGCACTTTGCCGTTACTGCGCACGCGCGAGCTCGGTGCAGTAACGGCGGGGCATGCTGGGCCATCTAAAGTGCCTGTGGGGTTTCACATGCCCACAGGCAAGATGGCCCCCAGCAGAAAAGCAGCATATAAAGAATTTTATCGGAGGAAAACCAGCTGCGATCGAGATGGAAGATGGAACAGGTGAGTCCCCCAATTTAGCTATTAATCCTTGGCATATTCCCCCAAAAAAAAAAAAAACAGTGCAGAACCACTTTAAGTGGCATGTTTGTAGGTTGGTTGCATCCAGGCTCATTCAGCTGTTGTTGCCCTATGCACTCAGTGGATGTTACAGAATCCAGCATTTAACAGGAAAACAAGAACAAATGCAGATATTGGCAAAACTCTTCAGTGAGGATAAATGTACTGCTAGAACTGATGGCTAATTTGCTTTTTAAATCAGGTGAATGTGGGCTAGTTATGGTAAACCTACCATCTGGCCCTTTAAAATAGGGTGACAAGACGTCCCCAGACTGTGGACACTGTCCCTGGACCAAGTCTGTCCCTGGTTTTGTCCCTGGCACTGATCGGTGCCGCGGTGGGGGAGTTACAAGCACAGAGCAGGCTTTCAATGAAGCAGCTGACAGCCGCTTCTCCTCCTCTCTCTCCTGTGGCTGTCAGCTGCTTCTTTAAAAGCCACAGGGAGATGGGTGCTTGTAACTTGCCAACTGCCCATCAAATTTCCCTAATCTCTGGGCCCCCGTGCCCTCCTTCTGGTCCCCCTCTGTGCTCCTCCAGTCCCCCTCTGTGCTCCTCCGCTCCTCCGGCTCCCCCTCTTTGCTCCTCTGGGCCCCCCTCTATGCTCCTCCGGGCCCCCCTCTATGCTCCTCTGGGCCCCCCTCTGTGCTCCTCCGGTCCCCCTCTGTGCTCCTCTGACTCCCAGATCCCCCTCTGTGCTCCCCTGGCTCCCCCTCTGGCTCCCTGATCCCCCTCTGTGCTCCTGCGGCTCCCCCTCTGTGCTCCTCTGATCCCCCTCTGTGCTTCTCTGATCCCCCTCTGTGCTTCTCTGATCCCCCTCTGTGTTACTCCACCTCCCCCTCTGTGCTTCTCCGGGTCCCCCTCTGTGCTCCTCCAGTCCTCCTCTGTGCTCTTCCGGTCCCCCTCTGTGCTCCTCCAGTCCCCCTCTGTGATCCTCCGGTCCCCCTCTGTGCTCCTCCGGTCCTTCTCTGTGTTCCGCTGGTCTCCCCCTGTGCTCCTCCGATTCCCCTCTGTGCTCCTCCGGGCTCCCTCCTCTGTGCTCCTCCGGCTCCCTCCTCTGTGCTTCTCCGACTCCCAGATCCCCCTCTGTGCTCCTCCAGTCCCCCTCTGTGCTCCTCCAGTCCCCCTCTGTGATCCTCTGGTCCCCCTCTGTGCTCCTTTGGTCCTTCTCTGTGTTCCTCTGGTCCCCCTCTGTGCTCCTCTGGTCCCCCTCTGTGCTCCTCTGGTCCCCCTCTGTGCTCCTCTGGTCCCCCTCTGTGCTCCTCTGGTCCCCCTCAGTGCTCCTCCGGCTCCCTCCTCTGTGCTTCTCTGACTCCCAGATCCCCCTCTGTGCTCCTCCAGTCCCCCTCTGTGATCCTCTGGTCAACCTCTGTGCTCCTCCGGTCCTTCTCTGTGTTCCTCTGGTCCCCCTCTGTGCTCCTCTGGCTCCCCCTCTGAAGGAGCCTGCAAATATGTAATTGAAAAATATTGAAAGAAAATATAAATAAATATACTAAATGAACAAAAATAGTAAAATTAAAATATATAGGTGTAAGTCCATCAACAGTCCAACAGGAGCTCTCTGCCTGGAAAACACAGACAGCGCTGGTCTGTGAGAGCAAAACGTTTTCTAAGTAACTACACCAGGCATGTCCAAAGTCCGGCCCGCGGGCCAATCGCGGCCCGCGTTCCGGTTTTGAACGGCCCGCCTGTTTATCTGGACATGTATATCTTTTGTGGCCCCCAACGATCTCCCAGCGCCGGGGCCACAAAAGATATATATGTCCGGATGCCTTGGAGGGGACAGGGAGGAGGCGGGACAAGAGCCGTGCACACAGGAGTATTTCCTGTTTACACGGCAGCCTCTATAATAGGAAGTTCCGTCTCCAGCACTGCCATTGGACGGCTGTTCTGTCCATCAAAGGAGGCGGGACCTTGTATTAAAGAGGCCGCAGAGAAAACAGGAGTTTCTCCTGTATGTTATCTTTTGGCGCTCGTCCCGCCCCCTCCCTGTACCCTCCGAGGTGGCAGATGGAGGGGCATAATTCAGGCTGCACTGCACAATGGTGAGTCTGCATTCCTGACAATGATGGGGGCTGTGTATTCCTGACAATGATGGGGGGGGGGGGTGCTGCATTCCTGACATTCCTGACAATGATGGGGGGCTGCATTCCTGACCTTCCTGACAAGGATGGGGGCTGCATTCCTGACATTCCTGACAATGATGGGGGGCTGCATTCCTGACATTCCTGACAATGATGGGGGCTGCATTCCTGACATTCCTGACAATGATGGGGGGCTGCATTCCTGACAATGATGGGGGGCTGCATTCCTGACAATGATGGGGGGCTGCATTCCTGACATTCCTGACAATGATGGGGGGCTGCATTCCTGACATTCCTGACAATGATGGGGGCTGCATTCCTGACATTCCTGACAATGATGGGGGGCTGCATTCCTGACATTCCTGACAATGATGGGGGGCTGCATTCCTGACAATGATGGGGGGCTGCATTCCCGACAATGATGGGGGGCTGCATTCCTGACATTCCTGACAATGATGGGGGCTGCATTCCTGACATTCCTGACAATGATGGGGGGCTGCATTCCTGACATTCCTGACAATGATGGGGGGCTGCATTCCTGACATTCCTGACAATGATGGGGGGCTGCATTCCTGACATTCCTGACAATGATGGGGGGCTGCATTCCTGACATTCCTGACAATGATGGGGGCTGCATTCTTGACATTCCTGACAATGATGGGGGCTGCATTCCTGACATTCCTGACAATGATGGGGGGCTTCATTCCTGACATTCCTGACAATGATGGGGGGCTGCATTCCTGACAATGATGGGGGGCTGCATTCCTGACATTCCTGACAATGATGGGGGGCTGCATTCCTGACATTCCTGACAATGATGGGGGGCTGCATTCCTGACATTCCTGACAATGATGGGGGGGGGGGCTGCATTCCTGACATTCCTGACAATGATGGGGGCTGCATTCCTGACATTCCTGACAATGATGGGGGCTGCATTCCTGACAATGATGGGGGGCTGCATTCCTGACATTCCTGACAATGATGGGGGGCTGCATTCCTGACATTCCTGACAATGATGGGGGGCTGCATTCCTGACATTCCTGACAATGATGGGGGGGCTGCATTCCTGACATTCCTGACAATGATGGGGGCTGCATTCCTGACATTCCTGACAATGATGGGGGGCTGCATTCCTGACATTCCTGACAATGATGGGGGGCTGCATTCCTGACAATGATGGGGGGCTGCATTCCTGACATTCCTGACAATGATGAGGGCTGCATTTCTGACATTTCTGGCAATGGTGGTGCTGCAGATGGGCACTGACCCTTATTTTGCTTCATATTTCTTTATTTAAAATTGTATTTTTTTCCTAAATCTTCCCTCTTAAAGTGAAGGTGCGTGTTATACGCCAATAAAAACGGTATATCCAAATAACACGCCTGAGATCATCTCTTTACTCACACACAGCCACAAAGGCAAGAGAATTCTTGTTGGGCAGTGTGTCAGTACTCGAACGAACACACAGACTGAATTTTAATGGTTCAAACAATGTCAGGAAAAAAGGTCGGCCCTCACGCCTGTTCGCTTCATCAAATCTGGCCTTCTTTGAAAAAAGTTTGGACACCTCTGAACTACACCATTGGAGTTATCTCTTATCTTCCACCTATGTTGGTGTTGGTGTTCATCGAATCTTGATCGTTCGGAATCCTGGTTCCTGCTTTGCGGACTCCTTTCTGACGGATGTGTCCAGTGACCGGTCGGATACCCCATTTAACCGTGCAGAGGGTTATATCTGCTCACGCTTCAGACCTCGCTATTTAGGGGGTCCACCTAATCTGGTAAGGTGCATATATCAATATTCACCTTCCCACACCTTGGCTTTCTACCTCCACCTCCCCTCCATCTACAGAATTCTGGTGACGGCTTTCCTCTCATGTTTTGGATTTTCCACTGGATCATATTGTCTCTCCGTTTGATACGTTTTTCTGATTTGGACTATTGATGGACTTACACCTATATATTTTAATTGTATTATTTTTATTCATTTAGTATATTTATTTATATATTCTTTCAATATTTTTCACTTCACCTTTGAGCACATCAGGGTTTTATATTGAATTTAATTTTCACATATAAATTCTATTTTTATATTATTTAGTATACACATATTGTGATATAGTTCATTATATTTGTGTATGTATATTTTGCATCATATGTCATTTGTTTTTTTTTGACACATGAGAATTAGGGTGATTTAATTAGCGCAATTTATATTTTCCTATTTTCTGACACTATACCGATATTTGTGTTTTTTATTGCAGCTTTTTTCACACTATCCATTCACTTTTGAGCGCAGTTTTTCTTTCTTGTTTATAAAATATGTAATTGAGTAGCTGAGCATTGTAAGCTTGTACATAAATTGTAAAAATAATAAAAAAAATGTAAAAAAAAAAAAAAAAAAATTGTAAAAATGTGAAAATAAAAATAAAAAACTACTGACACCGTCCAATTCTCTACTGACACCAGCCACTGCCCTACTGATACGACCCACTGTCAACCTCCTCCCCCGAAAAAAAAGAATTGTGAATAAAATGTAAAAAACAATAAGAAGAAAATTAAATAGTAAAAAAAATGATAAACTACTGACACTGTCCACTGCTCTACTGACACCATCCAGTCATAACCGTCCACAGCCAACCCCCCACACCCCAACAAAAGCCCTTTGAAAAAAAAAAAAAAAGAATAAATATACATGTTAAACATAAATAAAACTACTGACACCGTCCACTGCCCTCACAAAATGCTTGTAAAAAAAAAAAAATTGTTAAAAAATAATAAAAAATAAAATAATAAACAGCATGCATTGTCAATTTTACATTGTCTATTGCACTACAGACACTATCCACTGCCCTAATGACACCATCCTGAACATGCTACCTACCACTAGACATATGCATTCGTTATCGTCCAAATGCATTTTCGTTCGAATTTCAGGGATTTTCGTGTTTGTTTTAACAAAACGATAACGAACGCGCAGAATCTGAAATCCGAAAGATCTGAAATAAAGAAATGCTTCATTTTCGTAACCATTATATTTTAGTATCGTTGCGACAACAGTTCGATATAGATAAATAGAAGATTCAACATGACGGTGAGAATAGCGATCTGTGTCTATCGAACCTGCAGTCGAATGTGCCTAACCTAATTCTATTAGTTCAAGATTATTCGACATAGAGAGAAAAGATTTGACATTATAGAGACAAGATTCGACGAAGCAGCTAAAAACATAAAACGGCGCAAGCGGACATTCACGGTCAAATGCCCATAGGCTATAGAAGAATTCTAATGTTGTTTGACTAGTAATAATAATTATTACTAGTCAAACAACATTAGAATTCTACTATAGCTTGTGGGCGGAGCATTCGACCGGAAATGTACAATTTGCGGCGTCGTACAGTTTAGTTGCTTTGTCAAATCTTCTTAGAACATCCAACAGACACCATAACCCTTCAATTGACAGATTCAATTAATTAATTCGGATTTCCGTACGAATGCATTTTTAACAAAACTAAATAAATGACAACGAATTTCGGGAGTAACTAAATAAATGTATTTTTCGGACGAAACCGAAATTCCTAAAAAAAATATTTCATTGTGCACATGTCTACCCACCACCATATATGCCACACTCTTCTCCTGCACATACTACCCACTACCATATACTCTGCACTCCTCTCCCTTAGCTGATCATTATATTAGTGTCACTGTTGATGTGTCACTGTTGATGTCAGTGTCAGTTAAAGCAGAGGTCCGCCCAAATTTTTTTTTTTTAAGTCAGCAGCTACAAATACTGCAGCTGCTGACTTTTAAAATATGGACACTTACCTGTCCAGGGTGCCCGCAATGTCGGCACCCGAAGCTGATCTATCGCTTGGCTCTCGGGTGCTGCCGCCGCCATCTTCGTTAAGGGAATCAGGAAGGGAATCCCAGTTCCCTACTGCACATGCACGAGTTGCGCTGCGCAATCCAGATGGTCCCTGCTGTCTCTGGGACCCATCAGCAGACAGCGGGGGGGGGGGACGACAGGAAAAGGGTAGACTCCCGCGGGAGTCTATGCCCGGAAGTGGGTGCAAATACTTGTATTATACAGGTATCTGCACCCCCCTCCCCCTTGAAAGGTGCCAAATGTGACACCGGAGGGAGGGGAGGGTTACGAAAAGCGGAGGTTCCATTTTTGTGTGAACCTTCGCTTTAAGCCAGCTCCTTCAGCTCCCCCTCTGTGATCCTCTGGCCCCACGATCCCCCTCTGTGCTCCTCTGGTCCCCCTCTGTGCTCTTCCGGCTCCCCCTCTGTGCTCTTCCGGCTCCCCCTCTGTGCTCTTCCGGCTCCCCCTCGGTGCTCCTCCGGCTCCCCCTCTGTGCTCCTCCAGCTCCCCCATTTTGCTCCTCCGGCTCCCCCTCTGTGCTGCTCCAGTCGTCCTCTGTGCTCCTCTGGTCCCCCTCTGTGCTCTTCTGATTCCCCTCTATGCTCCTCTGAATCCCCCTCTGTGCTCCTCCGGGTCCCCCTCTGTGCTCCTCCGGTCCCCCCTCGTCCTGGATCTGTTAGGATTGATAGCAGAGGAAGGAGCCAGTAAATATGTAATTGAGTAACTGAGCATCGTAAGATGTTTACGATGCTTCAGTTTATGAATAGAAAGGAGCCTCTGCCTCCTGTCCATTCATCTTAAGTGGAGCTGAGGTTGCTTCTGGGACTAGGGAATCTGTGTCCTCAGTCCCTTTCTCTGTCTCAAAGGGGAGATGTCAGGGGTCTGTTTGGAAAAATATTTGAAAAAAAGAAAAGAATAAAAATAAAATTGTAAAAAAAAAAAAAAAAAGTTCTGACACCATCCACTACTCTATTGACACCGTCCATTGCCCTCACAAAATGTTTGTAAAAAAATACATTTGTAAGAAATAATAAAAAAAAAAAAAAAAAAAGTGTCACTGTCTATTGCTCTACTGACACTATCCACTGCCCTACTGACACCATCCTGCAAATGCTACCCACCACCATATACTCCACACTCTTCTCCTGCACATACTACCCACTGCCATATACTCTGCACACCTCTCCCTTAGCTGATCATTATATTAGTGTCACTGTTGATGTCATTGTCTGTTAGTCAGCTAAAGTGGTTGTAAATCCTTACAGACCACTTTGTGCTACAGGTAAGCCTATCATAAAGCCTACCTGTACCCAGGATATCTCCTTAACCTGCACAGTTTAGGCTATATCCCCTATCTCCTGCATGTGCCGTGTCATGTCATCGGCACATGCGCATGAAGCAAACAGAAGCAACGGCACATAAGTGCCGTTGCCTCAGTGAGTGTGCCGTTACCGGTGGCTCCCACGCGCATGCGCAGGAGTGACGTCATCGCGGCTCTGGCCAATCACAGCGCCGGAGCCACAATACCCGGAAGTAACCCCTGGGAGTGATGTCGCCGGCCAGTGCTGTGTACGGGCACCGCAGCGAGGGCTTCGATCTCAGGTGAGTATTACATAATGAGCTAGTATGCTATGTCTTTGTCATGCAGGTGTTAGTTTTATTTGTATTTTTTTTTTCAAAGTGGGTTTACAACCACTTTAAGCCAGCCATATATGATTAGAATCGTGCCTGTTTCTTTTTGTTTTTTTTATAAACTCTTCATTACAAATTCTTTTCTTACAAATTAATATACATAATTTATATATTTCATTTTTTTCTTGTAAAGTATTAACATATATTCCTGTTTTCATATCCTTTCACTCTTACATCTCATTCTTCCCACTCATCCATCTCGTAGTCACTATTTCCTTCCTTCTTTTATTCACTTTATACTATATATTCAGGTCTTCCTGCATCTGTTGTTAAATATGATCTATTCCACTTTTCCCAGATCTTTTCATATTGCTGCACATTTCCCCTTTGTTCATACATTATTCTCTCCTGTGGTACAACTTGCTTTACTGCCCTCTCCCATTGACTTATTGTCAGAGGGTTTGGCTGGATCCATATTTACACTATCTGTTTTCGTGCCAGGAATAATACTTCTTGCAAAAATATCCTAGTATATCTACACCCTCTTTCTTAATTCAAAACTCCCAATAAACATAGTTGCACTATAGCCTTAATAGTCTTATTTAAGACTTTTCCTACTTTCCTGACAACCTGTTACCAATACTTCCCTATACTCCCACACTGCCACATCAAGTAAAGGAAGTCCGCCCCCCCCCCCCCCCCCCGCCAACACCTTGTGCAGTTTGGTGCGAACATCCTCCCCATCCTATACAATCTATACAGGGCCAGGTATGTCTGGTGTATTATATTTAATTGTATTATCTTATTATTCATTGCTGGGGATACTTTCAAGTGGGAAGAACATATTTCATCCCACTCCTGGTCACTCATATGTGGAATAGCTACCTGCCATTTCTCTCTTACTCCCACCGGTTTTCCACTTATTTTACTCTGTAGTAGGTGTGAGTATAATTTGTATATTAGTCCCTTTGGTCCCTGCGATCTTAAAATGCCTATAAGCGTATATTTTGGATATTTTTAATTCCTTTGTTCCAAAATGCACCTGTAATACATGTCGAAACTGTAAGTACTTGTAAAACTGGAGGTCATATTGTTTGTGTGTCCACATATGGGACTATTATATTATTATTATACATCTGACCAATAGTTGTTATTTTTTTCTGTTTCCAGAATTTACTATCTTCAAATCTTTCTAATTCTTCTAATGTTGGGTTGTTCCATAAGGCAGTTTCTGGTGGGATATCATTAAATCCCTTCAGTTTTTTTGCCTCCTTCCACACTGATCTAGCCAGTTTCAAAAGGGGGATTTTTACTCCGACCCTTCTCAAGTCTGTTATTTCTAGGCCTATCAGTAGATCTCCTACCTGCATTTTATTTCGCAAATATTCCTCCACCCTCGTTTCTTGTTCCTGCATTACCCATGTTCTTATATGTTTTAATTCCCCTGCCAAGTAATATAAATATAAATCTGGTATTGCCAACCCTGCTGCAGTTTTAGGTCTTTGTAGCTTTGTGAGTTTTAATTTGCATCGTCCATATGCCCAGATAAACCTGGTCAGCTGGGAGTTAACGTTTTTAAATATGTATTTTGGTATTCTTACCGCAGAATGCGTCATCACATATAGACACTTCAGCAATATGATAGATTTAATCAACTGTATTCTCCCTGCCATTGATAACGGTAGTTTTTTCCATATTCCCAGTTTGTTCTTCACATATTCTACCAGTGGGTCTATATTTGCTTTAAGGGCTTCCTCTGGGTCCAAAGTGATATTTATTCCTAAATACTTAAATGTTTCAACTATTTTTAATGGCGTTTGCGGTTTCTCTTCCTTTCCTGGCCTCAGCAGCATCAATGCGTATTTCTGCCAGTTTATTTTTAACCCAGAAAATGTCCCATGTTTCTATTATTTTCATTGCCTTCCCCAGTGAAGTATGCACATCTTCCATATATAGTATGATATTGCCTGCCTATATGTTCAATCTTTCCCCCCACTCTAATCCCTTTATACCTTTTGGATTGTCTAAATCTATTGGCCAATACTTCTATTGCCAAGGAGAATAATCGGGGAGACAGCAGACACCCCTGTCTTGTTCCCCTATATAGTTTTATTGTGGGGGTTAATATTTAATTTATTAATAGGTTGGCACATGGTTGCTTATACATTATTCCCATCCACTTTCTAAATCCTTCCCTGAATCCGCCTTTTTTCAAAACCGCCTAAAGAAACTCCCATTTTATGGAGTCAAATGCCTTGGCTGTATCCAACGAAGCCAAGGCACTTGACTCCGGGAATTACTCCCCCAACTGTACCATAAACTGAGTTCTCCTAATATTATTTGTAGTGGACTTCCCCAGCATAAATCCTGTTTGGTCATCTGATATAATAGATAGAATTACCTCATTAAGCCTTTTAATAACGATAACATTAATAACATTTAATAACGATATAGGTCTATACGACGCACACTCACTTTTATCTTCATCTTTATCTGGCTTTGGTATCAGTATTACTGTTGCCTCATACATAGAGGGAGGAATCTCTCCCTGGAGGAATGCCTCAGTATACATCTTGGTTAACCACTTCAGCCCCGGACCATTTGGCAGCCAAAGGACCAGAGGTCTTTTTTCAATTTCGCACTGCACTACTTTAACTGGTAATTGCGCGGTCATGCAATTTTGTAACCAAACGAAATTTGCGTCCTTTTCTTCCCACAAATAGAGCTTTCTTTTGATGGTATTTGATTGCCTCTGTGATTTTTATTTTTTGCGATATAAACGGAAAAAGAGCGAAAATTTTGAAAAAAAAAGAGATTTTCTACTTTTTGTTATAAAAAAAAATCTAATAAACTCAATTTTAGTCAAACATTTGGGCCAAAATGTATTCAGCCACATGTCTTTAGTAAAAAAAATGCCAATAAGCGTATATTTATTGGTTTGCGCAAAAGTTATAGCGTCTACAAACTAGAGTACATTTTCTGGAATTTACACCGCTTTTAATTTATGACTGCCTATTTCATTTCTTGAGGTGCTAAAATGGCAGAGAAGTACAAAACCCCCCCAAATGACCCCATTTTGGAAAGTAGACACCCCAAGCTATTTGCTGAGAGGCATGTTGAGCCCATTGAATATTTTTTTTTTTAGTCCCAAGTGATTGAATAAAGACAAAAATAAAAAAGATTTTTTTTTTTTTTTTTTCAAAAAGTTGTCACTAAATGATATATTGCTCACACATGCCATGGTTATATGTGGAATTGCACCCCAAAATACATTTTGCTGCTTCTCCTGAGTATGGGGATACCACATGTGTGGGACTTTTTGGGAGCCTAGCCGCGTACGGGGCCCCGAAACCCAAGCACCGCCTTCAGGATTTCTAAGGGTGCAAATTTTTGATTTCACTCCTCACTACCTATCACAGTTTCGAAGGCCATAAAATGCCAAAATAGCACAAAACCCCCCCAAATGACCCCATTTTGGAAAGTAGACACCCCAAGCTATTTGTTGAGAGGCATGGTGAGTATTTTACAGCTCTCATTTGTTTTTGAAAATGAAGAAAGTAAAGAAAAAAAAATTTTTTTTTTCTTTTTTCAATTTTCAAAACTTTGTGACAAAAAGCGACATCTGCAAAATACTCACAATACCTCTCAGCAAATAGCTTGGGGTGTCTACTTTCCAAAATGGGGTCATTTTGGGGGGTTTTATGCCATCTGGGCATTCCATGGCCTCCGAAACTGTGATTGGCAGTGAGAAGTGAAATAAAAAAATTACACCCTTAGAAAGCCTGAAGGCGGTGATTGGTTTTTGGGGTTCCGTACGCAGCTAGGCTCCCAAAAAGTCCCACACATGTGGTATCCCCGTACTCAGGAGAAGCAACAGAATGTATTTTGGGGTGTATTTCTACATATGCCCATGACATGTTTGAGCAATATATCATTTAGTGACAACTTTTTGTAAAAAAAAATATATATATATATTTTTTTTTTCATTATTCAATCTCTTGGGACAAAAAAAAAAAATATTTAATGGGCTCAACATTGCTCTCATCAAATAGCTTGGGGTGTCTACTTTCCAAAATGGGGTCATTTGGGGGGGGGTTTGAACTGTCCTGGCATTTTATGCACAACATTTAGAAGCCTATGTCACACGTCACCCACTCTTCTAACCACTTGTAGACAAAGCCCTTTCTGACACTTTTTGTTTACATGAAAACATATTTTTTTTTTGCAAGAAAATTACGTTGAACCCCCAAACACTATATATAATGTTAAAGCAAAGGCCCTACAGATTAAAATGGTGGGTGTTGCATTTTTTTTTTCCACACAGTATTTGCGCAGCGATTTTTCAAACGCATTTTTTGTGGAAAAAAATACACTTTTTTTTATTTTAATGCACTAAAACACACTATATTGCTCAAATTTTTGATGAAATAAAAAATATGATCTTAGGCCGAGTACATGGATACCAAACACGACATGCTTTAAAATTGCGCACAAACACGCAGTGGAGATAAACTACATACATTTTTAAAAGCCTTTAAAAGCCTTTACATGATACCACATTAGATTCACGGAGGAGGTCTACTGCTAAAATTACTGCCCTCGATCTGACCTTCGCGGTGATACCTCACATGCATGGTGCAATTGCTGTTTACATATGACGCCAGACCAACGCTTGTGTACGCCTTTGCGCAAGAGAAGGGGGGACAGGGGTGCTTTTTTTTTTTTTTTTTTGGTTTTTTTTTTATTTATTTAGCTTTTTTTTATTTTATTTTTAAACTGTTCCTTCCATTTTTTTTTTCTTTGTTATGATTTTTTATTGTTATCTCAGGGAATGTAAATATCCCCTATGATAGCAATAGGCAGTGACAGGTACTCTTTTTTTGAAAAAATTGGACCCTAGATCTTTCCTCTGCCCTCAAAGCATCTGACCACACCAAGATTGGTGTGATAAAATGCTTTCCCAATTTCCCAATGGCGCGGTTTATATCCGGGAGGGGGGACATTCCCTCCCACTGCTTGTAAAAGCAGTCTAGAGGCTAATTACCCGCTAGAATTGCTTTTACATGAAAGCCGATCACTGGCTGAAAAGAATGATACCAAGATGATACCTAAACCTGCAGGCATCATTCTGGTATAACCATTCAAAGTCCAGCAACATACTGGACATATATTGTAATCTTTTTTTTTTTCATGCAGCCTCTTGGCTGAACGAAAAAAAGAGATTGATTGGTGGGTATGCCCACCATTAGAATACCTCCCTTCATCCACCCACTTCTAATGATGGGCATACATGCACCATTTATATATGCCGATGCATGGGGGCATCCTCCCGCAAAAGTTATGCCGTGTACACACGGTCGGAATTTCGACCGTATGTACGTGGCATTAGGAGCCAATCGCTCCTCCCCCC
Source organism: Lithobates sylvaticus (assembly GCA_028564925.1). NCBI lineage: Eukaryota > Metazoa > Chordata > Amphibia > Anura > Ranidae > Lithobates > Lithobates sylvaticus. Next base: position 173,548,396 of record CM053028.1, on the reverse strand, counting down.
CCTGCTGCCCCCATGCTTCGGCATATATGCTCTTTTTTTTAACTGTGGTGGTGAAATCACCTCCTACAGTGTTGGAGTCGCGTCTTTATGTATCGTGGGAGCAAACGCTGTTGCTGTCAAGATAAATAAATCCGCGTTGCAACTGAATGGCGCACCTGAAAACAAAAAAATGCTTAACACTAAAACACAGTAAACAAAATTACATACCTGAAAAGCAAGCATGATAAAACATGATAAAACATAATAAAACATTGCAGAATAGAATGGAGTAAAAAAAGAGCAACAATAGAGAGAGAATAGAGTGAGAGAGAGAACAATAAAACGACAACTATTTTATTTTTTTTTATTTTTTTGAGATTCACAGGTAAAAAAGCTCCTGACTGAAGCGACTGAATCAAAACGCTACCACAAAAAAACTGTTAGCGATCGCAGGGATCAGGCCTGACTCTGCGAACGCTGCAGTTATGTGTGCTTAGTGTTTTGTAAGTGACAGTGATCGATCGATACTGCACTTGGGTGGGCTGGGCTGGGCGGAGGGGGAAAACGCAGGTGCTAGCAGGTATCTGGGCTGATCCCGCTAACAATGCGTTTTTTTTTGGAACCCTAAACTGCTGGGACGCTAGTATAGATCTGATCAGATCAGATATTGATCTGTTCAGATACTGTGCCACTAAGGGAGGTGTATGCTTTGTGCGTGGGTGTTTGCGGTACTGGCACTAACCTGGGGCGACGCAGACCTTATTTGACCCTAAAACCTAATTGATATCACCCGCCGGGCGATCAGGGGGTTAAACCGTTATTGGGTAATAAATGGCGGGTGCCCTGACAGTATAAAAAACAAGCTAACTAACCAGCGTCACCCGTAACAGTAATACAAAAAAAAAACTGGTTACCTATCGACACTAATGCAGCGATCAGAAAAACGATTGCTTAGTGACACTGGCAAAAGGGGGTGAAAGGGTTAACTAGGGGCAATCAGGGGGTTAAACCTTTATTAGGTAATATATGGGGGTACCTGACGCTATATAAAAACCTGACGGGGAACCTAAATAACGAAATAACTAACTGGCTAACCAGCGTCACCAGTGACAGTTATACAGTGATCACTGGTGAAAGGGTTAACTCTAGGGGCAATCAGGGGGTTAAAACCTTTATTTAGGTTGTAATATGGGGGTACCTGACCTATAAACCTATTTATGAACCTATATAAACATGGCGGTTACCTAAAAAAAAAAAATGGTTACCTAGCGACACTAATGCAGCGATCAGAAAAACGATCGCTTAGTGACACTGGCAAAAGGGGGTGAAAGGGTTAACTAGGGGCAATCAGGGGGTTAAAACCTTTATTAGGTAATATATGGGGGTACCTGACGCTATATAAAAACCTGACGGGGAACCTAAATAACGAAATAACTAACTGGCTAACCAGCGTCACCAGTGACAGTTATACAGTGATCACTGGTGAAAGGGTTAACTCTAGGGGCAATCAAGGGGTTAAAACCTTTATTTAGGTTGTAATATGGGGGTACCTGACCTATAAAACTATTTATGAACCTATATAAACATGGCGGTTACCTAAAAAAAAAAAAATGGTTACCTAGCGACAGCAGTGACACTAATACAGCGATCAGAAAAACGATCGCTTAGTGACACTGGCAAAAGGGGGTGAAAGGGTTACCTGGGGGGCAATCAAGGGGTTAAACCTTTATTAGGGGGGGGTAGGGGGCTACCTTGGACCTAAAACTAACTGCCCTGACAGTTATTACAGTCACACTGACACTAAATGCAGTGATCAGTAAAAAAATGATCACTGCAATTAGTGACACTGTGACTGGGGGGGGAGGGGGTGATCTGGGGGGTGATCAGGGGGTGACAGGGGGTGGAATATGTGCCTAACTGTACTGGTGTCAGTGTAGTGTTGTGCACTAACCTTAACATGTTCGCCGCTCGGCGTCTCCGGTCACATAGACCGGCGCACCGAGCGTGACATCACTTCCGCCTTCCTGTCTATACAATAGACAGGAAGGGGAAGTTTCTCATTGGCCAGGAGCGATCGCGAGGGGGTGGCCAGAAACCACTGGCCGTCCCCTCGTCCCGGATCGCTCCTGAAGCGATCCCGACCGTCCCCGCCGGCGGAGGGGGGTCCGATCGGACCCCCCAACCGCCGGAAGAATGTCACGTACAGGTACGTGATTCTGCCTGTACGTGCCATTCTGCCGACGTATATATACAGGGGGCGGTCGGCAAGTGGTTAATGTTATAATATCCACATATCGCTGATACATTTCCAACGGTATGCCATCCGGTCCAGGCGACTTGCCCTTTCCCATCGACTCAATGGCTTCTTTTACCTCCTCTACTTGTATATCTTTCTCCATCTCTACTTTTTGCTCTTTTGTTAACTTTAGGAACTCTAAATCTTTTAAGTATTTCTCTATTTCCTCTCCTGTGTGTGTCAATGTCGATGTATACATTTTATCATAATATCTATGGAGGGTTTCCAAAATATCCTCCACTGTATTGGCCATCTCCCCTTTCTCATTTCTCACTTCTGCTATAGCTAATGTTGACATTTGTTGTTTTATCAGATATTTACTATCCTATTGGCTTGATGTCCTTGCTCAAAGTTTTTTTTGCTTTAACTGGAGCCTCTTACGTTTAGCTTTAACTATCAATTGATTTTTATATTGATGCGCTGTTCCTGCCCATCTTACTTGATTTATATTTGAGGGGTTTTCAATAAACTCTGTGTGACAGACCTAGCTGGGACAGAGGCTGTTGGAGGGGACTGAATGCGAGCCTATTGCCTTGCGATTATGGGCCCTGGCATTTAGGGGAACAGTGCTCTTTGAGCTGCATGCCTGGGGACCCCTAAGCTGGTGTTACTTGGATTCAGGTCCATGCTGGCCCCAAGACACAGACTCTGTATATGTATTTGGCATATTAGCAAGAGATGCTAATGTCATGAACTCAAGCCAGCCTGTCTGTTGTGTAAATGAGTATAGTCTGGCTTGTAGGAGTGTTTCACCTATTGTTGTGTGTGCCAATTAACCCTGCAATTGAATGAAGGAGTCCAGTGTTGATTAAGATAATTAGCTCATGCTAATTAGGTTAGGTTTTAGTCATCTGGCTGTATATATGTGTGTGACATGTCAAATAAAGAGGGTCCTGATGTACCCTACACTGGTGTTGTCTGGTGACTGGGTGAGCTAAGGGGTCTTGGATTGTGTGGTACCGGACAGAGGAAGCATTTACGGCGGACATCTTGAGTACGGGGTCCGTCACAATTGGCTGGCAGCGGTGAGATCGTGCTTCCTTGTCGTGAACACATCCAAACCATCACCTGGATCCAAGGCCCGGATAGCAGAGGTACAGATACTTTGTCATGGAAGAGGAATTCGGAAGGAGGTTGCGAGAGATGCGAATACAGCACAGAGGATCAGTATCGGTGCAGGTCCTGCTGGGATGTATGATTCTGTCCGCTTACAACTCTGGAAAGAAGCTCTAGCCTGTGAGCAGCGACACCAGGGAAAAGTTCTCCCCTCCATCCATGTAAGGTACTGGTCGCAGTATGAAGTACGAATGCTGTTATTGGGGGAACAACCGAAGCAGGAGTGGACAGCTGAGTTAAGCAGGCTGATCCGGGCAGAAATGCGGTTGGACGGGGGCGTGACCGGATGTGAGCGAGGCAGGACGTGCTGATACGGAGCTCCGGCTCACATCCGACAAACTATCCTGATATAGGCGGACAGACCATCAATCCGAGCGTTGGCAGGTTGGCGGAATAGCCCAGGCAGAGGGACATGCCATTTGCGAACCGAAAGCAGGCCAAGAAACATCACTCTCAGCCGCCCAAAGGTCCGAGGAATCTCCGTTCTCAGGCGAGTATGGCGACTAGCCCCGCCCACCTCCCTGCAGGCCCAGCTCACAGCGCGGCCCCACAGCGCGCCAAAATGGCAACTACTGGCGTAGAACAACAGGGCTCAGCAAGCCCGGCGGCCCCAGTGGATGCTTCTAATGCAGTGCAGGAAGTAGAGGTGGACACAGCTGCAATTACAGGCCCGATTCTAGAGGCCATAGCGGCGTCAAAAACGGAGCTGGTAGGCCGCATGGATCACCTAGCGTCTGAATGTAACCACATCCGCCATGACCTAGACAAAATTAGAGGCAGATTGACAACTGCTGAGGACCGCATATCTGAGGTGGAAGATGCTACACATGTACAAGGCTCCCAAATAGCGGAATTAAGAGACATGCTTGGTGCACTACAACACCGAGCTGACGACGCGGAAGACCGCCAAAGAAGGAACAATGTCAGGGTGGTGGGGCTCCCTGAAGGGGTGGAGGGGTCTGCCACTACTACATTTGCGGAGGATTTTTTTAAGACCATCCTGGCTTTAGGCGACCTCCCCCCTACGTATGTGGCTGAGAGGGCTCACAGAGTCCCAACAGGATCCAGACCTCCAGGTGCCCCGCCAAGGCCGTTCCTGGTAAGGTTTCTTAACTACAGGGACCGTGATATGATACTGGCGGAAGCAAGGAAGCACAAAGAATTAAAGTTTGAAAATGCACGCATTATGCTTTTTCCAGACTTCTCAGCAGAAACGCAAAGAAGACGCAGATCCTTCATAGAAGTAAAAAAGAGGCTCAGGGAGAAAGAGCTGAAATACAGTATGCTGTACCCAAGCCGCCTAGGCATCCAATACAAGGGTACTGTGAAATTCTTTGACCATCCTCAAGACGTCAGCGAGTGGTTGGATCGCAATCCCTGAACCATCGAGACACCATGGAACCTTCCCTCTCATAGGATGAGCCCCGCTGCAAGTTGAATGTTTCCGTCATTCACTGTTTTTTTTTTTTTTGCTTTTTTCTTGGTTTGACACCCTTTGACCCAGCAGGGAATTGAGTTGCTGCTACTGTCCTTGAGATACTGGGGACCCAGACGCTCTTTTTTTTTTTCCTGATCAAGAGCCTCCAACACGGGGGTGATACCTACCAAAAACCCTAGTCTATCCTGAGCTGACGAGGTTACTTTTTATATTTTACTTTTCTCCCTTTTCAACCACTTTGTTTTCTCAGCAGGCACTATAGAGTCATGCAGTTGTATCTGGTGGGACCTTTAAATGGCTGCTTTTACACATGTGCTATAACTCTTCCTTAGCAGTGGCCCTCAAAAATGGTGCTTATGGCCACGCACCACATGGTTAGGTCTGTCTAGCCGATCTCATTTAACCCTTTATATGAGCATGGAGACTCGTGTAGACGACACGGATACTTTTATCTCCAGATGCCGAACTTTCGACACGACCGGTGGAACTCTTTTTGGCAGTTTTGTTATGGGTTTAAAGCTGCATGCTGGACTTTTTTTGGTTTGAGCCCCTTTTTAGGGCTCTTAGTTTCCAGTATAACAGCAGGGGGGGGGGAGGGGAAGGGAAATTTCAATGCCTTGTGATATATAATGTAAGTTGGATGAGTGTACCTATTCATAGCAATCCTATACAGTATATGTGTCTTGCTAACATGAGAATGCCTTCAGGAAATACCCGTAGCCTTAAATGTGTCTTAGGATATTATGGATGATAGGTTCAAAGTTTTCTCATGGAATGTGAGAGGGCTCAATAACAAATTTAAACGTGCTGCTATGTTTCAGTACCTTAAGCAGGCAAAACCACATATCGTTTTCCTCCAGGAGACGCACCTGGATGGAAGTAAAATTCTATCTCTCCGCAAGTCCTGGATACAAAAAGCATTCCACTCCACATATTCCTCTTATGCCAGAGGTACTACCATTCTGATTAGTAAAGCCATTGCATGTACTATACACCAGGTGATCACAGACCCAGGGGGACGATACGTGGTTTTAGTTCTGGAAATAGGAAGTAAGAAATTGGTTTTGGTGAATGTTTATGTGCCTCCTCCCTTCAGGGTTCAGTTGCTTTATGATATTTGGGTAATCCTAGCTCCTTATTTAGACCTACCAGTGCTGCTCCTGGGTGACTTTAATGCCATCCTAGACTCAACGCTAGACTCCTCTAATGTGACCAGACCAGTTTCAGCAGACCTGTGCGCCTGGATGAATATGGCCAACCTAACTGAAGTCTGGAGGTGGAAACACCCTGACGAGGTTGCATACTCACACCTTTCCTCTACACATAGATCCTCAGCCAGAATAGATCTGGCCTTTGGAAATCCCCTTATGTTGCAATATGTTTACGCTGCGGATTACTTGGCCGGTGGCACATCGGACCATAACCCGTTACAAGTAACCCTGGCTTTCCCCACAGGTGGTAGGAGAGGGGGTTGGAGGTTAGCCTCGGGCTGGTTACAGGAGGATCAACACAAATCCAAACTACTATGGACACTTTCTGGGAAACCAATCTTCACTCGGCGGATCCGCACATCGTTTGGGACGCCTTTAAGGCTGTCTCAAGGGGTGGGTGTATCTCTGCGATAAAAGCTGCAAAAAAAGATAGGACCGAAGAAGGTGAGGCCCTCTTGGCCAAAGAGAGGGAGTGTGCCCAACTACAGGCGGACTCCCCCTCGGAGGTCAATTATGCTGCCCTTCATTCCTCCAGAAGACTGGTAGCTCTTCACTTCGACAACCTGGCCCATACCGAGCTTAGGCAGAAAGCGGAGACAGTTTTTGCTGAGGGAGACAAGAACGGTAAATTATTGGCCACCTTGGCGGCTGAACATAGGATACCCGTTAGCATCCCAGTAATCAAAGGCAGGAGGGGGGAGTTAGTCACAGAACCGGAGGGTATTATGGAGGAATTTACCTACTTCTACAGATCGCTTTATACACAGATAGCGCCCTACGACCAACTGGAACTGGAGGGACTCTTAGAAAGCCTATCCATTCCACGGATGTCCGATGTAGACAGGGACTCTTTAGACGAGGCCATCTCAGAGATGGAGATCGAGGCGGCTATAGCTGCATTTCCCCCCCACAAAACACCAGGCCCCGATGGATTCCCCGCAGACTTCTACCAAACCTTTAAATCCCAACTAGCCAGTAGATTGACTCAGCTGTTTTCACATTGTAAGGAACAGGGAGCCCTACCGGCCTCAATGATGGAAGCCTATATGGTGCTCCTCTTGAAACCAGGAAAGGACCCGCTAGAGTGCTCATCTTATCGCCCTATAGCACTGCTCAATACAGACCTGAAGATTCTAGCCAAGGTACTGGCCTCAAGGCTGACCAGGGTAATACCGACCCTGGTTGACATTGACCAGACCGGATTTATGCCGGGTATGTCAACAGACACCAACCTCAGGAGACTCTTTACACACATTCAGTTGGAAGATACGGAATTCCCAGAAAGAATTGTAGTCTCTATTGATATAGAGAAAGCCTTAGACTCTGTCGATTGGCAATACATGCACAAAGTGTTAGAAGCCATGGGGTTCGGCCCTGATTTCCGCCAGTGGATTGCTCTGTTATATGGCGCGCCACGGACGGCAATCAGGCTGGGTAGCAGGATCTCAGACTTCTTCGAGATAGGGAGGGGAATGAGACAGGGTTGTCCCCTTTCCCCCTTCCTTTTCTCGTTAATGATGGAACCCATGGCCAGGGCACTCAGGCAATCGCAAGAGGTGGGAGCCGTTAGAGTAGGAAGTGTTGACGAATGTGTAGCATTATATGCAGACGACATGCTCCTATTCCTGAAGGACCCTGGGCCCTCACTTAAAGCGGCTTTAAAAATTTTGGACAAGTTTGCCCAGTTCTCGGGGCTCAAGGCGAATTGGAGCAAGTCGTCTATCCTACCATTGGGCTTAAATGCACTTGCCCAAAAGGATGATAGCCTGCCACTTAGATGGGTCTCCACAATCACATACCTAGGGGTTAAAATTACTGCGAACATTCAGGACTATATGACAATCAACCTCCTCCCATTAGTGACTAGACTTTACAAATGACAGTGACATGGAAGAACCTTCCTCTCTCCCTAATAGGACGAGTTAGTCTTATAAAAATGAAGTTTCTATCGGTAATTCTATATTTTTTGCGTCATTCTCCTGTGTGGGTTCCTAAGACCTTTTTTAAAACTCTTGATAGTATTATCGGGTCGTTTATCTGGTCGCCACAGTCACCCCGCATTAGTATCAAGTCACTGCAGGAACCATGGGGACAAGGGGGTCTAGCACTGCCCGACTGGCATAAATATTATTTGGCAGGCCAAATGGTAGTTGCCAGGAAATGGCTGACAGCGGAGGAAGGAGACTCCGCTACGGTTGTGGAAGTGGCATTGTTAGGCTCCTATGAAAGTTTACGATTGGCTCTCTACAGGGGCCCTAAGTCATGCTTACCTCTAACAAGGCCACAATAAGGGCATGGGAGGTAACCACTACTCAGATGTCCCCCAGTTATGATGGAATCACACCCTCAGCTCCGTTATGGATGAACCCACGGTTTCCACAATTCTTTTCTTTCCCTGACCCTATGATATGGGCGTGCAAAGGCATCAAGTTACTAAAGGATATAACTAGAGAAGGGGAACTCTGCACCTTTGACCAACTAAAGGCTAGACATGACCTTCCCAATGCCTACTTTTTTCGCTATATGCAGCTGCGACATGCCTTTTAAGTACAGTTCTTAGGCCTACGTATAGAATATTTGCCATCAGACCTAGAGTCCTTGTTAACCGAAGAGGACTTGACTAAACCACTGTCAACTGTGTACAAATCCCTTTTCAAAATAACTCCCCCTGGTTTAGCTAAATGTAGAAGGAAATGGGAGAGCGAAATTACAGATATACAAGGTGAAGACTGGGACGACATGTGGGACCATCCTTTTAAACACTTAGTATCAGCAAGGGACCGACTGATTCATTTCAAATTTTTACACCGGGTATACTTCACCCCTGACAGGTTGGCTCGAATCTATCCCTCCTCCAGCAGTCGATGCTGGCGCTGCAATCACACTCCTGCAGATGCAGAACATATTTTTTGGAGCTGTACACAGATACAACTATTCTGGACAGGTATTATTAATTGTTTGACAGAGGTACTTAGCGTGCCCATACCCAAATTACCAAGAGTGTGTATGATTGGCCTGGTGGAGGAAGTGGTCCCTTCAAGGGCCCAACGTACTTTCCTGAACATAGGGCTTTTTTACGGCAGGAAAGCCATTCTTTTGAAGTGGAAGAAAGCGGAGGCTCCCACCCTGTCTTTCTGGAAGGGATTAATAAATAAGGTTCTTCCCCTCTATAAAGCGACATATAGATCCAGAGGCTGTGGAAAGAAATTTTATAAAGTCTGGCAGCCCTGGTTAGACTCCTCAGACACTGTGGGATAACAAAGATTGTTTGTGAGACTGGAATCTATGTACACCAGTTTTTTCTCTCTGGGGTGATGTATAACTGTATAACAGTATAATTCCTATAGTATGTAACTCCTGCAGTAGCAACGGAAGGCATTCTCCAAGTAAAGAGAGGATTAATGTATTGGGTGACACTAATTAATAGTTCTTAATGCATGGTATACTCTACAGAATATAGAATTAAGTTTCAGCAAGGCGGGGAGGTATAGGGAGGGCGGGGAGGTATAGGGAGGGTGGGGAGGGAGGGAGGGGAGGGGGGGAAGATTGGGTGAACTATGTTAGTTCGCTGTACACCAATTTTTGGTGGCTGGTTGCCCGCGTTGGGCAGTGTTTATATGTGTAGTGTTTAGAGTATTGTTTTATTGTTGTATGTGTATGTATGTAATGTACTGTCTTTTAAAATTTAATAAAAAGATTTTTCAAAAAAAAAAGAAATGCGGTTGGACGAGAGCTACAGAGCCCTCCGGTAGTATGTAGCCCAAGTGTGCCCGTGGACAGCGGATGACAGGCCCACGGAAGGCTTTGATTATGATGGCCTGGGATTGTTGTACTGGAGGCTGTCAGAGGACCCCGACTTTGAGAGTGATCTGGAGTGGCGTTTGGAGGAAATAATGGAGCACAGAGAGCAAAGATTGAATGTCTCGGAAGTGCTCTGGGCACAGGAAGATTTGGAGTTCCTGGCCGCTCAGGAATGGGAGCTGGAGATCGCCTACAGACAGCTGCTAGACTCTGCTCAGCAGCAGGATGGGGCTCCCTTTGCCTGGGACTATCAGGAAATACCGGCAGACAGCTCTAAAAATCCTGGCTGAAGAGTCGGCAACGTGGTATAGTAACAGAGTGTTTTGCCCACCTGCCCCCGCAGCTATGGACGCGGAGGTCTTATGGCGGATGCAGAAAGTGCTGACTGACCTTGACAAACCTGTTACTGCACAAGACGAGTTTGGATGGAGGAATGTGCCTGTCCAGCAGCATGCCAGAGAATCGGCAGTGGAAAATCTGGAGATTGCCATCCCCAAAGCTGAAGTGCTGACAAAAGGGCAGAGCTCTGCTAACCTCTGCCCAGCACCGATGGCATCTGCCAGGTTCCACGGACAGATGGTGAACCTCAATCCCCAGACATCAGTTGTAGAGACAGGGGATTTAGTAGACTTTTATGCTGAAGAAAAACAACCTGATGAGCCTCCATCAGAAGAGCTGGTACTAGGGTTAAACTTCACTGAGCTCTGCCCAGCACCAGCAGCAGTATCCGTGGAGTCACAAGGAACTTCCCCAGCTTAAGCGCTGGTCACCGGGCAGAGGGTCCAAGACCTCTGCCCCACACAGGTGGCAGTTACAGAGGCTCAGGGTGAGAAGGTGGCAATCACTTCCCAGCAGCAGATACAGGGGGAGAAGGGAGAGGAGGTGTTTGTCGTCCCTCCCGAACAGTTGGCCAGGGTGGAGAAAGCGGTCTTTCCTCCCCAGCAAAAATTTGTGCACCTGGGAGACAGTACCAGAGACATGTTGTCCCAGCAGCCAGATGAGGGAATGGAAAAGGAAGCAGCCGGCTCCCCTTCCCAATGGCAGCTACACAATTTGGGAGTGGAGGAAGCCAGCCTCCTGCCCCAACGGTTAACCAGAGCGGAGGATGTGGAGTCCCCAGCAGAAGTGCTGGCAACAGGGCAGAGTGCTGCCCACCTCTGTTCAGCACCAGCAACAACTGTGGAGTTCCAGGGAGCTGGGGTAGTTGGCCCCTCTCTCCAGCGACAAGCTGAGGTAGTAAAGCTGCTACTCCCAGCCGAATCACTGGCAACAGGGCAGAGCGCCACTAGCCTCTGCCTAGCACCTACAATGTCTCTACAGCTTCAGGAAGCTGGGGCAATCGGTCACACTGTCCAGCAGCAGACGGCGCCCCACACCTGTGGCAGTTCTGGAGGCCCAGGGTGAGGAGGTGGTGGTCACTCCTGAGCAGCAGATCAGGACCCAAGGAGAGAATGCAATCTGCCCTTCACAACTGCAGCTTGAGCTGATATTGGTGGATGGGACTTCAGTCTCCACTGGTATACCCCAGGGATGCTGGGCGGTCGGCCCAGATCCCCAACAGCATGATAGAGTGGGCCCAGTCACCCTGTCTTCTCTCCAGCGGCTGAAAAGACTCCAGGGAGAAGGGCCAGTCCAGGCCTCTCCCCAGCGGCGGATATGTTCTATGAGAGAGGTAGAGGTTGGCTGGGAGAGTAATACTCTGTTTGGAAAAATTTGTTTGGGGTACTGTGCGGGTACAGGCATTAGAGGACTGGAACTATGGACTAACTTCGGAGTCAACCCATCTGGGGTCTCCTCCTGTGTTAGTCTCCTGACGAAAGGGGAGAAATGTGACAGACCTAGCCGGGACAGAGGCTGTTGGAGGGGACTGAATGCGAGCCTATTGCCTTGCGATTATGGGCCCTGGCATTTGGGGGAACGGTGCTCTTTGAGCTGCATGCCTGGGGACCCCTAAGCTGGTGTTACTTGGATTCAGGTCCATGCTGGCCCCAAGACACAGACTCTGTATATGTATTTGGCATATTAGCAAGAGATGCTAATGGCATGAACTCCAGCCAGCCTGTCTGTTGTGTAAATGAGTATAGTCTGGCTTGTAGGAGTGTTTCACCTATTGTTGTGTGTGCTAATTAACCCTGCAATTGAATAAAGGAGTCCAGTGTTGATTAAGATAATTGGCTCATGCTAATTAGGTTAGGTTTTAGTCATCTGGCTGTATATATGTGTGTGACATGTCAAATAAAGAGGGTCCAGATGTACCCTACACTGGTGTTGTCTGGTGACTGGGTGAGCTAAGGGGTCTTGGATTGTGTGGTACCGGACAGAGGAAGCATTTACGGCGGACATCTTGAGTACGGGGTCCATCACACTCTGCTTCCGCCTGCCTACATAACTCCACCGGTTTCTCTTCTTCTTGTCTATTAGTGCGTTTGATATATGATATTGTGGATCTCATTATCCCTCTTAAATATGCCTTAAAAGTATCCCAGGTTGTACCATCCATTATTCTACCCCCATGGGTTTCAAGAAACACTTCCATTTGCTCCGGTATTCGGTCGTTTGGTCCAATCTGGGTTGTATTCTATATCCCTGCCGTCTTCCTCCAGGGCCTATCTTCAATTAAAAGACCAGTCCAGAATGGTCAGACACCCCCCCCCCCCCCTAAGCGTATAAGTAACTGATTGCACCATTGGGAGTATTATTTTATTCCCTAGGGCAGTGATGGCGAACCTTGGCACCCCAGATGTTTTGGAACTACATTTCCCATGATGCTCAACTACATTGCAGAGTACATGAGCATCATGGGAAATGTAGTTCCAAAACATCTGGGGTGCCAAGGTTCGCCATCACTGCCCTAGGGCCAGGTCTATTCTAGTCATGCATTCTCTGCCTGGTGCGTGCCACAAATAGACTCTGGCCCCCGGGTTTCTAATCCTCCATATGTCCACCCATCCTACCTCCTTTAGAAATGTTTCCAGAACTTTAGACCCTTCTCCTCCCCTTTGAGATTTTTTCCCAAATCTGTCCATCTTTGGATTTAACCACATGTTAAAATCTCCCATACATATGTAGAACTGGCATTTTTGCCTACTGATACAATGTTAATGTCAATGCAATGTAAGCCTATGGACAGTGTTATTCTTTAGTATTTGGCGCCATCTAGCGGCCAATAACAGGAAATTGACTTTTTCTATAGCACTAGAAAGATAACAGGAAGTGACTGTTCTGTTTACATTTTTGCAATGACTTATCTACCCAGAATGCCAGGTGACCTACTCATGATCACCCTGTACTGAACTGCATGCTGGGTAGGCTATAAAAGAGCCCAGTGGCCATTTTCTTTCTCTTCTGGACGCATGGCCTGCCTGCAAGGAGCTGTGGGTGTGTGTGTCCCACAGCACTGCGGCCTGCTCGGTGCAGAGCAGCAATCTGAAGCCAGAGGAGGACTTCACACCACAGCGTGCTGGGACAGCAGTGTGGTCGGATCGGGAAGGATCCAGAGGCACCCTGACGGAGGTAACTGAGGACTCCTGGCCGCAGCAAATAGACTGAGACCAGCGGAGTGGAGTTGTTCCATTCTTCATACACAGATTTGGTGAGACGGCTGTTGCCCACAGTTTCTTACGCACTTGCATACCTTAGACTTTAACAAAGTGTTGCTGGGACCTGTAGTCCCACGGAGGAGAACATAATAGGGTATCCAAGCAGAGGACTACCCTTGTGATGGATATCTGTGGTTCAAGTTGTTGCGTGATCCGTTGAGGGCTGGGGAGCCCCAGGACTTTGAAATCCTGGCCATTGTTTGCCCCTGGTTGCCAGGGCCCTCAAGAAGTTCGTTGATCGTTGGAACCAACACAGACCTGATGAAGTGGCTGTTAGCCCCTGTTGTCCCCAGATGTAACCCTCTATCCTCACTGCCAGAAGAGGGTCGGAAGTGCCTACTTTTCCCACAACAAATGGAGAAGTATCCAAAATCAAAGTGGAAGAAACTGACCTGCAAGAGGCAGAAGTAATTTAACGGAAAGAGAAGGCTAGTGAGCCTACCGTGTTTGAGTCAGTGAATCAGAGGAAACGAAGAGTCATTTCCAGATTCAAGAGACCAACTTGTGATGTGCTGGATGAGAGTTCCACAGAAGTTATTCTCGCCCCTCAAGCGTTGTCAAGAGAGCCTGACCTTCTCACCCCAGATTTGGTGAGAGGCAACCCCAGCTCACCCCTTGACACATCTGTACCAGACACTATAGTGTCAGCTGTGAGTGCACAGAACAGCTGCCCATCACATGACAATTGGTGGGAAGCTCCTCTGTCTGTGTTATGCAACCGCATAGAGGCAAAAATACAGAATAGAGCTACGTTTTTTAATATCTTTGGGGACCAAAGAGTTAAAGCAGGGGACAGTGTTATTCTTTAGTAATTGGCGCCATCTAGCAGCCAATAACAGGAAATAGACTTGAATGATTGAGTGACTATTCTGTTTACATTTTTGCTATGACCTATCTACCCAGAATGCCAGGTGACCTACCCATGATCACCCTGTACTGAACTGCATGCTGGGTAGGCTATAAAAGAGCCCAGCGGCAATGGAATTAACCTCCATTCACCCAGGTGCCTGGCCTGCCTGCAAGGAGCTGTGGATGTGTGTGTCCCACAGCACTGCGGCCTGCTCGGTGCAGAGCAGCAATCTGAAGCCAGAGGAGGACTTCACACCACAGCGTGCTGGGACAGTGGTGTGGTTGGATCGGGAAGGATCCAGAGGCACCCTGACAGAGGTAACTGAGGACTCCTGGTGACCTTGTGAAGCAAAGCAGCATGATGGCGTGGCCGCAGCAAATAGACTGAGACCAGCGGAGCGGAGTTGTTCCATTCTTCATACACAGATTTGGTGAGAGGGCTGTTGCCCACAGTTTCTTACGCACTTGCATACACTCAGACTTTAACACAGTGTTGCTGGGACCTGTAGTCCCACGGAGGAGAACATAATAAAGACTGAGTTTAAGCAGGCCTCAAGCCAATCCTTCATTTGACTATTAACACTGTGTTATTTCAAAGCAATTACACCAGAGGCAATTGCAAATGGATCACATTACAGGAACAGTCTAATATTCATCTCACGTTAACCCTTGCTGTTCCACTGTTGGGTTACTGTTGGATTACAATTGTTACAAACACAAAGAGCTAGCAGAAGACAGAATACCAAAGACTGCATCTGTTATTGCAAGGCCTTGCATCCTATTAAAGTAGGGGAAGCTCCCTTGTATTTGTGTTGTACCATATTTATCATTCGCATTTCTGTATTCACTAGAGAGTGCTGGAAGTGGGAAGGTGCCCAGAGTAAGGTGTAGTCACTTTGAGCACTAGTCCCAATTGGAGACACATTCTCAGGGATCATTTAAGACAACTGCACATGTATAACTGTTGTGTATACCTACTGTGCTGTTACATTATGTTGGTGTGTGCAAATGCTGTGGTTACTATTTTACACTAACCTCAGTAAAAATAAGTTTCTGGTTAAGTACCAGTGGCGGCCCATCCCACCCCCCCCCCCCCACCCCCCAAAAGCTAGTGACAAAAAAAAGGGCCCTTTAAAAAAATAAAATGTAAAAAGTTCTTTAAGTTCACTGTGCACGGGCGCCGGCCACAGTGCACTATGGAAGCGTCATTCCAATGATATCCCGTGATTGCAGGCGAGACGCTACATTTGCAGGGTTTTGTGTTGCTTTGTGGTGCAAAGCTAAGCGCCTCTCCACTGTCATTGGGTCAGTCTTCTGTCTCTCTGCCTATCTGACCATTAGCACTGCCGTTGGACTTGGGCGGTGCTTTCCCCCTGGCAACCGTGTTACTTTCGGTTTCTGTGCCAGTGGGAAGTCGGCTCCATGAAGCAAGAATCAAGGTAATGTGATCTGACACTCTGCTCTGTCAGTGTCTTTCCTCCACATACCTTGTACTGTATTCCCCTGCTGTGATCTGTGATCGGACGGTGGAGGAAGGGGGGAGGGGGTGCCCTGCTTCCTTAGTGTCTTTCCTCCACATACTGTACTGTAATCAAATGCTGTGATCTGTGGTCGAAGGGAGGGGGTGCCCTGCTTCTTCTGTGCCCGGGAATTAACCTCCATTCACCCAGCAATCTGCATTTATGTGTACCATGAGGGGTCCCAGCTACAGCCATCGTATACAGTATCCTCACCTTCACCAGGTCTCTATCTCTTTCCCTCTCTTTTCTCTTATCTATCTATCTATCTATCTATCTATCTATCTATCTATCTATCTATCTATCTATCTATTATCTATCTGTCTATCTATCTATCTATCTATCTATCTATCTATCTATCTATCTATCTATCTATCTATCTATCTATCCATCACATCTGTCTAGCTATCTATTATCTATCTATCTATCTATATATCTATCTATCTATCTATTATCAATCTATTATCTATCTGTCTGTCTGTCTATCTATCTATTTATCTATCTATCTATCTGTCTGTGTACCGATCTGCCTGCCTATCGATCTGCCTGCCTATCGATCTGTCTGCCTATTGATCTGTCTGTCTATCGATGTGTCTGCCTATCGATCTGTCTGTCTGTGTACCTATCTGCCTGTCTATCGATCTGTCTGTGTACCTATCGGTCTTTCTGTCTGCCTATAGCTCTGCCTGCCTATCGATCTGTCTGTCTGTGTACCTATTGATCTGTCTGTCTGTGTACCTATCTGCCTATCGATCTGTCTGTCTGTAGGCCCTATCAAGGGCGAGTGACGGGGGGTGCTGTTGGTTGGGGCTCTGTTTGCGCCCCCCCCCCCCAAAAAAAAAATGAGCACCAGCCACCACTGTTAAGTACTATTGGTGTGGAGTGTTGTTCCTTTTTCAGCAGGTGGAGCATCGGATACCCAGGTAATAACAAAGGTATTCTGTTATTATATTACATGTTGTGGGGTTATCCTTCACTATTAGCTTCACACCAACATTGCACCACAGCTGTGTCAAGGGGATTGAGCCAAGTCAGTGGGGGTTCACTAGCAGAGTACAGGCCCAGTCAAATTCAGCAGCTCTTTGGGGGGTCAGTGCTACACATATAATATGTGCTTCTGGATATTCTGACATAAATAGCATTGCTTCCTTCAGTACTCCCATTGTAGCCGTAGGGGGGTTATATATCCCCATTATAACAACTGGCAGTGAGTGCACCAGGGCAAAGACAAAAACATATCGCCCCTCTGGGTCCTTCTTTACCCTGATGCACTCCCACGCCACCACCCGATTCACCATTAGGGAGACTCCTCTAGAAAAAATTTTATGACATAAATGGTATGACCATTGTATCCAAGGCTTTCTTAAAGTGGTGTTGCACAGAAAAAATTTAATAAAATCATAAAAAAGAAAACATTTGGAAAAAAAAAAAATGTTTTACAGTTTTTCTCCATTGTTTTGGCTCATTTCTTGAAACAGAAATGACATTCTCAAAACTCTAAGATCATTTGGCAAAACAATCTTATGCCCCGTACACACGGTCGGAAATTACGACCACAAAATCTGTCGTATTTTTTCGGACGGATTTTGTCCGACACTGGTGTTGCATACACACGGTCGGACAAAGTTGTTGGAAAATCCGATCATTCTGAGCGTGGCGACGTTCGTTGCGTACGACGGAACTACGTAGAGGCTATTAGCCAATAGGTTTGGTCTCCTAATTTGATCTGAGCATGCGTGGCACTTTGCCTGTCGGAATTCTCTACACACGATCGGAAAAAGTCCGATCGGATTTTGTTGTTGGAAAATTTGACAGCAGGATCTCAAATTTTTTTCCGTCGGAAATTCCGACGGAGAAAGTCCGATGGAGCCCACACACGGTCAGATTTTCCGACAACATGGTCAGATCGGACATTTTCCGTCGGAATTTCCGACCATGTGTACGGGGCATTAAAGTTCAGCACAACACTATAAGGCCGCTTTCACACTGAGGCGCTTCTAAACTGCCAGTAAAAACACTGAGCACTTTTTAAGGGCTTTTCAGGCACTTTTGAAGAGCTTTCCATTCATTTCAATGGGGAGGGGAGTTTTTCACAGCCCTGCCAGCACACTGCCCCAGTGTGAAAGCGTTCATTGATTTTAATGGAAATAAGTTTTCATGAGCTTTTTAGGAGCTGTTTTTAGAGTAAAAGCGCCTCAGTGTGAAAGTGGTCTAACTCACGTGCAAAAGCTCATACCTCTCCCAAAACTGTTCACTCATGCTTCAAAACCATATTCCTTTCCCATATAAAGAGTCAGTGCCCCAAAAAATGGCAAAGATTCTTCTCAATTGCTTTGGCTCATTTCTTGAAACAGACCAGACATTCTCAACGCTCTTGGTGCTTTTGCCAAAATAACCTGGATGGTTCGGCACAACACCATGGTTCACCTTCAAAAGCTAATTTCTTTCCCAAAACAGTTCACTCATGTGTCAAAAATAAATTCCTTTCTCATTCAAATAGTCAGTGCCCCCAAAATGCTTCGTCCCTTTGGCATTGTGTAAGCACTGCAAGTCAAAATGTTTAGATGTTTTGTCTCCATGGCAGAGGACCATTAAAATATCCCTCATGTCCACCTTTCAGTCTTAGCCCAGTCCTTCATTGACAATGGTTATTGTACTGTTTTTGTCTAGCTAACTGAATACAATTGTGTAAAAAAAACTGAAAAGAAAGAAAAGATTTTAGGATAAGAGTAGCCTCCAAGGTTTGACATCACACATTGCACTCATACTGCCAAGGAAAAATTACTTTACCGTAGTGTAACCATTATCATTCACACACAAAGTAACTTCCATACATTAGAGTAAAAATAAAATGTATACAGCATAATATACGGAAATATAAACCACAAACAAAAAACAAGGAAAATTACATTTAGCCTACAATACTGTAAATAAAGCTGGAGTTTCACAACTACTGTAACATCTCTTCACTGGCCACCGTCCTCACCCTCCTGCCCATCCACACGCTGCTGTCTGTCTGGCCACAGATTCTCATCAACATCGCAGTGCATATCCTCCCTTGCGATGCAACGAGGGAAGAAATGTTGTGCATGTCGCAACCATCCCCTACACTGATCTCCTGTAATATCCTCAGAGGCAGCGTCCATTGCATGGAGCAGGGACCTCTGATCTTGAGCCCGATGCTCATACATTCTCCACCTCCAAGCGGAGAAAAACTCCTCAATAGGATTGAGGAAAGGAGAGTAAGGTGGTAGGAACACCATATCCATCCTTGGATGAGCAGTGAACCAGGCTGATAAGCGGGCCACGGTGGAAATTCACATTGTCCCATACAATTATATATTGTGGTAGGTGAGGTCCTATGAGACATTTTCAGTGATCAATATCAAATGAAGGCGGTCCAAGAAGATGAGGAGCTTCTGTGTATTGTATGAGCCAAGACTTGGGGTGTGAGTGGCCACACCATTCTCATAAATGGCAGCACACATAGTTATATCGCCCCCTCGCTGGATTGGGACATCCATCGCGGCCCGGTGGCCAATAAAATTACGGCCATGTCTTTGGCCCTTGGCCAGATTGAAGCCAGCCTCATCCACATACATGAGTATGTGAGAGGTCTTGTTTCCTTCCAATGCCATTATTCTCTACAATAGAGTAAAAAAAGAAAACATCAAATAAGTCATACAGAAGAGTTATACACTACAGTTACAGACAGTTACATAGGAATGTTCTACACAAGTTCAATATACTACTGGCCAGTATTCCAGTGGTTCCAAACCTGGGGTACATGTACCCTATGCAGAGGTACTATAGGGGGTATTTGACAGAAAGGGGAGGGGAAAAATTATCAACGAGTAGACTTACTGAAATGTTACAGTAAAACCCACACTATTAGATAGTGAGGCACGGAATGTATGACTGCAGGGAATGGAATGCAGGGCCGGGCATGACAGTGGTGACTAAGGGCTACAAAGGGTTAATTGGTAACTGAGAAGAGATGAACAGGAAGGGGTTGGCTGTGTGGTAATTTTTGGAAGGAAGGGGAGGTCTGATATAAAGGGGATGGGTGGTGTCATGTGGTCACTTTTAGGAGTGTGACGAACAGAGGAGGCAGTTTTTTCTTCAACTGCTCCTCTTCTCCCAGCAGCATGGCAGAGGTGGAAGAAATGTTGGCATCATTGAGGAGGGCTGCGGCGGTGAAAGGGGCGGCTTGGCTCAGAAGGCAAGTGGGATCTCTGGCAGAGGAGGACGGGGGGGATCGCAGGACGGTGGGAGGCAGCAGCGCGCGCGGAGGCCCAGGCCTCCGGAGCGTTATTCGCCTGGGCCCTCTTCTCGGCCACCTCGTGTCACCCGGAGCCCGGGGGAGGACAGATCTAACCCCCCAGCGAAGCGCACGCAGCGCGAGGGAGCAGGCCAGGGACAGACAGAGCGAGCGGTACCGATCGCGGGGGGCGGGGCTACCAGCCGGCGCGGCTTCATCACCCGGGACCCACAACACCAGAGGGGGGAGAGCTCCAGTGAGGCCTGGCACAGCGATCAACATCACGGGGGGCGGGGCCACCGGCCGGATCGGCGCGGTTTCGCCACCTGGAACCCGCAGCTTCACCAGGGGCAGGGGGTCATTGGGGGGGCCCAGCACCGCCATGGACGTCGCGGGGGGCGGAGCCACTGGCCGGAATGGCGCGGCTTCACCACTTGGAACCCGCAGCAACAGGAGGTCAGGTGCGGGCGCAAGACTTGACGCAGGGGGGGTGGGGGGGGACAACGGCGGAGTGCAGGGCCCAAGGCGGCAGGTAGCAGGGGCAGAGGTCCGGTAGGGACTGTGAGGGGGCGGGGCTTGCCAGAAGGACGTTCGGTGGGTGGGGGGGGCAGCCAGCGATCGATAAGTGGAGCGTCTCCCAGGTCCGGTTCGGAACGCCGGTCTGGGGTTGATGGGACAACAGCTGCCAGCCGGGAGTCTTCGCCATCTTTGGACGCAGCTGCCGTGGTTCAATCACCCGGGGGGCTGTCGTTATCACCTGACCGTGAGCGGGAGGAACGGTCGGAGGGCGAGATATCGGACGAGGAGGAACCACAGGTGCCAGCGAGGGAGAGCAGCAGATCGGCTGTGGGACGACCTTCCGGTCAGCCGGGTGAGCCTTCAAGTTCATTGTCTTTAACTAATGCATTGGAGGGTTTGTTGGGGGTGGTCAGGGCGAACACAATGGAGTCTGGTGCACAGGGTAAAACGGGGGACCGGCCTTTGCCGTCGGTCATCCCTGGCAGGGCCGAGCCCGCGGCACAAATGTCAGATTTATTGGACGGATTGCGGGCACTGGTTGGGAAATTTGGGGACAATCTAGGTCAACATGCACAGGTGGCGCCATGGACAGCGGGGGGGGGTCAGTTCGCCTGAAAAGGGGCCGGTGGCCAATAGGGGGTGGAACCCGTTACTGTGGAAGAGGTAAGACAGGTTGTCGCTGAGGTGGGCCCTGACGGAGTGGTGGAGAAGGAGACAGTGGTCCGGGCGGATGTGGTAAGGATGGCGGATGCAGCGAAATGCGAGGTGTATGTGTGTTTTGAGGGCCCGCTGGGAGCACATTTGAAACAGGAAGTCCGAGACAAGATTGTCAAGGGTGAGTATGTTGAAATTTTTTCCCTCCTGCCGCTGGAGAAATTTAACTTGGACAGGGTGAAACCAGATAGCTCCAAGAAGGACGATGAGGAGAAGCGCAGGTATCGGTTGATTCCGCACACTTTCTCAAATTGGCTCCAGGTGTTTGCCATTTTGGCCAGTGTTATTGGGTAAAAGAACCCCGAGCATTGCTCAGCGTTGTTTTGCTACATGGACGCTATTGGGGAGGCACACAGGATATATGGGGCGGTGGCCTGGCTGCGGTACGATGAGCAATTTAGGCAGCGCAAGGTGGTCAGGTCTGAATTGAGGTGGGATCACAAGGACATTAGCCTCTGGATGAGGCTCATGTCTTCGGCACGGGCCCCGCCTCAGTTTCTTCAGGGGGGGGCCGGGGGTGCACCGTCCCAAGGACTGCCGGCCGGAAAAAAATAGGGAGTGTGTTGGCAGTTCAACGAGGGAGCGTGTAAGTATGGAGGTACGTGCAAGTTCAAGCATGAATGTTCAGGATGTGGCGGGGCCCACATGCTGTCCAGATGCTTTAAGAGAGGTAAGCGAACTGGCGACGCTAGCCACAAGAGGGAGGACGCCAGTGATGGTGGAAAGGATGCTTCCTTTTCTAAGTAAGTATCCGGACAGGGCAGCAGCTCTGTTGCTGGCGCGGGGGTTTAGGGACGGGTTTCGGATTCCTTGTTCGTTGGCAGTAATACCGCCAGTGACAAGAAACTTGAAGTCTGCGTTGTTACACCCGGGGGTGGTGGACGAGAAGCTGGGGAAAGAGGTGGCCATGGGGCGGATGGGGGGTCCATTCCCACACAAACCGTGGCCTGATTTGGTTGTCTCTCCGTTGTGGGTGGTTCCCAAAAAGGAGGCGGGCAAGTTCCGCCTGATTCATCACTTGTCTTTTCCTAAAGGGGGGTCGGTCAATGATTTCATTGAACCGGATGCATGCACAGTGTCGTACACGTCCTTTGACGCAGCGGTTCGATGGGTGAGGAAATATGGGCAAGGGGCGCTTATGGCAAAGGCAGACGTGGAATCGGCTTTCAGGTTACTGCCGGTGCACCCAGACAGCTTTAGGCTGTTGGGGTGTCACTGGCGGGATCATTTTTACATAGACAAGTGCCTGCCCATGGGTTGCTCTATTTCATGTGCTTTCTTTGAGACATTTAGTTCCTTTTTGGAATGGGTGGTGAGGGATGTGTCGGGCCTGGAGTCAGTCATCCACTATTTGGATGACTTTCTATGCGTGGGCCCACCTGCCTCCGCTGTGTGTGCGATTATCTTGTCAACGTTGCAGCACATCGCAGGCAGGTTCGGGGTTCCCTTAGCGGCGGATAAAACAGAGGGCCCGACTGAGGAGCTGAGTTTCTTGGGAATCGTCATTGATTCCAAGGCAATGGAGTGCCGGTTGCCCAGGGACAAGTTGGACGACTTGCAGAGGGAGATCAGGGAGATACAGGGAAGGCATAACTTTCAGTTGCGTACGCTGCAATCCTTGTTGGGAAAACTTAACTTTGCTTGCAGAATCATCCCGATGGGGAGGATGATTTGCCGACGGCTGTCGGCAGCTACGGCGGGGGTAAATGTTCCGACCCACTTCATTCGTTTGAGGCGGGAACATAGGGAGGATTTGCGGGTATGGCATGACTTTCTATCCAGTTATAATGGCCGGGCTATGTGGATGGCGGGCCCGGTGAGCAATTTTGACGTGGACTTGGCCACTGATGCAGCAGGCTCAACGGGTTACAGGGCTTATTTCAGGGGCAAGTGGAGTGCAGAGCGTTGGCCACAGGCATGGGGGACAGCGGGGCTGCTGGGGAACTTGGTGCTGCTTGAGCTGTTCCCAGTCGTTGTGGCGCTGGAATTGTGGGGGGAGGAGTTTCGGAACCTAAAATTGCGTATAAACTGTGATAACATGGGGGTAGTGCAGGTGGTCAACAAAATGTCGGCCGCCTCCCCCCCTGTCATCCGCCTGTTACGGCAGTTGGTTTTTCGGTGCTTACAGTTGAATATCTTTATTTATGCTGTACATATACCTGGGGTGGAGAACTCACTGGCGGATGCCCTATCTCGTTTTCAGTGGGAGAAATTCAGGGAGTTGGCACCGGGAGCCGTGGAGACAGGGGCCCGCTGCCCGGCATGGATGTGGGAGCTGCCCTTGGAGTCGTCGCAGGCTGGATACGCCGGTCAGTGAGCGAGGCCACATGGGGGGCGTACTCCAAGGTCTGGAAGGATTGGTGGGAGCTAATGAGGGTATCCGGGGTAAGTGGTCAGGGCTCTGACACACGCCTGCTGGTATTATACTGGGTTTCTTTGGGCATGGAAAAGGGTTTATCGGCATTGGTGATTGACAAGAAAATTGGCAGGTTTGGCATTTCTTTTCAAATTACAAGGGGAAGAGGACTGGACAAAAGATTTTTGGGTCAGGCAGGCATTGAGGGGTTATCGCAGGCAACATAAGAGGAGGGATAGCAGGCGTCCGGTAACGTTCGCCAATCTTCAGGCTATATGTGCACAGTTGCGTGCGGTTTGTGTTACCGAGTATGAGACTTTGCTATTTAGGGCTGCGTTTTCCTTGGCCTTTTATGGGGTGTTTAGGGTTGGGGAACTGGTCAGCCCCGCCAGGACAGTGGCGGGTGGGTTGCTGCAACAGGACGTGCAATGGACAAGGGAGCGGGTGAATATTTTGTTGCGAAGGTCAAAAACTGATCAACAAGGCAGGGGCAAAATGGTGTCCTTGTTTGAGTTGCCGGGTTCTAGTGTGTGCCCAGTGGCAGCAGTGGGGCAATTCGGTAAGGTAAGGGGTAGGGAAGAGGGCCCCTTCTTGGTTCATGCAGACGGGTCATACCTTTCTAGGTTCCAATTTATTGCGGTGTTTAGGAAATGCTTGGAGGCCATAGGCCTGAACAAATGGGAGAATGGCATCTATAATATTAGTGGGTCAGACCTCTCGGAAGATGAACTAAAAGTCCTTGACAAGGGACTCAAGTTTGCCCCAGTCCGGAATTTTAATAAATTCCAAACCTATAAAAGTTTACAAAAATTTGCCCGATCTTTAAATATTAAACGCTACTTCCTTTCTAAACCAGGGGAATCTTTCTCAGCACCTGTACGTGTAGTTTCTTCGGGTGTTCATTCTAATTTAGCCAACAAGTCTGAATTTAACCAACCTAACAACTACCATAGGCATATAGATGTTTTCAAAAACATGGTTGTGACAGACCTAGCCAGGACACAGGCTTTTTGAGAGGACTAACTACGAGCCTCCTGCCCACCGATCATGGGCCCTGGATTTTAAGGGGCACAGGGTGAAGGAGAACATTCAATGCTGTATATATGTGTATATATATAATGTGTGTGGTCTTATGCTGTTGGGACATACACTCTGATGCTAGTGTCATGAACTCAAGATGTTAATTGAGTTAGTTGATCCCATTGTCCTCTGCACAATGCAGGAGACGCTCCGTCTGTTACTGGTGGTCTCCTGCTATTGTGATGAGATGTCTTGTGGTGGTAATTATGATAATTTATAATCAACTGTGTTTAGCTCGGTGACCACAAGTCTGACTTGTAGTGAAATCCTGAGTCACATCAGCTGCTTAAAGGAATTAGCTAATTAGTTTATGTTAAGTTGTTACAAGTGTATTGTTAGAATAATATGAGCAGGAGGGGGGATCTCCTCTTCTACTGTATATAAATGTCATCTTTGTAATAAATCTTCAGTCCATGTTGGCACCAAGCAAGTGTTGTCTCGTTTGGTGCTTGGGAGCGGTTGGAATATCTTATACCTATATCCAGACTGAGAGGAAGTGATATATGACGAACGCACTCAAGAGGAGTGTAGGGACGTTCCGTCACATTGTTGGCAAGCAGTGGGATACTTCCTGCAGTCTGGGACATCCAAACCTCCACCTGGATCCAAGGTCCGGATAGCAGGAGAGGAGGAGAGGTACAGATACCAGCCGCCATGGAAGACGAATTCAGGAGGAGGTTGCGAGAGATGCAGCTACAGCACAGAGGATCAGTATCAGAGCAGGTCCTGCTGGGATGGTTTGATTCTATTCGCTGCGAACTCTGGAAGGAAGCGCTAGCCCGTGAGCGGCGTCACCAGGGAAAAGTTCTCCCCTCCAACCAGGAAAGGTACTGGTCGCAGTATGGATTGCGGGTGCAGTTTTTGGGAGAGAAACCGCACAAGGAGCAGACAGCTGAATTAAGCAGGCTGATCTGGGCAGAGATGAAGCTGGATGAAAGTTACAGAGCCCTCCGGTGGCATGTATCCCAAGCATGTCCTTGGATAGCAGATGACAGCCCAACGGAAGGCTTAAGCTACGGCGGCCTGGGACTGTTGTATGTGAAGCTGACAGGAGACTCTAACTTTGGGAGTGATTTGGAGTGGCGGTTGGATGAAATCATGGATTTCAGAAAAGGGCTACTGAACATCTCGGAAGTGCACTGGGCACTGGAAGATTTGGAGTTTCTGGCCGATCAGGAATGGGAGCTGGAGATCGCCTACAGACGGCTGCTAGACTCTGCTCAGCGCCAGGGCTGGGCTTCCTTTGCCTGGGACTATCAGGAAATACCAGTGGACAACTCTGGTCTGGCTGAAGAGTCGGCAATGTGGCAGAGTAACAGTGTGCTTTGCCAACCTGCCCCTGCAGCTATGGACGCGGAGGTCTTATGGCGGATGCAGCAAGTGCTGACTGACCTTGATGATCCTGTTTCTGCATGGGATGATCTTGGATGGAGGAATGTGCCTGTCCAGCAGCATGCCAGGGAATCGGCAGTGGAAAATCTGGAAATTGCCACCCCAGAAACTGAAGTGCTGACAACCGGCCAGAGCTCTGCCAACCTCTGCTCAGCACTGATAGCATCTTCTGGGTTCCATGGACAGGAGATGGTGAACCTATATCCCCAGACACCAGTTACAGAGACTGGGGATTTGATAGACTTTTCTGCTGAGGAAAAACAGCCTGATGAGCCTCCATCAGAAGAGCTGGTATTAGGGCCAAACTTCACTGAGCTCTGCCCAGCACCAACAGCAGTATCTGTGGAGATCCAGGAAGCCGGGGCAGTTGGCCCCTCTCTCCGGCGACAAGCTGATGTAGTGAAGCTGCTACTCCCAGCTGAATCACTGGCAACAGGGCAGAGCACCGCTGGCCTCTGCCTAGCACCTACAGTGTCTCTACAGCTTCAAGAAGCTGGGGCAATCGGTCACACTGTCCAGCAGCAGACGGCGCCCCAGAATGATAACACCAACCCAGCTAAAGTGCTGGCAACCGGACAGAGGGTCCAAGACCTCTGCCCCACACTTGTGGCAGTTCTGGAGGCCCAGGGTGAGGAGGTGGTGGTCACTCCCGAGCAGCAGCTCAGGACCCAAGGAGAGGATGCAATCTGCACTTCACAACTGCAGCTTGAGCTGATATCGGTGGATGGGACTTCAGTCCCCACTTGTATACTCCATGGATGCTGGGCGGTCGGCCCAGATCCCCAACAGCATGATGGACTGAGCCCAGTCACCCTGTCTTCTCCCCAGCGGCTGAAAAGACTCCAGGGAGAAGGGCCAGTCCAGGCCTCTCCCCAGCGGCGGATATGTTCTATGAGAGAGGCAGAGGTTGGCTGGGTGAGTGCTCTGTTTGAAACAATTTGTTTGGGGTACTGTGTGGGTACAGGCATTAGAGGACTGGAACTATGGACTAACTTCGGAGTCAACCCGTCTGGGGTCTCCTCCTGTGTTAGTCTCCTGCCGA
Organism: Lithobates sylvaticus; assembly: GCA_028564925.1. Lineage (NCBI taxonomy): Eukaryota > Metazoa > Chordata > Amphibia > Anura > Ranidae > Lithobates > Lithobates sylvaticus. Next base: position 173,521,226 of record CM053028.1, on the reverse strand, counting down.
AAGGGGAGAAATGTGACAGACCTAGCCAGGACACAGGCTTTTTGAGAGGACTAACTACGAGCCTCCTGCCCACCGATCATGGGCACTGGATTTTAAGGGGCACAGGGTGAAGGAGAACATTCAATGCTGTATATATGTGTATATATATAATGTGTGTGGTCTTATGCTGTTGGGACATACACTCTGATGCTAGTGTCATGAACTCAAGATGTTAATTGAGTTAGTTGATCCCATTGTCCTCTGCACAATGCAGGAGACGCTCCGTCTGTTACTGGTGGTCTCCTGCTATTGTGATGAGATGTCTTGTGGTGGTAATTATGATAATTTATAATCAACTGTGTTTAGCTCGGTGACCACAAGTCTGACTTGTAGTGAAATCCTGAGTCACATCAGCTGCTTAAAGGAATTAGCTAATTAGTTTATGTTAAGTTGTTACAAGTGTATTGTTAGAATAATATGAGCAGGAGGGGGGATCTCCTCTTCTACTGTATATAAATGTCATCTTTGTAATAAATCTTCAGTCCATGTTGGCACCAAGCAAGTGTTGTCTCGTTTGGTGCTTGGGAGCGGTTGGAATATCTTATACCTATATCCAGACTGAGAGGAAGTGATATATGACGAACGCACTCAAGAGGAGTGTAGGGACGTTCCGTCACAATGGTCTTTAGTGATCTGAAAGCTATGAAAACTAAGAAAATAAGGGACCCCTATTATCTTAAAGCTGGCATTGCCACCTTGAAAAGAATAAGAATGTAGTTCGCCCTGCAGATAAGGGTGGTGGGCTTGTGGTCATGAGTAAAGCCTTTTATTACGAGGAAATGGATAGACTACTGGCTGATCAATCCACTTATCAGGTACTTATCAGGTAATTACTCATGATCCAGTTTTTGAATACAAAAATTAACTGCAGGCTCTTGTACAACAGGGTAAAATTGGTGGAGTCCCTAATAAGAAAGAATCTTTATATCTGGACCCTATTACCTGTAGGAGGCCTATTTTATATTTCTTACCAAAAGTTCACAAAAACGCCCAGAACCTGCCAGGAAGACCCATAGTCAATGGCATTGACTCAGTAACTGCACAACTGGGTCAATACATTAATTATTTTCTTAAACCACATGCTATCCAGATCTTTGAATCAACACCTGCCAATGACAACAGCCTTTTGGTCACGGCAGATGTTGGCTCATTGTACACTATAATTGGCCATCAGGATGCTATCAGGTCTGTCAAATGGGCCCTTGATGGATCTGTTCTTCCTGTTTCACACAAGAACTTCCTTTTGGAAGCTTTAGGATTGTGTTTGGCCAAGAATTATTTTTGGTATATTCATAAATTATTTTTACAGATCCTTGGAGTTGCCATGGTTGCACCATGTGTAACAAACCTTTTTATGGCACTATGGGAGGATGAGACCATTTTTAATAATAGACCTATGCAATTGAAGTGTTACCAATGGTACATAGATGATTTGCTCATTATCTGGGAAGGTGACATGTTGAGCCTGCAGCTGTTTATGTCCAGACTCAATGGTAATACTAAAAACATTAGGCTAACTTGGATTGCCTATGCTGATTGCATGACTTTCCTAGATTTAGAAATCTTTAAAGAAGGCCAGTGTTTTAAAACTAAAAATTATTTTAAACCGACTGATAGAATGTATGCCCATCAGGGAATTCCTGGGCACTCTTATAGGAGCGGGCTCTGCTCAGCACTCTACAAGACACACGCCACTACAAGCAAGTTCTACCACCGCGGCCTTTGACTGCCGCCTCCCCCCCCCCTTATTGTTTTTTTTTCCTTAGCCAGTGTCCAACACCACATACCCTCACCCCTGGTCCTCTAAACACTAGATATTAGTGACTCTGACCAGTGGTGTGTATGTGGCGATCACTGGATGTGTAGAACCCTCAGTTAAGGGCTACCTACACCTACTAGGTATAATTCTTCTTTTTTGGGGACAAACTATTCCCAGATCTCCCCCCTGTTTTAGGAGGAGAAATGGGACATAGTAGGAAAGGCACCTTATGCCTGGGAAGTCTGAGACCAGTTTTGGTCTCCAAAGTTTTTTCTTTTCATGTTTATATTTGTTTATGTTTTATGCTATGTTTAAGTGCTGTCAGTATTAAATGCAATGCAACAGTGAGCTTGCTGCCTATAGGGTACTCCTGGATATGCCCCCCACATTATTCCTGTCCTTTTATACCCTCCTTACCTAATGGCTAACCAAGTATCTCCAAGTGTCTCCAAAGTTTTTTCTTTTTATGTTTATATTTGTTTAACCACTTAACAACCGGCCCATAGCCGAAAAATGGCTACAGGGCGGTTGCTTAACTCTGGGGCGCGCACTCGAGAACTTCCATGATCGCCGGGTCCAGAGGACCCGGCGGATCATGGATCACGGTAAACGGCCGCTCATCGCGGCCGTTTACCACGTGATCGCTCCGTCAAATGACGGAGTGATCACATGTAAGCAAACCGGCGTCATTTGATGACGCCGGTTCCTCTCCCCTCCTCTCTCTGTACCGATCGGTACAGTGTGAGAGGAGAGGGGGAGGGATCGGTGGCAGCAGTGCTGTGGGCGGGATCTGTAGTGCCCACAGCCTGCTCTGCCACCACCGATCCATCCATCCATGCTCAGCCATCCCTCCATACCCTGCAATACACAGCAATAGCCTGCAGTGTATTGCTGGGTATTGCAGGGTATGGAGGGATGGCTGAGCATGGATGGATGCATACCCTGCAATGCTCTGCCATACCCTCCAATACTGTACCATACCCTCCAATACTCTGCCATACCCTCCAATACTCTGCCATACCCTGCAATACTGTGCCATACCCTGCAATACTGTGCCATACCCTGCAATACTGTGCCTTACCCTGCGATACTCTGCCATTACCTGCGATACTCTGCCATACCCTGCGCTGCTCTGCCATACCCTGCGATACTCTGCCATACCCTGCGATACTCTGCCATACCCTGCGATACTCTGCGATACTCTGCCATACCCTGCGATACTCTGCGATACTCTGCCATACCCTGCGATACTCTGCGATACTCTGCCATACCCTGCGATACTCTGCCATACCCTGCGATACTCTGCCATACCCTGCGATACTCTGCCATACTCTGCCATACCCTGCCATACTCTGCCATACTCTGCCATACCCTGCGATACCCTGCCATACTCTGCCATACCCTGCCATACCCTGCCATACCCTGCCATATTCTGCCATACTCTGCCATACCCTGCCATACCCTGCCATACCCTGCCATACCCTGCCATACCCTGCCATACTCTGCCATACTCTGCCATACTCTGCCATACCCTGCCATACTCTGCCATACCCTGCGATACTCTGCCATACCCTGCGATACTCTGCCATACCCTGCGATACTCTGCCATACCCTGCGATACTCTGCAATACCCAACAATACCCTGCGATACTCGCTACGATCAAAGCCAGGATCGTTTTTTTTTTTTTTTTTATTTCAGGCTTTCCAGCCTAGAGGTGAGATGTGGGGTCTTATTGACCCCATATCTCACTGTAAAGAGGACCTGTAATGCCATATTCCTATTACAAGGGATGTTTACATTCCTTGTAATAGGAATAAAAGTGATCAAAAAAATTTTTTTGGGGGAAAAAAAGGGTCAAACTAAAATAAATAAAGTAAAATGAACAATAAAATATATATATATTTTTTTTTAAAGCGCCCCTGTCCTCGTGTGCTCGCATGCAGAAGCGAACGCATACGTAAGTCCCGCCCACATATGAAAACGGTGTTCAAACCACACATGTGAGGTATCGCTGCGAACGTTGGAGCGAGAACAATAATTTTGGCCCTAGACCTCCTCTGTAACTCAAAACATGTAACCAGTAAAAAAATTAAAGCCTATGGGGATTTTTAAGTAGCGAAGTTTGGCACCATTCCACGAGTGTGTGCAATTTTGAAGGGTGACATGTTGGGTATCTATTTACTCGGCGTAACTTCATCTTTCACATTATGCAAAAACATTGGGCTAAATTTACAGTTTTGTTTTTTGTAAAGCACAAAACATTTTTTTTTTTCCAAAAAAAAAAACACGTTCGAAAAATTGCTGCGCAAGTACCATGCTAGATAAAAAGTTGCAACGACCGCCATTGTATTCTCTAGGGTCTTTGATAAAAAAAATATATAATATTTTGGGGTTCTATGTAATTTTCTAGCAAATAAATGATGATTTTTACATGTAGGAGAGAAATGTCAGAATTGGCCTGGGTGCTCCAGAACACCTGACGGTGCTCCCTGCATGTTAGGCCTCTGTATGTGGCCACGCTGTGTAAAAGTCTCACACATGTGGTATCGCCATACTCAGGAGTAATAGCAGAATGTGTTTTGGGGTGTAATTTGTGGTATGCATATGCTGTGTGTGAGAAATAAACTGCTAATATGACAATTTTGTGAAAAAAAAAAAAAAAAAAAGAAAAAAAATCTTGATATTGCAAAGAAGTGTGGGAAAAAATGACAACTGCAAAAAACTCACCATGCCTGTTTCTAAATACCTTGGAATGTCTTCTTTCCAAAAACGGGTCATTTGGGGGGTATTTGTACTTTTCTGGCTTGTTAGGGTCTCAAGAAATGAGATAGGCCGTCAGTACTTCAGGTGTGATCAATTTTCAGATATTGGCACCATAGCTTGTGGACTCTATAACTTTCACAAAGACCAAATAATATACCCAAATTTGTACTTATTTTTACCAAAGATATGTAGCAGTATAAATTGTGACCAAAATTTATCAAAAAAAATTACAAATTTGCTAAATTTTATAACAAAAACGAAGAAAAATTCATTTTTTTACTGAATTTTCAGTCGTTTTTCTTTTATAGCGCAAAAAAATAAAAAACCCAGAGGTGATTAAATACCACCAAAAGAAAGCTCTATTTGTGTGAAAAAAAGGACAAAAATTTCATATGGGTACAGTGTTGTATGAATGAGTAATTGTCATTCAAAGTGTGAGAGCACCGAAAGCTGAAAATTGGTCTGGTTATTAAGGGTGTTTAAGTGCCCAGTGGTCAACTGGTTAAGTTTTATGCTATGTTTAAGTGCTGTCAATATTAAATGCAATGCAATAGTGAGCTTGCTGCCTATAGGGTACTCCTGGATATGCCAGGAGGGTACTCCTGGATTTGCCCCCCACATTATTCCTGTCCTTTTATACCCTCCCTACCTAATGGCTAACCAAGTATCTGACTCATTTACCATCCTTTCCTGGAATGTCAGAGGCCTTAACTCCAAGTTTAACCACTTCAGCACCGGGCCATTTTACACCCTTCCTTACCAGAGCACTTTTTGCGATTCGGCACTGCGTCGCTTTAACTAACAATTGCGCGGTCGTGCGACGTTACACCCAAACAAAATTGACGTCCTTTTTTTCCCACAAATAGAGCTTTCTTTTGGTGGTATTTGATCACCTCTGCGTTTTTTTATTTTTTGCGCTATAAACAAAAGAAGAGCGACAATTTTGAAAAAAAACACAATATTTTTTACTTTTTGCTATAATAAATATCAAATTAAAAAAAAAAACGATTTTTTTTCCTCAGTTTAGGCCGATACGTATTCTTCTACATATTTTTGGTAAAAAAAATCGCAATAAGCGTATATAGATCGGTTTGCGCAAAAGTTATAGCGTCTACAAAATAGGGGATAGATTTATTGCATTTTTTTTTTTTACTAGTAATGGTGGCGATCTGCGATTTTTTTTTTTTCGTGACTGCGACATTGCGGGGGACACTTCGGACACTTTTGACACATTTTTGGGACCATTCACATTTACACAGCGATCGTTGCTATAAAATTGCAGTAATTACTGTGTACAGTGGTGTGAAAAAGTGTTTGCCCCCTTCCTCATTTCCTGTTCCTTTGCATGTTTGTCACACTTAAGTGTTTCGGAACATCAAACCAATTTAAACAATAGTCAAGGACAACACAAGTAAACACAAAATGCAATTTGTAAATGAAGGTGTTTATTATTAAAGGTGAAAAAAAATCCAAACCATCATGGCCCTGTGTGAAAAAGTGATTGCCCCCCTTGTTAAAACATACTATAACTGTGGTTGTCCACACCTGAGTTCAATTTCTCTAGCCACACCCAGGCCTGATTATTGCCACACCTGTTCACAATCAAGGCATCACTTAAATAGGAGCTGCTTGACACAGTAAGGTCCACCAGAAGATCCTTAAAAGCTACACATCATGCCGAGACCCAAAGAAATTCAGGAACAATTGAGAAAGAAAGTAATTGAGATCTATCAGTCTGGAAAGGGTTATAAAGCCATTTCCAAAGCTTTGGGAATCCAGCGAACCACAGTGAGAGCCATTATCCACAAATGGCGAAGACATGGAACAGTGGTGAACCTTCCCAGGAGTGGCCGGCCGCCCAAAATTACCCCAAGAGCGCAGCGACGACTCATCCAAGAGGTCACAAAAGACCCCACAACAACGTCCAAGGAACTGCAGGCCTCACTTGCCTCAGTTAAGGTCAGCGTTCATGCCTCCACCATCAGGAAAAGACTGGGCAAAAATGGCCTGCATGGCAGAGTTCCAAGGAGAAAACCACTGCTGAGCAAAAACATCAAAGCTCGTCTCAATTTCTCCACAACACATCTTGATGATCCCCAAGACTTTTGGGACAACATTCTGTGGACCGATGAGACAAAAGTGGAACTCTTTGGAAGGTGTGTGTCCAAGTATATCTGGCGTAGAAGGAACACTGCATTTCAGAAAAAGAACATTATACCAACAGTAAAATATGGTGGTGGTAGTGTGATGGTCTGGGGCTGTTTTGCTGCTTCAGGACCTGGAAGACTTGCCGTGATAAAAGGAACTATGAATTCTGCTGTCTACCAAGAGATCCTGAAGGAGAATGTCCGACCATCTGTTCGTGTACTCAAGCTGAAACGAACTTGGGTTCTGCAGCAGGACAATGATCCTAAACACACCAGCAAGTCCACCACCGAATGGCTGAAGAAAAACAAAATGAAGACTTTGGAGTGGCCTAGCCAAAGTCCTGACCTGAATCCTATTGAGATCTTGTGGTATGACCTTAAAAAGGCCGTTCATGCTCGAAAACCCTCTAATGTAACTGAATTAGGACAATTCTGCAAAGATGAGTGGGCCAAAATTCCTCCAGGACGCTGTAAAAGCCTCATTGCACGTTATCGCAAACGCTTGGTTGCAGTTGTTGCTGCTAAGGGTGGCCCAACCAGTTATTAGGTTTAGGGGGCAATCACTTTTTCACACAGGGCCATGATGGTTTGGATTTTTTTTCACCTTTAATAATAAACACCTTCATTTACAAATTGCATTTTGTGTTTACTTGTGTTGTCCTTGACTATTGTTTAAATTGGTTTGATGTTCCGAAACACTTAAGTGTGACAAACATGCAAAGGAACAGGAAATGAGGAAGGGGGCAAACACTTTTTCACACCACTGTAAATGTGACTGGCAGGGAAGGGGTTAACACTAGGGGGCGCTGCAGGGGTTAATGTGTTCCCTAAGGTAGTGATTCTAACTGTGGGTGGGGGGGACTGACAAGGGGAGGAGACCGATCAGTGTTCCTGCGTACTGGGATCACATGATCGGTCTCCTCTCCACTGACAGGACGTGGAGCTGTGTGTTTACACACACAGCTCCACGGTCCCGCACGGTCCTGTAGTTTTAACTGGCAATCGCCGGTGCCCGGCAGACATCGCGGCCACCGGGCACTCGCAGTCTCGCAATTTTTATGTAGCTATTACCCTATACTTACATTACCTAAAAAACATCATTCTATAGGTTCCATTTCTTTTGTTTGAAAAATATTTATATGGAACTACGTGGATAGATGATCAAACTATATAAAAATATTCAAAATTGTTTAAAATTACTTAATTGGACTTTGAGAGAAAACCCATACCAATACTCAGAACAAATTTCATGAATAGCTCCATCTTGTGGACAAATACAAAATGTGGTATTAAATGAAATGAAATTAAGACAGAGGTAAAAATGAAATAAAAATAAAAATAGCCACGAGGTGGTATATAATAAAAAATTACCACAAATATCTCTACAGATAGGATGCGGTAATATCCAATATCCAAAAGGGCCAAACCCAAATAGAGTGGTGTATATTTGGTCTCCATGCTAATTACAAGCTCAGAGTTAACCTATATGAACACTGGAAAAAATATATATCAATTCGCAAATCCAGTATGCAATATATATATTACCTAAAAAAGTGTATCTAGAAAAAGGCCAGAAAAAAACTACAGAAAAAATGGGTAACAAAAAACCAAATAGGAACAAAATCCGCCATTGAAACTTCTCACCTCACAGCTTTATACATCATAGTCTACACTTGATGTTAACCAGTACCAAATAGGACAAATATGAAGTATTAGATCAAGGAGATGAAAACAAAATCCAAACATATATTAATCCTATGAAAAATTTTCAACTAATGGCCATCAAGAATTGTCAATAAATGCATTGACGTCAATGTCCACATTTAACCCAAAAGGGGTATAACTCTTAATCTTGTGTATCCATGACATTTCCAATCGGGAAATGCCACGCACAAGAGAACCCCCTCTCCAGGGTGGGGTATACTTATCGATCCCCAAGAAGATCGTTTTTGAAGGATTCTTCCTGTGGACCTCTAAGTAGTGTCTTGACACTGGGTGCTTGGGGAACCCTCCCAAAATGTTGGTGACGTGTTCGTTCAACCTCACTTTAAGGGGGCGTTTCGTCCTGCCCACATATTGAAGCCCACATGGGCACTGGAGCAAATCAACGACCCCTTCGGTGGCGCAGGTAATGAAAGGTTTAATCTCAAATTCTGCTCCTGTGCTGGTTGAAATGAATTTATGTGTCCTCCTATGACTACAGCCACTAAGGGAGAAGATTCTACATCTCCTACACTGGTAAAAGCCTGTTAAATTGTCGAAAAAACTTTTTTTAACAGTGGGTGGATCTAAGACATTAGGTGATATTTTGTCTTTAAGAGAGGGGACACCTCTGAACACAATCTGTGGTCTTGGTGGGAGAACTGTGTTGAGGGCGGTGAGGATTCCTTCCTTGCTGAGCTAAATGTCAAACAGAGGGGTATTGTCCTCAATTATGAGGCAAGCCAGACTTCCATTAACTTTTTGGATCTGGTGATAAGGGTTAGTAGTGGTGTAATTACCACTGCAACTCACTTCAAAGATACAGATCATAACTCATACATTCCCATAGGAAGTTGTCACCATGAAGCCTGGCTAAAGTCTGTACCCAAGAGTCAGTACTTGAGGTTAAAAAGAAACTGTTCTGACCCCATCGAGTTCTCCTCTCAAGCGGGGATCCTCACTGAACGGTTTCTCGAGAAAGGTTATACTACCTCTTCCCTTAAGGCTGTGCTTGATGAGGTGTCTACAATCAACAGAGCAGACCTGCTTAAAGAGAAACCTGTTAAGTATAGGGGTCCAGCTATGGTCCCCTTCATAACCACCTATTCCATTCAACACAGGAACATAGGAAAAATGATTAAAAAACACTGGCATGTCCTCACCAGTGACACCACCCTCAACACAGTTCTCCCACCAAGACCACAGATTGTTATCAGAGGTGTCCCCTCTCTTAAAGACAAAATATCACCCAATGTCTTAGATCCACCCACTGTTAAAAAACGTTTTTTCGACAATTTAACAGGCTTTTACCAGTGTAGGAGATGTAGAATCTGCTCCCTTAGTGGCTGTAGTCATAGGAGGACACATAAATTCATTTCAACCAGCACGGGAGCAGAATTTGAGATTAAACCTTTCATTACCTGCACCACCGAAGGGGTAGTTTATTTGCTCCAGTGCCCATGTGGGCTTCAATATGTGGGCAGAACGAAACGCCCCCTTAAAGTGAGGTTGAACGAACACGTCACCAACATTTTGGGAGGGTTCCCCAAGCACCCAGTGTCAAGACACTACTTAGAGGTCCACAAGAAGAATCCTTCAAAAACGATCTTCTTGGGGATCGATAAGTATACCCCACCCTGGAGAGGGGGTTCTCTTGTACGTGGCATTTCCCGATTGGAAATGTCATGGATACACAAGATTAAGAGTTATACCCCTTTTGGGTTAAATGTGGACATTGACGTCAATGCATTTATTGACAATTCTTGATGGCCATTAGTTGAAAATTTTTCATAGGATCAATATATGTTTGGATTTTGTTTTCATCTCCTTGATCTAATACTTCATATTTGTCCTATTTGGTACTGGTTAACATCAAGTGTAGACTATGATGTATAAAGCTGTGAGGTGAGAAGTTTCAATGGCGGATTTTGTTCCCATTTGGTTTTTTGTTACCCATTTTTTCTGTAGTTTTTTTCTGGCCTTTTTCTAGATACACTTTTTAGGTAATATATATATATTGCATACTGGATTTGCGAATTGATATATATTTTTTCCAGTGTTCATATAGGTTAACTCTGAGCTTGTAATTAGCATGGAGACCAAATATACACCACTCTATTTGGGTTTGGCCCTTTTGGATATTGGATATTACCGCATCCTATCTGTAGAGATATTTGTGGTAATTTTTTATTATATACCACCTCGTGGCTATTTTTATTTTTATTTCATTTTTACCTCTGTCTTAATTTCATTTCATTTAATACCACATTTTGTATTTGTCCACAAGATGGAGCTATTCATGCAATTTGTTCTGAGTATTGGTATGGGTTTTCTCTCAAAGTCCAATTAAGAAATTTTAAACAATTTTGAATATTTTTATATAGTTTGATCATCTATCCACGTAGTTCCATATAAATATTTTTCAAACAAAAGAAATGGAACCTATAGAATGATGTTTTTTAGGTAATGTAAGTATAGGGTAATAGCTACATAAAAATTATGTTTACCCGCCATTGAAGGTTCACATCAGGGTGTGTTTACCTTTGTCTATAAAGTTGCGATGATTCAGTGCGTCGCCCGTTCCCCAGAAGACGTCATTGGACAAAACGGACGTAGGGAGGCTGACGCACTGACGTCATCACGTTCCGCAACGAGAGCGGGTGTTCTGCTAGCCGGCCGGCGTTTTTCTTTCCCAAACAAATTGCGATTGTTTGTTTTAATTTGATGTAAGTAGCACTTACATATTTTTATTTAATAAATGGTATGGTTTTACACTATGGGAGCATTCCATGTCTTCTTATGATTCCATGCTACAACTAAAAAATCGATTGGTGATTCCTGGCGTTGGATTTCTGAAACATCTCCACATTGAGGCATTCACATTGAGGCGGTCCAAGGGAGTTATTGTGCCTGCTCAGGTCCAACTGTGAGGTCCGGATTCGCTGTGGAGGTCCGAGGGTCTGGTTACATCATGACACCACTGAGGTGCAGGCTTGTTTGAGCTTGCCTTTTGGTAAGCGCATTATTTGAGCGGTGGTGGAGCACGTTTTTCTTGGTTGATCACTTCACAAGTTACAGATTAATTTAGTATTTTTGTCACTTTTATCAAATATTGTCACTTTAATTTTTTTCACACAAATTTTATGGATTGATTATTTCCTCATCAATTTATTTCTGCATATGGACTTCAATTTATTTCTGCGTATGGACTTCATTAGATTTGGTATAGGACATTCATTATCCTATTTTTTCACTTAGCGCGGCTTTTTGCATTGTTTCACTTTTGTTATATGTTGTAAAATCTTTAATAAAAAAAAAAAACGACTGATAGAAAACGGTTATATACCATTAGACAGCTGTCACCCTCAGCCCTGGTTATGTAATATACCGAGAGGTCAGTTCATACGCTTAACCACATGCCGACCGGGCCATAGCCGAAAGACGGCTACAGCACGGTCGGCTTATTCTGGGTGGATCACGGTAAATGGCCACTGATATCGGCCGTTTACCACGACGGAGCGATCACATGTACACAAACCGGCATCACGTCATGACACCAGTCCCTCCCTCCCCTCTCTGTACCGATCGGTACAGTGAGAGGGGAGAAGCGGAGAGGGGAAGAGATGGGACCAGCGCTGTGGGCTGGATGTGTAGTGCCCACAGCGCTGGTCAGTGACAGCTACTCTGCCAGCACTGTGCAATACACTGCCACCATTGTACAATACTCTGCCACCACTGTGCAATACTATGCCACCACTGTGCAATACTCTGCCAGCACTGTACAATACTCTGCTAACACTGTGCAATACTCTGCCAACACTGTGCAATACTCTGCCAATACTGTGCAACACTGCAATACTCTGCCAATACTTGCCAATACTCGCCAATACTCTGCCAATACTCACCAATACTCTGCCAATACTCGCCAATACTCTGTCAATACTTGCCAATACTCTGCCAATTTTCGCCAATACTCTGCCAATACTCGCCAATACTCTGCAATAAATTTTAATAGAAACAAAGAATTTTTTTTTTTTTTTACCGAATTTTCAGTATTTTTTGATTTATAGTGTAAAAAAAAAAAACCCAGCGGTGATTAAATACCACCAAAAGAAAGCTCTATTTGTGTGAAAAAAAGGACAAAAAATTCATCTGGGTACAGTGTTGCATGACTGAGTAATTATCATTCAAAATGTGAGAGCACCGAAAGCTGAAAATTGGTCTGGTTAGGAAGGGGGTTTAAGTGCCCAGTGGGTAAGTGGTTAAGGCGCAATTGCACTCATGAGGCAGACTAATACACACAGTCAAATATACTAGCAGAAAGATTTTTACAGAAAGGGTATAAAACAGAAGTGATTGCCAGCGAAATTCAAAATATTGGGACCTTGGACAGAGCAACTTTAGTGGCAGACTCTACTAATAAAAAAACCCAAGCGTGATAATGAATTTAGATTCATTCTTGATTATAATATGCAATATAGAAAGTTTGAGAAATTTATCATGAAGCATTGGGACATTCTGAGGAAGGATCGAATTGTAGGCGCTGCATTACCGCCTCGTCTGAGGTTTATTTACAAAAAAGCACCTACCTTGAGAGATGTTTTAGCCCCTAGTGTGGTAGATCCCCCAGTCATTAAGGAAAATAGGATATTTTCCTTTCTTACTGGTTTTTATGCCTGTAGCAAATGTCCCCCATGTAAACAGTGTAAACATAACATTAGGAGACGCAAAGATTTTACTGCCCCCACCACTGGTAGGACCTATCCTATTAAAAATCTTATCACCTGCAATACTGTGGGTGATGTTTGCTTGAGTGCGATTGCGGTTTGCAGGAGAACATCCAGGGATGATCGTGCACTGAAGAACTCAGCACAGGCATGGTGAGAGTCGGGAGCCGGGCAGAAGACACTTCCAGGCTGCTCTGTGTTTTTTGTGAAAGCATTCATTGATTTTAATGGAAATGGGTTTTCGTGAGCTTTACAGACGCTTTTTTTTAGTGTGAAAGCGCCTGAAAAGTGCCTCAGTGTGAAAGGGATCTAAGGGCCAATATAAAGGAATAGTAGTGGTAAAAAAAAGTCCTTGTGGAGTCAATTAACCTTTTTGGGGGTTAATTCTCCTTTAAGGGGGTGTGGCAGGGGCGTGTCCTATGCCTACATACATTTGTTAGTAGGTGTCCCTCATTCTCATCTCAAAATGTTGGGAGGTATGTCTATTTGTGGGAAAACAAATGATACAAATCTTATTTGAGTACAGCGTTGCATGACCTCACAATAGTAATTCAAAATGTGATAGCACAGAAAACTGGCATGGGCAGGAAGGGGGTATTGAATTGGATAATATTAGCAATGACAATAACACTCTCCAGTGTGAGCCATGGGTAACTAACTGTACCGTGTTTATGTGCTCGTTATGTAGTCACATCTAGGACACAGATGTCACACCACCTTCATGTGATATCCAGACGTAGCTCGGAAAAAACAGGTGACGTCACTCTGCCAGAAACTAAAATGGATAACTGCAGCAAAGTTTATGGAAGTCACGTGGTTTGTGCTCCTCCCACATTCCCCTTCATTCAAGCCTGGGAAGCTCTCACGGTCCCAGTGTAAACACGTCTAGAGAGTTCCCTACTTTCACTAGAGTGACAGTCAGGGAGCGGACACCGCCTCCCCCGTACACTACGTGTACGCACAGTGAATACTTCTAGCAGCAAGAGGGGGTAGAGAACCGGGGAGCGTCTGCTTCCCCCTCTCCCAACACGGGACCCTGACATGGCGGCACCGCTAGCCCAGTTCGATGAGGATTGGCAGGATTTCTATGAGTTTCGTCCTCCGTCCAGCTCTGGGGAGGCCAAGAACAGCCTGGACAAGGTGAACTCCAACCCTGCCAGTAGCAAGCCATGCAACCAGGGAGGCCTAAGTACCCTGGAGGACCTGACGGAGCTGGACAACAGCTTCACTGTGGATATCATGGGAGGATTTAAGTCCATGGAGGACCTGGTCAATGACTTCGATGAGAAGCTCACTGTTTGTTTCCGCAACTACAGCACCGACACCGGGAACATCGCCCCCGTCAGGCCCATCACTGAGGAGGGCATCATGAAGGATGACGAGTGAGTGTGTTCTGTCAGTGTCATGTTCTATCATTGATTGCACAATCCAGGTAGTCCGGCTGTGTCTCAGCACTGTGCACTTGAACTTCACACCAGTGTGTTGTGGCAGCGCAAAATTGTGTGCTTTCCCACAATGCACAAAAATGCGCTGCCACTTTGCAAACGTATGATGGGGCTATTCATTCTTGCGCTACGTCTTGCAAATGCGCGCAGTGCCATTCGTTTTTGGTGCAGTGCAATTGTTAAACCGGGCTGGTCGAAATGTGCAATAAAACCTGTGCGCTTGGTCGCACCCCTGTGGTGTGAACAGAGCCTAATGCACTGCACATAACCTATCTGGCAGTCTTTGATTTGCATGTTCTTGTTTGTTTTTTGTTTTTTTAACTTTGGAGAATATGTGCAGGTACTCAATCAGCACCTACCACCCCCCCCCCCCCACCAAGGAGGGGAGAAAGTCGCAGTAGATGGTGGGTGTGGCCCAACTGCACTAACAGTAGGGCATTGTCAATGCGGAGTTCCACCTGAAAGTGTAACTTCCACTTTTACACTTCCTCCGGTGCCAGGTCCCCTTCCGGAGATGGGGGCTATGGCCCGATCTACCGGAAGTTCGCGCCCCCCCCCCCCGCCAGACCAATTGCTCATGCGCAGTGGGGAACAAGCTGTGAAGCCGAAAGGCTATTCTTTGGAGAATATGTGCAGGTACTCAACCAGCACCTACCCCCCCCCCCCCCCACCAAGGAGGGGAGCACGTCGCAGTAGATAGTGCAGTTGGGCCACACCCACCAACAGTAGGGCATTGTCAATGCAGAGTTCCACCCGAAAGTGTAACTTCCACTTTTACACTTCCTCCGGTGCCAGGTCCCCTTCCGGAGAAGGGGGCTATGGGCCGATCTACCGGAAGTTTGCCCACCCCCCCCCCCCCCCCCCCCCCGCCGCCAGACAAATTGCTCATGCGCAGTGGGGAACAAGCTGTGAAGCCGAAAGGCTTCACTGCCAGGCTCCCTTACCAGAAATGGTGGCAGCAGCACCCGGGAGTCCATCGACATTGCAGGCTCCCTGGACAGGTAAGTGTCCATATATTAAAAGTCAGCAGCTGCAGTATTTGTAGCTGCTGACTTTTAAACAGACTTTTTAAACAGCATAGTGCTGTCTAATATGTCCCCTTCTATGCTGTGAAAAAAACTGGTTCATCCTGCCTGTTCCTGTGTAAACCACGATAATCATGGCTGCTGATCCATGATACTGTGGTCAGTTTACGTGCCTCCATTATCCCGTGGTTTCTCTTCTCTCCCGCTGCCCGTCAGCTCCTGTGTGTAAGTGATCTCCTCCCCTCCTGCCGCTATTAGTAGCTGCCAGTAAAGTCAGAGTTGGATTACTGTGAGCCCCACTGTTATACCAAGGTATACTACAAAGTGTAAATGTTTGTTTAAAATTATGCAGATTAATACCTTCTTTAAGATCGCCTCTGTGCGGATCACATGTCCTCCCACTGCTCTCCTCCCCCCGACCTTAGGGCTACAGTGGAAGGGGCTGAGCGGACAGCACCATGGTCACCTGACCTCCCGGCTAACATTAGAGGGGGGTGCCAGCTGTACCCTCTAGATCAGGGGAGGAGAGCGGCGGGAGGTCACGTGACCATATAGAGTCGATCTGAAATAAGGTATTTATCGGCATCATTTTAAACGAACATTTACACTGTGTAGTATAACTTAAGTAGAAAAGATGTAGCTGGATAGCCGCACTCCAAATTATTCAACTTTATTCCAAAAGATATAATAAAATCATAGCATCTAGGCTTGTGTACAGACTAACTGCACAGCTGCTGACATGTTTCACACCGAACACGGTGCTTAGTCATAGCTAATGAGCAGAATATACATACAGAGCTATATATATATATATATATATACACACACACAAGCAATTAAACAAATGAATAAAATATGTGTATAACGAGATAGCAATTAGGGAAGCACCTGTGAGCATCCAAAATCTGAAGGTAACATTTAAATGGATGGAAGGAAAACACCTTTTTCACCTAAAACACTTAAATCAAGCTGACATGTTGAAAGCATACATAATGGTAATAGATAAATAACATGATGAATCTTATCTTTAGGTGAAGGGGTACAGGTGCAACCTAAAAAATAAATA
Organism: Lithobates sylvaticus; assembly: GCA_028564925.1. Classification (NCBI taxonomy): domain Eukaryota; kingdom Metazoa; phylum Chordata; class Amphibia; order Anura; family Ranidae; genus Lithobates; species Lithobates sylvaticus. Next base: position 173,504,553 of record CM053028.1, on the reverse strand, counting down.
AAAAATGACATATGTAAAAACATTTTTCATTTTGTATGTAAAAAATCGCACGCATCGGCAGACACACAGAAAAAAGAAAGAAGCAAACTCTCAATGTGTGTGCATGTCGATGCATGGGGCTCATTGAATAACAGAACTGCCAGAGAAAAGCACAAGTATTCCCTAAAAATGACACATCCCAAAAAAAGCTGCATAATAGTAAGATTGCAAATATCTCATTATTGGATGTGTCTATTTAGGCCTTCTCCTATGATACAATGCATAGATAGGAAAGATAAAAAATAAATATAGGAATAGACCAAATGAACGATCGAAACCGGATATTCTAAGGCTTAAGGCGAATTAAATGTGTATATCCTTATACCGACAGGTATGGGGAGCTGATGCAAGTACCCAGCTAGTTGATCACACACCTAACATATCCCTGTCGGTATAAGGATATACACATTTAATTCGCCTTAAGCCTTAGAATATCCGGTTTCGATCGTTCATTTGGTCTATTCCTATATTTATTTTTTATCTTTCCTATCTATGCATTGTATCATAGGAGAAGGCCTAAATAGACACATCCAATAATGAGATATTTGCAATCTTACTATTATGCAGCTTTTTTTGGGATGTGTCATTTTTAGGGAATACTTGTGCTTTTCTCTGGCAGTTCTGTTATTCAATGAGCCCCATGCATCGACATGCACACACATTGAGAGTTTGCTTCTTTCTTTTTTCTGTGTGTCTGCCGATGCGTGCGATTTTTTTTTTTACATACAAGATGAAAAATGTTTTTACATATGTCATTTTTTATTTATTTTTTAGGTTGCACCTGTACCTCTTCACCTAAAGATAAGATTCATCATGTTATTTATCTATTACCATTATGTATGCTTTCAACATGTCAGCTTGATTTAAGTGTTTTAGGTGAAAAAGGTGTTTTCCTTCCATCCATTTAAATGTTACCTTCAGATTTTGGATGCTCACAGGTGCTTCCCTAATTGCTATCTCGTTATACACATATTTTATTCATTTGTTTAATTGCTTGTGTGTGTGTGTATATATAGCTCTGTATGTATATTCTGCTCATTAGCTATGACTAAGCACCGTGTTCGGTGTGAAACATGTCAGCAGCTGTGCAGTTAGTCTGTACACAAGCCTAGATGCTATGATTTTATTATATCTTTTGGAATAAAGTTGAATAATTTGGAGTGCGGCTATCCAGCTACATCTTTTCTACTTCAGTTCCTGTTGCAAACAGAGCCAGCACCCTGTGGGAGTGTGGAGACAGCTGTTTTGGGAGAAGTCATTACCTTGGAGCGGTGATTCTTTGTATTTCTATCAGTCTGTGTAGTATAACTTGGTATAACATTACCAAACACGAACACTATTTTGACTTTACAACCACTTTAATTGCCAGGGATGCTTTACATGCAGGGTTCAGGGTTGCACTACATGCAGAGTACACTGTTCAGGGGGTCTGCTATATGCAGAGCGCAGGGTTGAGAAGTGCATATCTCATCAGCCAGTTCAGAACCAAAAAAAGCCCTTTTACCTTTCTTGAACACGCTAAATCCTTAATTTTGTGACTCGTATGCTTTCCATTTAAAATAGAATAGTGCGGCGCAAAAACAAATGAAATAAATCTCAAACAGTCCCAGGAATAAATTTAAAAGTTCCAAGAAAGTGCATGTGCAGAAAGAACACACACTATTCCTTCCAGTGGGGTGATTTCAAGCCCAGGTAACTCAATGGTTGGTGCTAGTGGTCCCTTCAACATAAATAGCATGGCCTCTCACCTCCCTGCTTTGACCTGAAGCAGGTCACAAAGCAGTATACAGCAGCGCTGACAATGGTAAAAATGCAGCAATCACAGGTCTCGTCTCAGCCTAGATGCACCATGTCCAGAGTAGCCAACATGTATAGAAAACAAAAGGAACGATCTGGTGCTCTCTGCATATGATATCAAGTTTATTGCACATAAAATGAAGCAAAAGGAACACTCACATTTAGAAGCACTCAGAACCGAGTGCCGGCACTGTGAGTGTATCCAACCAAGATGGCCGCGGGTGATGTCACTCGTGCTCCCTGACCCCGTACACGTTACGTCCAAGGCGGGACTTCTTCAGCGTGGGGCAGGGTAACACGGAGACGGCCCACCCTAACATAAATAAATACTGCCATGGTAACCGCTATTGGACCAATCGGGTCCCGTGACACGGCTGTCCAATCTCAGCAACGATCGAATATATCGCGATATGCTCTCCAACACGTACATGTAATGCTCTTGACGTGCGGCCCACATACTGTAGGCCACAGTCGCATTCTAACATATAGACAATTCCTACTGAGGTGCATGTAATGAAATCTTTGATCATATACTGTTTCTTAGTGGTATTTGCAATAAAATCTTTCCGTTTCTTCATATTGTTTTTAGCGTGTTTGCAAGTCGCACATCTGCCACATGCATAAAAACCAGATAAAAAATTGAATAACTTATTTTCTCCTCTTTTGGGTGAATCAATCACACCTGGTGCCAAACAATCTCTCAAAGAGGGGGCCTTACGATAGATGAATTCTGGACGATCCGGAAGAGAAGGTCCAAGTACTCGATCATACTTCAGGATGGGCCATGGCTTAGCAACTATTTTTTCAAATTTTTTATGTTGTATACTGTAATCCATAATCATTTTAAACCCTTGAGAATTATCTTTGGTATCAGAATTGGTAGTCTTATCTGCCACAATAAGCGTCCTATCTGTGATCCTTGCCCTTTCTATTTCTGAATCAATCACTGATTGGGTATACCCCTTTTGTTTAAAACATTTAGATAAAACCTGGGACTGGATTAAAAATTCATCTTCTGAGGTGCAATTCCTTCGGAGATCTCATTACATGCTCCTCAGTAGGAGTTGTCTATATGTTAGAATGCGACTGCGGCCTACAGTATGTGGGCCGCACGTCAAGAGCATTGCATGTGCGTGTTGGAGAGCATATCAGCAACATTAAACGAGGTATAAAAACGCATAGCGTGTCCAGACATTTTCGGAATTGTCACCAAAGAGACCCTAAGTGTCTCAAGTTCTGGGGAATGGAAAAGGTCCCAAGACATTGGAGAGGAGGACACTATATACGCCAACTTAGCCTTAGAGAATCCTTCTGGATCTATGAGACAAAAGTAATGGCACCTGCGGGGTTGAATGTTGACTTGCTGATTGCTGATCTCAATTGTTTTATTTCTAACATTTTTTATAGGGATATTTTATTATATTTTTTATATATATAACTTTTTATATTTGGAATTTATAGTCTCTTGTTCTGAATATGATAATATGTCTATTTTATATATTTTATTTACATTTTTATCTATTTCATATGTGGTTTATATGTGCATATATTATATGTATATTTTTCCGTGTTTATTATTGAGTTTGGGTATATGTATTTATGTATTTAATTTTGTATTTTGGTTGAGGTATCCAACCTATAGATGATCGTGGGATGATGTCATCTTGATGTCATCTTTTAAAAACAAGAAATATTTTTCTAAATGAATTATTTCATTTTGAAATGAATTGTTTTATTTGGTAGTGTGGAGTGCCCCTTTAATCGTAACACATCCTATAGATTTTAAGTAGCTTTCATAAGTGCAAAGTTTATTTCTTTAAATATCAAAGTATTTTAGAGGCATTTGCCTCCAGTACTTGTGCTATATATATGTATGTATGTATGTGTGTATGTGTGTGTGTGTGTGTGTGTGTGTGTGTGTTACAGTCTTGGAGGATTACTAATTAATATTTTGCACCCCATACTGTTTGTGTCATTTCCGCTTCCTAGCAGTGTTTACTGCATGGACCATGGGGAGTTTAAACTTGCGATCGTTGCTGGGATTGGACAGCCGTGTCACGGGACCCGATTAGTCCAATAGCGGTTACCATGGCAGTATTTGTTAGAGCGGGCCGTCTCCGCGTTACCCTGCCCCACGCTGAAGAAGTCCCGCCTTGGACGTAACGTGTACGGGGTCAGGGAGCACGAGTGGCATCACCCGCGGCCATCTTGGTTGGATAAACTCACAGTGCCGCCACTCGGTTCTGAGTGCTTCTAAATGTGAGTGTTCCTTTTTGCTTCATTTTATGTGCAATAAACTTGATATCATATGCAGAGAGCACCAGATCGTTCCTTTTTGTTTTCTATACATGTTGGCTACTCTGGACATGGTGCATCTAGGCTGAGACGAGACCTGTGATTGCTGCATTTTTACCATTGTCAGCGCTGCTGTATACTGCTTTGTGACCTGCTTCAGGTCGAAGCAGGGAGGTGAGAGGCCATCCTATTTATGTTGAAGGGACCACTAGCACCAACCATTGAGTTACCTGGGCTTGAAATCACCCCACTGGAAGGAAGTGTGTGTGTTCTTTCTGCACACTTTCTTGGAACTTTTACATTTATTTCTGGACTGTTTGCGATTTATTTATTTCATTTGTTTTTGCGCTGCACTATTCTATTTTACATGTACATGTGAGGTATTCTAAATTGACCTTGAGTGTCGGCTTGCATTTTATTTTATCTTTTTGTCCTTTTTTTAATCTCGTGACAGCGCTGAGTACTCCTTTTTATATTACTAATCGTATGCTTTCCATCCCAGACACTGCAGCTCAAAGTTGGATGATTTTAACAGAGAAAGTGCTGCCAATCCAGAAAGCAGTGGGCCGGACTAGGTACTGATCGGCAAGCTACAGTATCCCACTATAGTGCACTGTGCAGGCAGGCCTAGGCCATAAGGGTGGCAACTCTGCTCTAAAGTCAGCCACAGTGTAGCATTATGGATTATTTTTAAAAAAAAATTTCAAAACAATTTTTATTATAAATGTAATACACAGTTTGACAAAATAATAGGCATACAATGAGGAAGTTGTATAACAAAATCAATGTCAGCATTGTTTTAAAGTATATGTAAACCCTCACCTTGTGAAACAGCCCAGTCCATGTAAAATTGAAATTAAAAGGCAAAACCATTGTTTATAGTTAAAAAAAAATAAGCAACCCCCCACCCCCATTTTTATAAGTGATCACATTCCCACTGTTCTCTGCATAAGAGCTGGGGGGGGGGGAGCAGCAGTGCACTAAGCATGAGTAGGTATACGGGGTGACATGTCAGGACAAGTCTGCTCTCTGGAAGAGAGCAGGCTGAGTTCCCAGCACAGCTAGAGAACAGACCATGCTGAGCTCTCATGATTGGTGTGGTCGGCTTTTAATAGGAAAGCAGAGGAATCATCAGGTACACAAGGGATTTCACATAAAGGAAGCAATACAAAGAGAACCGGATACCTTTTCATACAAGTGCATGGTACAGCAGGCACATATTGGGAATATGAAATGTTGGATTTACAGTGGGGACTCTAACTGGGGATCTTTTTTTTATTTATTTATTTTGCCCACTTGCAAAGAAATTCAGGATCTACAATTTTTATCATAGTTGGCTTTTAAATGATGGGGAGAGAATGTCAAACAAAAATCCAGAAAAAACACATGCTACAAATGTTATAAATTGAGTTGCAGTTCAGTGAGTAAAATAAGTATTTGATCCCCCCCCCCCCCCCCAAGCAAAACATCACTTAGTACTTGGTGGAGAAACCCTTGTTTGGCAAACTTTTCTTGTACTTGTTTACCAGGTTTGCATACAGCTCAGGAGGGATTTTGGTCCTCTTTACAGATCTTCTCTAAATCCTTGAGGTTTCTTGGCTGTCACTTAGCAACTCAAAGTTTCAGCTTTGTCCATAAACTTTCTAAAGGATTAAGGTCTGGATACTGGCTAGGCCACTTCACGACCTTTAACCACTTGCCGACCAGCCGCCGTCATTATAATGCGGCAGGTTGGCACGATCCCACAAACCGTCGTAGCTGTACGTTGGCTCCTTTAAGCGGGATAGCAGGCGCTTATTTTGTACAGTAAACGTTTATGGGGAACTGTGTCAAATGCTTTTGCAAAATCCAGATACACTATCTACGGGCCTTCCTTTATTTCAATGGCAACTCACCTCCTCATAGAAGGTTAATAGATTGGTTTGGCAAGAACGATTTTTCTTGAATCCATGCTGATTACTGCTAATGATACCGCTCTCATTACTAAAATCTTGTATATAGTCTCTTATCACCCCCTCCAAGAGTTTACATACTATTGATGTTGGGCTAACTGGTCTGTAATTCCGAGGGATGTATTTTTGGCCCTTTTAAAATATTGGTGCTACATTGGCTTTTCTCCAATCAGCTGGTACCATTCCAGTCAGTAGACTGTCAGTAAAAATTAGGAACAATGGTTGCCTATTCTGACGGAACACCTGCAATAATACACATCCTGTATTAGAGTGCCCCCACTCTGGATAAAAGAGCAGCAGAGTCAGCTTTTGGGCCTTAACATTGACAGTCTGGGGGGAGAGGAGTGTTAGATGTGCTAGCAGATTTAGATGCATTGCCCTATTGAAGCCAAACTCCAGCTAATGTTTTTTTTTTTTTTTAAAGCAGTTACAGCAAACCGTTTTTTCTCCAATCGTCTGTCTAGTACAGCACAGGAGAAACAGGCTCCACCTCCGGAGGCATTAAAAACAAATGATTATGATGGGTATGAATGTGGCGCTTACCAAAAACAATAAAATGATCCTCTGGAGGTATCGCATACACAAATAGCTTCACAAGGATATAATGCGTCTACAACTTGATATACCATAGACGCATTATATCCTTGTGGAGCTATGTGTGGTAAGCGCCACATTCATACCCATCGTAATCATTTCTGTGCTTTGGTGTGAGAAGACCCTGATGTTGGCAGCTGCCCTTTGATTGTTTTTTCCCGTTTGGTTTGTGCATGGATCACCCCCCCTTTCCATTAAAACCAATGGTTTAGTCTTTTAAAGGGCAGCCATCATTCCCCTTCCTCAGTCTTTTGTGTTTTCTCTTCCGGGAGAGGAGCAGGTGATGGCGCTCTGTTCCCCCTAGAGCATGGGAAGGCTTCCTTGGGGGGCTGTGTTACCTGTGAAGAGGTGCAGGTTTCCTTAGACCCCCCCCCCCCCCGGTCAGGCTGAAGAGGTGGTTGGTTAAATTTAAAGCGGCGGTCCACCCTAAAAAAAATTACATAAAAATGCTCCTAAAAATTTGAAAAAAAAATAAAGGTTTTACTTGCCAGAAATGGCTGTTGCTAGGCAGATTGTCCTAGTCTACCATCTTCCTACTCTGCGGTGATCTTCATTCTTCTCCTCCTTGTGTTGTCTTCTGGAGAATGGGGCGTGCTGTGTTCTGGGAACTGTGTGTTCCAGAACACAGCCGGCCATTTACAAAGCGCCACGCGACTCGCGCATGCGCAGTAGGAAACGGGCAGTGAAGCCGCAAGGCTCCACTGCCTGTTTCACTTAGTTCGAATGGCAGGGCTGGGACCCGATCAGATGGACGGATCGGCCTTTGGGCGTCCGACATCGCGGCCTCCCTGGACAGGTAAGTCTGCTTATTAAATCAGCACCTACAGTGTTTGTAGCTGCTGACTCTGTAAGCTGTGTATAGACCAATTGGTATACAAAGAGTCAGTGGGAGTGTGTAAGGACTTAATTTGGGGCGTGATGGAGATGCCAGCAATTAAGTCTATGCTGTCAGACCTTAAAACCCCCTAACCAGCCAGCTGAAGTACCCCTCGTTTCAGCCCCAGGGGAGGGCGACAAAACTGGAAAGGAAGATCCAGATTCCTTGGAGGAGCTGAGTGAAGCAGCTTCATCCAAGGCTATTCTGGAACAAGGGGCTAAATCACCTAGGTACAAGCTCACTCGAGGAGGTGGATGTCCTACTTGGCGTGATTTATGAAACGCTGGATATTAAAGAACAGATTTCCCTGTCCCTTCATGATAAAATGTACCAGACCCTGAAGGAGGATCAAGGCAGGGTATTCCTGGTACTTGGCGCATTATCCTATTCCATTGTTTTTTTTTTTTTTTCTTTCCCCCAAGAGCCTGAAGAAGCGGTTCCCCTTTAACGAGGACCCCTCCTGTGTAGAAAAAAAGTTCAAAACCAGTCACATTTGAGGACATGGGGGTCCTAAAGGAACCCGCAGACAAATGAATGGAGGTGTTATTGAAGTGATCATGGGAAGTAGTCATGGCTAACTTAAAGCGTAACTCCACTTTTGTTGAGAAGAAAAACTTATTCTGAAGAAATCCATGTGTGTTTGTCTGTGCCTCTGTACCGAGTGGGTCTAATGGGAGTGGTTTCATAATTAACTGTCAGGTGTGCAGCTGCTGTGTACCAATGAGGAAATCTGCTGGACCTGCATGCCTTTAGATGTGCTCCTATTGAAAGTATCTCTCCAAAAATTGTATTTATAAATTTTTTTGCAGGGGATGCTTAAAATGTGACTTGTATCATATTTACACATCTCGAGCCACAAGGAATTGCAAAAGTCCCTGAGGGTGGCGATCAAGTGGGGGGGAAAAACGTTCACCATCTCCAGTTCAGAGCCTTGCCCTTTGGCCTGTCCTCATCGCCCACTACCCCCCCCCCCCCCCCCAGTATTTTTTTACCAACGTCCTGGCGGAGGCACTAGCTCCACTGAGGTTAAGGGGGATCTCGGTCATTCCGTATTTGGACGACCTTTTTATTTTTCGCCTCCTCCATGCCCCAATTGCAGAAGGATCTGCAGGTGGCCATTCCGTTCCTGGAGCACTTGGGGTGATTGATAAACAGGGAAAAAATCAAACCTGACCCTGGCACAGGGCCTTTTGCTACTTGGGATACAGAGTAAATTCAGTAACACAGAAGGTCTACCTTATGGAGGAGAAGGTAAAAAAAGTAAAAGGATACAGCTGCTTGTTTGCAAAGCAATCTGGCATTGTCCATCTGGACAGCCATGTCTGGTCTGGGTCTCTTGGCAGCAACGATCCCAGTGGTTCCATGGGCGAGGGCCCACATCTTAAGGAACTGGGATCGGAGTCATCGATTGTTGGACGGGGCCTTACACCTGTCTCCAAAGACCAAAAGATCTCTGTGGTGGTGGAGGGAGGAGAAAAACCTTGTTTGGGTTCTTCTGTTGTATTTTCCAGTGTCTGTTCGTCTCACCACAGAAGCCAGTGCCTGAGAATGGTGGGGTGGGGGGTGGGGAACCAAAGTGGCCCAAGGGCCCTGGTCCAGAGCGGAGTCCCAAAGATCAGCCAGTTGGATGGAGCTGCAGGTGATTTGGGAGGCTCTGAGGACATTTGCCACATTCAGGTCCATCCCTGATATGGCTGGCGATTATCTATTTTTCTTGGGCAGAGGTCAATCGGTGCTCGATCTCAGCAGTACACCTCAAGGGGGTGGACAATCGTCTGGCAGATTTCATGAGTTGCCACTAGGTTCGAGAATCAGAGTAGTCGCTGAACGGGGATGATTTCAGCTAATTGCAGGGAAGTGGGGTCTTCCACAGGTGGATCCATTTGCCAGCAAGTCGAATGCCAGAGTTCCAACTTATTTTTCCTTGGAAAGAAACGAAGGGGCCAAGGGCACAGAAGTGGGAGTTTTTTCCTTTTACTATACCCTTTTCCCCATTCAAGCTTATTTCTCTGATCCTGAGTAAGTTTGCACAGGAAAATACCACAATGATTCTAGTGGTTTCGTATTGGCCGAAGAGGGCTTGGTTTTCCACACTGTTGCGTCTGGGAGAACCTCGCTTCATGCTGCCAGAGAGAGAGTTATCACAGGGCCCAGACTTGTTGCCGAAAATGCAGTCTTAGGCCTGATTCACACCTATGCTTTTTTTTTAGTGCTTTTTGCATTTTGCTGATTTGCACTACAGAACGTGTTCCATAGGAAACCATGTTAAATGGACTGTAGTGCAAATCTGCAAAATGCAAAAAGCACTAAAAATGTGACTGAGTGAATCCAGCCTAAGACCCCATACACACTATACAATTTTTCTGTAGATTTTTGTCTTCAGATTTACCAAACCCATATAATATGAGGTCAAACCTTAAAGTGGTGTTGCACAAAAAAATAATCATTAAAAAGATAAAAAAAACATTTGGAAAAAAAAAGTTTTAACTCGCCTCTAAATGCCTGTTGCTAGGGGGTCCCTCGTAGTCTGCCTCCTTCGGGGCCTGGGCTGGTGGCATCACTTCCCCTCAGCGCAGGAAGGGCTCCCTCCCTCCTGTCAGTCATCTGGGACACGTGAAAGGTCCCAGATGTCTGCGCGGCCAATCGCGGCACTGCTCGCGCATGGAGGGGGGGGCTTTGTTCCCCCGCATTGCTGGAGTGTGTCCGATTATTAAAAGTCAGCAGCTCCAGTATTTGTAGCTGCTGACTTTTTTTTTTTTTTTTTTTTTTTTTTTTTTTTAAGGGGAACCCCTCCCTTTTAAGAGTTTCAATTTGTATGCAATCATGCAGGCCCTTGCACTACATGGTTTTGGTAAATCTGAAGACAAAAATCTGCAGAAAATCGTAGTGTATGGAGTCTAAAACTGTCGGCCTGGTATCTTAAAGCCTCCTGAAGTCTAAGGGGCTTTCAGATAGAGTAGTAAACCCAATCCTATAAAGTAGGAAGGAGGCAGGGCTCGAGTCCTGTGGGAACGGCGTCCCTGCACTTTTTTCACAGCAGGAACGCCGTTCCCTTTGCAGGACTAGAGCCAATCCTTCACTAACGACGATGCCCAGCATGGGAATGGAGTTCCTTTACTATTTTCCCCAACAGGAACTCCGTTCCTGTTAGCATCCGCCAGCCGAGTCCTACATATGCCTGAGTGGTTGCTAGGCTAGGGCCGCTCCGCGTCTAGCAACCAAGTCACATGACGTCTGCTGACACGTGGGCACAGGAGTCAGTGCAGTGCACCTACGGCTGAGCAGCGCCTCACATGACAGTCACATGATACCAGACATAGCCACCCACACTGCTGGTAAGGATCCAGCCTGCTGTGCCCACCACTGCCCAGTCAGTCCTGGGGCCGCCGACTACTCCCGCAGGCGTAGTCGATGCAGCACATTGCCAGCAGACGTGCTGCCAGACTTCTCCAGTTCTCCTCCTCTCCTGAGCCCTCGAGTCCTCCCGGCCACGAGGTCCGCTGCGAGATTGCCGCCCGCCATTGACAACAAACTTGCAGGTTAGTGTGTGTTTCTTACACTGTCTGTCATGTCACACACTTAGTTACACTGTTACAGTGAGGCTCAGGCAAGCATGCTCCCCAGAGTCCCCCTCCGTTCTGCTGCTGTGTGTCCCCCACTCTCTCTCCGTTCTGCTGCTGTGTGTCCCCCACTCTCCCTCCGTTCTGCTGCTGTGTGTCCCCCACTCTCCCTCCGTTCTGCTGCTGTGTGTCCCCCACTCTCCCTCCGTTCTGCTGCTGTGTGTCCCCCACTCTCCCTCCGTTCTGCTGCTGTGTGTCCCCCACTCTCCCTCCGTTCTGCTGCTGTGTCCCCCACTCTCCCTCCGTTCTGCTGCTGTGTCCCCCACTCCTCCCTCCGTTCTGCTGCTGTGTGTCCCCCACTCCTCCCTCCGTTCTGCTGCTGTGTGTCCCCCACTCCTCCCTCCGTTCTGCTGCTGTGTGTCCCCCACTCCTCCCTCTGTTCTGCCGCTGTCCCCCTTTGTGGAAATACCTGCTCTCTGATGAGGGCATTGTTATGGGGACACTCTGATGGGGGGGCTGTCTGAGGGGGACACCTGATCTCTGGTGGGGGCACTGATCAGGCTGCATTTGATGGGCACTGATCAGGCTGCATTTGATGGGCACAGATGAGTGAGTGGCCTGGGGCCCATTTTGCACAAACAATACAGGCAGCCTGAGAAGAGGAGCTCCGGGCCGGTGTTCTGTCAAAAACTCAAAAAAACGTGTGCGTGCGCGCGCACGCACGCACGCACGCACGCACGCACACACACACACACACACACACACACACACACACACACACACACACACACACACACTCTTTTGTATTTTCGAGGTAGGGAATCTTGGGTGAGTTCCAGGCCAGCACCGAGACCAGCCAGGTCAGCACCCTGAGGCCAGCCAGGTCAGCACCCTATTTTACACCATTATTTGTTTTTATTATTACAAAAATGAGCAAACGAAAAAGCAGCATTACAGATTTCTTCACGAAGGCATCCAGTAAGAAATCTCATGCTGATTCTGCAAGTTGCTCAACTCAGGCTGAGCCTTTGCTTCAGCAGGTGGTGTCCGCTGCAGAAACTACACCAGTCAGTGAATCGGCTGTTGACTTTATTACTGATGTGGCTGAAGATACCGCTGCCAATGTCAGTGATATCATTATTCTTCCGGAATGTTGGGACCAGAATCAGTGGATAGAATTTAAAAAAAAAAAGTACCCTTGGCTGTTTGTAGAAAATGGTCTTTTAGGGTGCAAAGTGTGTCGTGAGGTTAAACACCTTGGAGTGTCTGTTTCACAGGGTGTATCCATTTCCAAAGAATGGAGCACTGGTACAATTACTCCATATGGCCAAACAAAAAAAAGATACATGTTAACCTCACTGCGTAAAAAAAAAAAAAATCTATGTACATAGGTTTTCAGAAGCACATGTAAAGGCAGGAAATATCCAAGCAGTATCCAGAAAGGAGATACTGCAATCCAATATTGCAGAACAGCAGAAGCATAAGTTTGAGTCCACCACTAAAGTCTTTCGTACTGCCTACTTTTGTGCGAAAAAAAATCGCCCTTTCACAGACTTCCCAGATCTTATCAGCTTGCAAGTTGCAAATGGAGCTGACTTAGGAAGTATTCTCCATAGTGAGTACACAGTAGCACAAATAATAGATTGCATTGCTAGTGAAATGAGGAAAAAGCTTTGCAAAGCAATTGTTGAGCAGGCTTCTAAAATTTCTGTTTATATTGATGAGTCTACAACCGTTTCTACCCATTCCGTGTTAATCGTTTATATTCGTGCCTCTGTTAATGGAAAAGACAGAGTTACTTTCTTTCTCGATTTGCTTGATTTGCCTAAAGCAGATGCACAGTTTATTGAAGCCACTCTTCTAGCTTGCCTTTCTAAATTTGGATTCAGTAATGACTTTCTTGCCAAAAACTGGATTGGGGCTTGCAGTGATGGTGCAAGTGTAATGCTTGGAAGAAAGGCAGGTGTTCTGGAACGACTCAGTCAAAAATATCCACAGCTTGTGAAATGGCACTGCTTGTGTCATAGACTTGAATTGTGCATTTCAGACACAACTCATTCTATTCCTGGTCTTCATCATCTAACATCATTTTTTGAGAAGTTGCATGCTGTGTATCATCAGTCCCCCCAAAAAACTGGCAGAGCTCTCTCAATGTGCAAAAGAATTTAGAAGTACAAATTCTTAAAATTGGAAAAGTTTTTTCAGTTAGATGGGTTGCTTCAAGCCAGAGAGCTATACGAGCAGTTTGGGAGTCATATCCTGCACTACACAGTCATTTCTTGAAAGCGAGCTTAAGCTCCACTCATAACAGTCAACAGAAATCGTTGTTTAGTGGCCTTAACAAGGTCTTGACATCAGAAGATTATTTGTTAAACCTTGCAGGGGTTGCGGATGCTGTTCAGGAAATGGGACTGCTATCTGAAGCTCTACAAAGAGATGACATAACACTTCCACGAGCCTATCAGCTGATTAATCGTTCAATTCGTGCAGTTGAAAAAATGAAAGACATGCCTGGCAAACATCTAAAAGAAGTAATGGAGAAAGGGAATTTCAAAGGTATAACCATGAATCCAGAGAGATCAAAAGGCCAAGTGAAGATAAATCTCCCTCAATTTTACCAATGTTTGATGGATAATTTGCGCTCCAGACTCTTTGCTTTAACTGCGAGCAACAGACCTGCAGCTTCATCACAGTCAGGTGAATTTGAAAGTCTTGTCTCAGAAATCGACATCTTGAATTCACAACGCTGGCCAATCAATGTGGACAGTCCGTGGTTTGAAGGTGAAGTGAAGCTGGAGAAGCTGTGCAAAAGATTCCGTCTCGGCTATAATCCATCCATCTGTGAAGGTTTCAGAGACTACATTGATAATGGTGGTGAAGAGATTCCTGAAAAGCTGAAACCAGTGGTGACAGCAGTTAACAGTCTTCCAGTGACATCCGGTGATTGTGAAAGGGGCTTCAGTACGATGAATTCACCCATTAGGAGTGGGCTTGGCATTGAACGCCTGTCTTCTCTTATGTTTATTAGTCTCATTGGCCCCCCCTGTGCATTTATGGGATCCTTTACCATACGTAACAAAATGGCTGACCACACATCGCAGCGCAGATGAGACGAAATCTCGCAAAGTTGATAATCTTGCACGGCAAGGACAACATTATTCCAGTTTGTGGGATATTTTCTAATGGGCTGTGTAACACAGAATTTGCATAATAATTTGGAACAGGGTGTATTTGTGTTAGAAATTCCCTGCGAGGGAAAGATCATCACCCATTGTGGTGATTATTCTGTTTAGTTTGACAAGTTAACTTATTTTGTTTTTGTAAACTGGCACTTTTCAATAAATGTTGCACTTTATTTTCTGTGAAATATATATACATTTGAGCGTATCATTTATTTTAATTTTTTTGGGTGGGAGTTCCCCAGGACTTGACCCCTGGAAGGAGGTGACGCAAGCAAATTCAAGTTTTGGAAAGTTTTTTTTATGTATTTTTTTTGTTCATGGTTAGACACTAGGAAGGTGTCTGCAGGTATTCCAGCTGTCTTGGAGTTTTTAACAAGACAAAGCAGATGAAGGGCTGGCCGTTTAGTACTTTGAAAGTTCATGGGGTGACCTTGGCGTTGGAGTTCTAGTCAGCAGGTTCTTTAAGGGGTTCGCCAGGAATTGGGCCCATTCCGTTCAGGAATGCACACTGATCCGGGGGTTCTTGTCGAAGGTGACCTCAAAATTCCACATGGCACAGGAGATTGTCTTGCCTTCCTTCTGTACGTCTCCAACTAACCTTTTCTTGCTTATCAATATTGAGGACTGTGCATATACACACTAAACACTTGCACTTTTTTCATCTGCTAATGAGCACCTGCACTATAATTGGGGATATTTTACTTAACCATCCTATTAGCTGTTTATTTTATATTACCATTTTTAGAGTTTTAGTATATTGAATAAGTCTTAGGTACTGTATATATGTTTACATTGTCACATTTTGAGAAAGTGAGTGCTGGCAGCTATTTCATAGTTGGTTTTTATTTTATTTATGTTTTGGATTATTTGATCTACCAAATTTCCAAGTTTTTTCTTCTTCCTTCAGCTTTGCCATGTGCTGCAGACCCAATTTGGCGGATGTGGGGGAGCTGGAGGATGAAGAATGGTCAGACAATTTGACACCATGTAAGCAGGTCTCCCCAAAGCTGACAAATTAGACAGGCTCTGTGTAGTGTATATACAGTTGAGAAAATCTATCACCCGCCCGTTTGGCCAGGTACAAGCCTCACCATGACCCCTCTTGCCAGATGTGGTGAACCTAATGCTTCTTTCTACCATCTACTATGGTTATGTCCCGCTATCAAGGGTTACTGGGAGAAAGTAGTGAGATTTCTACATGATGACATGGGTTCACATCTTACTCTATGCCCTAAACAGTACTTGATGGGGCTACTCCCAAACCAGGAACAGAATAGACAACACTATTTACTGCTAGATTACTAATGGCAAGAAATTGGCTCCAGGTTCCCACACAATCACTCAGGGAATGGATGTGGGAGATTAATCGGTCTTTACCCTACAATAAGGTCATCTACATGCATAGATATTACTCGACCAAATGCCATAAAATATTGGTTGCTGGCTAGACCTGGTATCTACATCTTTAGATGTTGAACCTGTAACTGAATGAATGAGCATCCTCAGTCTGTATAAGGCTATCCTCGCCTATGCTTCTACACTCTCATGGTATATTATTTGTGGACACCTCTTGAATACATTCTTTTCCATCAAGCTATGTATGACTATGCATCGCCATCTCTGTATGATTCTGTCATGTATACCTTTGCTCAAGACATTAGTACGTTGTATAGCATTTTACTCACTGTATACCCTTCTTTGTACCTAAATAAAGAGTTTTGTTGGAAACATTATAAAGTAGGTTGTACCTTCTCTCAGCGCAAGATCAGGTGTTTGGGAGGAAGGTAATTCAGGTGGTAGCCCCCCCCCCCCCAAACTGGTAAGTTCTTGCTGATCCTCTCCTGTGCTGTCCTGGACAGACAATGGGAGAAAACCAAAGTGAAGGCCCGTACACACGATCTGACTTTCCGAACAGAAATCTTAGATGTCAGGCTGTTGGCGGTAAATCAGACAATTGTTGTTGGACTTTCCGCCAACACATGTTGGCTAGCAGGTTTTCAAATTTTTCCGCAGATAAGTGTGTCATTTTTTCCGAGCGTGTGTACACAAGTCCGTCGGACAAAAGTCCCAAAGTACAAACACGCATGCTCGGAAGCAAGGATGAGCCAGAAGCGGTCGGTCTTGTAAACTAGCGCTCGTAATGGAGAATTAACATTCCTGACGTGGCAAATTATGAAATCTCCAAATGCAGCGCACAATTCTCTTCTTTTAATGGGATAATAATGAAGCTGCTTTGCTGATGATACTAATGGAGTTATTGCAAACAAATTTTCAAAGGCTTTTTTATTTTTCTAGTGATGTCAAGAATAATATTATTATGCTTCTTCTTTTTTTTTTTTTTTTTTTTTTTTTTTTTATTTGGGCAAGTTACCACCACACCATTATCCCGTAGTTTTTCAGATCGAAGATACAACTATGTTGGTGTCCCTTGTCAAATTTTACTTTGTATTTTTTTTAAATGTAACTGCCGACTCCCAAACTGTCATTTTGAAGTAAAAGGCATATCCAAGTAGTATTCTCTACAATTTATTTTATTGTACATTAAAAAAAGAAAACAAAATTAGACCTGCTATCTGCCAATAGAACTTAACCAAAAAGTGCATTCTATGCATCCAAAAATATAGACAATATACCATATTTAATCATTATTATTCAACCAAAAAAATAATGTCAAAGCAATAACTCCAAGGCCAATAATAAACACGTTGTCTCCTCCAATTCCGCTCAGAAACCAACTAAAAAGCGCAAAAAAAGCGAATCAACACTCGCCAAACTTCTACTAACACGAAATTAGTAGAAGGAGCCCAAAGGGTGGCGCTAAAGATTTTTTTTTTTTTTTTTTTTTTTCTTCAGAAGCCTTTCTGGGGAAGTACTCTCCTGTGTTGTCCTGGATGACTCCTACTGTGTTTTCCCCAAAAAATACTTACCCCTACCCTGAAAATAAGACCTAGCGTGATCATCAGGGAGGGCTGCAATTTAAGCCCTGGTTAAGTACATTAAAAAAAAAAATTTTTAATAAAAAAAAAAAAATGTAAAATAATTATACTGGTATAAGGTGTCTCTCTCTCCCTTTTGTAATTGTATTAAAAAATACTATATTTTACAGCCTCCGTTGACCCGGAGGTCTTCTCTCCTCCCGGCTGATGTTTGTGGCCCCTTCCTCTTCAGTGCACAGAGTGGGCTGACGTCAGCGGGGATCTCGGCTCTTCTCTGCTCCTCCCTCTGCAGTGCTCGGAATAGGCTGATGTCAGCGGGGATCTCAGAGCGGAAAAGAGCAGATCACGTGAGAACCCAGGGGAGCTGTTAAAGGTATTTTCCATAAAAATGTTACAAAGGGAGACACGCTGCACCTTATACCAGTATAATCTTGTTATTAAAATGGATTACATAATTTTATAAGGATTTTAATCATTTAAAACAAAAAAAACACTGACACCTGACAGTGGGAGGGGAGAGAAGACGGGGGACACAGGAACTTTTGAAAAAATATTTATTTTTAGGATTTTTAGAACCTAGAGAGGGGTAAATGACACGGCACATGCACTGTGCTGTCTATTATGCTTTAAATGAACAGGATATTATTATTATTATTATTATTATTATTTATTAGTTACAACCACTTTAAGACTGCCAGACAGACTTGCGACTTGGTGCGCACTTGATGCGTATTACAGTATTCATACGGTATGGTATTTTGATCCCTAGACAAGATGAGTTGAACAAAAGCGCTATTCCATCGAGTACAAGTACAAATTGTACAAATTGCAAAACGCTGAGCGCTCTCTGGTACAGGAATCTTTGAGCTCTCCCAAGGCAAGAATCTTAGGGCTTTCTGCAAATAGATGAAGTTAGATCTCCAAATGGTCCGAAAATGGTGAGTACGGTAACCTCAGTCCAAAGGTGGATGAGGAGAAATGCTAAGAAGCGCAAGTGTGGGTCAGGTCAGCAGCCATTATTTCTTGAGCTAGAAGACCTCATCTGTGAATGGATTGCTGTTAAGAGGGCAAAGGCTTTGGTTGTGCGCAGGGCTGATATTTAAGCATTTGCCCTTGCAATGGCACCACAGTTTGAAATATCCCCAGAAGAATTTAAAGCATCACACCGCTGGCTGGATGGCTTCCTTCAGTGAAATGAACTGTCTCTAAGTAGATCGACAACACTGTTCAAGCTGCAAGCTACTGAAGTTGTGTTAAAGGGGTTGTAAAGGTTTGTTTTTTTTATTTTCTAAATAGGTTCCTTTTTAAGCTAGTGCATTGTTGGTTCACTTACCTTTTCCTTTGATTTCCCTTCTAAATGTTTTTCTCAAATCGCCTTTCAGGACAACCCTGGAGAGAGCGCAGCTCCGCCCACTTTTCAGGAAACACATGCTTGACCTTTAAAACCCCTCCTCTTCCACCATGGCCTCAGTTATTTGTGTTTCCTCCGCCATGTGGAAGCACTTGTGGGAACCAGCAGGGCTGCGATCTCTCCAGGGGGAGCTGAAAGGCCTTACCTCGGTGAGGTGCGATTCGCGGCAAAACGACCATCCCAGCACCTTCCTGGTACGTTCGGAGGGTGTTCCGGAGTCCCCAGCCTTGTCCAGCTTAGGGGAGCATGGCCGAGCAGGAGGTCGAGGCGTCTTGGACCCGGGAGCCCGAGTTTGAATCTCGCGCGCTAGCGCTGAGTTGGCTTCCGGGTCCCCTCTGGAGGGCGGATGACGCGGCGGCCAGTGACGCGGCTTCCTGTTTGGGCGGGGCGACGAGTGGTTCCGGTCGCCTGACAACGCAGGGGCTAGGGGGCGGGTCCATAGACCGTGTGCAAGCTTCCGGCCAGCGTAATGACGCAACGCCCGGGAGTTTTAAAATCAGCTGTGTCAGATTCAGTCCCCGCTGCGCTCTCTGCATGATGGAAGAGAGATCGTCAGCGTCGGTGGAGGCAGGCACCACGAGCACCGGTCAGGCCCAGGTAAGAGGGGCACAACGGTGCTCTTGATTCTTACCCTTATGGGCTTATGTTTTTTCCTTGTGAACTGTATTTCCCTCCCTCAGGGGAGCCTGCCCCTTCAGGTTTCTGAGGTTACTGTCACTCAGACCTGTGGGTTTATGGTGGCTGTGTCTTTTTCCCCTTTGTTTGTCACAGTGGGGTGTTGTCCTTCTCCCTGTTGGTGGTCGGTGTGAGCACTGTTTGTTTTAGTGGGCCCTCTGCAGTAGCAGTAAGACATTCCTTTTTTGGTTTCTTTTAGGAGACTGTCTTGGGGAAAACTAAACGATCTAACCCTCCAGGCCAGAAGAAATGCCCTTCGTGCAAAGTACCATTGCGGGAATCTTGGCAAAAAGCCCTTTGCAAAGCTTGCATTAGGGAGCTGGTGGAGGAAGAGTCCTCCCAGCAGTACAGGGACCTCTTCTCCTCTGTTAAGGAGATTGCTAGTTCCCTGAGTTCTGTAAAAACCATGTTGGCTCAGAACCCAGCAGGTCAGAGCACTAGCCAGCAGCCACCTCTAAGTCCTAGACAATCCACCTCCAGACAGCTGGAGATCCTGGATTCAGAGGACGAGGGGACAAGCACTCTTCCTTCCCTCAGGGATTCAGAGGATGAGGGGGAAGAGGAGGATGAGGACCGTAGGTCTAGGTACAAACTTTCCCTAGAAGAAGTAGATGACCTACTTAAAGGTATATATACTACCTTAGACATTCAAGAAGAAAAGGTCCAACTGTCAGTCCATGACAGAATGTATCAGGGCCTGGATGACACCAAAACCAGGGTTTTTCCGGTCCATCGGGTACTTTCAGACACAGTCAAAAGGGAGTGGAAGGACCCTGAGAGAGGTCCTTTTCTCTCCAAAACCCTCAAACGGCGCTTCCCATTCGACGATAAAGAGTCGGAGGTTTGGAATAAAAAGCCGCGGGTGGATGCCGCTTTCTCCCAGGTCTCACGCCGCACTGATTTGGCATTTGAGGACATGGGGGTCCTCAAGGACACGATGGATAAGAGGGCTGATGGCCTCCTTAAAAAGGCATGGGATTCTGCGGCAGCTAGCCTCAAACCAGCCATGGCTTCCACGGTAGTAGCGAGGAACCTGGAATGCTGGGTGGAGAAACTTAAGAGTCATATTGAGGCAGGGACATCTCGGAAAGACCTCTTGGAATCTTTCCCTTTGATCCTGAAGGCAGTAAAATACATGGCCGACGCCTCTGCCGAGTCTATCAAGTTGGCAGCTAGGTCTTCTGCTTTAGTTAATTCAGCCCGTCGTGCTGTCTGGCTAAAGACTTGGTCGGGTGACACGGCCTCAAAGATTAGGCTATGTGGCCTTCCCTTTTCTGGGGACCTACTTTTTGGGCCAGATCTGGAAACCATCTTGGACAGAACTGCTGATAAAAAGAAGGCCTTCCCTACTAAGAAGAAACAGGCACCGAAGAAAAATTTTCGTGCTGTTCAGCAGTCCCAAAAAAGTAGGGAAGATAACAGAAGCCGTTGGGCTCCCCAGAGGGGTAGAGGTAGGGGAGGAGTCCTGTTTAGAGCACCCTCCGACCATACACCCAAAAGCAAATGACGGTCTGGTTCCAGTAGGAGGAAGGCTGTCAGCTTTCCTTCCGCAATGGAACAGGATGACTCCGAGCCCATTCGTGAGGAGTGTTGTCGCCCAGGGCTACAACCTAGAGTTTCTAGAACCTCCTCCGAACAGGTTCTATGTCACGACCCTCCCAAGGGATCAAGACAAGGCCTCTGCCATGACGAACCTGCTGCAGGAGCTGATACAGCAAGAGGTGGTTGTCGAGGTCCCAAAACATCAACAAGGGCAGGGGTTTTACTCCCACATTTTCCTAGTCAGAAAACCCTCAGGAAAATTTCGGTTGATCTTAAACCTAAAGATCCTAAACCGATCGATCCGGTACAAACATTTTCGTATGGACACCATCCACTCGATAACGAAATTGTTAATGCCGAATTGTTTCCTGGCATCCCTAGATCTAAGGGATGCTTACCTACACATTCCAATTGCCCAGACCTCCCAGCAATTTCTGCGGCTGGCAGTCAATCTGGGGGAGTCCGTTTGGCACCTGCAATTCAGGGCTCTGCCCTTCGGACTCTCGTCCTCCCCCAGGATCTTCACGAAGATTTTGGCGGAAGCTCTGGAGCCCCTGAGGCTGAAGGGTATTCCCGTAGTGCCCTATCTAGACGACCTTCTATTTTTTGCAGACTCCGAGGAGCAGGTAGCTGTGAATTTGCAGGTTGCTCAAATCCACCTCAGAAGCCTGGGGTGGCTCCTCAACTTAGAGAAGTCAAGCCTGGGGTACCAAGGCCAGGAAAGTAACTTTCCTGGGTTATGTAATCAACTCAGTCCTCCAGAGAGTTTTTCTCCCGCAGGCAAAGCGGGAAAAGATCCAGGCGGCAGTGAAGCAGGTCCAAACGAACTGTGCAATCTCAGTTCGTTCGGCCATGAAGGTTCTGGGGCTTCTCACAGCCGCAATACCGGCAGTACCTTGGGCTCGGTTTCACGCCAGGCCTCTTCAGGCAAATATCCTGAAGTCCTGGTCGCATCAGGTTTCTCTAGAGAAACAAATCAGGCTCACGGTAAGAGTAAAAAGGGCTCTATGGTGGTGGAGGTGTCCGACCAACCTTTCCAGAGGTCTCCCGTGGGTCTTCCCGTTGGACAAGCGCCTCACAACAGACGCGAGTGCTTGGGGTTGGGGGGCTCATCTGGACGGTTTGACGACACAAGGGACCTGGACCAAAACAGAGTCGCAAAGATCGTCAAACTGGCGGGAGCTCAGGGCCATTCTCTTAGCCCTTCGAGTTTTTCAAGAGGAAGTGAGGGGTCATCATGTCCAGATCCTCTCGGACAATACGACCGCAGTGGCTTATGTACAGCGACAGGGAGGAACCAGGAGCAGTGCTCTCATGGTCCTAGCCGAGCAACTTTTCAGTTGGGCGGAACCATGAGTGGCCTCCCTCTCGGCAGTCCACCTGAAGGGTTCCTTAAACCTTTTCGCGGACATGCTCAGCAGGAAAAGACTGTTGGAGGCAGAATGGGCTCTGAATCAAGACGTCTTTCTTATGATCACCAAAGTGTGGGGGTCTCCTCAAATAGACCTTTTTGCCAATCGGCAGAACTGCAAGGTCCGCAGTTTCTTTTCCCTGCACAGGGAGGACGGAGCCGTGGGTCTGGATGCCCTGGCTCACCCATGGCACTACCACCTGTGCTATGCCTTTCCCCCCTTCCCTTTAATTCCGTTGGTACTGAGGAAGTTCAGGGAAGAGGGGATCGGTATGATCCTGATCACACCCTACTGGCCCAAAAGGCCCTGGTTTTCGGCTCTCCTAGGCTTAGCAGTGGAGCCTCCGTGGAGGCTGCCAGTCAGGGAGGACCTGCTGTTGCAGGGAACGGTGGTTCACCCAGAAGTAGGCAGACTTCAGCTAACGGCCTGGCTTCTGAAAAAGACCTCCTAAAAGCTAGAGGCCTGTCTGATAGAGTAGTCAGGACTCTCCTGTCCAGTAGAAAGGAGGTGACTAGGGCGATATACTTTAAAGTTTGGAAAAAATTTAATTCGTACTGTACCTCTAAGGGATTCCAGGTCAAAAGTGTAGTGTCCGTTCTGGAATTTCTCCAAGAGGGGATGGAAAAAGGATTAGCAGCTAGCACCCTGAAAACACAGGTAGCAGCTTTATCTGTTTATTTTGAAAAAAACCCTGTCCAGGGAGACTTTAATTTCCAGATTTTTTAGAGCTCTGGCTCGAAATAGGCCAGTGGCTCCTACCTTTTTTCCTAGTTGGGATTTATCCATCGTCCTTCAGGGGCTTATGGAGGCACCTTTTGAACCCCTACAGGGGTCTTGTTTAAAAGATTTAGTCTTGAAAACTATTTTTTTGGTGGCTATTACGTCAGCAAGACGTATTAGTGAGCTGCAAGCTCTAGCAGTTACGGAACCTTTCCTTAGAATCTTCCCAGACAGAGTGGTTCTTCAAACAGACCCAGCTTTCCTGCCCAAGGTCTCCTCGAAGTTTCATCGCTCCCAGCAAATTGTTTTGCCTACCTTCTCTACAGCTCCTGCCAACGCAGGTGAGGAGGCGTTTCATACGCTAGATGTAAGGAGATGTCTTCTGCAGTTCCTTTTGGTCACTAGGGAGTTCAGGAAGTCTAATGCCCTCTTTGTGATCTTCTCAGGACCCCGCAAAGGGGAAAAAGCTTCGAAAAGCACCTTGGGCAGGTGGCTTAGGGGGGCTATTGCAGAGGCCTACAAGGCCAAAGGGGAAGTGCCCCCAGCGGGGATTGCTGCCCACTCCACAAGGGCAACAGCAGTTTCTTGGGCTGAAAGGGCCGGTGCTACGCCTGATCAGATCTGTAAGGCGGCCACGTGGTCAAGCTACTCGACCTTCCTTCGCCACTACAGACTGGACTTGCTGTCAGCTGCAGATCAGGCCTTTGGCAGGAAGGTACTGCAGGCAGTAGTCCCACCCTAGGTAAGCTTCTCGGTTATCCTCTCCAGGGTTGTCCTGAAAGGCGATTTGAGAAAGACTTAGTTAGACTTACCGGTGACGGTATTTCTAAGAGCCTTTCAGGACAACCCCTAGTTTCCCTCCCTTGTGTTTTTGAATGCATAAAAAGGATACAAGTATCTGTCATGGTTTTTTGTGTGGTTCTCTGTGCTTTGTTTTCCAGTATGCCGGAGGTCCCCAATAACTGAGGCCATGGTGGAAGAGGAGGGGTTTTAAAGGTCAAGCATGTGTTTCCTGAAAAGTGGGCGGAGCTGCGCTCTCTCCAGGGTTGTCCTGAAAGGCTCTTAGAAATACCGTCACCGGTAAGTCTAACTAAGTCTTTTTCTTTGTCTGAATTTCTCACTTCCTGTTTCTCCTCAGTAAATTTCACACCATTATTCGAGCGGTGTTTAGTCAGCCAGAACAGCTTACTGAGGAGTAACAGGAAGTGAGAAATTCAGACAAAGAAAACAAAGAAAAAAAAACATTTAGAAGGGAAATCGAAGGAAAGGGTAAGTGAACCAACAATGCACTAGCTTAAAGGAACCTATTTAGAAAATAAAAAATGAACCTTTACAACCCCTTTAAACTTGCATTCAAGTTCTTTGTTGATGGCATTGACTTTTCCAAATACTAAATCTCCAACATGATTGCAATGGATGAAACTGCAGTGTTTATGTGCCAAGGATCTCAAACGACAATTGATCAGAGGAGAGCCTCGTCAATCTACTTTCCCTCCACTGGTTATGAAAGTGCACATGTTGCCTGTATTTTGGCAATTCGTCAGGATTGTAAGAAAGATTGAAAAAGATTGAACGTGTTTCAGGCATTTATGTCCTTGACACCAAAAGCCTGGTGCACACAAGCAGTTATAAGAAAGTGGGTCGATTTTTTTTTTTTTTTTTTTTTTTTTTTTTAATGCTGCCACTTGTTTTGAGAGGTGGCCAAAGAGGTCTGCTAGTCTGGGATTTAGCCAGCGCACACTGCGCAAAAGACAGGAAGAACTTCATTGTAGAGAGAAGAATGGATCAAGTAATGTTTCCTGCAGGAATGACTGCTCATCTCCAGACTTTTGATATTGCAATAAACAAGCCATTCAAGGACTATTTGCGCATGGAAATCAATGAATACATTGAAAATAGATTGGAGAGATATCAGCGTGGAAACATTGAAGCCTAGCCTGCAAGAGTTCGTGACACGGGAGAAGAATTCATGGGATAAAATCACTGACAGCTGTGTTGCCAAAGCACTACGAGCAGGCTCCATGGACAAGTACTCGTTTAACGAGAGCTATAATTGCTGTGCATCAGATTAGGCCCAGTGGTTCAAAAGGCGATGTTCCAGAAGATGATGACATGACTGTATTTGAATAAATGTAGATTATTGTACATACAGGCTCGTACAGCACCACAGGATTACAGTGAATGGGTACATTTTTAGAGATCCGCACTACCATATGTGATGGCAGAGGCGTAACAAGAAGCTTCAGGGCCCCTGGTGCAAGAAACCATTATGAGCCCCAGACATCCTCCCAGAACCCTGCCTCCCGCCTGTCCCCTGGGACATGCATCCAGTGCAATCACAGCGGCCCTTTTACCATGTGATCAGCTGATCACGTGTAAACAGACTTGTAGGTTATCCGCTGCCCTTTCCTCCCACGCTGTGTCTGTGTGAAGAATGGACTGCCATTAATCTTTTTCTTTTTCTTTTCGTCTCAGAGGACTTAGAAATTAATTTGAAGGGGATCTTGAACCAGGTAGCAGATTTTCTCTGCAGAAGACTTCTGAGGGAGTCTAATTGGAGCCTCAATCAGGAAGTTTACAAGGTTATCGCACAAGGCTGGGGGTTCCCCTTATATAGACCTGTTTGTGTCAGGAGTAAATGAGCAAACGACAGGTGGGACATAGCGTTTAGCGGTAGACACACTAGTCAAGCCTTGCCAGTTTCCTCTGTTACCCCCCCCCCCCCGGCATTATTGATTCCCATTTCTCCACAGTGGCCCAGTTCTCTGTCTCCTCCAATCTGACGATGGAACCTCCTTGGATGTTGCCGTGTCGGATCTGCTCTTTCATTGTCCCTGAAGTCAGGTTTCGGCACTTGGTGTTTTCCTGGAAAAACCTTTGACCAGTGATTCGGCAGTGATGGGATTCTTTAAGGAGCTTTCCAGACAGAGACCAGTGGGAAGATGTCCTTCTCCTAAGTGGGATCTCTTGTTGGTTTACAAGCACTGACGGGGGACCCCTTTACAGTCTTGATCTTTAAGATGTTTGACTTTTAAAACAGTTTTGTTAGTAGCTGTGATGACTGCTACGAGGGTTAGTGAACTGGAGGCGTTATGAGCAAGACCTCCTTTTTCTACAGATTGTTCTCGATCCGGTGATGTTTAAAACAGATCCAGCTTTTTTCTCCCTTCGCCTTTCAGGACAGCACCTTGGAGAGAGCCCAAGAAACACTGCATGACAACGCCCCTTTTAAAGAGCAGCTGCTTCCACCATGCCTTCAGTTTTAGTGTTTCCTCCGCCATGGTGGAACACTGCTGGGGAACCAGAGGTGCTGCGCTCTCTTTAAATGAGGGTTTTGGCAGTACCTTGTGCTTACGTTCGTGCTCAGACCAGCCCAGCACCTTCCCCAACGAAGGGGAAGGTGTTCCGGTGTCCCTTCTTTCGTCGGCTCACAGGAGTAATGGACTGCCGGAGGTCGTTCGCCTGTTGCGTTCAGGGGGCGCGGGTGTGCTCAGAACGAGCGTTCCATGCCAGGCCTCGGCTGGCAGCGCCGAATCCCGGACGGCGGGGACGCCAGTTCCGGTGGGTGGAGACTTCCGGCAGGGCGTAGCAGCAATTGCTTCCAGCTGCTGGAACGCAGAAGGAAGGGGCGAGTCCTCAGGCCGGGACTTCCTTTTGTTTGGCATGGATGGTAAGCCATTCAAAAGCGCTCAGACGGCGGCTGCCACGATGGGTATGGAGGAAATCGTCTGCAGCAATGGCGGATGCAGGCGCCCAGGCTCCCGGCCAGTCCCAGGTAGGAGAGGTACAGCGGTACCTCTTTCCTTTACATATCACTGGGTGTTTTTTGTTTCTGTGTTAAGTTAACCTGCAGCTGTCTGCTTTGGTGTAAGACTCTGGGCACTTAGGCCCCTTTCACACTGGGGCGGGAGCCGCGGTGACGGTAAAGCAGCGCTATATTTAGCGCTGCTTTACCGTTGTTTTAGCCGCGGGATTCGGCCGCTCGCGGTGCTGTTTTACCCCCCCACGAGCGTCCGAAAAAGGGTTAAAATCCCCCGTATTGCCGCGGTAATACCGCGGTGTCCCATTCAAATCAATGGGAAGGAGCGGTTAGCAACAAGACAGCACCTCCAGGATACGGACATCGCTTGTTCGACACCCTCACCCTCCATGGACATCCGGCTCACCATCTCAGTTTCACACGCCCTTGGACATAGTACTTTTGTGAGTACAGCTATTTTTAACCCTTTACATTGAAGATTTCCACTATTTATTGCACTTAGAGTGGCGCCTTCTGTTTCTCTTCCGAGAAGTAAGAGACGCGGAGTGGTCTCTGAATCGGGATCTATTCGAGACAAGAGTTGGGGTTTCCCTCAGGTCGACCTATTCGCAAAACAAGAAAACGCAAAAGTACCAGTTTTCTTCTCCCTTCAGAGACAGGATCAAGCTCTGGGAATAGATGCTTAAGCCCACAAATGGGACTTCCAGCTGTCCTATGCTTTTCCCCCATTTCCACTGATTCCAAGGGTTTTAGCCAAGTTCAGACTGGAATCCACGGAACTAATTCTGATAACTCCTTATTGGCCAAAAAGACCCTGGCTTTCAACCCTGATAAGTCTCTCAGTGAAACCTCCTTGGAAGTTACCAAACAGGTTAGATCTGTTGAGTGAGAGCAAGATTCTTCATCCAGATCCAGCGTATCTCAACCTAACAGCCTGGTTTCTGAAGAACAAATCTTAAGACAAAAAGGCCTATCAGAAAAGCTTATTACTACCCTTCTTGCAAGTAGGAAGAAGGTGACAAGATACATTTCTTTTAAAGTCTGGAAGGTATATAATACGTGGTGTTCCAGAAAAAAACTTTAGTACAATTTCAGTTTTAGAATTTCTTCAAGATGCATTGGAGAAAGGCTTAGCAGCAAGTACGCTCAAAACGCAGGTAGCGGCTGTGACAGACCTGGCTGGGACACAGGCTGTTGGAGGGGACTGAACGCGAGCCTATTACCGTGCGATTATGGGCCCTGGCATTTGGGGGAACAGTGCTCTTTGAGCTGCAAGCCTGGGACCCCTGAGCTGGTGGTACTTGGATTCAGGTCCATGCTGGCCCCCCAATACACATAGAATCTGTATGTGTATTTGGCATATTAGCAAGAGACGCTAATGTCATGACTCATGAACTCCAGCCACCTGTCTGTTGTGTTAATGAATATTGTCTGGCTTGTAAGAGTATTTCACCTATTGTTGTGTGTGCTAATTAACCCTGCAATTGAATGATGGAGCCCAGTGTTGATTAAGATAATTAGCTGGGGCGTGGCTGGTCGTCCAACAGGGAGGACGTGTGAGAGCGGAGCTCTGACCAGATAAACGGTCTAGCAGCCATCCAAAGCCATCTGATCCCTATTTTGGCCCATCGTTGCTGGAATCGGGGCCTGGATACCCCCTGATCTATTGGGGACTGAATTGAGCTAAATTTCGGCCGTTGGGCCTGTCGCTAGGCAGGCCGGAGACACAGTGCACCCAGCGCCATCTTGGGGCCTGGACACGAGGAGGCCTCCCCCCTTGCCTGGGACGAATTGCCGGACACCTCCGCACCTCTCCGCAATACCGGCCGCTGCGGCGCCGACGGATCCTGGCCTCCGGACTCCCCAGCATCATCCGGAGCCCCACTGAGCGGGCCCGGCCCTCCGGAGCCTGACGCCACAACACACCCAGCGCCATCTTGGGGCCTAGACACGGGGAGGCCTCCCCCCTTGCCTAGGACGGACTGCCGGACACCTCCGCACTTCTCTACAATACCGGCCGCTACATCGCCAGCGGAGCCTGGCCCCCAGACGCCCCAACATCATCCGGGAACCCCACTGAGTGGATCCGGAGCCTGACGCCACGCGCTGAGGCCTTCCTAAATCACCTGGACACAGTGAGTACCGGGAGGGGGCCATCCCCCTCCGAGATTACCTCTCCCCCCCAGATCCCCATTAATCCAGCCAGGCAGGAAGGCCCACACAGCCAGGGGAACGGATCCGGGGCACACTCTATAGGACAGGCCGCGGCTTCGGCCTACCTGGAGGCGGCGGCCATCTTGGTACTCCAGGGGCTCCCCATCCACCAACAATAAGGCCCATCAGAAGATAAAGGGGCCAGGGGAACTAAACATGACTACATAGACATGCTCCACTGAGCTCTCGGCCTCCCCCCACATACCCCATCTCGTACACCAGCGACCGGTGCAATATGCACACCGCAAAGAAGAAAAACGTAAAGAAGAACAATAAGACAGTAAAACCAGCTCCCCAGACCCCATCCTCGGGAGAAATTAGAAGGCTTTTCCTGCAATCTCAGCTCGGCTCACCGGAGCTCAAAATGGCGGCACCATCTGCAACAGAGGCGGAGGGAAGATCACCTCTCGCCTCGCTATCCCCGCTTATTGGTTCGCAACTAGCTGACTCATATGGCGACTTCCCGGTTGATGTCCACCAGGAGGAAGGGGAATCCTCACAGGTGCCCCTTCAGATAAGCGGCGTAGACCCGGAACTGCGGGCGCTCCTACAAGCATTACCGACGAAAGCTGATATTGCTGCTTTGATTAACACAGTGGAAACTGCGCACCGCAAAGAGCTGAAGGCAGTTAGGGCAGATATTAACACACTCACCTCCAGACTAGAGACGGGAGAATCCTCGCTGGCGGCTATGGAGAGACGCGTCACGGCGGTGGAGAAAACACAAACAGCGCAAACAGAGGCCTTGATCGACCAGCAGCTCCGCTTGGAAGAAATGGAGGACCGGAGCCGCAGGAACAACCTGCGAATCCGGGGCCTGCCAGAGGCTACAGGTTCAGAAGACCTGGTGGACACAGCAACGGCGATCTTCAGAGCCATAGAAGGGGTCCAACTCCCAGAAAGACTTGTCATTGATCGAATACATAGGGCGCTGGGCCCTAAGTCGGCGGACCCCCTGAGACCACGGGACGTTATTTGCAGGCTGCATCATTATGTACATAAAGAGCAGGTACTCCGCAAAGCATGGGAAGCGGGAGACCTGGAATTCGATGGTGCGCAATTGAAGATACTACCGGATCTTTCCAGGGCCACACTGCAAAGGAGAGCCCTGATGAAACCCATCCTAGACCTAGCCCGCAGGAGACAAGTCACTTATCGCTGGGGGTACCCACTCTCAGTGACATTCAGAAGAGATCAGAGGTACTTCAACCTACGCAAGCCAGATTCCCTGCCTGAATTGTTCACCTTCTTGGGTGCGGAGCCATTTGAAGTGCCTGACTGGCTGGCCCTCCTCCCGAGCACGCAGGGACGTCCATACACTGCTAGACAGAGAGAAGATTTCACTTTCAGGCAACAGGGAAGCCGCCGCAGACCCAGAGAGGCATCCCAGGAAGCGGTACGTGAATCATAAGTGTTATATGATCTTACCTGCACTCAGTTTTCACTTTTTAAATGGAGCAGTCATTGCTGATTCCTGTGTCACAGACTCTGCTTAATTGACCTGTTGACATGGCCCCGGCTGCTATAAGGTCCCCGTTGACACACCTCCACCGGCAATAGAGACACGCCAACCCCCCCCCCCTCCCCACAGAGATTGCCCCAACATGGAAGGATCTATGGCAGTTGCTGCCTATCACCATCCCCCGAGAACTTTAGATCAGAGGCCTGACACCCACTGTTCACCTCATTATTGGCCCCAAGACATCTTTATGGGACATCACGGATCTCCAGCAGCTACCCTTAGAGTTTATGATGGACTCTCCTATGACCGAACGAACATGCCGGTCACACAGATCTTGCTTTTGCAAGCCACCAACATACGCAGGCTGGACAGGCAGAGGATTCTTTGTACAGTGACTCAACATTACAGACGAGAGATCCGGGGCTAACACCTGCTGGACTACAGGGGCACTACAGGTCTTATCCTTTGTTACTAGGGGTTTACATGAGGACAATGCTTGCCCCCCCCCCCCCCTTTTTTTTTTTTTTTTTCTCCTAAGGGGGTAGAGGGGGAGGTCTACGCTTTAACCTCAGAGATACCGAGGGAGAGGGGGCAGGATGGCTGGGAAATGTGCTAAATGATTGGAGGGTTTATGGGGCGGGAGCGGGGACACTGGCTGAAGTCGTTTAGATAGTCAATACGGAATGGCACAGATGTGTTTGCATAACAGTTAGACTGCTCTATTATATTATATTTTTACTGCCCTTTTACTTTTCATGGGTATTTTTATTGTTGTACTCTTTGATACAGTATATGTTCTTTTTTGGTTTTGCTAATACAAGAGACAGGTGCATATGCATACAGATCAGTTACATCCAAGGGGTGGGGGGCGGCGGGGAGCTCTCCTTTATGGACACTGACCTACCACTCCTCCACATAGGTTAGCGCATCTCGCTGGGGGACGTCTCTAGACTCCCCGACCGACACGCGCAGGTTTAAAACAATACTCTAGGGACTAGGTGTTAGACCTGTCCCCTAATTGGTAGTTTATTACCAACTCTTCTCTTTTCCTTTCTAACTTAACTTATTCTCTCTCTTCTCTCCCTGGTACTAAACCATTTACCCCACCCCACTCCCACTAGCGGATACAACATGGCAGTACAAAATATTAAAATTATGTCTCTAAATGTCAAGGGACTGAATACACCAGAGAAGCGACGTATATTGATGGATGAGCTCAGGCGGTCTCATGTAGATATAGCCTTTTTACAGGAGACCCACTTTAAAGATAACAAGCTACCATACCTACGAAACAAGCATTACCCAACAGCATACCACTCCACTAACTCGGCCACTAAAACTAAGGGGGTGTCCATATTGATATCAGGTAAAATACCGTGGCACTGCCAAGGGAGTCAGCTAGACCCTTCAGGTCGCTATGCTTTTATTAAAGGGCTGATTGGGACCACACAGTTGACCCTAGCAGCAGTATACGCCCCTAATGAACGCCAAGCTACTTTTCTTGAGGAAACTATGGGACAACTTCAGCAGTTTAGAGAAGGGCTATTAATCCTAGGAGGTGATTTCAACGCACCCCTAATCCCCTCGGTTGACACCTCACCGGGCAGGACCTCTATACCAGTCAGCCAACTCAAACGCATGGCCAAGACATTCTACAAATTTCAGTTGATAGACATTTGGCGACTACAGCACTCAGGAGAACGAGACTTTACATATTACTCCCCCATGCACCAGGCTTACACTAGGATTGACTACTTCATGATCCCCCACAGCCAACTACACGATGCAGAACAGACGGCCATAGGGAACAGAACGTGGTCAGACCATGCACCCATATTCTTGACATATAACCTGACAAACTATTCATCCCCCAGACATCGATTCTGGCGTCTCAATGAGAGCCTTTTACAAACCCCGGAAATTATGACTGAAGTCACCAGAGAACTGAATTTTTACTTTCAGGAGAACGAACAACCGGACTGCACACCGGGGACGTTATGGGAAGCCCATAAGACGGTAGTACGTGGCATCCTAATTAAACATGGAGCCCGCATCAAGCGAGACCGTAATCAGAAACTTGCCCAACTCTTACAGGATCTTACCGCAACGGAAGCCAGACATAAACACGCCCCCTCCCAATCGACCGCAGCAGAGTTAGAGACGATTCGGAAACAGATTAATGATATCCTTCTCTATAGAGCTAAAGCGGCCATCCAAATATGCCGTAAAACAGCATATGAATCAGGAGACAAATGTGGGAAATTACTAGCTCAATCAGTCAAAGAACTTAGACTGTCCTCATACATCCCATATATTACCAAACCTGACGGGGGAAGGGCGGCCCTACCCAAACAAATCACCCAGGAGTTTAAATCATTCTACACCACACTATACAACCTACCGCCGGTGTCAGTACCTCAGCGGGAAATAGAGGAATATGTTTCCTCCTCTCAGCTACCGACCATATCACGGGAGACCCAGACCGCATTAGACACCCCTATAACCCTGACGGAAATACAACAGGCCATTAAACAGATGAAATCAGGAAAGGCGCCGGGTCCGGACGGCTATACGTTACAGTATTATAGAACCCTGCTCCCAATATTGGGGCCCTATCTACTTAAAGTCTTTAATGCAGTCGGAACGGGGGGTACATTTGCGAGGGATACCTTAAGCGCCCACATTTCAGTGATTCAGAAAGAAGGGAAAGACCCAGCGATGTGTGGCAGTTATAGACCCATATCGCTGCTAAACGTAGACCTAAAACTATTCACTAAAATTCTGGCCACTCGACTGGCGTCACAACTACAACAACTCGTACACTTAGACCAGGTAGGCTTCATCCCCTCAAGAGAAGCTAGGGACAGCACTACCAAAGTGCTGAACCTGTTATATATTACAAAGAATAAAAAAATCCCGTGCATATTCCTAAATACAGACGCCGAAAAAGCCTTCGACCGGGTTAACTGGTCTTACATGTTTACAGTATTAAGAGACATAGGGCTGGGAGAAGTGATGATTAACCGAATAGCCAGTATATACTGTAATCCAACAGCCCAGGTGAAAGCGAATGGAGTCCTATCTGACTCCTTCCCAATATCCAACGGGACACGGCAGGGGTGCCCATTGTCTCCCCTCCTATATGCTTTATCATTAGAGCCATTCCTCTCCACGGTCAGACTCAATCCCGACATTCATGGAGTGTCGGATGGGCAGCAACAGCACAAAGTCTCAGCATATGCTGACGACATGCTCTTCTCGATAACGGATCCGGTAGTATCGTTACCAAATCTCCTGAGGGAATTAGAGGAATTTGGGAAAATATCCAACCTTAAAATCAATTATAATAAATCGGAGGCCATGGGAATATCAATACCAGACAGGGATATCCCGACTTTACAATCAAGCTTTAGATTCCGATGGACCACATCCACGCTGACCTACTTGGGCACCAACATCCCTTCTGACCTGTCACGAATTTATGAGGCTAACTTCCCACCTTTACTGGCAAAAGCTAAGTCACTCCTGGAAACATGGCATAAAGGCATACATTCCTGGTTTGGGAGGTGCAACTTAGTAAAGATGAGCATTCTGCCTAAATTTCTATACCTTTTTCAGGCCCTACCAGTTAGAATACCCCCTCTATACTTTCGACAGGTGCAAACCCTATTTACACGATTTGTCTGGGCTCATAAAAAACCACGACTACCACGCTCCCTACTTACGGCACCAAAACACCACGGGGGCCTTGCACTCCCCGACGTTAGAAGATATTACCAGGCTGTGCATCTAGGGAGAATAGTGGACTGGCACCGACATCAGGAACTTAAACTGTGGGCCCAAATAGAGCAACGCCAGACGGATACACCCCTGGGGAAGGCGATCTGGTGCTACGAATCGCTAGCTCCAGAAATAAAAATGCACCCGCTGATAGGGAACACCATGAGACAATGTCTCCGTGCGACTCTCCAAGTCTCACAAACGACCAAAACATCTCCTATAACACCGATCTTGGGCAACCCCAAGTTCCCCCCAGGGAACTCCCCAACCGACTTCCAGATATTGAGGAATAACGATCAAACATCGGCAGCACGCTTCGTGGTGCAAGACAGATGGCCCACTATTGGGGAACTGACAGACCCCAGGGGAACATACCGACTGCCATTTTGGAGTGCGATACAGATTCACCATTTCTTGCATAGCATACCAGATCCCCATCTATATACCAGACCCAGGACCTCGTTTGAGGAATTCCTAGCGGGCAGGGAACCCCTGACACGGGTCCTGTCAAACATGTACTCGCTGCTGAATACACCTCCCCAATCACCAGACCTCCCGTGTATAGAGAAATGGGAAAGAGAACTACAATGCACCTTTACTGCGGTCCAGAAACAAAATATGGTCAACTTCGCCCTCAAATCCTCCCTGTGTACTAAAATACAGGAAACCAATTTCAAGATCATGACTAGGTGGTATTTAACACCTAGCCGCTTACATACGATTTTCCCTGAAACCTCAGAACTTTGCTGGCGTTGCCAGGGAGAAAGGGGAACGATGTTGCACATGTTCTGGTCCTGCCCTCAGCTAACATCTTTCTGGACCGCAGTCCGCACCACATCACAAAAGTTCACTGAATTCCAGATCCCGGATGATCCGGCATTTTTTCTGCTCCACGTCTCCTCCCTATCCCCCAAAAGATACAAGAAGTCTATACTCCGCCACTTAACTAACGCTGCTAAGTCCTGTATTCCGTTACTTTGGAAACAGCAATGCCCACCGACTGCAGCAATGTGGCTGCGGAAAGTGGAAGAAATAAAAAAAATGGAAGACCTTATATTGACGGCCCAGGATAAACAAGAAACCTACAGGAAAACCTGGGCGTTATGGGACATGTTCATACTATCAGACGAAGGAAAATCCCTTCTAGGGACCTGAGATAAATCGCATGCGTATGAAAACCTGTACCCGGTATATAGTATGTTACCAGCATAAAAAGTCCTACGAGCCCCGGCCCTCCCCCCCCCCCCCCCCCCTTCTCCTCCTACACCCGCCCTCACCCCCCCCCCCCCTCACACTCCTCTCTTCTCTTTACTTATTCTTTCTTTCCCTCCTACCGCTCTACTCTTCTACTTGCAGAAGTGACCTCCCAAGCTAAGCCATTACAATCGGCGTTGGAAGTTTACACCCATCTCTATGAACCCAAGTACAGAAGGCTACTTTACATATCAGGATTGGGCGATAGAGGGGCACATATAATTAACTAAGATGGGTACTGTACATGAATATCACATATTGTTGGGAGGCTGCGACCTTCATTTTGAGTTTATGATTGTGTGTTCTGTTGGGGCCTCTGCCCCCCTTTTTCTTTTTGAAAAACTTAATAAAATTTTATATTTGCAAAAAAAAAGATAATTAGCTCATGCTAATTAGGTTAGGCTTGAGTCAACTGTATATAAGTGTGACATGTCAAATAAAGATTGATTCCTGATGTAGCCTACACTGGTGTTGTCTGGTGACTGGGTGAGCTAATGGGTCTTGGATTGTGTGGTACCGGACAGAGGAAGCATTTACGGCGGACATATTGAGTACGAGGTCCGTCACATCGGCTTTATCAGTTTTTTTGGAAAGAACCCTGTCAGGGGAACCTTTTGATGATTAGATTTTTTTTTTTAGGGCTATGGCTAATGTAAAGCCTAGGCCTATGGTTATTTTTCCCAAGTGGGACTTATCTTTGGTTTTTCAGGGATTGACAAAGCTTCTGTTTGAACCCATAGAAGGATCATCACTAAAGTTCTTAACGTTCAAAACTCTGTTAGTGGCAGTAACATCAGCCCGTAGAGTCAGCGAGTTGCAAGCTCTATCAATCAAAGAGCCCTTCATGAGATGCCTACCAGATAGGGTAGTCCTAAAAACAGATCCAGCCTTCCTACCCAAAGTGAGCTCTGCATTTCATCGGGCACGGGAGATTATTCTCCCTACATTTTCACCTTCGGGGCCAGGAGAAGAAGCCTTCCATACTCTGGATGTCAGGAGGTGTCTTCTTATGTATCTGGAGATAACAAAGGACTTTCGAAAATCATCCTCACTCTTTGTATTAATGGAAGGCACTCACAAGGGATGTAAAGCTTCCAAAAACACCCTCGGAAGATGGTTAAAGCAAACTATTAAAGAAGCATACACCTCTTTAGGTTTGGAGCCTCCAGAAGGAATCTTGCCTCATTCGACCAGAGCAGTAGCGGCATAATGGGCAGAAAAGGCCAGGGCATCGCCTGAGCAAATTTGCAAGGCTGCCACATGGTCCAGTTTTTCAACTTTTTTATAAAGCATTACCGCTTGGATCTGCTCTCAGCCTCAGACCAATCCTTTGGGAGGAAGGTTTTGCAGGCAGTGGTCCCACCCTGAAGTAAGTTTCTCGGTTATC
Source organism: Lithobates sylvaticus (assembly GCA_028564925.1). Taxonomy (NCBI): domain Eukaryota; kingdom Metazoa; phylum Chordata; class Amphibia; order Anura; family Ranidae; genus Lithobates; species Lithobates sylvaticus. Next base: position 173,467,704 of record CM053028.1, on the reverse strand, counting down.
CTCTCCAAGGTGCTGTCCTGAAAGGCGAAGGGAGAAAACCTTAGTTAGACTTACCGGTGACGGTATTTCTACGAGCCTTTCAGGACAGCAGCCTACTTCCCTCCCTAGGTTATGATGTATAATTATAGGGTGTGGTAACTGTCTGCTTATATTTTCCAGCATGTCGGAGGATTTCTCGGTAACAACTGAAGGCATGGTGGAAGCGGCTGCTCTTAAAATGGGGCGTTGTCATGCAGTGTTTCCTGGGAAAAGGCGGAGCTGCGCTCTCTCCAAGGTGCTGTCCTGAAAGGCTCGTAGAAATGCAGTCACCGGTAAGTCTAACTAAGGTTTTTTTATTTTATTTATTTTTTTGTCTAAGGTGGCTTCTAGCTGCCATCTGGGTCAAGATATTACTTTTACTTTCTTTTGCTTTGAATCGTTCTTGTGACCAGGAGAGGAAATTTTACACGTTGGATGTTAGGAGGGGTGTCCTGCAGTATTTGGTTAGGACTAAGGACCATAGGAAGATTTGTACTTTTTTTATTTTCAGGGGCCAAGAAATGTTGTTGAGCCTCTAGATCAGGGGTCTCAAACTGGCGGCCCTCCAGCTGTGGTGAAACTACAAGTCCCATGAGGCATTGCAAGTCTGACAGTTACAAGCATGACTCCCTCAGGCAGAGGCATGATGGGAGTTGTAGTTTCACAACAGCTGGAGGGCCGCCAGTTTGAGACCCCTGCTCTAGATGGTATTTTGCAAGGTGGCTAAAATTGGCAATCAGGCAGGCTTATCTGGTTTCAGGACAGGAAGTTCTAGAGGGCATAGTGGCACATTCCACAAGGGCTATGGCAGCTACTGTAGTGGTGCTTCTCGGGTAAATTTGCAGACCTCCAGCTTCACTACATTCCTGAAACACTACTACTTTGTACACAAGGTTCCGCGGGCAGTGGTCCTGCCCTAAATGGTAAGTGCTTGTTTATCCTCCCAGCAGTGCTGTCCTGAAAGACTCTAGGGGGGGAAAAAACAAAGTTGCGTTTTACCTGTAACATCTTATCTTTTCCAGGAGTCTTTCAGGACAGCACCATTTTACCACCCATTTGTTTCAGCTTGTTATCAGTTGGTATGGTGTACTGTTCCTTTTGTGTCTTCCCAGCTGGCTGGAGGCCATTTGCAGGAACTGGGGTACTAGCAGGGAGTATGCATCTGAGAACAGAGAGCATGTGATCACTTATAAAAAAGGTATTTATGTGTTTTTTTTTTTTGTTTTGTTTTGTTTTGTTTTTATATCTATACGCAAATGTTTTTTTATTTATTTTTTTTCCTTTCAGTTTTTAACTGAATGGGTAGTTTTACAAGGTGATTGTTTGTTTTTAATTGCATTTTTTTTGAGCACCTGATATTTTTTTTATTTTTTTGCCTTCACTGCTGAAAATAGTTACTAGAATGTTGGTGGTGCTTTTATGTTTACACGCTTTTTTTTTTTTTTTTTTTTTTTTTTTGTGGGAGGCATGAAGTAATTATTTAGTAAACAAAATATAACATGATGGTTGATAAAATGGGAGATCTCGGGGTGATATGATTTTACAAGAAATGTGGAAAATCATGCATACTTCATCCTTCCTGGCAGACTGGTTTACTATCTGAACAATTTTTAATATATTCTGTATCAACATATCATCTGGTATTTTACGTTTTTAAAACTTTTTTTGCCTTTTTTTATGTCCAGGGTACAAACAAAATATTAACCAGTTGTCCCGAAATTGTATATTGCGTATAAATGTGTGAAATATGGCAACTCTATTCCTCTTGATTGTTGATTTATATTTTGATCAATGGTTGCTCAACTTGATAAAGAACATTTGCTGAATTTTATGAAAGGGTCGTGCGGTGTACCCAAACAAAATTGATGTCCCCTTTTTTTTTTTTTTTTTTTTTTTTTTTTTTCCCCCCCCCACAAATGGAGCTTTCTTTTGGTGGTCTTTGATCACGTCTGTGTTTTATTTTTTCCCAATATTGTCACTTTGTTTATAGTGGAAAAAAAAAAAAGTTTTTCTTTACTTTCTGCTATAATACATATCCAAAAATATATAAAAAAACAAATGTATTCATCAGTTTAGGCTGATATATATTCTACATATTTTTGGTAAAAAATCACAAAAGGTGCGTTTGCACAAAAGTTATTGCGTCTACAAACTATGGGATAGATTTAAGGACTTTATTTTTTTTATTGTTTTTACTTGCAATGGCGGTGATCTGCGGTTTTTAGCTGGAAGGGAACATTGCGGTGGACAGATCTGACCCCAAAATACACTGACCAGTGACATTATTACATTGATCAGTGCCTTTTTATTAGTACTGATTAATGTAATAATGACACATGCAGGGAAGGGGCTGACACAAGTAGTTAAACTGAGAAAATTGCCAGACCATTTCCTCCTAATTTTTACTGACAGTCTGACTGGAATGGTACCAGGTGATTGGAGAAAAGCCAATGTAGCACCAATATTTAAAAAGGACCCAAAATACATCCCTGGGAATTACAGACCACTTAGCCTAACATCAATAGTATGCAAGCTCATGGAGGGGATGATAAGGGACTATATACAAGATTTTAGTAATGAGAACGGTATCATTAGCAGTAATCAGCATGGATTCATGAAGAATCGTTCTTGCCAAACCAATCTATTAACCTTCTATGAGGACGTGAGTTGCCATCTAGATAAATGAAGGCCCAAAGATGTGGTGTATCTGGATTTTGTAAAAGCATTTGACAGCGTTCACCATAAACCTTCTTTTTTTTTTTTTTTTTTTTTTTTTCACCTCAGAAGAACCTTTGGAGTAGGACTATGTCAGTGAGGTCTTAACCTCTGTCCCATCTAGTCTTATCATCATAGGTGCTTAGTCTTTTTAAATCTTTAAACATTCTCTTAATCCTGCTTACAATTTTTATTCAGAAACTATTATTGCGTTTTTTTTTTTTTTTTTTTTTTTTTTTTAAACGAGCCCCCCTTCGTAATAAACAGACTTATTAGGATATCCTTTTGACCTTCCACTCTGGGGGGGGGGGGGTGGAGGTGGGAAACCCTAAGGTCCCCCTATTTCCACCCCTCCCCCCTCCTTTATTCCCCTTCCTTTCGATTCCCCTTCCCCCCCCACCCCCGAATCCCTACCTCTCATCGCTGCCCTCTTCTTTTTTTTTTTTTTTTTTTGTGTGTTGTTTTTCTCTACTTAGTGTTTGTATCTCACTATATCTGTAACAACTCCGCGTAACTCCAGGATCTTTTACATTTTTCCCAGCATTCCCACTTCCCCTTTGGCTGGGTATCCTCCTCGAGATTCTCTTTCAGGCATTCCAGCCTATAAGTCGCCTCAACTTCATCTATCCATTCCCCTATAGAGGGGCTTTCCTGTTCTTGCCACTTCCTTGGGATTAATCTTTTTGCGGCATTAAGCAGATGTGGGACCAATGTGCTCCTATATTGCCTCACTCCCTCCTCTGTTGCGTGCATCAAGACCACCCATGGATTTTTTTTTACTTCTATTTGGGTGATTTCTTTGATGTAACTCAAAACCCTCTCCCAGTATTTTTGTATTTTCTGACATTCCCACCATAAATGGCCCATATTTCCTCTCAGATTACATCCTCTCCAACAGTTGGGGGATCTCCCCTCCTGAAATTTGCTTGTTATGTCGGGAGTCGCGTACCACCTAACTAAACATTTGTAGTTCATTTCAGCTGTTCTCATATCTACTGACGAGCTATGTGTGAGCTTCATTATTTTTTTGACCATCCCCGTGTTTATCTGTGACCCTAATTCTCTCTCCCATTTCTCAATGAAAGGGGGGACCTCCAGCCTGTCCATCTCGATCAACAACTTATATATTTTTGATATCGACTTTTTGGTATTTTCTGCTGTGCATATTTGCTCTATCTTTGTCAGGTCTCCGCGTGACCTGATTGGTTGTGGAAGTTTTTCCACGAACTGGCATATCTGGAGGTACCGCCACTCATCGATTTTAAATATATCCGCTTTTTTTTTTAGTTCATTTAGTGCCAGTGGTTGACCCGCTAATATTACATCCCCTAATTGTGTTTCCTCTTTAATTATCCAATTCCCTCCTATCTCTTTTTTCCCAGGGGGGAAATAATCATTCTCCTTGAGTGCTAATAAAGGTGAGTTATAATTACCATTCAGCTGCTTGTATACTTTGTCCCAAATTTTAAACGTGTGCCGTGTAATGATGTGTGTGTGTGTGTGTGTGTGTGTGTGTGTGTGTGTGGACATCTAGTGCTCTATACCCTGGGGGGTTCCAAATAATCCTTCCCAAGTGGGCCATACTCAATGCCCTTTCCAAGTGTACCCATCTTTTACTTGAGTTTATTTTCCCCCACTCTGGAATTCTAATTAGTGCAATTGCGTGATAGTAACTATGTCGGGGACCGCCAGTCCCCCCTGATTCTTACCCTGTTTTAAAAGTTTCAACGACGTGCGGTGTTTCTTATTTTTCCACACAAAATTCATCAGTATTGAGTTAAGCTTCCTTAGGTATTGGTGAGGTAAGGGGAGAGGGAGCATCTGTAGCTTGTAAGTTATTACAGGGAGTATCATCATTTTTACTGTATTTACTCGTCCTATCCAGGTCAGAGGCCTACTAGAGTATTCATTGCATTTTTTTTCACTTCATCTAGCAAGGGGAGGTAGTTAATTCTATAGAGTTTTTCAGTTGAGTTGGCTAAGTCTATACCCAGATATTTTATTTGCTTCTTCCACACAAATTTATGTTCTTTCTTTATAATCTGCTGCTCGATTTTATTTACATTGATATTAAGTATATGAGATTTTGCGGGGTTAACCCGGAAATTTGAAAGGGCTCCATATGATATAAGGGTCTCCAAAAGAATGGGCATCGTCTTCCGAGGGTTACTTACGTAAAACAAAATGTCGTCTGCAAAGGCAGCCAGCTTATGGGGCTCCCCCTCCACTTTACATCCCTCTATATCTGGATTTTTTCTTATCGATGACAATAAGGGCTCTAGGGTCAGGACGAAAAGCAGAGGGGACAGGGGGCAGCCCTGCCTCGTCCCGTTCCTCATCTCAAAAGGTGCGGAAAGGACTCCATTTACTTTGATATTTGCCTTTGGGTGCCCATATAGGGCTTTGATACGACTAAGGAATCTCCGACCAAACCCCATGTACTCTAGGGTACTAAACATGAACCCCCAGTCTACCCTGTCAAATGCTTTTTCTGCATCTATGGACAGGAGCAGACTGGGGGTTCCTGAGTCCCTCATCCTCTGGAGGGCCAATAGAGTCCGGACTTCATTGTCCCTCCCTTCCCTCCCTGGGACGAAGCCTACTTGATCCGGATGGATCAATGCCTCAAGATGCCCTTTCACTCTCTCAGCCAGGATTTTGGCATACAGCTTAGTATCTGCGTTCAGCAGAGAGATAGGCCTGTAATTAGAACACTTAGATCCATCCTTCCCTTCTTTAGGAAGAACCGTTATAGTTGCTAACAGAGAGGCTTCTCCCATAGCATATTCTATTCCCAGCCCATTCAAATATTGTTGAAGTCTAGGGATCAGGATCTCCTTGAAGGTTTTGTAGTAAAGGATGGAAAAACCGTCTGGGCCCGGGCTTTTCCCTGTAGAGGAGTTCTTCAGGGCCCGCAATATTTCCGCCTCCGAAATTGGCTGTTCCAGTGCCTCTCTATCCTCCTGACCCAGAGATTCCAGCCCGGCTCTGCTAAGAAAGTCTGAGATTTTTTTTTTGGTCCCCTTTTTTCGCCTCCTTGGGGTCTACAGAATACAGCTCTTCATAATATTCCCTAAAGGATGAAGCAATGTCCTGGGATACATATTTAATCTCCCCGTTTTTGGCTTGAATTTTTTCTATATAGTTTTTTGTTTTTGGACTATTCTCGCCAGGTGTTTGCTAGATTTATTCCCCCAGATGTACCGTTCTTTTATTGTCCTGTTGTAAATCTGCTTTGCTTCGTGTTCTATATAGTCTTTTAGTTCCTCCCTCTTTGCTATTAGGTCTTGAAATAATTCCCTATTATGGGCCAAAGCTGCCTTGTGTTTTTGTTCCAGGCTATTTAAATCATTCATCAATTCCTGCACTTTCCTCCTCCTCTCTTTTTCAAACCACGCGGCTTTCCCTATCAAGATCCCTCTGATAAAAGCTTTGTGTGCCTCCCAGAGATTGGCTCCATTAACTTCCCCGTTATCGTTATTAATAAAGAATCCTTCCAATTCTCTTTTTACGCACTCCACCACTTCCCCGTCTCGCAGTAACTCTTCATTTAGTTTCCACCCGCATGATGGGGGTTTATATTCTGGGACTGCAAGGGTCATGGAGGCAGGGGCGTGGTCGGAGAGCGTAATTGTCTCTATTTTTGTTTGTAATACTCTATCTAAGATTCCGTGTTCTACAAATATATAATCCAGTCTAGTGTACGTCCCATGGACAGGGGAGAAAAACGTATAGTCCCTTGTTTGGGGATGCTGGACCCTCCACACGTCCATCAGTTGCTTATTATATAATTTGTTTTTTATCGAGGATATCTGTACGTTTCTTGTCCCCTGGCCACCGGACGTACTATCTAAGCTGGGATCCATGATAAAATTAAAATCTCCCATAAGAATTACATATCCCTTTCTGAAAGCCCCCAACTTTCGCAATATCCCCTTTAATAAATTTGATGGGACTAATATTTGGCGCGTAGACATTAGCCAGCGTATATGTCGTTCCGAAATAAGGTTCCCCTCAAGAACAGATACCTTCCCTCTGGATCTACCCTTCTGTCTTCTAGCTTAAAATGCATATCTCCTGAAAAGCCAATAGCCACCCCTCTCGATCTACTTGAAGAAGTATCAGCGTAAAACCAGGTAGGGTATGTTCTTGAGCAAAGTTTCACATTTGTGTTGTGGGCAAGATGTGTTTCTTGAAGGAAAACCACATTGGCCCCATATCTCCCTATCTCATCGAGAATTATATGCCGTTTGCTAGGAATGTTCAATCCTTTGACGTTATAAGTTAGGAATTTCAAATCGGGAGTCATTGCTCAATTAACGCTAAAGTTCCCTAAATATAAGGCAGCGATGAGAGTCTCCCTCCCCGAAACCCCTCCCTCCCTCCTGTCCCCCTCCCCGACCCCATCTTGGGTCTCTATTCCGATGGTGACCCATTTCTTAGAGTCCCTCGGAACAGCTAAGGTGAGGTGGGGTTCTTTCCCCGCCCCCTCCCACTTTCTTTTTCCCAGTTGGACTCGGGATATAGTGGGCCAGGTGGATGAAGGAGTGTTGATTGAAATCTCATCTATTTTCTAGATTTAGCTCCCCCCGCGCCCCGCCCGCCCCCCGCCCGCCCCAAAGTCGCTCTCCCAACTCTCTGTCCATCCCGGAAGAGCGGGAATAGGGATATCAAGGTTGTTACAGAAGTCCTGCAGCTCCTCTGGAACCCTAAGTCTGGCTGATCGTCCTTCTTTTATGCCGATGAGGCACGCTGGGAACCCCCATTTTATATTTTGTTTTCTTTGCGCATCGCTTCCAACAGCGGTCTCTGATGCCGTCTTCTTTCCAGCGTTCGTGCCGAGAGATCCACATAAAGCTGTATCTCGGTGCCTTCATATTGTAAAGGGGATTTACCTCGTGTCTTCTGCCAGATGTTTTCTTTATCCCTAAAATTCCGGAACCTAACTATTATATCCCTTACTCTTCCGTGCTCTAGGCGGTCCATCCTTCCAATGCGATGAGCTCTTTCAATCGCCGGGAATTGCCCCTCTTCTAGCCCTATTATGGGGCAAAAAAGTGATCTGACTATTTTTTCCAGGTCCTCCCCTTTTTGTTCTGGAATCGCCCTGAGGCGGACATTTTGTCTTCTGTCTCTGTTCTCCTGCTCTTCTATTTTATGTAACATTTCTCTCTGGTTCAATTGGCTCCTTTTGAGTGAAATCTTTGTTATTGATTTCCTTGGCCATTTCATCTACTCTCTCCACCACCTCCACTCTGGTCAATAGGTGGCCCAAATCCTCTCTCAAAGTGTTAATTTCCATTTTTATCACATTTTCCACTTTTAATAACATTTCCTCCATCTCCCTTTTTGTTGGGAGTTGGTCGCCCCGGTGCTGATCTTCCACTCCACTAGTCTCCACTTCGCTTTCATTTATATAATCGTCTCTAGATTGATCATGAGCCCCTTCCGTTTTCCTAGAAGTACCTTTATTTTTCTCCATAATGACCTTGGGCTGGTGAATGGTCTCCGGGGTTTTTGGGATTCCTCCTTGTTTTAAGTATTGTTGAATAGTACTCGTGTCTTCTTTCAGTGTTTTTAGAGCCCCTTTTTTGGACGCTTTGGTTGTGGTTTTACTCATGATTTCCCACTTCACCCCTCTTATTCTCCTCCTCTACCCGAGCTCCCCTTCCCTACCCACGCTTTTCGGCTACCCCTAGGGTATTCTTAATTATGTTATATCCCTGGTTTAGTTACTATGTTCTGTTGGGGACAGCAACCATTGTGAGAATGCGTGGGGAGGAGCCTTAGGAAAAGGGTAGTCCGAGGGGGGGAAGAATGGCCGGGTTGCGAATCCGTGTCTCGGAGGATTGACCTTTCTAAGGGAGGGGGATAATAGCAGGGTTTTCCTGATGTGCTTACTCCCCCCGGGCTTGTCAGGGTTTCTATTTATCTCTTTCCCCTGGTATTTAATTCTCTTTAATTCTCTTTGTTTCTGCTTTACTTCTCACTCTTCAGAACCCAGGAGCAATTTCCAGCTTCCCACGGATCACCACCTGCACACTCCTACTGTTTGCCATCAGGGGGGTGGAAGAGAGTAGAATATGGGTAGAAGGGAGGAGACACCCCTGGACCTTATAATATGCTCTTTACGATAAAGATGCGTACATTTAGTTTGTTCTAAATATGGACTTATGAAAATAGGTCCGGCCCCCGTTTACTCCACTCTCACTGTATTCAGTCCGATTAGGGGGACCCGTCTGATTCCAGAGACGTGTAATCCCCTCTCCGAGTTAGGCCGGGGGGGGGGTAGACCCAATGGGTGTCCGGTTGCCTTATACACCCCTGCACTTCATTAATGTCTTAGTTGTTTTGTACTCATGGGTTGACTGATGGAGTCCCGGCTCTATCGGGGTGTAAAGTGGTGGGGCAGTAGGAAATCAACTCGGGCCCACTTCGAAATGTTAAATGCCTTTACCCCATGTGCCATTTTCGCAATCTTTAAACGGTGTTGTCACTTCTAAGGCATATATATCCGACACTCTGCTTGCTTTATACTCCCCTTATCCCCGGAATGATTTGCAGATTGCATACACACACGTTATCTGACTGAATCCCGGCTCTCGGGATGTTTAGTGGAGGAGAGGAGGGGGGAGGGTCTGTTCCTGCACCTCTAGTCAAAGCCAAAACAGAAAGCAAAAAAAAAGAAAGGGAAAAAAAAAAAAAAAAGAGTCCAGGAGAAATCCAACGCAGGGCAATTACTGACCATGGAGAGTGTTACACTATGTGAGCATGCGAGTGTAATACCATAGAGCTATTATGGGAGAAAGATTTTTTTTTTTTTTTCCCCTAACAGCCGACAGGGGACATAAAATGCTTTACTAGTCCTTTTTACTGGGCTTTTCCCGGCATTAACCAACATTTGTCTTCTACCTTTAGCATATTGTTATAAGCAGTCTTGGCTTACCTCCAGTTGCTGAGTGGCGCTTCCTGCCAAAATACCTGTAGTATACTCACAAATTAAGTTTAGCGTCCCCTTGGTCTTTTCCGCCTGTGCTGGGCTATGGGCTCACCTTGCTTCCGACGGACATGTTGGTGAGAGCGAGCGATGGGGCCGGAGGGGGGGCGGGAGAGGAGGGGCAAGGACCCGGGGGAGCGCTGGAGGAACGCCGTATAAATCCACCTCAGGACAATGCGCCAGGCTAGGTCGCCGTAGGTTTAGCTGTTTGGCCGAGTCTCCCCGGCTGGGGTGGCTTTAGCCGATAACTAGCGCTGAAGCGATCTCTGTCTTCGCGCAAGCCTTTTCTCCTGGAGCCTCTCACGCTCCGTGATGACCCTGCACGCTCCTCCGCATCGCGTCTCAAACCTCCACCTGCGGGCTGACCCCTCCCTCCGTGCCTACGTCCTACGTCTGCACGTCCATCCTTCCATACGTTCCTTGGAGCCAGTTTCAGCACCATAAACATTTAATGTACAAAATAAGGTCCGTTTGCATGGACCATAGGGTAAGTACATGGATTGAAAACTGGCTACAAGGGCGCGTTCAGAGGGTGGTGATAAATGGGGAGTACACGGAATGGTCAGAGGTGGGTAGTGGAGTCCCCCAGGGTTTTGTGCTGAGACCAATCCTATTTATTTTGTTCATAGATGACATGGAGGATGGGGTAAACAGTTTAATCTCTGTATTTGTGGACAATACTAAGCTATGCAGGGCAATAACTTCTCCGCAGCCGTGGAAACCTTGCAAAAATCTGAACAAATTAATGGGGTGGGCAACTATATGGCAAATGTGGTTTAATGTAAAAAAAATTTAAATAATGCATTTGGGTGGCAAAAATATGAATGCGATCTATACACTGGGGGGGGGAACCTCTGGGGGAATCTAGGATGGAAAAGGACCTGGGGGTCCTAGCAGCAGCTTGGCATTGTATGCCATTGCTGAGCCTATCATCTACTAACAAAGCAAACAGAATATTGGCATGCATTAAAAAGGGGATCAACTCCAGAGATCAAACAATAATTCTCCCGCTCTACAAGACTCTGGTCCGGCCGCACCTAGAGTATGCTGTCCAGTTCTGGGCACCAGTCCTCAGGAAGGATGTACTGGAAATGGAGCGAGTACAAAGAAGGGCAACTAAGCTAATAAAGGGTCTGGAGGATATTAGTTATGAGGAAAGGTTTGCGAGCACTGAACTTATTCTCTCTGGAGAAGAGACGCTTGAAGGGGGGATATGATTTCAATATACAAATGCCATACTGGTGACCCCACAATAGGGATAAAACTTTTTCGCAGAAGGGAGTTTAACAAGACACGTGGCCACTCATTAAAATTAGAAGAAAAGAGGTTTAACCTTAAACCCTTTACAGTAAGAGTGGCAAGGATGTGAAATTCCCTTCCACAAGCGGTGGTATCAGCAGGGAGCACCGATAGTTTCAAGAAACTATTAGATAAGCACCTGAACAACCGCAACATACGGGGATATACAATGTAATACTGACATATAATCACACATAGGTTGGACTTGTGTCTTTTTTCAACCTCACCTACTAATGTAACTAGGGGCGTTCAAGGGGTTGTCATGTCATCTGTCAGAATGGGGATACGCCTTGTTTACAAAGGCAGATCCCCCCCCCCTCATTCTGCCTCTGTACTAGGTGATCGCCGGTGGACATCGAGTCCGCCCCCAACTGCGCCAGCCGATGTTCAATGACGAGAATTTGCACAGGGGAGCTGGTCCTCAAGTGGTTAAAGAAAGAGAGACGGCGCCTCTAAGTGCAGCAAAGTTAAAATCAATTTATTAAAAATGAATTAAAAACACTCACAAAGGAGATGTATCATCAAGGCATGTCAGGGGTTAAAGTCTCATCCGTTTTATATCCCGGGTGGAATGAAGGTCACTGGATGTCTTAGGATCTCATTATCTCCTCTGTCCTGTTGATCTCTTATGCTGGTCCGGTGGCGCTGTGGGCTCTCAGCGTTTCCGGATGGCTGGAGAGCAGACTGGAGACTCTATGCTGCTTTGTTGTTAGGTAATGCATCGGTGTGATCACTTCCGGGAACGGGTCACGTGGGCGGCACTTCGGGGCATGCGTGCCCCTTCATCAGGCCATTTCTCCTTCTTCTTCTTTTTTTTTTTCCGTTCCAGAGCTTCTTCTTGCTTGCATGGACTGGCTGCCTTTTTATGCTCAGAATTTTTTACCTCTTTAGCATCAGTACATGGACCAATATGTCAATTCTTGTACTAAATTACATGTTATCCCCCTCTCTCCTCCCCTCCACTTGTCACGCCTTATATACATCTTATGAGCTACATCCTGTGTGCGCATACAAACCCCCTGATTGCCTCAAGTGGTTAAACCTGAGAATTTTAACATTTTAAGAAAAACTAAGGTCATTTTAGGTAATAGCAACAGCATGTCTAAAAAGTCAAGACAGGGCAACAAAAAGCTGCCAATGTAAGTGGTACTAACAAAGAGGAGCTGGAAGAACATGATTGACTCTCCAAGTTGCCTTTTTATACCCAGAGTGTCTCGGAAGAAAAAAAGATGGGCAGATTGGTGAACCACCAATCTGTGACAAACTGCATCTAAAAATTATAAAGAAAAAAGAGAATGTTGGGACTTTATATGAGGCAACGACTATATAGTACAAGTGTCTCCATCCCTATTGTATGTAAAGGAAGAAGGGGGGGAATGGGGGGGGTAACGGAACTTTAGATGAAACGCATCACTGGGGTAGAATGAATCAATCAATATTAGTAAATACAATATTTATTAGTACAGATGGGCATAGTGCAAGGTAATATATTAATTCAAAAGGTAACATACAGAATTATAATAAACATGATTGGTAAATCACATAATATAACATTATTCCACATGATTCATAATAGAATGGCAGTATACCCAAATATGTACAAACATGATTGGTAATAAATAATTGCTTCAAACAAGTAAAAACCCATGGTAAATGCACGATTGCTGTGACATAGCACCAGTAGAAGCTTGACGCGTAAATGTTAATTGGCTAGTAATAGTAGTAACTAAGGCAGGAAGAGAGGGAACAAAAAACCTATAGACACTACTATTAACGGCCAATTTACATTTTATTATAAATACTTCCAGTGTACAGCTGCTCCTGATGAGTGGAAATTATCCACGAAACGCATCAAGCATTTACTGGTGCTATGTTGCAGCAATCATGCATTTTACCCTGGGTTTTTACTGGTTTGGTAATTGAGTCATGATCCAATCATGCTTATACATATTTGGGTATACTGTTATTCTATTATAAATCATGTGGAATAATATTATATTATGTGATTTGCCAATCATGTTTAATATAATTCTGTAATTTACCTTTTCAGTTAATATCATATTACCTTGCACTATGTACATCTGTACTAATAAATATTATATTTACTAATATTGATTGATTCATTCTACCCCAGTTATGGGTTTCATCTAAAGTCCCATTACGCCCCCCCCCCCTTTCCCCCCCCCATTCCCTCTTCCTTTGCATGTAAAAATTTGTCAAACTATTGTTCCTCAACATAAAAATGCAAAAAAATTTTAATATATCATCATTCTACAGTACATAATGTCAAACGATTACAAGAATCTGGAGAAATCGCTGTGCGTAAGGCCAAAACGCAATGTTGGATGCCGGTGATCTTCGAGCCCTCAGACGGCACTGCATTAAAAACAGGCATGATTCTGTGGACGTCACTTCATGGCCTCAGGTATACTTCTAAAAATCACTGACTGTGAACGCAGTTCAGTGCCATCCGAAAATGCAAGCTAAAGCTCGATCATGCAAAAAAAAAGTCATATCGGAACATGATCCAGAAGCGTCTTGGTCTTCTCTTGCAAAGTAGAAAACTGTTCTGTGGTCATGGTGGAGGCAGGGAGGCTTGGAATGCTCAAATAGAAATGTACCTCATCCCGATTAAATGGCAAACGGGTGAACAGGGATAGAAGCAGGGGATTATAGCGGTACTAGATACAAATTGAAACACTCGTGACTTTTTGTAAAATAATTTTTTAAACAATTTATTAGAAAAATAGTTATTGAGGACATACAAGAGAAAGGTACATAGGGATAAAATTAATCCATCAATCGAAATGGGGCCCACTTGGGAGTGGGAAATGAGGCCCCAAAAGCGACCGAGGGACCATACATATACAAAATATATATATACTAGAATAGATTAAAAAGGTCTATACTACTGTATAGATCAAGGGTACATTAGAAGTTGTTATATGGGGTTGACCGACATGTTTCGCCAGACAATGGCTTCTTCAGGGTCACTTTGTCAATTTGTACCCGCAAAAATGGGTCTAATGAAATACAGAGAAAAAAAAGGGTAGTTATACCATAATCAATAAACATATGTGGCCAAAATAGCGTTCATCATACATGTCAGTTCAAGGCTATATGCATGCCCCCACATCACATGCAGGTTGAGTCCCTCCCAGATCCCAGCAAGAAATGGCGATACGTACCGCAAAGCCCGTGGCAGTACCAAGTAAATGTCGCAATATATGTCATGTGCATGAACCTAATGCAGGGGACTGTCGAGGGCCTATAGGGAACCTGGTGAAAAATAAAGGTAACGTAAGTACAGGGGGTCCCCGGGTTACAAACAAGATAGGGACTGTAGGTTTGTTCTTAAGTTGAATCTGTTTGTAAGTCGGAACAGGTACATTTTTTAAGTGTAGCTCCAGCCAAAAAATCTATTTTTAAGCTTTTTGGAGAACATTGGGAAGGGTTATCACCCCTGTAACATTTGTTTTGCTGTCTGTGCCCCTGTTCAGAAGATTTCACCTCACCTTCTGTCCCAATGACAATTGGATTTAGAAAATGTTGGGTTGTTAGGGAAACATGGACTGGTGATAAAGCATCAGTGGAGACACCTTTTTCCCATATTAACTCTTACAGGAGTGCATTTCCCTTCCTAGGGGTAGATTTCCTCTCACTTCCTGTTGTCTCCCTCCGTTTGTAAGTAGGAGTCGTTTGTAAGTCGGATGTTTGTAAGTCGGGGACCCCCTGTATATAAATAAAATGGTTATCAAACTGAGTTGATTTCCATGCGTGGCTAACATAGCCTGAAGTGTACCAAACTTATCAGTATAAAAAGATTTATTAAGAATAAGGAGCGCCAGATCGCAGGGAATAAGCTGAGGTTGATATAAAATGACTTATAGATCTCTGTGGGGAAGGAATGAGAAATAATGGGTTTAAATACAGGTCCAAATGGTGGACCAGCTAATTGAAGCAGAGAAAAAAGGGGGTAAAACTTACCGCCAAACAAACTCCCACATTGTTTAGAGCTGGGCTGAAAAAGCCCCAATGGGGGCTATATAAAGTAGTGGTTGGATTGGTGGGAGGGAGAAACCATCCAGCAAAAAACGTATATGCCGTAGCTGGGAAAAAAGGGAAGAATTTAAGAGCTAGTTCAAAGCTGGATAAGGGTGGATATAAGTTTTTTTTTTTTTTTTTTGTAAAAAACGGAAGGTAAAAAGGATTCACAAACCTGCTGCAACAGCGATCAAGGTGTACTGGCGCTCCTAAGTCCATCACCAACAAAGGTGTGGATTAGCAGGCTATATAGGTCCTACCACACCTAATCACGGTTATCCGTGATTAGGCGGCGGGCAAACGAGCCTCCCGCGCATGCGCAGAAGCGAATGCGCGCTCGCCTACAACTCCCACAATGCTCATGGGTCAGTGGATGCGCGCGCAACTCATTGCGCAGGCCGTACATGAAAGGCCAGACTCACCAGCCACCCTGAGGACAATGTATGTACTGAGGGTGGAAAGCAACAACAGCATATGCCTGATGCGCTTGATTCAGAGAGGAACACGGAAGGTCCGGTTACTACAGTGAGGGGTAGATGGAGATTGGGCTGGCTGGTCCCAGAGTGGTAGAGAGCATGGGGGAGCAAAGGCATAGAGGCAAAGCGGGCTGCCAATAAAAAATAATAAAGGCAGCCCTGGGGTGCCCAAACAGATCACCTAGCGAGCGGATAAAGACATGACTAGAAATGTAAAATGCGGGGAATACATGGAAACTGACAGCAAAGCCGCACCGCTCGCCAATCAGACGCTAGGAAAAGGGACATTGAGGGACAGACACCTGCAGAGAGAAGGGCAGAGGGAGCCGGGATCCCAGAACTCCCACTATTAATGGGATCCCTATTATGATGACATGCAGAGGAACAGTATCGGCCCATAGCTAACAACCGAAAATATAAATTACCATGTATAGTAAATAATCAACAAAACATAGCTACATAGTAAATTTTAGGACCGAGACGAATACAGAATATGTAACAATATACCCAATTAGTAATGACCGAAGGGTCAAGTTTGAATTGTATAATGAGTAAGATATTACGTGTATATATAGACAAACGGATATCATATTTATTATAAATAACAAAAAATGAAATAAGAGAAAAGAACATAATTTGAGACTGTACAGGTGCCCGAACTCCCCCAACAGGGCCTATCACATCCATGGTTATGGACCAGTGGCCCAACACGGGAGGAGCCCTTACATGAAGAAAAAGTACATATATGAGACCACATCATATGGGACAGTACATTTAAGCATAAATTATAAAAGAATATGCATAAAAGTAACAAATCATAGAGTTAGAGTGTTAAATATGAAACAAAAAAACAAACATGCAAAGCCTATAGAATTATTTATTATAGGAATGATTTGAAGCTGATATATTCATTCAAGCCCGGAAATTGAACAGCATTGAGATTATGTATCCATCTGGTCTCAAGCTGTAAAAGCTTTTCATCAATTCCCCCACCCCTAATATGTGTCTCGACATGTTCAAGTGCCGAGAAACCTATATGTTGGGGGTCAAAGTTATGTACTTGGCCAAGATGCCTATTGATGGCTGTAGTGGTAATGCGTTTAAGAGTAGGTTTAATGTGGTCACGAATGCGAACTTGGAAGGGTCGTTTAGTTTTACCAATATAGAAGCAACCACATGTACATGTGGCAAGATATAAAACACCTATTGTTCTACAGTTTACATGGTGTAAAATTTGATGGAAGGATCCATCAGGTAATTGAGTGACTTTGGAATTTGTGATGAATTGACATATATTGCATGACCCGCAAGGGTATGTGCCATTTTCACGACGTATCTGGGTCACTAATGGAGCATAATGACTTCTCGTGAGACGATCTCGAAGTGAGGGACACCTTCTATAGGTGATGTCAGGGCATGTGCCTATAAATTTACTGACTGTGGGGTCCGCTAGAAGTAAAGGCCAGAAGCTATTCACAATTTGACGTGTATGGGCATGCATGGAAGAATAGCGGGTAATAAGTCTTACTGGTTGAGTATCATTTGAGTTTTTAATACTGTAAATTAGTTTGGGCCTATCGAGGTTTTTGACTTTATTGAAAGATCGTTTCAATAATGCATGACTGTAACCTCTACTGATTAGTCTCTGATAAAGTTCTTTGGATGCCTTAAGAAAATCAGCGTCTGAGGTGCAATTGCGTCTGATCCTGAGGTATTGACTATATGGAATACTGTTGAGTAAAGATTGAGGGTGAGCACTTTGGGCATGTAAAATAGTGTTACCTGCAGTGGGTTTTCTAAATAGAGACGTACTGATTACACCAAATTTGTCAATGTTAATAGTCAAATCAAGAAAGTTTACAGATTGCTGACTGAATTCCATAGTGAATTTTAAATTAAAGTCATTAGATCCTAAAGATTCAAAAAATTGTTCTAAGTCATACTGTGATCCAGACCACAATAGTAAAATGTCATCAATATATCTAAACCAATGCAGGATCATGGATTTATAGCCTGACCCTAAATTGGAAAAGAGATGTCTTTCCCACCCCCCCCCCCCCCCCAGGTACAGGTTGGCGTATGAGGGCGCACATCTGGTCCCCATAGCCACACCCTGCACCTGGAGGAAGTGGGAACTGCCAAACATAAAATGATTCTTTGTAAGAATAAATTTCAAAAGATCAAGCACAAAGTTAGCATAGTTGTCAAATTGGGGGCCACGTTCGAGGAGAAGGTCACGAATGACTTCTAAACCCTTGAGGTGTGGAATGCAGTTATATAAACATTCGACATCTAAAGTTACCAGATAGACATTTGGAAGTACAGTCATATTGTGTAATATTTTCAAGAGATGAATTGTGTCTTTCACATAGGAAGGCAATGAATGAACATGGGGTGCAAGATATTTGTCTACAAGGGTACTGGCATTTTCCGTTAGGCAATGGCACCCAGAAACTATAGGACGCCCAGGAGGACTGGTAATTGATTTATGAATTTTGGGTAAAGCATAAAAGGTTGGTATAGTGGGTTCGTTGATTTTCAAAAAATTCCAAGTATTACGATCAATGATAGCGGCTTGATAAGCATGAAATATAAGTTGATCAAATTGATGAGAGAAGTTTTTAATCACTGACGGTGCTATAGGGCGATACCATTCTCGATTATCGAGAATATTATAACACATAGTTTCATAAGCTTTAGTGTCCATCACTACAATATTTCCACCCTTATCTGCCGGTTTAATGACCAGATTAGGATGGGTTTGGAGGGATTTCAATGCTTGGGAGCTCGTTTGGGTTAGATTTGAATGACCTGAAGAGGTGTGTTCAAGATTTTTAATTGCCAGACAGGTTTGTTGTACAAAGGCAGAAATATTAGGGTTAGTAGATAGCACAGGAAAATTCTTAGATTTAGGTTTAAAGGATGTTGGGGGGGTTCATGCACATGACATATATTGCAACATTTACTTGGTACTGCCACGGGCTTTGCGGTACGTATCGCCATTTCTTGCTGGGATCTGGGAGGGACTCAACCTGCATGTGATGTGGGGGCATGCATATAGCCTTGAACTGACATGTATGATGAACGCTATTTTGGCCACATATGTTTATTGATTATGGTATAACTACCCTTTTTTTTCTCTGTATTTCATTAGACCCATTTTTGCGGGTACAAATTGACAAAGTGACCCTGAAGAAGCCATTGTCTGGCGAAAACATGTCGGTCAACTCCATATAACAACTTCTAATGTACCCTTGATCTATACAGTAGTATAGACCTTTTTAATCTATTCTAGTATATATATATATTTTGTATATGTATGGTCCCTCGGTCGCTTTTGGGGCCTCATTTCCCACTCCCAAGTGGGCCCCATTTCGATTGATGGATTAATTTTATCCCTATGTACCTTTTCTCTTGTATGTCCTCAATAACTATTTTTCTAATAAATTGTTTAAAAAATTATTTTACAAAAAGTCACGAGTGTTTCAATTTGTATCTAGTACCGCTATAATCCCCTGCTTCTATCCCTGTTCACCCGTTTGTTCTGTGGTCAGATGGATTGAAATTTCAATAATATATATATATATATATATATATATATATATATATATATATATATATATATATATAATATTATAATATATATATATATATATATATATATATATATATATATTTATACATATAAAAATTTTTTAACCAACCATGGGTACCGCATCCCCTGGACTAAAGAGAGGCACTTTCCGGCTTGTTTTTAGAACTCCGTTCAAAAGCCTGCATCTATTATGGAATGGGCAGCTTGCACATCAGGAGAGACACCATCAGTGCTGAAAGATATATATATATCCACATTTTGGGGCATGAATATGCTCAGGCAAGAATGGGACAACATTTCTCTCAAACTCCAGCAACTGGTCTCAGTTCCTAAATGTTTACAGGGTGGTGTTAAAAATAAAGGGGATATTACACTATGGTTGTACTTTGCCAGCTTTTTGAGATGTGTTGCTACCATCAAATTTTTTTTCCTAAAAATTGTAAATTTTTCTTATTTTAAACATTTGATATGTTTTTCTTTTATTGTGAAAAAATATGGGTTTGAGATTTGCAAATCTACATTCTGTTTTTCTATGTACATTTTTTTTTTTTTTTTTGGAGTTGGGGGTTGTAAATTTGAGTGCATATCGGCTTATTCATTTACATTTTTTTTTTTTTTTTTTTTTTTTTTTTTGTATATTTCCATTTCAGAATCTGGAACGCTTTGAATGACAACTATGGCAATGTAATGCCTGTGGATTGGAAATCCTCTCATACGAGAGCATTGCACTTACCAACACTAAACCTTGCGGAGAAAGCTGTAAGTATGAAAAATGATGGTGGCAAATTGGC
Source organism: Lithobates sylvaticus (assembly GCA_028564925.1). Classification (NCBI taxonomy): domain Eukaryota; kingdom Metazoa; phylum Chordata; class Amphibia; order Anura; family Ranidae; genus Lithobates; species Lithobates sylvaticus. The sequence goes on along the minus strand of CM053028.1, from coordinate 173,447,769 downwards.
TTTTATGGCCTCTTTACACTTTTATATATGCATGCAGCAACAGTTGTACATGTATAAAAGAAGTAACAAGGGAGAAGATGGCAGCGGACGGCAAGGGATTTACCCATTGCATCCCTGAAGTGGAGGCGAGTATTCCTGGGAGATTAGTTAAACATTATACCAAGTTTCTTCTTCTCCCCCCAGTCAGGAAAAAAACAAAAAAGGATTACACAGTACTGGATTTTTTACCTTTTTTTTATTTCCCCCCCCCCCCAAAAAGAGCCGATTGGCGGCTTTCTCCCTGTCAGAGGGGGGGTCTGTGCTGATAATCAGCACACTGTTTATCCTCACAGACCCCATCAAATGTACCCATAAGCTGCCAATCCGTGCCCACCATAGTGCCAATCAGTGCCCAGCATTAACACCTGTCAGTACCTGCCCAATCAGTGCTGCCCATCAGTGCCATCTATTAGTGTCCCTCAATGCTGCATATCGGTGCCCATCAGTGCTGCATATCAGTGCCCATCAATTCTACATATCATTGCCGACTCATCAGTGCCCGTCTGAAGGAGAAAACAACAAAATTTTGTAAAAAGAAAAGAAGAAACTTTTGTTTTTTTATTTATTTTTTTCAAAAATTTCAGTCTTTTTTAGTTTAGCAAATAATAAAAAACCCAGAGGTGATCAAATACCACCAAAAGAAAGCTCTATTTTGTGGGAAGAAAATGATAAAAAATTTAGTTTGGGTACAGTGTTGTATGACCGCAATTGTCATTCAAAGTGCGACAGCACTGAAAGCTCAAAACTGTCCTGGGCAAGAAGGGGCGTATTAAAGTAGTTAAAGAAAAGATTAGGGCTCTCCATAAAGAGGACCTGCCATCCTTTTTTCTATTACAAGGAATGTTTACATTCCTTGTAATAGGAAAAAGTGAGCAAAAAATTAGAGGGACAGTAAAAATAAAGTAAAATAAATGTGAACATTTAAAGCGCCCCCATGCTAAAGCATATGCAAGTCGTGCACGCATATGTGAACGGTATTCGCGCCACATGTGATGTATCATTGCTAACGTTATGAGAGCAATAATTCTTGCGCTAGACCTCCTCTGTAACTGAACAGGTAACCTGTAAAAATGTTTAAAGCGTCGCATATGGAGATTTTTAAGTACCCAAATTTGTTGCCATTCCACAAACGTGTGCGCAATTTTAAACTGTGACATGTTTGGTATCTATTTACTTGGTGTAACATCATCTTTCACATTTTACAAAAAAATTGGGGTATATATTGTTTTGTTTTTTTTCTTCAACCTATTGAAGTGTATTTTTTTTTTGCTCAATTGATCGCCATTTTATTCCCTAAGGTCTCTGCTAAAAAGAAATGTATAGTGTTTGGAGGTTAGAAGTAAATTTTCTAGCAAAAAATACTAATTTAAATTTGTAACCAAAAAGTGCCAGAAAAAGCCTAGTCCTTATGCCACCTACACATGACCGGTTTTCCCGTTGGAATGAACTCAGACGGAAACTGTCTTGCCTACACATGACACCAAAGTCCGTGACGCTTGTACGACGGGACTAGAAAAAGGAAGTTCAATAGCTGCCGTCTCGTACTTCAGAGCCTGCGTCGTTTTTGGTCCGTCGGAACAGCATACAGAGCGATTTTCCCAATAGGAAGTGGAGTTACCCTTTAAAAATGTCTGGGTACAGTGTTGCACGACCACGCAATTGTCATTCAAAATGCAACAGCGCTGAAAGCTGAAAATTGGCCTGGGCAGGAAGGGGGTGAAAGTGCCCTGTATTGAAGAGGTTAAACCAAGCAAGACATGTTGTATCCATTACCAAATAATGTAATGCAGTGCTCGACGAATACCAGGCGCTAGGTCGCATTGGCGACTAGAATTAGCGACCTGGCACCTGAGGCAGCACAGTTCGGGGTATCCTGTCTCCATAGTGCACCCCCCCCCCGCGCGCGCGATGGGCCGCACCAGCAGGTAATTGAGGCCCCGGCTTTGCGGCTTTGCGGCCTTGTGGCCTTGTGCAGTCCTATGGCACCTTCTAGAATCTGGCGCCCTCTTGTGGTGGCCGTTGGTATGACACCCAGCAATGCTAATGGAGCTATTTTGTTTTCACTGCCTGCCTATCTCCTTCACTTAGAACCCCCAAACATTACATATATTTATTTTTCTGACACCATAGAGAATAAAATGGCGGTCGTTGCAATACTTTCTGTCACACCGTATTTGCGCAGCGGACTTACAAGCGCACTTTTTTGGGAAAAAATACTTTTTTTTACGTAAAAAATAACACAACAGTAAAGTTTGCCCAATTTTTTTTTTTTCATATTGTGAAAGAATGTTACGGCGAGTAAATTGATACCAAACATGTCTCGCTTCAAAATTTTGCCCGCTCGTGGAATGGCGACTAATTTTTACCCTTTAAAATCTCCATAGGTGACGTTTAAATTTTTTTTACAGGTTGCATGTTTTGAGTTAGAGGATGTCTAATTATTGCTATCGCTCTACCGATCACGGCGATACCTCACATGTGTGGTTTGAACACCGCTTTCATATGCGGGCTCTACTCTTCTGCAAACAAGCTCGGTGGGACGGGCACGTTTAAAATTTTTTTTTTTTTTTTTTTTTTTCTTATTTATTTTAACTTTTAATTTTTTCACTGTTCTTTTGAAAAAAAAAATGTGTAACTTTTATTCCTATTACAAGGAATGTAAACATCCCTTGTAATAGAAAAAAGCATGACAGGACCTCTTAAATATGACATCTGGGGTCAAAAAGACCTCGGATCTTATATTTACACTAAAATGCAAAAAAAAAAAAATTGCCATTTGAAAAAAAATAATAAAATGTCCCTTTTTAAGAGCTATGGGAAGAAGTGACGATTTGAAGTCGCTTCTGCCCTGCAACGACTTGGAGACGGGCGGGGGCCATCTTCCCCTCACTCGTCTCCATGTCGTTAAAAAAAAAAAGTAAAAAAGAAAACCTGGCTCCTAACTTTTTTAGCTGGCTCCTAGATTCCAAGCAAATTTGTCAAGCCCTGATCTAATGATTATCCTATTTTTATTTATTTTTATTATAGCAATGCATTATGATGATGATCTTTAAACAAAGGATACTTCCTGTATTTGTCTCATACTATAAATATATGGTACTATACTACAGAGCATGGCCACAAATATTTTACAAATGTGGGCATCCAAGGCTAGATATAGCAAACTTGTTACAGCCTTGAGTACACCTTTTTCCATTTAGGTCGATTTTTACTTGTACTTGGAAGGCTTTTCAGTGAGATATGAGATTGAATGGGAAGGTGTGTGTGTGTGTGTGTGTGTGGTTGTCACAATTGTTTAGTTTTTTTATTTTCATGTTTTTGTTTTTTGTTGCCTGAAATTCAACTTTAAAGTGGATGTAAACCCGATTCTTGAAATTTTGAGCTCGGCTCATATATCTGCAGTATCTTTCTTCAAAGCACTGAGTCCCGTAGCTGTCTCTTGCTCGGTAGCTCTGTTATCAGCCTGATAACTTCTCACACGTTCTCCAAGACGGGAGATAGAAGTGTGATTCGGGGGAGGTTGTTATAAATGGATTCGCAGTCCCCTTGCCGGTGTTCTATCGAGAAATGCCCTCCGTCAAAAAAAATGCCCCTGATGGATCTGCACATGCACTGTAGCAAACGTCACTCCAGCTGATGTGTTGACCAGCTGGCGTGACATGAACACAGCGTACGCTCAGATCGTCGAGTAAAAAAAATGTAGTAATTTTTCTATGGGAGAAGCAGTATTCAAAGCTATACAAACAGCGGAGGGAGAATGTACTTGTCAGATTGTGGCTCGCTGTTGCGGGGCATGTTTTCCATGTGCTGAAGGGCGGGCTTTGTGTTGCAGCGCAGCTCTGTTGTGTTGAACGGTGTGTTTTGGCTGTGTCTAAGGACTGGTTGCAACACACACACAACCCGCCCTTCAGTACACCCACTACCCACCCCGCAACAGTGAGGCTCAATCTGCCAAATACTTTCCCCCGCTGTTTGCATAGCATCAGATAATGCCTCCGATCTGTGCATGTGATGTGTTGACGTCACGCCAGCTGATCAACATATCAACTGGAGTGACGTTTGCTACTGCGCATGCGCAGACCCATCTGGGGCATTTTTCGATGGAGGGCATTTCTCGATGGAACTCCATCTAAGACCATTCTTTTCTTCCTTTGCCTATGAGGAGAGGGGATGTGTGCCTTTCCTCCAATCAGATTTATCGGCTGTATGCCCAGGCTTTTCTACAGCGTTAACCAGAAAGAGAAAAACGTTAACACAATCTGCACTTTCTAAAGGATTTATACAGCTGAAGACATAAGATATGCATGTAAAACTTATTTAGGGAGATTTGTTTCATCTCTGTGTATCATCAGAGGCTGTTGACTTCTCTGGGTATTTGTCAGGGTTTACATCCACTTTAAATTAAACCTTCATTGGAGGAAATTTGGGGCTACCATTGGCAGCTTTCTGAAATTGCTAATTTCTTGGCTGTAGTTCTGAACCTTGATTGTTCTAAAAAGCAAGTGAAAGGGTAAGCTTGGCTGCCAGGCAACTAACATTAGCAATAGGAAATTGATAAAAATCTATTCTACATGTTTTGTGAACAATCAACACATGCACTTGCAAGAAAGCAGACCTAAGTGCAGAACTTTACAATCTTCTCTTATTAGTGGTAAAAAAATCTTTTTACGTAGTATAATATAAATATTTCTGCTACTTTTAATGTATCTGTTTTTTCCTGATGCTGGGAAGCGCCTACAAAAAAAAAAAAAAAAATGCCCAGTTTAGTTATCTGGAAACAGAGGACACTTGAGGCTGTTCTTATCCATGTTGCACTAGATTAGTGTAAATTTTTCTATTTAACCGTAAATGGGTCATCTGTCCCCAGGAAATCCTATCGCATTAAGGCTTCATGTACACAGGACGTTTTTTACAACCTTCCCTGAACGATTTAACTTGACAGATAGTAACCCACGTTTAAAACGTCCGTTTTGCTGCGTTTACATGCTGCATTTTAGCACCGTTGCCGTGTTTGCGTTTAGAAGCATTTTTAAAACAAAATTAAAAAAAAAGTGTGTGTGTGTGTATATGTATGTATGTATGTATGTATGTATGTATGTGTATATATATATATATATATATATATATATATGTGTGTGTGTGTGTGTATATGTGTATGTATGTATGTGTGTGTGTGTGTGTGTGTATATATATATATATATATATATATATATATATATATATATATATATATATATATATATATATATATATATATATATATATATATATATATATATATATATATATATATATATATATATATATATATATATATATATATATACACATACATACATACATACATACATACATACATACATACATACATACATACATACATTTTTTTTAATTTTTTTTTTCCAAAATAGCCAAATATAAACGCCTGTAAATGAAACACTGCTAAATTCGAGTTACCGTGTTTAGCTGTGTTTTAGAAGCGTTTGGTGCTTGAAATGCTTCTGAATCCATATTTTTGCACTCCAAAAAAAGCCTCTAAACTCAACTGCCTAGAAACGACTGTAGACGACCCTGTGTACATGTACTGATAAGAGAACATTCAGGAGCAGTTTAAAAAAATGCCCAACTGCTCCTAAACGGCCGTTTTAGCAGCATCAGTGTACATGAGGCCTTAAACCCCCAAAAATTCATGTTTTTCAATTTTGAAAATAAATCAATTCACTTTAGTATATGTTATTTGGTATTGCCTCTGATTTGTCATGGTTTCATTTCTTTACGACGTTGCCTATCAAATATCATGGGCAATTGTGAAATCACTGATGGCTTATAAGAAAATCAACATATTGTCAATGTTATTTTGTCTGGTTGACTGTGATATGATATGGTAGCATATCTTGGATACTCCAACTGGAAGAACTTCTGCCACTGGGCAGTTGTGTGTTCCCACACATGTTTGTGCATCTAGCACATCCCACTACATTCTTTAAAGCAGTTTCACCCAAAAGTGGAACTTGCGCTTTAACCACTTTAAGACAGGGCCTATTTTTCAAATTTGTTTACAAGTGTGTGTATGTGTGCAGGGGCATAATTATAGGGGGTGCAGCAGTCGCGAGCGCAACCGGGCCCTGTGCTGCAAGGTGCCCATGCGGCCCCCTCTACATATGGCCGGTGGCAGCATAGGCGGTTAGGCACTGGGCGCACGGGTGGCTGGAGGTGGGGGGTGACTAGCAGAGCTCAATGCTCGACTACCGCACTAGCTGCTCTTTAGCTGTGCATTCCTCACACAACCTGTGTCCTCTGCCGCTCCTCCGGGTCCCGCTCTCCTGCTCCATGCAGTGCTGCTCAGTCTGGTGTCTGTCCTCCCCAGCCAGAGTCCCGCCCCCTGAGTCCGGCTCACCCTGCACTGCATGCTTCTCCCGGGCAAACAAACTTTAAGCACACCCGGCTCCCCAAAGGACACCACAGGCTTGTCTGCCAGCACCCCCCCTCCTCCCCGTCATACACAGATGTTGACAGGTCTTTCTGGGAGATATGTCCCCTAAGGACAGGGACCCCATTTCCCTTGGGGACAAGGACCCCATCTCCTCTGGAGACAGAGCCAACTTCTCCCCAGAGGACAGGGGCCCAATTTCCCATGAGGACAGGGACCCAATTTCCCTTTCCCTTCTTCCTCTTTGTCTCAAAGGTGTAACATCATAGGTTAGACCTCTGATATCTCATCAAAGTCCCCCAACGGGACTCCTAAAAAAAATTTGTAAAAAATAATAAAAAAAAAACTGCTGATGCCAGTGGTGGAACTACAGGGCTCACAAAAGTCGTACCTGTGACCGAGCCCTGGACTTCCACCACCGGACTCGGAGGGAAGGGCCTCGGCTGGGGTTCAGGGGGGCCCTTCATGGTTTCTTGCACCGGGGCCCTGAAGGTTCTAGTTACACCAGTGTGTGTGTGTGTGTGTGTGTGTGTGTGTGTGTGTGTGTGTGTGTGTGTGTGTTGATTTAGAAAATTACTTGGAACCCCAAAACATTAATTAGACAATACTTTGTCACACCATATTTGCATAGCGGTCTTGCAAGTGCACTTTTTTTGGGGGAAAAAATACAATTTTGAAAAAAAAAATAAGACAACAGTAAAGTTTGCCCAATTTGTTTTTATATTGTGAAAGATGAGGTTGCGCCAAGTAAATTGAGAACCACTGTTACGCTTAAAAATTGCGCCTGCTCGTGGAATGGTGACAAACTTTTATCCTTAAAAATCTCCATATGCGCGGTTTAAAAAATTCTACAGGTTTCATGTTTTCTGTTAGAAGAGGTCTAGTGCTAGAATTATTGCTCTCGTTCGAACGATAGAGGTGATAACTCCCATGTGTGGCTTGAACACCGTTTTCATATGCGGGCGCTACTCATGTATGCGTTCGCTTCTGCACCCGAGCTCGGCGGGATGGGGGAAAGTACATTTATTTAATTTTTAATTTTTTTTTTTTTTACTCTTTATTTTTACAATGTTCTTTTAAAAGAAAAAAAAAAAAAAAAACTCACTTTTATGCCTATTACAAGGCATGTAAACATCCCTTGTAATAGAAAAAAAAGGAAAGACCTCAGATCTTATATTTAAACTAAAAAATAAAAAAAAATTGCTTTTTAAAAGCTATGGGCAGAAAGGAAGTTTTGACGTCGCTTCTACCCTGCAATGGTATGGAGCCATCTTCCCCTCACTCAGATCCATTCCACAGAGGGGAGAGGACGGGATCACCCCAGCCGCTGCCCGGCGGCTCCGGTAAGCGACGGAGGGCACCCAATAATTGATCTCACGGCCAATCCGCTGCAGAGACCACTTTTATCTGAAAGCGGACCGCCCGCTCAAGAAGAGGATACCAGGGTTATGGCAGCTAGCTGCTGCCATAACAATCTTTCTCTTCAAAGTGCCGCCGTATAATGATGGCGGGTGGTCTGCAATGGTTAAGCACTTCTCGCCCCCTTACGTGCCACATTTGGTGTGTGTGTGTGTGTGTGTGTGTGTGTGTGTGTGTGTGTGTGTGTGTGTGTGTGTGTGTGTGTTTTTGTTTTTTTGTTTTTTGAGGGGGGGGAGCGTGTAACTAGTTTTGACAGGTACCCAGCTTCCACTTCCTGCTCTCGTCGCCTCGCCACCTAGGTGACTCCTCCTCTCCCCCTAGGCAACTTCTCCTCTCCCACTCCCTCTCTGCAATCTCTGCGATTTTTGCCTGGTCACTAAGAGTGCAGTGCACTCGCGCATGCGTAGTGTGCACCCAGCTGTGAGGCTGCAAGCTGTCACAGCTGGGTGGCAACACTTGCAATGCCGGCGCCGTGCAGAGGCTTCGGGCGGCCGCATCGCTGGATAGCGGGACAGGTGAGTGCCTGTTTAATAAAAGACACCTTTTGTAGCTGCTGACTTTTAATAAATGTACAAAAGAGTGGAACTCCGCTTTATTATAAAATCCAAATAGAATGAGAGTGGGCCGCAGCAGGTATGTAGACTCTAAACTCGAAACACAAACGCAGTTAAAGAATTTTCTCTTGTTTGTACTTTGTGGCAATCCAAACAAAACCTAATACTGTTCAAAATTTAATTTTTTATTTTTTTTCTAGACGAATGACAATCTAAATATTGACCTATCTGATGACGAGGAGTTAAGGGAACAATTAGACATGCATTCAATCATTGTATCATGCATAAATGAAGAGCCACTCTTCACTGCTGAGCAGGTAAAGTAATGCTCTCCTTTTTTTCATTTTAGTCATCAGTGAGGCTGAATCACACACTGGTGTGGTGACCAGTGTTTTTTGCTGCACTGAGTTAACACTGGTCACCGCAAGGACACACAGAAAATAATTGTTTTTCACGTGTCCCATTCACACTGCATTGCTGTCCGGAGCTGCAATAAAATGCAGACGTGCTGCATTTTATCGCAGTGCACCGTACAGTGACATGAATGAAGTGTACTTTTGTATTCAGTGAGAAAAAAAAGGGAGCTGTGTGATGCACTGAATTGCGCATTACACTGCTCCCTACCACAGTTGGAATGGACAGCTGCTGGAGAGGAAAATGCTGCTGTTTACCTCTCTGGCAGCTGTCCATTTTAGCCCTGAATATAACAATAGATACAATGCCTTGAAAAAGTATTCGTACCCTTTGATTTTTTTTTTTTCCCACATTTTGTCATGTTACAACCAAAGTTGTAAATGAATTAACGTTAAAAGCTTGCGATTTATTATTATTATTTTTTTTATAACCCAACTCTGCTTTAAACTTCTTAATGGCAAACATCCAGGGGTATTCCTTGTATCGGAGGGACCGAGAGGGGTGTCTCTATATATCAAGAATGATTTATGGGTAGAAGAGCATAATGACATTAGTGATGGGGCAAGGGGGAGGTGAAGTCCGTATGGGTGGAAGTAAGCAGGAAGTTTACTATTGGGGTATGTTACAGCCCCCTAACCTGAGGGAAGAGGTGGAGTTGGATCTCCTTTGCCAATTAGAAATGGCAGCAAGACAGGGAAATGTCATCATAATGGGGGACTTCAACTATCCCGACATTCACTGGGCAGAAGGGACAGCCCACTCATTAAAGGACAGCATGTCCCAATTGGTAGATTCCTCGACTAGGAGCAACACATTGCTAGATCTTTTAATTACAAATGATACAGATCTGATGGCAGCTGTGGAAATATGAGACAACTTGGAAAATAGCAACCATAGGATTATTACATTCCAAATGAATCATAGAAAAGGGAGGCACGAGGGGAGTACAAGAACACTAGATTTCAAAAGAGCCAACTTTTCTAAACTGCGCACAATGCTGCAGGATATTAAGTGGGACCAAATCCTTGAAACATTGCGGAAACGCAGAGGAAAAATGGGAATGCTTTAGGAATATATTAAATGTATCACTGAGTGCATTCCAAGGAGTAATAAATATAGCAGATCAAAGGGTAAACCTGGCTGGCTGAACCAAAAAGTAAAATGTCATACAAAGGCCAAACATTGGCTTTTAAAAAGTACAAAGCTGGGGGGGGGTCTTTGTCGGCATTCAAACAATACAAGGAATGCAATGTGAGGTGTAAGAACACAATTAGGGTGGCTAGAAAAGAATATGAGAGACACATAGCGGAGGAGAGTAAATCCCAAGAAGTTTTTTAAATATATCCTCGCCTTTAAATATATTAAAGGCGAGGACGGAACACTTGGGCCCCATAAAGCATGAGGAACATAAGGTGGTCATAAATAAGAACGCAGCTGTGCTAAATGCTTTCTTCACCTCAGTCTTCTCACAGGAAAAGGAGGGGTATACTGAACAAGACAGTATGGTTAGCGACTAGTCACAGGATCTACCCCTCTGGCTAACAGAGACCGGAATCAGGAAAAGATTAGAAAAGCTTAACGTAAATAAATCACCGGGATCAGATGGCTTACACCTGAGAGTCCTTAACCACTTAAGTCCCGAAGGATTTTACCCCCTTCCTGACCAGAGCACTTTTTTTACAATTTGGCACTGTGTTGATTTAACTGACAATTGTGCGGTCGTGCGACGCTGTACCCAAACAAAATTTGCATCCTTTTTTCCCACAAATGGAGCTTTCTTTTGGTGGTATTTGATCACCTCCTGCGGTTTTTATTTTTGGCGCTATAAACAAAAAAAGCGACAACTTTGAAAAAGAAAAATATATTTTTAACTTTTTGCTATAATCTCCCCAAAAAAAAAATCTTCATCAGTTTATGCCGATATGTATTCTTCTACATATTTTTTGTAAAAATCGCAATAAACGTATATTGATTGGTTTGCGCAAAAGCTATAGCATCTACAAACTATGGGAAAGATTTATGGCATTTTTATAATTTTTTTTTTTTTTTTTTTTTTTACTAGTAATGGCGGTTTCTTCGGTCTATGAACCGTAGAGATGCATTGTATCTCTTCATTATCTCTTTTTCTTTGACAGCTCTGGCTCTGCACTGTTCGTTGTCAATTAGAGCTGACAATGACAGTCAGCATCGGCAAGTGAGGGAGCCTGTCTGTACAGACTGCCCCCCTTACTATATGTACAGCTCTTTCTTATCGTACATCACGGGACAAAGCCATAGTAGTTACTATGTGGGTTATAGGCCACCTTCAGGTGATGGACACTGGCACGCCCTGAGACAAAAAGTGAACTCCCTATATAACCCCTCCCACTACTGGGAGTACCTCAGTTTTTTCGCCAGTGTCTGAGGTGTTGGTCATGAGTAAAGATGTGCTGTGTTGAGCTCCACTGGAGAAATCCTTGCTGGGGCTAGCCATGCAGCCGGATCCATTCAAAGTGTCTTTTTGGCCGAATTGAATGGTACCCGGACCTCGTATCTGAAGAAACCTAGGTTTTGCCTGTAACCCTTCTCTTTTTAGAGGGCTGGGCCCCCGGGATCCAGTACTTTTTGGTATTAAGGACATAACGTTAAGCAGACCTCAGGTAAGTCTGGGGGGGTTCCCTCTCCCCACCAGACGCCCCCTTATGCTGTTTCTTCTTCCCCCCTCTTCTCAGGGAAAGAGTGCCGCAAGAATAAAAAAAGGCGCCAACGTCACGCCGCTCGGCGGCTTCCCAACCCCCCCCCGTCATTCCTTCTTTCTCCCTGTGGATCCCATAGGATCAGGAGTCGAGCGTGGGAAAGCTATTTTTGAAAAAAAGAAGGGAATCACCATAGGCAACAGGGGGGGGGGGGGGCCTTAGCGTGGCGTCCTTCAACGTCCAGTGCGGGAAGGTATGTTTTAAAAGGCACCATTTGTGCTGTTACCTGGAGGAGGGACACGAGCAAAGGTGGCATATGAGAGGTTTGGTGACACAGGCATTCCTTTTGACACATTTACTACTGCATCAAGCTGAGCATCAATAGCAGTGACAGAGCTGGACTATTGCTCAAGCAGTGGATGCATTCCTTCTAGTAGTACCTCTGCTTTGTGCATCGGACTATGGTCGGAAGGGGGGGGGGGTGGGACACCTCAAAAAAGGGCTCTAGAAGGACTTTTACAGTCACGCGAAAGCCTAGAACCATCGCAAAAAAGATGACATCCTCCCCTGAGAGTAATATGGCTGGTCAGAGTGAGCCTTCAGGAGGGGCAAGTGTTACAGCTGCTCTTAACACTGCAGCCCCTGTGTATATTACTAAGGAGGTTTTTTCTTCAACCATTTTAAGCTTGGAGCAAAAAATGTATGCTTTAATTGCATCCCAGAGTGGGACTAGGTGCAGCAGGTCCCCGTCCATTGCTCAGGACACTCTCTTGCTGAGGAACAAGGAGCAAGAGATGACACATTTCTTTCAAGGCTGAAGTCTCCTCTTCCGAAGAACCTGATACGGATGTCGGGTTCGCAGGAAAGATTGTTGGTACAGTCTCTCACTGAATTTGTCCGCTCCACATTTTTACTACCAAAAACTTCTGGTTTGGGTTCACTAAAGCCTCGCCAATCTGTTCATTCTTTTACTAGCCATTCATGGCTAAGGAAGCTAATGTATTCTGAGTGGGATCACCCATATAAACAGTTTTTTCCTCCGAAAAAGTTTTCAATACTTTATCCCATGGAGGAAGAGTTTTTTTTTTTTTATAAATTCCATCAATTGACGCTGCTATATCTTCTGTAAACAAAAACCTGACTTGTCCACTAGACAACGCTCATATGCTAAGGATCCAATGGATAAGAAGTTGGAGTTCCTTTTTAAAAACTATATTTCGCTGACAGGTTCCGTCGTTCAACCTGCACTGGCAGTCATCGGAGTATCTCATTTCTAAAGGACCAGTTCATAGAGGTACTCAAAGTTATTCCTGATCAACAGGCCCAGGAGTTGGCATGCGTATCAGATGTGTTATGTTTTACAGTAGACGCTATGAAAGATTCTATTCTCCAGGCCTCACGGCTCATGCTAGGGCTGGTACATGTGTGTAGAATCCTATGGTTGAAAAATTGGTCAGCCGAAGCCCCATGCAAAAAGCTCTTGGACAGTTTTTTTTTTTTTTTTTCCTTTTTTATGGTGGGCGGTTGTTTTTGAAACTATCTGGATAAGTATATCCAAAGAATTTCTAATGGAAAAAGTTCCCTTTTACCGGTTAAGAAGAAGTTTAAGCATTTTTCTTTTAAACGTGCTTCTTCTCCAGTGCCAGGGGCATCAGCCTCCAGGCAGTCAGGTTCAAGAGGTAAACCTCAGTGTCAGTCCCAGGGCCAAAAAAGGACCTGGGGGAAGAAACTCGCAAAACGGAATACTAAAGCCTCCTTATGAAGGTGTGCCCCCGCTCGCTCGAGTGGGGGGAAGGCTTCTACAGTTTTCAAAGGTCTGGCAGTAACAATGTCAAGATGGGTGGCTTCCTCAATTTCTCTAGGTTACAAACTAGAGTTCTGAGAGTTCCCATCTCCTCGTTTTCTCAGATTAAACGTTCCCAGAGATCCAGTGAAAAAGAAGTCTTTCTAGTTTTGGATCATCTCTTGTCTCAAAGAGTGATATTGGTGGTCCCATTGGAAGAGCAAGGTTTGGGGTTTTATTCAAACCTGTTCACGGTTCCAAAACCAAACGGGGATGTTAGACCCATTTTAGAGCTCAAAGATCTAAACCAGTTTTTGAATATCCGTTTTTTTCGCATGGAGTCAATACGATCAGTAGTCGCCATCCTAGAAGGGGGAGAACTTCTGGCGTCAATCGACATCGATACTTATCTCTGTGTGCCGATTTTCCCCGCTCACCAGAAATTTCTACGCTTCGAGGTAGAAAATCTTTATTTCCAGTTTGTAGCTCTGCTTTTTCGGTCTAGCTACTGCACCTCAAGTGTTTACAAAGGTCCTGGCTCCTCCTTTAGCCAGGCTAAGGGCTCAAGGTATAACGATACTAGCCTACTTAGACGATCTACTCTTGATAGATCAATTGGTAGCCTGCTTAAACCAAACATTGGTCACTGCAGTCAGCTACCTGGTATACCTAGGTTGGATTCTCAACATGGAGAAATCCTCCTTTAAAACCATCAAGGAGATGCAATACTTGGGGCTGTACATATACAGCTCAGAAGAGGGTGTTTTTGGCTCAGGAAAGGATCAGTTCCATAAAGGAACTGATTCAGTTGGTCAAAACAAAGAAGAATCCTTTTCGACTTTCCATGAAATTGTTGGAAAAGATGGTGGCTTATTTCAAGTCAGTTTCGTATGCGCTGTTTCATTCAAGACTGCTGCAAAACAGTTTTCTGTCAACTTCGATCAAGAAGGTCCAAGCTCTGGACTTCCCAATGTGTGTCAAAGCCTCAATTGGTTGATATCCAAGAATCTTCAAACAGGGGAATCCTTTCTCCCAGTTACCTGGAAGGTGGTAACAGATGCCAGCCTTCTGGGCTGGGGAGCAGTCCTGGAAGAAGCGACTGTCCAAGGGAAATGGTCCAAATCAGAGATGACCTTGCCCATCAATATTCTAGAGATTCGGGCAGTACACCTGGCCCTGGGGGCCTGGACGTCCAGACAACGGAATTGTCCTGTCAGAATCCAATCCGACAATGCCACAGCGGTGGCCTATATCTATTACCAAGGGGGCACGAGAAGTCGTGTGGCTCAGAAAGAGGTGAATCATATTCTTTCTTGGGCAGAAAACAACATTCTTTGCCTATCAGCAATTTTCATTCCAGGGATAGAGAATTGGCAGGCGGACTACTTGAGTTGCCAACAATTGTTCCCGGGAGAATGGTTCCTTCTTCCCGACATCTTTCTGTTAATATGTCAAAAATGGGGCGTACCGGACGTGGCTCTGTTTTTTGCGTCCAGGTTCAACAACAAGATCAACAACTTTGTGTCAAGGACAAGGGATCCGATGGCATACGGAACAGATGCCTTAGTCTTTCCGTGGGATCAGTTTTCACTGATCTATGCATTCCTTCCTGTTCTGCTGCTTCCGCGTCTTCTTTGCAGGATCAAGCAAGAAGGGAAGGAGGTGATTCTGGTGGCCCAGGAGATCTTGGTTTGCCGAGATCATAAAGATGGCTGTAGGGGACCCTTGCACCCTACCACTGTGGCCAGACCTTCTCTCGCAATGTCCGGTATTCCATCCTACCTTACAAACGCTAAATTTAACGGATTGGCTATTGAGACCTACATTCTAAAGGGCTGTGGGCTGTCAGCTTCAGTAGTTTCTACTTTGGTTAATGCTAGGAAGCCGGCCTCCAGAGTCATATATTAGAGTCTGGAAGGCATATGTCTCCTGGTGTGAATCCAGGGGTTGGCACCCCAGAAAATTATATCATAGGTAGGCGCCTTGAATTCCTACAGATGGGATTAGAAATGAAGCTTGCCTTTAAAGAGGAGTTAAGAGGAGGATAAAAAAAATAAAAAAAATAAACAAATGCTGCAGCTGCTGACTTTTAATAATCGGACACTTACCTGTCCCAGGGTCCAGCGATGTAGGGGAACGAAGCCCTGCTCGTTTCCCCCTCCGCTCTGCGGCACCGGCATTTTTACTGTGGGCACCAGGCTGTGGCTTCACAGCTGGGCACCTACTGTGCATGCGCGAGCGGTGCCGCACTCTGTGATTGGCCGTGCAGTCATCTGGGACCTGAGGGAGGGGGCAGAGCTGAGCCCTTCCTGCGCCAAGGGGAAGTGATGTCACCAGCCCAGGCACTGAAGGAGGCAGACTACGAGGGACCCCCGAGCAACAGACATTTCGCGGTGAGTTAAAAAAAATATATTTTTCCAAATGTTTTATTTTTTTTAAGGAATTTTAATCCTTATTTATTTTTTTTGAGTGCAACACCACTTTAAGTACGATCAAGGGCCAGGTGTCGGCCTCATCAGTGTTTTTTCAACGACCACTTGCTTCACACTCTCTGGTTCGTAACTTTATTCAGGGGGTAACGCGGCCTAATCCACCAGTTAAGTCACCCCTGAACCCTTGGGACTTAAATTTAGTCCTGTCGGCTTTACAAAAACAGCCTTTTGAGCCAATTCAAGATATTCCTTTGGTCCTCTTGATGAGGAAAATCATTTTCTTGGTTGCCATATCTTCTGCAAGAAGAGTATCAGAGTTGGCTGCTCTTTCATGTAAAGAGCCATATTTGATTAGTCATAAGGATAAGGTTGTATTGCAGCCTCATCCTAATTTCCTACCAAAGGTAGTGTCAGGTTTTCTTTTAAAACAGGATATTGTTCTGCCTTCATTTTTTCCAGAACCTCGCCTTCTGTGGAAGAAAAATCACTACATTCTCTTGATGTGGTGAGAGTGGTCAAGGTCTATTTGAAAGTGACTGCTCAGATTTGTAAAACCAGATGTTTTGTTTGTATTGCCAGACAGTCCTAAAAGAGGACAGGCAGCAACTAAATGGATTTGTCAAGTGATTGTTCAAGCAGATGTAAAAGTGCAGTGTACTGCAGGCTGCAGTATAAGTCCTCTGGTCTCTTAGTGCCCTACTTTTTGTTGTCTCCCTCCCTTCAGTTGGCATTGCTATGGGACATCCCACATAGTAACTACTATGGCTCTGTGTCCTGTGATGTACGATAAGAAAATAGGACTTTTATAACAGCTTACCTGTAAAATCCTTTTCTTTGAAGTACATCACGAGACACAGAGGTCCCTCCCTTCTTGGTATACACGTGTATTGCTTTGCTAAAAAACTGAGGTACTCCCAGTAGTGGGAGGGGTTATATAGTAGTGCTTTTTTTGTCTTAGGGCGTGCCAGTGTCCTTCACCTGAAGGTGGCCTATAACCCACATAGTAACTAATATGGCTCTGTGTCCCGTGATGTACGTCAAAGAAAGGGATTTTACAGGTAAGCTGTTATAAAAATCCTATTTCACCCCCCCCCAAATGATAGCTTTAAAGCCTAAGGGTAAAAAAAATCTGGCAATTAAATTTAAACAGCTGACGGTGACAGTCAGCGGCAGCAAGTGAGGCAGCCTGTCTGTGAAGACTGCCCCTCGCTGTGTATATTGCTATACTGCTCTCCTGCCTTTCCCTGCCATAACCCCCCCCCCCCCCATAGTGACTGGTTGCCCCTAACAACCTATGCAAAAACAGATGAAAGACTGATCATTTGTCAGGACTTTGATCCGTTTCATCCAAAGAGATGGCGGCGGGAAGGGACTGCGGTGGAGAGGACGGCACTGGGAGAAGACTGAGCTATTAATAAAAAAAGCTGTTTTTTAAAAAAAAAATTTTACTTTTCACTGCCGTTTTGGTGAATGGGCCGGGGTATGAAGTACCCATTCACATAGGGGAGTGCCAGGATCTGTTAAAGGGGGCCCCAGATTCCGATAAGCACACAGACCCTGACAACCACCGGCCATCAACATGGGGTGCAAGGTGCTTTTGGGGTGGGGGGTGCTCCCTCGACCCCTCCCTCGCCCCCTCCCTTTGCTGACCTGCCGGGCTGCATGCTCGGATAAGGGTCTTGTCTGGTATGGATTTTTTTTTTTTTTTTTTTTTTTTTTTACATTCAGCTGATGGCTCGTCGCTTTGGTAAGGACATGGAGGCTGATGCCCGTGTGAAAGGGGCCTTGTTCTTCTGTTTTTTTTTTTTTTTTTTTTTTCTTTTTTATCTTTGTTAACTTAAATCTACACCGTAGTTAATTTAGTGACTTCACTCAAGAATTTCTGCTTTAGCTAGTCTCAACAAGCTGGTTTTGGATCAGTGTATTCTCAGCAACAACTTTGGAGACCATACCTGGACTCTTCTGGACTAGAGGATTTTGGGCCTAGCCTGAAATGTGACTTTCTAGTACAGGGCTTTGCATTGTGGAGCTTTACATACCTTTTTGTGTGCTGTTATTTAGCCACAGAGTGGTATTTGGACCCAGAACCATGTCAGAGCCCTAGGTGTAACCCAGTTTCTAAAGACCTACTTTTGTGAGTAATACCAGTCGAGCTTTAGCACCTGGAGTTTATCTTTTGTTTTTTTTATTTTATTTTTTGGGGGGAAAAAATCCTACCACAGCTGATTTCACTGCAGTAAGGGTTTAGTATACTCTTTCTAAGGAATCCTGTCTAAGGGAAGAAACATCCCCCTGCTGCTTCTGAAGCACTACGTGGACCGTTTGGTCTTCAATCTCATTTCACCTTTGGCCTACCTTGACTTTGGTCACCTCTGGCTGCCTGCCACTCTCATCAGCACCAGCTGCTTGAGTTTGTGAGAAAACCAGGCCTTGCCTTATTTTGGACCTATTTCTTTTGCCATGTGGTGCAACTGTAATGGGTGTCCTCAGCTCATACACTCCTATTGCCTCTAGGGAATTTAGTCCATTCTTCTACTAAGACTTTAAAGAATTTATCATTGGCCTCTGCATGATATTGTGATAGAGTTCTTTGCTTTAACCACTTGCATACCAGGCACTTAAACCCCCCTCCTATCCAGACCAATTTTCAGCTTTCGGTGCTCTCGCGCTTTGAATGACAATTACTCAGTCATGCAACATTGTCCCCAAATTAATTTTTTGTCCTTTTTTTTTTTTTTTTTTCCCCACAAATAGAGCTTTCTTTTGGTGGTATTTGATCACCTCTGGGTTTTTATTTTTTGCGCTATAAATGAAAAAAGACCGAAAATTTTGAAAAAAAAAAAAAAACATTTGTTTCTGTGATAAAATTTAGGAAATTATTAATTTTTCTTCATAAATTTTGGCCACAATTTATACTGCCACATATCTTTGGTAAAAATAACCCAAATTAGTGGATATTATTTGGTCTTTGTGAAAGTTAGTCTACAAACTGTGGTGCAAATTATACAAAATTGATCGCACCTGATGTACTGGTGGCCTATCTCATATCTTGCGACCTGAACAAGCCAGGAAAGTACAAATACCCCCCAAATGACCCCTCTTTTGAAAGTAGACATTCCAAGGTATTTAGTAAGAGGCATCGTGAGGTTTTTGATGTCATTTTTTTCCCCACAATTCTTTGCAAAATGAATTATTTTTTTCCACAAAATTGTCATTGTAATAGGTTATTTCTCTCACATGGCATGTGTATACCACAAATGACACCCCAAAATAAATTCTGCTACTCCTCCTGAGTATTACGATACCACATGTGTGGGACTTTTTCACAGCCTAGCCACTTGGAGAGGCCCAACATGCAGGGAGCGCCATCACGTGTTCTAGGAGCATAAATTACACATCTAACTTGTTGACTACCTATTACACTTTTGAAGGCCCTAGAGCACCAGGACAATGGCACGTGGCACTGATGTGACACTGATGACAGATGGTACTAATACGGGGCACTGATGACACGTGACACTGATGACAGATGGCACTAATATGTGGCACTGATGAGAGGTGGCACTAATATGTGGCACTGATGATACGTGGCATTGATGACACGTGACACTGATAACAGATGGCACGTGACACTGACAGGATGAACTGATGACAGATGGCACTGATATGGCACTGACGGCAGGTGGCACTGGCAGATGGCATTGGGCACATTTCTTTTTTTTACACTTCCGGCGCTGCAGCCGTTCATCTCCCCCTCCTCACGCGCTGTCTCTGTGTGAGGAGGGGGAGCGGCGCTGAGAGATGATCTCGTATGTTTACATAAGAGATCATCTCCCATTGGACCCGCTGATCGCGCTGTAAACGGCGGCTGTGATTGGCCGTTTACAGCGATCTGTGATTGGCTGTGTCCAAGGGACACGGCCAACACAGAATTTCCCTGCCGCTCGTGAGCACGCACAGGGAACGGGGAAAGGGGAGGACGTCATATGACGCCCTCCCGGGAATTGACATCCGCGCCGAGGCCGTCATTCGGCTACGGCCGGATTTCAAGTGGTTAAAAGGGAAGTTGGTCTCTGTCCATTGTAGATGCTCCAGTGATCCACCAAAACAAGCATACAACCAAATGAGTTTATAGTTTTTTCAAATTTCCAAATTCCACTGACAGGCATACTTTTTACTTGGGTCCTAGATTGAATGGAAGTCGAATGTCTTTGCGTCTTGTTGGCGGTCACTTTTTATTTGCAAAACTACTTTAATTGGGTAGATGGTGGGCTAAATGTTTGCATGGCATCTAAATTGCTGGTTTTTAAATTTTACCTATGGTTTCCTACATTTTTAAGTTTTGTTTCCAATTCTGTTTTAAGGCTATAGGGGTTTATAGACCTCCTAGGACTATGATGCTTACTAGTCGGTTGTATCCTTTCTCCTATCCTTCTTTTTTTTTTTTTTTTTTTTTCTCTGTATAGGTTATAGAAGAGATTGAGGAAATGATGCAGGAATCTCCTGATCCAGAAGAGGATGATACTCCTTCCCAGTCAGACAGACTTTCTATGCTTTCACAGGATATCCAGACACTAAAGAAGTCCTCTACAAATAGTAACTATGAAGATCGTAAGTAATCAAGCTAACATATGTTAAAACATCCTTTTGTTGGGTTTCACAGAAACCTCCTAAAATGCTGTCTTTATTTTGTTTATTTTTATTTAGATGGTTTACATGTTTTTTAAATTTCTTTGCGTTAATCGTTTCATGTACATTATTTAAGTGGAAGTTCAGTCATTTTTTTTTCATCTTTCCATCTATTAAATCCTCCGCCCTTGTTTTATCTTTGGACCTATTGGATAGTAAAACATTTTTTTTCTGCCAGTAACTACCTTATGCAGCCCACTTCCTGTTTTCTTGTCTGGTAAAAAGCCTAGGCTTATGACATCATGCACGGAAGATTTCTTCCAAACTCCACTCTAAATCGCTACCAAAGTCAGGGTCCTCGGACAGCCTAATAACAGCCCCAGGCCGCCACAGCCAAAGCCTTTTGTTGGGGTGTTGTCTGCTGTCCATAGGCACATTTGGGCTACATAGCCGTGGAGGGCTCTGTTGCTCTCATCCAACCTCATCTCTGCCTGGACCAGCCTGGTTAACTGAGCTTTCCTGTCCTTGTGCAGTTGTCTCGCCAAAAGCTCCATTCGCACTTCGTACTGCAACCAGTACCTTTCCTGGAAGGAGGAGAGACTTTTTCCCTGGTGCCACTGCTCACGGGCTAGCGCTTCCTTCCAGCGCTCCCAGCGGACAGAATCTAATCATCTCAGCAGGACCTGCTCTGACACTGGTCCCCCTGTGCTGTATCCACATCTCTCGCAACCACCTTCTGAATTCCTCTTCCAATAAGGGCTGGTATCTGTACCTCTCCTGCTACCCGGACCTTGTGGCGGTTTGGATGTTCCAGACTGCAGGAAGCCTCCCACTGCTTGCCACCAATGTAACGGTACGTCCCACACTCCACTTGAGTGCTCCCGTTTTATATATCGTATCCTCCAGTCTGAATATAGATTTTACAGCCACTTGCAACCAAGAACTAGGCAGTACTCGTTTTGGCTGCAAAGCTGGAACATGAACTGTTTATTTGATCCCCCCCCCCCCCTCTTTGCATAATAAAATTGGGTGGGGTAGACTTTACCTCCACAAGTAGCATGACACAGGTGTATTCCAACTTCTCTCCCCCTCCCCTCTCACAGCTAATCCAGAGACCTATTGGGTGGCAAAAATATGAATGCAATCTATACACTGGGGGAGAACCTCTGGGGGAATCTAGGATGGAAAAGGACCTGGGGGTCCTAGTAGATAGGCTCAGCAATGGCATGCAATGCCAAGCTGCTGCTAACAAAGCAAACATAATATTGGCATGAATTAAAAAGGTGATCAACTCTCCCGCTCTACAAGACTCTATGGTCCAGCCCCACCTAGAGTATGCTGTCCAGTTCTGGGCACAAGTCCTCAGGAAGGATGTACTGGAAATGGAGCGAGTACAAAGAAGGGAGAAGAGACGTTTGAGAGCGGATATGATTTCAATATAAAAATACCGTACCGGTGACCCCACAATGGGGATAAAACTTTTTCGCAGAAGGGAGTTTAACAAGACACGTGGCCACTCTTTAAAATTAGAAGAAAATGGGTTTAACCTTAAACTACATAGAGGGTTCTTTACTGCAAGAGCGGCAAGAATGGGGAATTCCCTTTCATGAATGAATGATTTGTATAGCGCTGCAAATGCGAACTGAATCGCCTCAAGGCGCTTGGTCTGTCCTGTGTTGTCCTGCTTATTAGAAAAGGTGGGTCTTGAGTTTTTTTTTTGTTTTTTTTTTTGAAGGCCTGATGGTTTTCTTCCAAGCGGATGTTGGTGGGTAGAGCGTTCCATAGCCGAGGTCCTTGGACTGCAAATCTTCGTTCTCCCTTAGATTTGTAGCGGGCTTTGGGGATGAGAAGGCGGTTTTGGTTTGTTGATCGAAGGCTGCGATTAGGTATGTATTTTTTTTATTTTCTCACATAGGTATTCCTTTTCAGTTTCCTTGTGTACATTTGTGGGTGAGGTAGAGGGTCTTGATTGTGATCCTATTTTTTACCGTTAGCCAATGGAGGGTCCTCAGGGATGGGGAGATGAATTCCCAGGGTTTCTTTCCCATGACTAGTCTTGCAGCTGTGTTTTGGACGACTTGTAGGCGTGCAATCTGGTAATCAGATAGTCCTATGTAGAGGGAATTTGCGTAGTCGAGTCGCGAATTGATGATTGTTACAACTACTACTGCTTTCTCCTTTTCCGGAATGAAGGGGATGAGTCTGCATAGCAGGCAGAGAAGATGATGGGATCCGCTGACTACTGATCATATTTGTGCATCCATAGTCCTCTCTGAGTCAAAGATGACTCCGAGGCTTTTGGCTTTGTTGCTTGGAAGGATGGTCTGTCCAAGGATGGTCGGTGGTGTCCATGGGGTCTTAGTTTTTTTTACTTCTGTTTGCATTGAGGAGCAGAAGTTATGTTTTCGATCCATTGAGTTGGAGGGAGCTAGTGGTCATCCAGTCATCTATCAATGTGAGACATTTTTCTAGTTCCTGGTATTGGTCTTTTTGTCCAGTGATCTGGAAGTACAGTTGAGTGTCGTCCGCATCAATCCGATTTGCTGATGATTTTGAAGAATGGACGTATGTAAATTATGAAGAGTACTGGTGACAAGGGTGATCCTTGAGGGACTCCATAAGAAATTGCCCGGGTTTCAGAAGTGAAGACTCCTAGTTTCACTGTCTGTGACCGGTTTCCTAAGAAGGAAGCGAACCATGGAAGATCTAAATCTGTAACTCCTGGCACTTCTTTGAGGCGGATGAGAAGAGTATTGTGGTCCACTGTGTCGAATGCTGCGCTAAAGTCCAGCAGTACCAAAAGACACGATTCTCCGTCAGTCGCTTCCAGGGCGGCGTCCCATATTTTCAGAAGTGCCGTTTCTGTGCCATGGCCTGGGTGGAAGCCTGATTGCAGTGGGTCCAAGAGTTTGTGTGTGTCCAGGTGATGTTGTAGCTGTTGTACTACTGCTTTCTCCATAATCTTGGAGATGGTGTTCAGGCTTGTTACCGGTCTGCGATAGTTAGGATCTTTGGGGTCGAGGTTGGATTTCTTTAGGAGTGGTTTGATGATGCCTTGCTTGAGGGCGATTGGGACAAACCCTTCTTTGAACGACTGATTTACTAGGTGTGTAATAGAGGGGGCCAAGATGTCGGAACATTCTTTCAAGAGTTTAGTGGGAATAATGTAATTTGGCGATGTACTGTCTCGGAGGCTCTTGATGATTCACGTGGGCAGTTTAAGGCTTTTGAGAGGGTGTTTGAGAAATGTTCTTTTTTTGCTTTGAAAATTGCTTTATGATATTTCTTGGTCAGTATTTTGTATTCTGTGTGACTTTCCTTTGTAGAATTTCTTCTCCAGGCTCTTTCAGCTCTTCTGTGTTCCCGTTTCAGTAGAGTAATAGTGTCATTAAACCATCCAGAAATTTTCCTGCAGATGGGTGCTCTGTTTCGGGGCGACTGCGTCTGCTGTTTGTAGTAATGCCTTGTTTAAGGAGCTGAGTGTTTGTTCTGTTGAGTGGTTTAGATTTAGCGTTGCTATTTTGTTTGATAATGTGGTTTTGAAGATGTCCGAGTGTAGTTTCTTATGCGATCTGGTCCAATGTGTTGTTGCTGACTGGTTTGGTTTTTGGAGGGTGGTGTTGGTGGCGATTTCAAATTTGATAGCGTGGTGGTCTGTCCATGGTAGCGGTATGTTGATGTCCATATTTTGTTTGAAGATGAGGTCCAGAGTGTGTCCTGTCCCATGAGTGGGAGTGTTTATTAGTTGTTGAAGCCCTAGTTCTTCCAGTTGGTTAATGCAGGCGGTGGCAATGGCGTCTTCGGTGGAGTTTGCCCAAAGGTTGAAATCCCCGAGTACCAGTATCTTGTTGGTTTTCAGGGTGTGTAACAAAATGAATTCAGTGAGGGGTATCGGTAGATTTGTCTTTGGTCCTGGTGGTCTGTAGCATCGCAGCATGTGGATGGTCTCTTGCAGTGTTTGAATATGTAGAGTAAGTGTCTCCATAAAAGTCACTGAGTCCTGTACCGTTGATTTGAAGATCACTGCTAGGCCTCCTCCTTTTTTCCCTATTCTATGCTTAGGATCCTGTAGTTTTCCAGCACCAATTCTGTTAGGATGGTGTTTTACAGGCGGTGGTCTCAGCGGGGAACATCAATGGTTTCAAAAAACTATTGGATAAGCACCTGAACGACCGCAACATACAGGGATATATAATGTAATACTGACATAATCACACACATATGTTGTACTTTGTCTTTTTTTTTTTCAGCCTCACCTGTTACTATGTAACTAATATACATCCCGTAATGGGTTGCTCCCAAGGCAGACACAAACAATAGAACAATGGGATACAGCCACACTTCAAACTATCTAGTAAAGAGCCTACAACTGTATGAGACTATATATATTATTATTACACACAGACGGACTATTCCAGTGTGGGTGTACAGCGAGTCTGACTAGTGCCGATCAGACAGGCGTTCTCGGTCACCCTGTGCC
This sequence comes from Lithobates sylvaticus, assembly GCA_028564925.1. NCBI lineage: Eukaryota > Metazoa > Chordata > Amphibia > Anura > Ranidae > Lithobates > Lithobates sylvaticus. The sequence continues at coordinate 173,422,914 of CM053028.1, read as the reverse complement.
ACCCTGTGCCCCTAATAGTCAGGGTCACTTACACATAGGAGGGGGCCGAGGGAGCTGGACAAGGAGATTCCAGTGCTCTCCAAGGTAAGCTAGGTTCCACAAGCCTCCCGCCCAAAGTGACCCCGTCACAACTTCTCATTGAGATGCACTGGCCAATATCTTTTATTCAATATGCTCTTAACCGCTTGCCGATCAGCACACGCCGATGTACATCGGCAGAATGGCGCTGGTAGGCAAAAGGGCGTACAGGTACGTCCACTTTAAGAAGCAGGGGTGCAAGTGTGCCCGGCGGCGCGGGACCGCCGCGGTCTCCATGACCACGGGTCCCACGGACTCTATGTGCGCCTGGTGCCCGCGATCGTGTCACAGGGCAGAAGAACGGGGAGATGCTTTTGTAAGCAAAGCATTTTCCTTGTTCTGTATAGTGATAGGACAGTGATCACAGCTCTCTCTCTCTCTCATCGAGAGCTGTGATCACTATCCTGTGTGTTGAAGTCCAGCCCCCTAACAGAATCACTCCCTAGGACACACTTAACCCCTTCACTGCCCCCTAGTGGTTAACCCCTTCACTGCCAGTGTCATTTACACAGTAATGCATTTTTATAGCATCGATCGCTGTATAAATGACAATAGTCCCAAAATAGTGTAAAGAATGTCCGATGTGTCCGCCATAATGTCGCAATCTCGAAAAAAATCGCAGATTGCCGATATTACTAAAAAAAAAAAAAAATGCCATAAAACTATCCCCTATTTTGTAGACGCTATAAATTTTGCGCAAACCAATCAATATATGCTTATTGCGATTTATTTATTTTTTTACCAAAAATATGTAGAAGAATTCATATCGCCCGAAACTGAGGAAATAGATTTTTTTTTTTATATATTTTTGGGGGATATTTATTATAGCAAAAAGTAAAAAATATTTTTCTTCAAAATTGTCGGTCTTTTTTTGTTTATAGCGCAAAAAAAAAAAAACGCAAAGGCGATCAAATACCACCAAAAGAAAGCTCTATTTGTGGGAAATAAAGGATGTCAATTTTGTTTGGGTACAATGTCGTGCAATTGTCAGTTAAAGGGGCTAAAATCCTCCAAGGTTGAAGTGGTTAAAGTGCTCCCATTTTTTCCTCAGTGTTCCTTGTTCCTAGGATTTTATCCCATTTATTATCTTCTAGCAAGGAGCCCAGTTGAGGGAAGTTTGCTCTTTTGAAATTCAGTCTTTGTATTATCCTTCTGTTTCCTATTTGTGTGATTTATGCTGAAACAAATTCACCTGTATTCGCTGTTTCCTTAATTGCCCCCCCCCCCCCCCCTATTTCCACGTCTGCGATCAGGTTTGTATTGTTAGTAATCAGTAGGTCTAGTAAGGAATTGTTTCTTGTTGGTGCATTTACCATCTGACCCATGAAATTGTCCTGCAAGACATTTAGGAAATGGCGAGCCTTAGCGGAATGCGCAGTTCCTTCCGCCCAGTATGTCTGGAAAATAAAAATCCCAGATTATAATGACACTTTCCATCCTTGCCGCCATTCCAAACTGTGATGGGAGATCCGCCTCCCCCTCCTCCCTCTGGTTAGGGGGCCTATAGCATACTCCCAGTATTACTTTTCCCCATTTTGGTTTTCTCCCTTTTTGAAGCTCTACTCATTAGGATTCCACCTCCTCCCTTGCTCCATTAGTGACGTCGTCCCTCGCATTAAGGCCCCTTTCACACTTGTGCGACTTGTCCTGCGCCTTGGAACTGCAAAATTGCATGACAAGTCGTACCCCATGATTTTCTTTTACAAAAGTTTTATTGATGGGAAAGTTGAATACAACAATAATATGCAATTATATGATGGTTACAGTGAACATAAAATGAAAGGAAAATCCAGACGACGGGATGTTATATATGCAGTACAGTATTCATCGGTGCAAAGACTTAGGAAAATCGAAAAGAAAATAAATACAAAAAACACAAACAGTTGTGATGTTTCCTGATAATGTTCAGACATTGTGACAAAATATGTATAAGAGTACATGCATTCTTATATCAACCTCAAAAAACTTATGGATAAAAGATGAAATAAGAAAGTAATCCAGTCTGGTTGTCCCATACCACTATAACCATTAGTAGTGACTAGACTCCTTAATAATCAGAGTCACAGAGAAGAGTATACAAAAATCCTTTAGATTGATAGAAGCTGACTATTATATCTAGATGGTTGGTTATATGATATCCAAGGTTGCCAGACTCCAGGGACATTAGTTTCTCATTGATCATTATGTAATTCATGCAGTTTTTCACTGCCTCAAAGCTAAGTACAGGTGTTTTCGTACACCATGATTTTCAATGAGTACCAATCATATCTGTGCGACTTCAAAGTAGTCCCTGCACTACTTTGGTCTGATTTTGATGTGACTTGAGGTCCATAGACCTTGACATTACACATTTAACATTGCTTCAAGTCGTGTCAAAATCGTGGCAAAGTCATGCGACTTTCAGGTGGCACAAATGTAAAAGGGTCCTTACTTGTACATCATTCTTTTATATACAGGCATACCCCTCCCCCCCCTTTTTTTTTTACCCTCCCTATCTCTGCGATATAGGGAATACCCTTGAATGGTTAGCAGCCAATCATGGGAGCTGTTAAACCAAGTCTCTGAAATTCCCACAAAATCGAAATCCTCAAACAGTAGCTCTAGTTCTCACATCTTGTCAGCCAGACTCCTGGAATTAGTGAGCAAGCCTCGTAGTTTTGTTTGGCTGTGTACTCCTTGTTGGTTGTTCTGAGGCTGCAATTAGGACTTATTAATTTCCTTACCTTGGGTTTAGGTGCTTTAGTCAACCTACTACTACTGCCCTGTTTTACGTCACTACTTTGAAGAGGAATATTGTTGTTATGGCAGCAGCTAGCTGCCATAACCCCGGTATCCTCTTCTTCAGCGGGTGGTCTGCTTTAAGATAAAAGTTGTCTCTGCTGCAAGTTCACTTTTATCGGCGACGGGAGAGGGTCCCCCTCTCCGGCCGCACTCTGGTTCCCTCCGCCGCTTACCGGAGCCGCCGGCAGTGGCGGAGGCGATCGGGTCTGCTTTCCTGTTAGGCATGGAGACGAGTGAGGGGAAGATGGCCCCCACCCGTTTCCTATAACATTGCATAGCTCTTAAAAGGACTTTATTTTTTATTTTTTTAATGACATTTAATCTTTTATTTATTTTTTTGTTTATTTTTTGCATTTTAGTGTAAATCTGAGGTCTTTTTGTGTAAAAATAAAAGGTAAAATAAATCAGAATTTTTTTTTCAAACACATCCCGTCGAACTCGCGTGCAGAAGCGAATGCATACGTGAGTAGCGACTGCATATGAAAACGGTGTTTAAACCACACATGTGAGTTATCACCGCTATCATTCAAGCGAGAGCAATGATTCTATCCCTAGACCTCCTCTGTAACAGAAAAAATGCAACCTGTAGAATTTTTGAAACATCGCACATTTAAGGGTAAAAGTTTGTCGCCATTCCACAAGCGGGCACAATTTTGAAGCGTAACATGTTGGGTGTCAGTTTACTCGGCGTAACACTATCTTTCACATTATAAAAAAAATTGTACTAACTTTACTGCTGGCTTACAAGTGCGCTTGTAAGACCACTGCACAAATATGGTATGACAAAGTATGGCAACGACCGCGATTTTATTCTCTAGGGTGTTAGAAAAAAATATATATAATGTTTGGGGGTTCGAAGTAATTTACTATTTTAAAAAAAATATATTTTTTGCTAGAAAACGCCAAATCTCAGAAAGAGGCTCGGTCCTTAAGTGGTTAAAAGCCCCTCTAATTTTCGGCCATCTTCTCCCAGCCGAGCTGCACCCTCCCCATTTAGGTGCAGTCTTTCCCTGCTAAAGAGCCGGTAACCGACTGAGAAGTCTGCCCTGTTCTCCAGGAACCCAAACCCCTCCTTTGTACACCAGCTCCTCAGCCACTTGTTTACTTAATCTCCCGCTGCCTTTCTGGTGGAATCTCACGCTGCCTTTCTGTGTGCGGCTGTGGTTTTGCAGTCACGGGTCCGATGCGGTCCTGTTTACCGGTTGAGGTGCGATTCCAGACCCAAAAATGCACAAGACCCTTTTGGAAACCGCACCGTGGCTGGCCCCGGACATGTGTGAACCTGCTCCATTTGAGAGCAGTTCACATGCCATGCGAATTGGATGTGGATTAAAATGCATCCAATTTGCATATATGTGAACCAAGCCTTCCATAAATGCATTCATTTAAAACCTGCCTTTACTATTAGACAAACTTAAATCCATCTCGCCTTCATGAATGGATTGTATACCAACCTTTTCATTCTACACCTGCTGTTCAGTGTACAGGGTCTATGGAGTCAATTCACTAACATTTGTGTCTTTATATGAAACATTGCATGCAATTCATTGCAGGTAAAGCAGAACTAAACTTCCATTTAACGGTTTCTCAAAACCGCTACATTCAAAGCATGATGAAAGTGCTAACTGTCAGTTGGGTTCTCAATTAAACTGTCAATCAATTAGCTGGTGTCATAACTGATTGCATGTGCAGCACCATGGTAACTGCAGTTTAACCCGAGGCCACGATGGCCGCTTCCTTGGCTGTAAAAGATAGCAGGGTTTTTTTTTAAATCATAATGGCAACAAACTACCCAAATGACCCTGATCAAAAGTTTACATACCCTGTTGATTTTGGCCTGATAACATGCACACAAGTTGACACAAAGGGGTTCGAATGGCTATTAACCACTTCAGCCCCGGAGGATTTGGCTGCTCAATGACCAGAGCACTTTTTACAATTTGGCACTACTCTGCGTTAACTAGTAATTGCGCTGTCATGCATCGTAATGAAAACAAACTAGCCAAATGACCCTGATCAAAAGTTTACATACCCCAGTTCTTAATACTGTGTATTGCCCCATTTTAAAGTGGTTGTAAATCCTTACAAACCACTTTGACCTACGGGTAAGCCTAGATTAAGGCTTACCTGTAGGTCCAAGAAATATCTCCTAAACCTACACGGTTTAGGAGATATTTGCCAAAAGACAGGCACCGCTGTCTCAGGCGCATGCGCCATAGACAGAGGCGTGCAGGCGCACTGAGCGCGCCGCTGTTAACGGCGATATGCCGCGAGTGGCGGCTCCCGTGCGCATGTGTGGGAGTGATGTCATCGCGGCTCCGTCAAATGACCGCGCCGGAGCAGCGAGACCCACCAAGAAGATGGAGGCTCCGTACACAAGGGGACAGCGGTGACTTTGCTGGCTTCTGTGTCAGGTAAGTGGCACATAATGGACTACTACTACTATTATGCTTTTGGAATCTGCAATTCAACTTAAAAATGCAACATAGATAAGGTGAATCAGTAGCGCTAATATAAACAATGAAAAATATAATATAAAATGCTGAGTAAATACTATGCAAATAAATACTGTGCAAATATATAAACAGTGCTATATAAATATCAAAGTACAAAAATAATAGTGTATAATTGACTCAACGTATAACTTAATAGCAGCGGTGTGTCTATTTCTCTTAGTGACAAGTGAAAAAGTTCATAAATATATAAAGTCCAGATTGTGAATAAATAAATAGGTAAGTGATTTTCCAAGTGTCTTCAGTCACAGTTTCAAAGTGGAGTCTTCTGACTGACTTGAATCTACCACCACACCACGTGATCACACTCCCTCTGAAAGGCCCACTCACCAGCTCACTAGGCCTCACACTCTCGTGTTTGGCAGATGCGTTTTTTACCCACTCCAGGGGTTAATGAAGGATGGCTTGTTTGATCCGTTTAACTCTCAATGCGATTCCATATGTAAAACAATGAGTAAAACACTCCACATAGTGTAAAAACGTATGATAAAATTTATTCACGTAAAAACACTCCAATGGTCAAACTCACATTTCAAAGGTTAAAATCAAGCCTCAAATCCAAAACCACGGCAAGCCAAACAACGCTGATGTATAAAAATATAAAGTATATATATATATATACTGCGGTCTCGGCGGACCAAGAGGAAGACCCTGGTGGTGGTATAGTTATAGTCCACAGTGGCGTAATATATAAATAAATAAATACAATCTTTACTTTTTGCTCTGTAGCCTCATTCCCGACATGTTTCGTCGCTTGGACTTATTCATGGGTATGGCTACACAGCCCATCTCAAACTAATTTATAGTGATAGGGGAGCTAGTCACATGGGTGGTGACCCAATCATGTGACAAATCATGTGACATGTTGTGTGCAATCAGATGTGGGCTGATACACATGACCGTATACATTCCCCTATCCCGGCTTGCGAGAAAGATCATTGGTGGTGTGACTGGCAATAGTGTCATAATATGAAAATAATAATAATACTGACAACTTCATGCTATATTTGTACGGGTAGTTTTTTTCCTAAAATCCATCTCAAATGCCTACTCTAATATGCACACTGGTGTTCCTTGATGTGCAGAGAGTGTATGTGTAGATATTAGGGATGATTGTCACTATATTACCTTAAAGATGTCAGGGTGGATGTTTACTGGGAGTCCTGGCTTCACAACGGTATAGTGCTATGGAGACTCGCTATTATGCTGTATATGTGTTCCATTTCGATCGCTGCCTATATATATCTTAAAATATTAAAACTATTCTCATTAAAAGCTGCATGCATGCACATGCGTTTTTCAATGAAAAAATGGGTGAGTGATATTTATTATGGAAAATTGTCCGTGTTCAGCACATTGTGTCGCTGTGCATCCATTGGCTCTGTATTGGCTGATTTATTGTGTGCGCGCGCCTGTCATCACAAACAGTGCGCGCGCATCACACAACAGCTGTGGATGAGTATCTCTTCTTATGGCTGTGAGGGCCGCTGCATCTGCGCTTGCGCAGTAGTTATAGCTCAGTGAGGGATGGACATTAGTGTACTGTATGTGCGCGCGCGTAATGTCCTGGTCACTGCGCGCGCACTGGGCTTCTCCAGCCGTGGATATTCATCCATCAGCTGAGAATGCAGACCGCCGCGCGCGTGCGCACTGGCTCCGTGCGCGTGCGCGTTGTATCAGGAGGTGCGCGCGCATCCAACAGCACACTACCCAGGCGAGCCTTCACCCTATGATGAGATGCGGCCCGCACCTGCGCAATAGGGTTAGAGCGGCGGTTCAGCGGCGCGCTCTAGGTGTCCCCTGCGGTTGAGATGGGATGACACATTACATGGAAGGCACATCTTTGGCAAAGCTGTAACATTAGTGCATATTAAAAAAGGTGTGTGATCTTGACTCCATGACTACACAAAAATATAAATGTATTAAACCATCGCAATTTGAGCACTAATTCCCTAAGTTTAGAGGTGCAGAGAGCTGTATCATGAGTGAATGACAGGCACTGCATCCAACGGGAATTGGTGAGAAAATTGCACAAAAGAATCTGAGAAATTTGATATTTGATCACACTATTAAAATAAAATAAGTAGTGTTGAGCATATTATAAGAATATTTAAAATATCTTTAAAAACAAACCTATATATATGTGTATAAATATACATGTAAGAATAATGAAAATCTTAAAATATTAAAACTATTCTCATTAAAAGCTGCATGCATGCACATGCGTTTTTCAATGAAAAAGTGGGTGAGTGATATTTATTATGGAAAATTGTCCGTGTTCAACACATTGTGTGGTTGTCACAAACCCCTTTAAGCTATCGGGTGTGTGTATTACCTGAGAGGTGTTTTCTAAACACTTTTTTATATAATCCAAAATAATTAAGATTGGAGTTCGGAGAAGGCTGACTATTCAATACAGATTTAGTTGATGAGTGTTTTCATCACTCTGCGGTTTCTACTGTAGTGCATGGATTAAAAATTAAAAATTATTAATGAAGCAGTTTAGGTCCAATTCTACGTTCAGTCCCCGTGGCGTTAAACTTTTTAATAAAAAGATCCAGCGGGTTTCCCTTTGACTGAGGTCTCTGACCCTGTTTGAACCTCTCCAAGAGGGGTGAATGGTGTCTATTCCGCAGAACTGTAGAAGTGTTGGATCCCGATCATGTTTTTCTTTAAAGTGTAATGAAACGCTATGATACTGGAAACCTTTCCTTATATTGGCCAAGTGCTCCGAAATCCGGATTCTCAGTAGTCTTTTTGTTCTGCCTACGTAGAGTAACCCGCATGGGCACCACATAAGATACACAACATGAGTTGTGTTGCAGGTGATAAATTCTTCTATTTGGAAAACCTCACCATCTCTGTTTGTGATTTCTGTTTTACCCCTATTATTGACACTCGTAGTCCTGCAGCAAATGCATTTCCTGCAAGCGTAAAATCCTTTTAAATTTATCCTCAGGACCTGGCGGTTTGGTGGATCTATAAGTTTTTTGACTATTCTATCTCCAAAGTTTGGAGCTCTTCTATAGATGAATCTTGGTCGATGATTTAAAATGGCTCCCAAATGTCTGTCCCTACATAAAATGTGCCAGTGTCTCTCATAAATGTTTTGTACTTCTTTGTACTGACAATGGAAATCTGAAATAAAATTCACTTGTTGTTGTTCCTTTTCTTGTTTGTCTTTCTTCCTCAAGCACATCTCTCTTGGAATTAGAGCGACATCATCAATGATTTTATCTAAAGATTTTTCAGTGTAGCCCTTTTGGGTGAACTTATTCTTTAAAATCAGTGATTGCTCATAGTAGTCTTCCGTTTTGGTGCAGTTCCGTCGAATCCTCAACATTTGTCCCTTGGGGATGTTTTTAATCCAGGCTGGGTGGTGTCCGCTATGGATAGGCAAATAGCTGTTCCGATCGGTCGGTTTAAAATATGCTTTAGTGCATAATTTAGCCCCTTCCTTCTCTATGGTTACATCTAAAAAGTTAATGGATGTATCACTTACTTGATACTCAAGTTTGATGTTGTTATTATTCACATTCAGTACCTCGAGGAACTCTATAACCGATTCCCTGGAGCCCTCCCAGATCAGTAGGAGGTCATCAATAAATCTCCTATAAAATTTCAGTTGCGGGAGATTTTTGCTAAAAATGAACCTATCCTCCCACTCTGCCATGAATAGGTTGGCGAGGCTGGGAGCATATTTTGCTCCCATAGCCACGCCAACCTTCTGGGAGAAGAATTGATCGTCCCACCAGAAGTAGTTGTGCGTCATACAATATTCCAAAGCTTGTCCTATGAATCTCTTCTGGGAGTCCGATATGTCGTCTCTTTTGCTGAGTGCCCAGTTCAATGACAAGGCCGCGTCTTCATGTTGGATTATGGTATATAAAGAACAAACATCGGCTGTAACTAAAAAGGTGTGATTTGTGGTGCTAATTTGGATCGAATCAAGTAGCATCAACAAATCCGATGTATCTTTCAAGTATGCTCTTGTGTTAGTGACGCTGGCTTGTAAAAACTTGTCTAAGTATTCGCCGAGTCTCGCAGTGACTGACCCAATACCATTAACGATGGGTCGGGCGGGGGGGATTTCGGCCGAAATCCCCCCCGCCCGACCCATCGTTAATGGTATTGGGTCGGTCACTGCGAGACTCGGCGAATACTTAGACAAGTTTTTACAAGCCAGCGTCACTAACACAAGAGCATACTTGAAAGATACATCGGATTTGTTGATGCTACTTGATTCGATCCAAATTAGCACCACAAATCACACCTTTTTAGTTACAGCCGATGTTTGTTCTTTATATACCATAATCCAACATGAAGACGCGGCCTTGTCATTGAACTGGGCACTCAGCAAAAGAGACGACATATCGGACTCCCAGAAGAGATTCATAGGACAAGCTTTGGAATATTGTATGACGCACAACTACTTCTGGTGGGACGATCAATTCTTCTCCCAGAAGGTTGGCGTGGCTATGGGAGCAAAATATGCTCCCAGCCTCGCCAACCTATTCATGGCAGAGTGGGAGGATAGGTTCATTTTTAGCAAAAATCTCCCGCAACTGAAATTTTATAGGAGATTTATTGATGACCTCCTACTGATCTGGGAGGGCTCCAGGGAATCGGTTATAGAGTTCCTCGAGGTACTGAATGTGAATAATAACAACATCAAACTTGAGTATCAAGTAAGTGATACATCCATTAACTTTTTAGATGTAACCATAGAGAAGGAAGGGGCTAAATTATGCACTAAAGCATATTTTAAACCGACCGATCGGAACAGCTATTTGCCTATCCATAGCGGACACCACCCAGCCTGGATTAAAAACATCCCCAAGGGACAAATGTTGAGGATTCGACGGAACTGCACCAAAACGGAAGACTACTATGAGCAATCACTGATTTTAAAGAATAAGTTCACCCAAAAGGGCTACACTGAAAAATCTTTAGATAAAATCATTGATGATGTCGCTCTAATTCCAAGAGAGATGTGCTTGAGGAAGAAAGACAAACAAGAAAAGGAACAACAACAAGTGAATTTTATTTCAGATTTCCATTGTCAGTACAAAGAAGTACAAAACATTTATGAGAGACACTGGCACATTTTATGTAGGGACAGACATTTGGGAGCCATTTTAAATCATCGACCAAGATTCATCTATAGAAGAGCTCCAAACTTTGGAGATAGAATAGTCAAAAAACTTATAGATCCACCAAACCGCCAGGTCCTGAGGATAAATTTAAAAGGATTTTACGCTTGCAGGAAATGCATTTGCTGCAGGACTACGAGTGTCAATAATAGGGGTAAAACAGAAATCACAAACAGAGATGGTGAGGTTTTCCAAATAGAAGAATTTATCACCTGCAACACAACTCATGTTGTGTATCTTATGTGGTGCCCATGCGGGTTACTCTACGTAGGCAGAACAAAAAGACTACTGAGAATCCGGATTTCGGAGCACTTGGCCAATATAAGGAAAGGTTTCCAGTATCATAGCGTTTCATTACACTTTAAAGAAAAACATGATCGGGATCCAACACTTCTACAGTTCTGCGGAATAGACACCATTCACCCCTCTTGGAGAGGTTCAAACAGGGTCAGAGACCTCAGTCAAAGGGAAACCCGCTGGATCTTTTTATTAAAAAGTTTAACGCCACGGGGACTGAACGTAGAATTGGACCTAAACTGCTTCATTAATAATTTTTAATTTTTAATCCATGCACTACAGTAGAAACCGCAGAGTGATGAAAACACTCATCAACTAAATCTGTATTGAATAGTCAGCCTTCTCCGAACTCCAATCTTAATTATTTTGGATTATATAAAAAAGTGTTTAGAAAACACCTCTCAGGTAATACACACACCCGATAGCTTAAAGGGGTTTGTGACAACCACACAATGTGTTGAACACGGACAATTTTCCATAATAAATATCACTCACCCACTTTTTCATTGAAAAACGCATGTGCATGCATGCAGCTTTTAATGAGAATAGTTTTAATATTTTAAGATTTTCATTATTCTTACATGTATATTTATACACATATATATAGGTTTGTTTTTAAAGATATTTTAAATATTCTTATAATATGCTCAACACTACTTATTTTATTTTAATAGTGTGATCAAATATCAAATTTCTCAGATTCTTTTGTGCAATTTTCTCACCAATTCCCGTTGGATGCAGTGCCTGTCATTCACTCATGATACAGCTCTCTGCACCTCTAAACTTAGGGAATTAGTGCTCAAATTGCGATGGTTTAATACATTTATATTTTTGTGTAGTCATGGAGTCAAGATCACACACCTTTTTTAATATGCACTAATGTTACAGCTTTGCCAAAGATGTGCCTTCCATGTAATGTGTCATCCCATCTCAACCGCAGGGGACACCTAGAGCGCGCCGCTGAACCGCCGCTCTAACCCTATTGCGCAGGTGCGGGCCGCATCTCATCATAGGGTGAAGGCTCGCCTGGGTAGTGTGCTGTTGGATGCGCGCGCACCTCCTGATACAACGCGCACGCGCACGGAGCCAGTGCGCACGCGCGCGGCGGTCTGCATTCTCAGCTGATGGATGAATATCCACGGCTGGAGAAGCCCAGTGCGCGCGCAGTGACCAGGACATTACGCGCGCGCACATACAGTACACTAATGTCCATCCCTCACTGAGCTATAACTACTGCGCAAGCGCAGATGCAGCGGCCCTCACAGCCATAAGAAGAGATACTCATCCACAGCTGTTGTGTGATGCGCGCGCACTGTTTGTGATGACAGGCGCGCGCACACAATAAATCAGCCAATACAGAGCCAATGGATGCACAGCGACACAATGTGCTGAACACGGACAATTTTCCATAATAAATATCACTCACCCATTTTTTCATTGAAAAACGCATGTGCATGCATGCAGCTTTTAATGAGAATAGTTTTAATATTTTAAGATATATATAGGCAGCGATCGAAATGGAACACATATACAGCATAATAGCGAGTCTCCATAGCACTATACCGTTGTGAAGCCAGGACTCCCAGTAAACATCCACCCTGACATCTTTAAGGTAATATAGTGACAATCATCCCTAATATCTACACATACACTCTCTGCACATCAAGGAACACCAGTGTGCATATTAGAGTAGGCATTTGAGATGGATTTTAGGAAAAAACTACCCGTACAAATATAGCATGAAGTTGTCAGTATTATTATTATTTTCATATTATGACACTATTGCCAGTCACACCACCAATGATCTTTCTCGCAAGCCGGGATAGGGGAATGTATACGGTCATGTGTATCAGCCCACATCTGATTGCACACAACATGTCACATGATTTGTCACATGATTGGGTCACCACCCATGTGACTAGCTCCCCTATCACTATAAATTAGTTTGAGATGGGCTGTGTAGCCATACCCATGAATAAGTCCAAGCGACGAAACATGTCGGGAATGAGGCTACAGAGCAAAAAGTAAAGATTGTATTTATTTATTTATATATTACGCCACTGTGGACTATAACTATACCACCACCAGGGTCTTCCTCTTGGTCCGCCGAGACCGCAGTATATATATATATATACTTTATATTTTTATACATCAGCGTTGTTTGGCTTGCCGTGGTTTTGGATTTGAGGCTTGATTTTAACCTTTGAAATGTGAGTTTGACCATTGGAGTGTTTTTACGTGAATAAATTTTATCATACGTTTTTACACTATGTGGAGTGTTTTACTCATTGTTTTACATATGGAATCGCATTGAGAGTTAAACGGATCAAACAAGCCATCCTTCATTAACCCCTGGAGTGGGTAAAAAACGCATCTGCCAAACACGAGAGTGTGAGGCCTAGTGAGCTGGTGAGTGGGCCTTTCAGAGGGAGTGTGATCACGTGGTGTGGTGGTAGATTCAAGTCAGTCAGAAGACTCCACTTTGAAACTGTGACTGAAGACACTTGGAAAATCACTTACCTATTTATTTATTCACAATCTGGACTTTATATATTTATGAACTTTTTCACTTGTCACTAAGAGAAATAGACACACCGCTGCTATTAAGTTATACGTTGAGTCAATTATACACTATTATTTTTGTACTTTGATATTTATATAGCACTGTTTATATATTTGCACAGTATTTATTTGCATAGTATTTACTCAGCATTTTATATTATATTTTTCATTGTTTATATTAGCGCTACTGATTCACCTTATCTATGTTGCATTTTTAAGTTGAATTGCAGATTCCACATGTTTATATGTTTTAAGTAGCTGCTGTTTGATATATATATATACTTTTTACACTTGCACTTTTAATCCTTCACTAATTCCATAGCCTACACACCTGCGGCGCGGTGGGGGTAGATGATACAGAGGGCGGTCTTCCACAGCTATACATCATTTACCAACAGCACATACTATTATGCTTTACCTTTGCAGGGAAACAAAGGAAGTAAATCCATCAGGTTAAACTGACCTCATTTACAGATCGAAGTTCATCCCTTTGATCTAAAAGAACTACATTGTATCTCTTCGCTATCTCTCAGCGATGACCAATGTTGATAAACATTTGCTGGCTTTTTAAAAAAACATTTTTGCAGCTCTAAGGCCCCTTTCACACCGGGGCGTTTTTCATGCGGTATAGCGCTAAAAATAGCGCCTTTTCACCGCCTGAAAAAATCCGGCCCCTTTAACTCCAGTGTGAAAGCCGGCGGGCTTTCACACTGGAGCGGTGCGCTAGCAGGATGACAAAAAAAGTCCTGCTAGCAGCATCTTTGGAGTGGTGTGTTCACCGCTCCTATACCACTCCTTCCCATTGATTAGAATGGGACACCGCGGTCAAACCGCCGCAAAGCGCCGCTACGGCGGCGCTCTGCGGGGGTGTTTAACCCTTTTTCGGCCGCTCGCGGGGTGGTAAAACCGCACCGCGAGCGGCCGAATACCGCGGTTAAAACGACGGTAAAGCAGCGCTAAATATAGCGCTGCTTAGCCGTCACCGCGGCTCCCCGCCCCAGTGTGAAAGGGGCCTAAGCAAAGTACAGCTCTGCACTGTTTATACTTATAATCATGGAAATGCCTGATTAAGATAGTAAGGGGTGGGTGTTGAATCGAGATTGTGATTTTTTTTTTTATTTTTTTTTTTAGCAATTGTGCAGCTTTAGCATTGCCATAGCTCTTTCACAGATTCCTGCTGCTGGCATTTGCAGTGTTTATAAAGATCCATGTAAAGAGTTTAGGTACAAGAGTTTAGGCAAAGCAAAGAGGATCATAGTAGGCATAGTGCTGAACAGATGGGAGTCCTCAGTAAAAAGACAGAGGTTGATTTACTAAAGGCAAACAGACTGTGCAGTTGCTCCAGAGCTTGGTAAATGTGGTAAATCTCTGCTGACTTCCATTATCCAATCATGTTGTGCAAACAAGAATGCTTTTTTTTTTTCTCCTCCTCCTTGCATGTGATTGTGTATTCTTTGTAAAATAACGCTTTACCTAATTTACTAAGCTCTGTAGCAACTGCAATGGCAGAGGGCAACTGCACACGCAAAGAGTACTGTCTCTTTGCCTTTAGTAAATCAACTCCCCTATAAGATGGGGCGCGTTTTTTTTTTTTTTTTATAAAATATTTGTGTGTATAATTCTTGCAAAGTGAGGGTAAATTAAAGCCTGTTACACACATTATGTTTTTTTGTTCAACCCAGCGGTCACCATACTGACTATATGATGATTTTGCCCACTAAGCTATTGTGTTCTGACACAGGGAATGGTTTTCCAGCATGCTTGTTCGACAGAACCTGGTTGAGAGGCCGATTTTCGGCCCATGTTTACCCAGCATTAGATTGCAAAATGTTCTTGTAACCTGGATAGTTTTCATTAATATGTAGATTAACAAAGCAGAATATCCAACATGAAAGGAAAAGGCAGATGCTGTGTCCTTGAATGTAAATTGCCTCAAGATATGCAACATGCATGAAACTGGCTCCTCCAACAGTGAAAGAGAAACCTAGCCAGTGGGGACTTTACCAAATGTGACTTCAAAGTCATCTCCTTTTATGCAACACTACAATCTTGTGGGTGCAAATTAAACTCACTTTTTTACCCCAAAAAAAAAAAAAGGATTTACATATTTTTTTTTTATTATAGTGTGCAAATTCCTGTTAAAGTGATAGCATTGTAAATGTTCTTTTTTAAGATTTTTTTTTTAATCATAAACATATTATACTTGCTCTGTGCAATAGTTTTTCACAGAGAAATCCCTTTCTCCCTCTTTTGCTGCAGGCATCATCCGATACCGTTTTTTTTATTTAATTTTTTTAGACCCGGCGGTCAGCTCTCTTGTAAAAGCAATCCTACCTGCTAACTAGCCACTGGGTTGCTTTTTACAGGCAGTGGGAGGGCATGTCCGCTGCCTTCCGCAGCTCGATCGGGATCTCCCATCCCACTGGGATTCCCAGTCAACCAGCCGGTGCTTTGCCAGGTGATCAGAGAGCCCAGCAAAGACCTGATCAGCTTTGCTGGGCTCTGATCTAGTAACCCGGAAACTATGACGTCACATCACTTCCGTGTTACCCGGCTGTAAACGGCACCATTTAAAAACAAAAACAAAAGTATGTGATCTCACTAATGTTTGATTACATTCCATGTGATGGCAATAAAAGTGATTTAAAAAAAGTGACCGTGTAAAAAAGAAAAAATAATATAAATGTATGTGTTCTCCCGTGCTTTCGCGCAAAGACTAATGCACATGTCAGTCCCTCACACAAACAACGATCGTCCCACACATGAGCTATTACCACAAACATCAGATCATGGGCAGTATTTCTAGCAACAGACCTCCTCTGTAAATCTTAAGTGGTAACCTGTAATGGCTTTTAACCACCTGCCGACCAGTCACCGTACATATACTGCAGCAGGTCGGCTCTATTGCGCAAAACGACGTACCTGTACAACTTTCCATGTAATAGATACTGTGGGCGCGCGTGGACCCGATGTGTGCCGCAGGAGCGAGCTCGCGCGTCTGGCGGATTCTATGTGATCGCTCCACAGAGAGGCAGAATGGGGATCTGCCTATGCAATCAAGGTGGATCCCCATTCTGATGGGGGACAACATGGAGGTCCACTGTTCCTAGTTATCAGGAACAGCGATCTGTGTTGTCCTAGTGAGCCCACCACCCACACAGTTAACAGACCCAGGAAACGCAGTTAATCCCTTGATCGCCCCCTTAGTGTTAACCCCTTCCCTGCCAGTGTCATTTATACATTGATTTTAGCACTGATCACTGTAATAATGTCACTGGTCGCCAAAGAGTGTCACTTGGGGGCAGATTTGTCCTCTGCAATGCTGCAGACCCGCTAAAAATCGCAGATTGCTGCCATTACCAGTAAAAACATTAAAAAAAAAATAAGTCCATAAATATAACCCTTCTTTTGTAGACGCTATAACTTTTGTGCACACTAATCAATATACGCTTTATTGCGATTTTTATTTATTTCTTTTTCCCAGCAAGAACCCATCTATGTGATCTTTTATTAAACTTTCCAGTATGTTCCCAACTATAGAAGTTAAACTAACAGGTCTATAGTTGCTTGGTAACGACTTTGATCCCTTTTTAAATATAGGCACCACATTGACCTTATGACAATCCAGTGGTAGTATGCCAGTCAGTAGAGTCCCTACATTTTTAAAAGAATGGCTTTGAAATGACAGTGCTCAATTCTTTTAGGATCTGTGGGTGTATGCCATCTGGTCCAGAAACTTTATCCACCTTTATTCTGTCTAAATATTTCTGGACCATATTCATTTTGAGCCATTGTGGATCATTTGGGGCTGCGTCACTACCACCCCCATTACCGGAGCTCCCCCATGCTCCATTGTATACAGAGAGCTGAAGAAAGTATTTAATAAATTTGCCTTCTCTTTGTCCCCAGTCACCCACTCTAGATTTTGTAAAGGGCCTACATGCTCAGACTTGACCTTTTTTTATTATTAATATATTTGAAGACATTTTTGGAGTTTGTCCTATCTTTTGCAATCTGTTCGTTTAAAAATGTATCAATGTAAAAATGTATCAAAATGGTAACATTTAAGCAATGATAGTGTTCCCAATTTGAGTTCTGTCATTTCAAAACCATTGTTTCAAATTTTTAGGGACTCTAATGACTGGCATAGTAGCACAGGATTGGTGTAAGGCCAATGTGGTGCCTATATTTAAAAGGGGTGTCAAAGTCTTTACTAAGTAACTATAGACCTGTTCGTTTAATTTCTATAGTTGGGAACATACTGGAGTGTTTATCCACTTGCCCTCCGGAAGATTTACCCCCTTCATGGCCAGGCCATTTTTTGCGATACGGCACTGCGTTACTTTGACAGTTACGCGGTTGTGCGACACTATAACCAAATAAAATTGTCCTTTTTTATCCCACAAATAGAGCTTTCTTTTGGTGGTATTTGATCACCTCTGCGGTTTTTATTTTTTGCGCTATAAACAAAAAAGACTGATAATTTTGAAAAAAAAATTAACAATTTTTTTTACTTTCTGCTATAAAACATACCCAATAAATCAAGGCAAAAGCTGAAATTTCTTCATCAGTTTCAGCCAATATGTATTCTGCTACACATTTTTGGTAAAAAAAAAAAAAAAATCCCATAAGCATATATTGTAACAAAGAGAACCGCGCCACCCTCTCTAGTGCTGTTTAACCTTGTGATCCTTACTATTTTTATGTGCAAACTACAATATACACCTTATAAAGTGCTGCATGCTTAATGTGCTACTTCGGGCAGTTTCCACTCTCAAAAAGAATAATGGATTTCTCCCATGGTGTAGTATATTAAAAATATTTATATGGAAATAAGAAAGCATAAAATCCACTCACATTTGCATGTGCCTTAAGCCGGCACCGGTGTGCTGCCAACAGCACACAATTAATGTTAATATGAAAGGGCTGGTACTGGCAAAATAAAAGTAGACTATGACAATACCCCCCGAATCCGTGACGCAACTTCCTTTTTGAACGGAAGCTAGGCGTGGAGTGCACGTGAGCTGAGAACACACACACACACACACACACACACACACACACACACACACACACACGCACACACACGCACTTTTTTGTGAAAGATATATCCATATTGCACATTAAGCACGCAGCACTTTATAAGGTGTATATTGTAGTTTGCACATAAAAATAGTAAGGATCACAAGGTTAAACAGCACTAGAGGGTGGCGCGCTTCTCTTTTTGTTACAATATTTACACATACAGTTACCTAGATCAGGAATACTGTTTCTAGACTGCAGCACACCGTATAAATAAACGCACAGTGGATAGTATAATTTTATAATTAAACAATTGGCGCCGGTACCTTTTACATATACACATAAGCATATATTGATTAGTTTGCACAAATATAGCATCTACAAACTGAGATATATTTTATTTATTTTTACTAGTAATGAGAGCGATCAGCGAATTATGGCGGGACTGCAATTATTGCGGCTGACAAATCGGACACCTAACTGACACTTTTTGGGACCAGTGACATCAATACACCAATCAGTGCAGTGTATGTGTAAAGAATATGCACTGTCGTTGTACTAACGACACTGGCTGGGAAGGGGTCAAAATCAGGGCCGATCAAAGGGTTAACTGTTTGCCTAACCTGTGCTTGCTTACTGTGTGGGAGTTGATTTGACTGGGAGAAGGCATTGATCCATGTTCCTGCTTTGCAGGAACTCGGGATCAATACCTTCCCTTTTGACAGAACGGCAATCTGCCTTGTTTTCTGCCTGTGTGCTGTCTATTTGGCGGGTGCCGGCGGACATCGAGTGGGAGCGGGTCGCCGGCTAGGTACGTGATCTGGCACAGAGCAGCAAGTTGTTAATAAAAGACCACATACATGTTTGAAGCAGTAAACGGCATGGATTCAGAAGTTGTCAAACAAATCTGATTTACAGGCTTGGAAAAATCAGTAAAAAAGTCTAAATGGATAGAAAACCTTGCTAAATGACCGTATTAAGAGTAGTGATTAATGATTCATACTCTGAATGGTCTAAGGTTATTAATGGTGTACCCCAAGGATCAGTGTTGGGACCCTTACTTTTTAATATATTTATAAATTCTAGGATTTAGGCCTGGTTCACATCTATGCATTTTTTTTTTTTTTGTGAGTTTTCAGTTTTGCAGAAACTCGCGACAGTCCATTTAACATGGTTTCCTATGGGTTACATTCACATCTGTGCATTTTATGGAAAGGGTTAGACTTTTTTCTGGTTTTTGGTTTCATAGATTTCAATGGCTCAAAAATGTGTATTGAAAAGTACAAAATGTACCCTGAATATGCAAACTGCAACCTACATAGGTGTGAACCAGGCCTAAAAGTACAATTTAAGTGTCCGCAGATGACACCAAGCTATATAGTGGAATATCATCCTTTACAGGATGTCTCCAACTTACAAGCTGACCTCCGTGCACTGTTCAATTTGACGACTATGTGGCAAAACAGGAATTCTTTATTGACGTCATGAATTATAATGCAGTATATAACGCAAACAATTTTGACATGGTTAAGTGCCGACAAATCCAAAAGGTAATTACATCAGAGGGTAAGAAGGTCCAACAAGACAAAGCAACATCAGCATATCCAAGTGGTATAGCTCACAACAAAAAATACTAGGGTTGTAACCAGCACAGAAAGACCCAGTCCATCCCTAGAGATAAGCTGGCAAAGGGCGATAACGGACAGGGTTAGCTGAGAAAGTTTAGGAAAAGGAAAGGAGGGGGGATACAAGCCCAACACACTACCTGGCATATAAGGCTTAATGTTACATAGTTTCATAGTAGGCAAGGTTGAAAAAAGACACAAGTCCATCAAGTCTAACCTATGTGTGTGATTTTATGTCCGTATTATTATAGTGCCTTGCAAAAGTATTCACCCCCCCTAACTTTTTACCTATTTTGTTACATTACAGCCTTTAGTTCAATGTTTTTTTAATCTGAATTATATGTGATGGATCAGAACACAATAGTCTAAGTTGGTGAAGTAAAATTTAGAGGAAAATATTTTATATATATATATATATATATATATATATATATATATATATATATATATATATATATATATATATATATATATATATATATCTATCTATCTATCTCCTTCAGAAGTCACATAATTGGTGAAATGATCTCCAGCTGTGTGCAATCTAAGTGTCACATGATCTGTCATTACATATACACCTTTTTTTGAAAGACCCCAGAGGCTGCAACACCTAGGCAAGAGGCACCACTAACCAAACACTGCCATGAAGACCAAGGAACTCTCCAAACAAGTAAGGGACAATGTTGTTGAGAAGTACAAGTCAGGGTTAGGTTATAAAAAAAAAAAAAAAAAAAAAAAAAAAAAAAAAAATATCCAAATCTTTATGATCCCTAGAAGCACCATCAAATCTATCGTGACCAAATGGAAAGAACATGGCACAACAGCAAACCTGCCAAGAGACGGGCGCACACCAAAACTCACGGACCGGGCAAGGAGGGCATTAATCAGAGAGGCAGTACAGAGACCTACGGTAACCCTGGAGGAGCTGTAGAGTTCCACAGCAGAGACTGGAGTATCTGTTAGTTTAGAGTTTGGCTTTATGGCAGAGTGGCCAGAAGAAAGCCATTGCTTTCAGCAAAAAACAAAATGGCACGTTTTGAGCTTGCGAAAAGGCATTTGGGAGACTCCCAAAATGTATGGAGGAAGGTTCTCTGGTCTGATGAGACTAAAATTGAACTTTTTGGCCACCAAAGAAAAACGCTATGTTTGGCGCAAACCCAACACATCACATCACCCAAAGAACACCATCCACACAGTGTAACGTGGTGGTGGTGGCGGCAGCATCATGCTGTGGGGATCTTTTTCAGCAGTCAGGACTGGGAAACTGGTCAGAGTGGAGGGAAAGATGGACAGTGCTAAATACAGGGATATTCTTGAGCAAAACCTGTACAACTGTGTGTGATTTGAGGCTAGGGCGGAGGTTTACCTTCCAGCAGGACAATGACCCCAAACACACTGCTAAAGCAAAACTTGAGCGGTTTAACCGCTTCCCGACCGCCTCATGTAGATATACATCTACAGAATGGCACGGGCAGGCAAAACCACGTACCTGTACGTGGCCCTTTAAATGCCTGCCCGTGGGTCGCGTGCCGCCAGCGGCCCGCTCGCGACCCGGTCGGGAGCTCCGTGAACCTGGCCGCAGGACCAGCGGACCCGATCGCCGCTGGTGTCCCGCGATCGGGTTACGAAGCTGAAGAACGGGGAGAGGTTTGTGTAAACAAACCTCTCTCGCGCTTCCTACTCTGCCTGTCATTGATTGGCTGTTCCCGGTCATCGGGAAAGCCGATCAATGACGTCAGACGTCAGCCCCGCCCCCTAATGTAAAAAAACACACACGTCACAGCCCATAACCCCTCCCCTCCCCCTGGTGGTTAACTTTTTCACTACAACTGTCATTTATACAGGAATCAATGCATTTAAATAGCATTGATTGCTGTATAAATGACAATGGTCCCAAAAATGTCCGATGTGTCCGCCATAATGTCGCAGTCACAATAAAAATCGCTGATCGTCGCCATTACTAGTAAAAAAAAAAATTATTAATAAAAATGCTATAAAACTATCCCCTATTTTGTAAACGCTATAACTTTTGCGCAAACCAATCAATCGCTAATTGCTATTTTTTTTTTTAACCAAAAATATGTAGAAGAATACGTATCGGCCTAAACTGAGGGAAAAAAATGTTTTTTTTATATATTTTTGGGGGATATTTATTATAGCAAAAAGCAAAAAATATTGTATTTTTTTCAAAATTGTCGCTGTATTTTTGTTTATAGCGCAAAAAATAAAAAACGCAGGGGTGATCAAATACCACCAAAAGAAAGCTCTATTTGTAGGAAAAAAAGGACGCCAATTTTGTTTTGGAGCCATGTCGCACGACCGCGCAATTGTCAGTTAAAGCGACGCAGTGCCGAATCGCAAAAAAGGGGCCTGGTCCTTTGGCTGCCAATTGGTCCGGGGCTGAAGTGGTTAAGGGGAAACATGTAAATGTGTTGGAATGGCCTAGTCAAATCCCAGACCTCAATACAATAGAAAATCTGTGGTCAGACCTTAAGATTGCTGTTCACAAGCGCAAACCATCCAACTTGAAGGAGCTGGAGCAGTTTTGCAAGGCGGAATGGGCAAAAATCCCAGTGGTAAGATGTTGCAACTTGGAGCTGTGATAGCCACAAAAGGTGGCTCTACAAAGTATTGACTTTAGGGGGGTGAATAGTTATGCACATTGCAATCTTCAAAGTTGTGGGCATGTTCTGTTAATTAAATGATGCAAAGCCTCAAACAATCCATGTTAATTCCAGGTTGTGGGGCAACAAAACATGAAAAATGCTAAGGGGAGTGAATATATCTCTGTATGTTGTGGTTGTTCAGGTGCTTATCTAATAGTTTTTTTTTTTTTTTTTTTTAATTATCGATGCTCCCCGCTGAGACCACTGTTGATAAATGTAAAGTTATGCACTTATCATACATACTAGGGGGAGTACAACTTGGGGAATCAATGGTGGAGCAGGATCTGTGTGTTCTGGTAGATCATAAGCTTTAACCCCCTTTTCTCTCTGTGGGGGTGCATATATGCTTCTCTCACTGTGCTGGGAGTGGGCCGCACAGTCTATCTATCTATCTATCTATCTATCTATCTATCTATCTATCTATCTATCTATCTATCTATCTTTTCCTTTCCTTCCAGAGAGGAATAAAAAAGTGTGCGTGTAAAAAAAAAAAAAAAAGTGGTTGTAAACCCTCATATACATTAGAATTTTCACTTCCTCATTCTGCACTGTGGGAGAAAGCTGATTGGTGGAAATGCTAAGGACCTACCTAATTTTTTTGGGGGGGAGTGGATACCTAGTTTTGACAGGTACCTAGGTCCCACTTCCACTCGTGCCGCCTAGGGGACGACTCCTCTCCCCCCTCCCTCCAATCTTTTGGGACACGCACAGGTCCCAGAAGATTGCTCGGCCATTCAGGATACGCAGCGCGACTCGCGCATGTACAGTACGCACACGGCTGTGAAGCTGCAAGCGGTTACAGCCAGGTTGCCACAGTTGCGGAGAGGGAGAGAAGCGGGGCTTCGGCGGCTGCATCGATGGACAGTGGGACAGGTGATTGTGTGTTTATTAAAAGTCAGCAGCTACACTTTTTGTAGCTGCTGACTATTAATAAACTGAAAAATGCGTGGAACTCCGCTTTAAGCACTGTGCTAATTTATTTATAGCAACCCCCAACGACACAAACCTCTATCTCCCATCTCCAAGAACTTGTCAGAAGTTATCAGGCTGATAACAGGGCAACCAAACAGCACAAGAAAACGGGGCACTGCTTTGGAGAGAGAGCTGAATACACTACAGATGTGTGCCCAGCTCAAATTTCATGAATCGGATTTACATCCACTTTAATAAAAAATAAGATAAAGATAAAATGCCTAGATCAAGGTTTGATCTAGGCCAGTGCCAGGGTTAATATTTGGGTCAAGTAAGACTCCTTTCACACTGAGGCGCTTTACAGGCGCTACAGCGCTAAAAATAGCGCCTGTAAAGTGCCTCTCCTGTCTCTCCAGTGTGAAAGCCAGAGGGCCCTTGCAGGACATTAAAAAAACTCCTGCAAAAAGCCTTTGGCGCGGTGAAGGAGTTGTGTATACACCGCTGGCAAATCGCTGCTGCCATGGCGCTTCGCGGGTTGTTCTCACACTTTTTCGGCCGCTAGCAGGGGTTAAAACCACCCCACTATCGACCGACACCCCCCCCGCAAAAACGCTGCTAAAAATAGCGTCGCTTTACCGCCGACGCCCCAGTGTGAAAGGGGTCGAAGGTCAGAGCCAGCATATTTTGGGCAGGATTTTTTAATTTTTTTTTATTGCTATCTGTATCAGTGTCGGTGTGTTTTAGGTAGGGCAAAAAAATAAATGTGCACCATTGCCTATGGTCTACTATGGGTACAAACCACAAATGACATATACAGTGCCCTGCAAAAGTATTCACCCCCTTGCCATTTTTCGTGTTTTGTTGCCTCACAACCTGGAATTAACATGGATTGTTTGAGGATTTGCATCATTTATATTTCAATGTTTTTATTGAAAAGTAACAGAGTAGCCAAACACAGGCAAATTGGTAGTAATTTTCAAATCATTATATAGCAATGCAGAAAAATAAAGCATGATCGTATTACTTATCCATCATTTAACACAATGGTAAAGCATAGCGAGTGTGATAAGTTTCCAAAAATTGATGGAGTTTAACAATAGTCTCCCCAGTTATGATCCGGGGAGCCCCAGTTTGAGGGGATAGTGGAGACCCAGAGTCCCGGGGAGTCCCGGCTGTAGGTTCAGGGACACCCCCAGGACTCGCAGTCGTAGGAGACCTTGTATATAATCGTCTGCATTGTGTATGAGATTTCTAGAGAGAGAACAAAAAAAAGAGGGGAGAGAATAAAGGAAGAAACGATGGAGTGAGAAGAGAAGAAAGAGGGTCATCTTGGAGTTTGTTTATGGAGTCGAGATGTAGTCAATCCATAGGTCCCATAGCTTGTTGAATTTTTTGACTTTTTTACAGAGAATACGAGCGAGTTTATCATTGATCATAATCCAGTTAAGTTTGCTTTTAACCTGGTCAAGAGGGATTATCGTCTGTCTCCAATGTCTTGCGATTGAAATTCTTGTCGCCAGCAATATATAATGAATCAATTTTACAGATTTTTGGGTATTTCGTCAGGTAGTTTGTGAAAGAGGGCGACTTCAGGAGATCTGCGTATGTTTACCCCTGTCACCGAGTTGATTAAATTGAAGCTGCGGATCCAAAATCTAGTTACAAGGGGGCATTGCCACCAGATACGGTGCGTTGTCCCTAAGCCTGGGTTCACACTTATGTGAATTTGCAGCGGTGGAAAACACTGCGAATTCGCAGGACATTTCAAAATACATTGTTTTAAGGGTAACCCCCTACGCCGAAAAAACGGCGTGGGGGTCCCCCCCAAAATCCACACCATACCCTTATCAGAGCACGCAGCCTGGCAGGTCAGGAAAGGTGGTGGGGACTAGCGAGCGCCCCCCCCTCCTGAACCGTACCAGGCCGCATGCCCTCAACATGCGGGGGTGGGTGCTTTGGGGAAGCCGGACTCCTCCGCTCTCTTCTGCTCTTTTACCTAGCTCTTTCACGAGCGGAAGAGCCTGGCTTTCTTCTTCGTCGTCGTCGCCGCCGTCGTCTGGGGGGTCTCGTTCCGCCTTCGGGGGTCTTCCGGGGTCTCTTCTGTTCTTGCCGCTGTCATTGCCTTCTTCGTCTTCTTCGTCAGCGGCAAGAACAGAAAAGACCCTGGAAGACCCCCGAAGGCGGAACGAGACCCCCAGACGACGACGAAGAAGAAAGCCGGGCTCTTCCGCTCGTGAAAGAGCTAGGTAAAAGAGCAGAAGAGAGCGGAGGAGTCCGGCGAGAAGACCCCCCAAGACGGAAGAAGACCCCCGGAGCAGTGCAATAAAATATTTTTTTAAATTGTGTTTTTTTTTTTTTTTTTTTTTTTTTTTTTACACTTTTACACCTTAGGTGAATGGGTACATCATACCCCATACTCATTCACATAGGGTGGGGGGCCGGGATCTAGGGGCCCCCTTATTAAAGGGGGCTCCCGGATTCCGATAACCCCCCCCGCAGACCCCGACAACCAACGGCCAGGGTTGTCGGGAAGAGGCCCTTGTCATCAACATGGGGACAAGGTGCTTTGGGGTGGGGGGCCGCAGGGCGCCCCCCTTCCCCAAAGCACCCACCCCCCCCCATGTTGAGGGCATGCGGCCTGGTACGGTTCAGGAGGGGGGGGCGCTCGCTCGTCCCCACCCCCTTTCCTGACCTGCCAGGCTGTGTGCTCGGATAAGGGTCTGGTATGGATTTTGGGGGGACCCTCACGCCGGTTTTTCGGCATGGGGGGGTGCCCTTAAAATCCATACCAGACCTAAGGGCCTGGTATGCTCCTGGAGGGGGAACCCATGCCGTTTTTTTATAAAAATTTGGCATGGATTTCCCCCTCAGAAGTAGTACAATGAGTTGCGAATTTATGTTAGCAGCTGATTCGCACCTAAAACGCAGACAAACCGCAGAACAGCCGACGTTTCACTGCGCAGTCACGTAGGGCCTTCAATTCGCACCGCACTAGTCTGAACCCAGGCTCACTGTCCACATCGTCGGAAGCAGTTTGGCGAGGTGGAAGGATGCGTCGCTTTAACTGACAATTGCGCGGTCGTGCGACGTGGCTCCCAAACAAAATTGACGTCATTTTTTCCCCACAAATAGAGCTTTCTTTTGGTGGTATTTGATCGCCCTGCGGTTTTTATTTTTTGCGCTATAAACAAAAATAGAGCGACAATTTTGAAAAAAAAATGCATTATTTTTTACTTTTTGCTATAATAAATATCCCAAAAAAAATATATAAAAAAAAATTTTTTTTTTTTTTTTTCCTTTCTTCTACATATTTTTGGTAAAAAAAATCGCAATAAGCGATTATTGATCGGTTTGCGCAGAAGTTATAGCGTTTACAAGATAGGGATAGTTTTATAGCATTTTTATTAATAATTTTTTTTTATTAGTAATGGCGGAGATCTGCGATTTTTTTTTTTTTTTTTTTTTTTTTTTTTTTGTGACTGCGACATTATGGCGGACACATCGACATTTTTGACACATTTTTGGGACCATTGTCATATTTTTACAGCAATTAATGCTATTTAAATGCATTGATTTCTGTATAAATGACACTGGCAGTGAAGGGGTTAACCACAAGGGGCAGTGTAGGGGGTTAAGTATGCCTAGGGGTGTGTTTCTTACTGTGGGGGGGGGGCGTGGCTGTCAGCTAGTGAATGCTGATCTCTGCTCCAATCACAGGGAGCAGAGATCGGCGTCACTAGTTGCTAGGCAGAACGGGGAGATGCTGTTTATCTCAGCATCTCCCCGTTCAGCCTTCCCGTGAGACGATCACGGGGGTCCCCGCGGCGATCGAGTCCGCGGGGACCGCGATCGGACTCACGGGGGTCCCGACCGGCGCGGGAGCGCGCCACTCCCGATGGCACGGACAGGCAGAAAGGAGGGACTTGTATATACGCCCTCCTGCCTGTACGTGCCATTCTGCCAACGTATATCGTCGTGCGCTGGTCGGCAAGTGGTTAAACTGATCTGCAGGTGTAGCGCAGTGTACCTGCGGCTTACCTGCACTGAGCCATAGACTTCTGGTTTTACCTGGTGGGTTTGGTGCACTTTCAGAAAGTGCACCACGCCTGCAGGATATGATAGAATTCTATGGCAAAGTACAGCTAACCTGCAGGAAAGCCACAGGTGCGGGTAGACCGCAGACCATCAGTACAAAAGTAGTCTGAGGCCCCTTTAACATGATCTGTCTGACCCAATCAGACCCTCCATTCACCTCCTATGGAGCGGCAGATGTAAACAGACTTGTGTCCATTTACACCTGCCTCCTTCCAATCCGATCTGCTAAGAAACGGAAAGTGGATCTGTCCCCTTCCATTTGATCAGATGAGAGGGCCCAAAGAGTAGAGTGGGCTGTATCTGTGTTCCGCTTTGCATACATACATACTTTGTGGATGCAGAACTGTCATCTGCTCATTGTGACCCATGACTGGTTACGAAGTCGCTTAAGTGGCTCTTGCTCTTCAAAAGGTTGGGCACCCCTGCTGTAAACGTTGTATGTCTCCCCTCGAGACTGTTACCGGCAAAGTTCTAAAGTAATAGAGGAGCCTAGG
Source organism: Lithobates sylvaticus (assembly GCA_028564925.1). Lineage (NCBI taxonomy): Eukaryota > Metazoa > Chordata > Amphibia > Anura > Ranidae > Lithobates > Lithobates sylvaticus. The sequence goes on along the minus strand of CM053028.1, from coordinate 173,394,716 downwards.
TAGAAACGTCATTTTTATTGAATCGACTGCCAAACCATGAAGGAGAATAATCTGCCCAACAACGAAGATCTTCCTTAAGTTTTTTTAAATAATGGGGGATAATTTGACTTGTATATAGTGTCTATAGAAGAAGTCAGCTGGACCCCTAAGTACGGGAGTGAGCGAGGAGTCCACTTAAAGCTAAATGTATTTTGAAGAGTCTGCACCTCAGCAGGGGGTAGTGATATGTTAAATGCTACTGTTTTTTGAGAATTCAGAGACAAACCAGAGAGTTGTGAGAAATGGTCTAGTAGGGACAACAAATTGGACAAGGTTACTTGGGGATTGGTGATATACATGAGAACATCATCGGTGAATAATGCACATTTGTGTTCTTGTTGGCCACAACTAAATACCATGAATGTCAGGGTGGGAACGAATTGCCATAGCTAGAGGTTCTATTGCCAATGCAAATAGTAAAGGGGAGAGTGGGCATCCCTGTCTCATACCCTGCTGGACCGAGAACAATGGTGATTTATGGCATCTAATGGAAACTTGTGCTATGCCAACGTATATCGTCGTGCGCTGGTCGGCAAGTGGTTAAACTGATCTGCAGGTGTAGCGCAGTGTACCTGCGGCTTACCTGCACTGAGCCATAGACTTCTGGTTTTACCTGGTGGGTTTGGTGCACTTTCAGAAAGTGCACCACGCCTGCAGGATATGATAGAATTCTATGGCAAAGTACAGCTAACCTGCAGGAAAGCCACAGGTGCGGGTAGACCGCAGACCATCAGTACAAAAGTAGTCTGAGGCCCCTTTAACATGATCTGTCTGACCCAATCAGACCCTCCATTCACCTCCTATGGAGCGGCAGATGTAAACAGACTTGTGTCCATTTACACCTGCCTCCTTCCAATCCGATCTGCTAAGAAACGGAAAGTGGATCTGTCCCCTTCCATTTGATCAGATGAGAGGGCCCAAAGAGTAGAGTGGGCTGTATCTGTGTTCCGCTTTGCATACATACATACTTTGTGGATGCAGAACTGTCATCTGCTCATTGTGACCCATGACTGGTTACGAAGTCGCTTAAGTGGCTCTTGCTCTTCAAAAGGTTGGGCACCCCTGCTGTAAACGTTGTATGTCTCCCCTCGAGACTGTTACCGGCAAAGTTCTAAAGTAATAGAGGAGCCTAGGTAGAAACGTCATTTTTATTGAATCGACTGCCAAACCATGAAGGAGAATAATCTGCCCAACAACGAAGATCTTCCTTAAGTTTTTTTAAATAATGGGGGATAATTTGACTTGTATATAGTGTCTATAGAAGAAGTCAGCTGGACCCCTAAGTACGGGAGTGAGCGAGGAGTCCACTTAAAGCTAAATGTATTTTGAAGAGTCTGCACCTCAGCAGGGGGTAGTGATATGTTAAATGCTACTGTTTTTTGAGAATTCAGAGACAAACCAGAGAGTTGTGAGAAATGGTCTAGTAGGGACAACAAATTGGACAAGGTTACTTGGGGATTGGTGATATACATGAGAACATCATCGGTGAATAATGCACATTTGTGTTCTTGTTGGCCACAACTAAATACCATGAATGTCAGGGTGGGAACGAATTGCCATAGCTAGAGGTTCTATTGCCAATGCAAATAGTAAAGGGGAGAGTGGGCATCCCTGTCTCATACCCTGCTGGACCGAGAACAATGGTGATTTATGGCATCTAATGGAAACTTGTGCTATTGGAGAGCTTTATAACGTTCTCAGCAGATTTGATGGTGCTCCTAGGGATCATCAAAGATTTGGATTTTTTATTTTTATTTTTCTTATAACCTAACCCTGACTTGTTTGGAAAGTCCCTTGGTCTTCATGGCAGTGTTTGCTTAGTGGTGCCTCTTGCTTTCAAAAAGGTGTGTATATGTAATGACAGATCATGTGACACTTAGATTGCACACAGGTGGACATCATTTCACTAATTATGTGACTTCTGAAGGTAATTGGTTGCACCAGAGATTTTTATGGGCTTCATAACAAAGGGGCTGAATACATACGCACATGCCAATTATCAGTTTTTTTTTTTCAGAAAAATTGTTTTATGTATATATTCTTCTAATTTTACTTCATCAACTTAGACTATTGTGTTCTGATCCATCGCATATAATTCAGATTAAAAAAGCATTGAACTAAAGGCTATAATGTAACAAAGTGGGTAAAAAGCCAAGAGGGGGGGGGGGGGGGGGGGGTGAATACTTTTGCAAGGCACTGTACATATGTGATATCGATGTATTCGTCCAGAGCAGGAGAATTTTTTTGGGGTTGTTCTTTGGTAGTAACGTTATGGTAGTAACAAGTAAATGCATCTAAATAAAAAATTCTATAGGCCAGTTTTTCTTTGATTAAAAAAAATAAATAAAGAAATCAGGAGATATCCATAACCATTTACTACCAAATGAAAGACAAATTTGTCCTAAAAAAAAAGTAGTTGTGATAATATGTATGGTTTTACTAACACATGTCAAAGTTGCAAAATTGTGCTTGGGCAGTAAGATTTATTTTCCAAGGGCTCATTTACACTTGCTTCGACACATATTAAAGCGCCTACCGCTTCAACATGCTTTTTTTAAATGTGATTTTGATGCTTCGGTCATGCTTCGTGGTGCTTTTTTAAAGTTTTAATGATGCTTGGCAGATGCCCTGTGTGTGTGTGTGTGTGTGTGTGTGTGTGTCTCTCATACCTGCAATTTCTCCAAAACAAAGTGCAGCTAAAGCTGAATTAAAGCTTCAGGTGCTTCAAGCGAGCTTTGTCATAGATTTCTATGGAGCCATTGAAGCACCACTAAAGTGACATGGGGTATAATTTTTGAAGTGAAGGTATAGGGTGTAAGCTGGACTGTAAGCTAACAATTTTATTTAGTGACAGATGCTTTGGCTGGAATGCAGAGAGCTTTAAAAAAAGCATGTTCTAAGCCTGACATGGTGGTCCCTGACATTTGGCACTGGTGGTCCCTGACCTTCTTAGCTGGTTACAGATGAATCTTTTGGTGTTAATGCATTACGGAGCCTTCTTGTCTTACAGACTGTCCTTGGTGTTTAAGGCATAAGAGGCTCCCAGCTTATGCCTCACAACTCCTTTTTATGTGTCAGGTTGTTGACCAGTTTGACAATGGTTACAAACTCGTTTACCTTAACAACCTACGGCCATCAGTTCCCATTGTTACCAAGGCATTTGTTTGAGGAACATCCTCAAACAAACCTGATCTCTGTTTAGAAAAAAATTGTCTGATAAAGTCGTGTGTGTGTGTGTGTGTGTAATTTTTTTTTTTATGTATATAAACACACACACTCTCACAAAAGTGAGTACACCCCTCACATTTTTGTAAATATTGTTATTATATCTTTGTATGTGTCAAAACTGAAGAAATTACACTACAATGTAAAGTAGTGAGTGTACAGCTTGTATAACAGTGTAAATTTGCTGTCCCCTCAAAATAACGCAACACATTAATGTCTAAACCGCTGCCAACAAAAGTGAGTACACCCCTAAGTGAAAATGTCTGAATTGGGCCCAAAGTGTCAATATTTTTTGTGGCCACCATTATTTCTTATCGTACATCACGGGACACACCCATAGTATGTGGGTTATAGGTTACCTTCAGGTGATGGACACTGGCACACCCTAAGACAGGAAGTCCATTCCCTGTATAACCCCTCCCACTACTGGGTGTACCTCAGTTTTTTCGCCAGTGTCTAAGGTGTTGGTCACGAGTGAAGATGAGCTGAGCTCCACTGGAGCAACCCTTGCTGGGGCTAGCTATGCAGCCGGATTCATTCAAAGTGTCTTTTAGGCCGAATTGAATGGTACACGAAGAAACAAGGTTTTACCTGTAACGCTTCTCTTTTTTAGAGAGCTGGACCCCGGGATCCAGTACTTTTGGTATTTTGGAGCCAAAAAGTTTTACTGGCGGGGTGCTATTACAGGGCCAGGAGTGTGGGTTCCCAGAGGGTCCCCGGTTCCTTAAGGTTTGTTAACAGAACCCACCGTGAAGGGTGAAAATTGGGTCTGTTGGTTTTTACCACCGAAAACCCTGCGGCGGGAAAGGTAAGGAGTTTTTCTAAGAAATGTTTTAAATTTTCTTATGAAATGTCTCCTTTTAAATAGTAAAATGTTGTCATGCCTAAGAGTCACCTCTAGGGGCTGTATGGAGCACGTACCTTCTCATGCTTTGCTCAGAGATCACGCCGTGTCACAGAAGCAGCAGGCTTTTTTCCTCCGGCTAGCAGGCAGACCTCCAGTAAGTTCCGTGAGGATTTTACTTCACCAGACACCCCCTACCTGGGCTGAACACTCCCCCTCTTCACAAGACTGAACATTAGAGAGCTAAAGGGCGATCCGCGATTCCGTTTTTTTTTCACCACCCCTAACACGGCGGTGGCTTTCAGATCTGCTCCTTGCCATCCCTCCCTCCCACACAAGCCAATCCCGGCGGATCGGAGGATTTCCTCAGCCATGATAGGATTGAATAAAAAAAAAATAATGGCGGCTTTAATCGCATCCTAGTGTGGGACAAAATGTATAAGATTCTTTTCCATTACCTGGGACCCTCAAACTAAGGAACTAGGGGCAGGAGAAGATGAATTCCTTCAGGGGACTGTGGTGAGGCTAATGACTCCTCTTCTGAGGTGTCAAATGCGGGTGGATCAGCTTTCACAATCTGTAAGATTAATGGTGCAATTTCTTGCTGAATGGTCCGCGCCACATTTATGTACCCTTAACTGAGTGTTTGGATTCGCTAAAGCCTCCTCCAAACTGTGCATGCCTTTCCTGTCCATTCATTGCTGGAAAAGATTTTTTGTATCTGATAAGCAGTTTTTTCCCTCCTAAAGAGTTTTTCCACACTTTATCCTATGGCAGTGATGGCGAACCCTGGTACCCCAGATGTTTTGGAACTACATTTCCCATGATGCTCAACAGGGCTGGTGCAAGGATTTTTGACACCCTAGGCAAAACCTAATTTTGCTGCCCCCCTTGACTCCACCCCCTTTGCCCTGCCCATGTATAACTCACCTTTTTAATGAAGCGCCCATCAAATGCAGCTTTACCAGCGCCCATCAATGCAGCCTCACCAGCACCCATCAAATGCAGCCTCACCAGCGCCCATCAATGCAGCCTCACCAGCGCCCATCAATGCAGCCTCACCAGCGCCCATCAATGCAGCCGACCAGTGCCCATCAATGAATGTTTGCTTGCTTCCATTGATTCGGGAGTCGGGACACAGTCCTCCACCAGCGTTGCGCCTCTGACACTATGTGTGAACAAAGTGGCGGCTGCCTGCTGATGCTGAGATTAGTTGCTGCAGAGAGTAGGAACACCAGTGGTCAGGCACCCTAGGCAGCAGTGCCCCCCTAGGCGGCTGCCTAGTTTGCCTAGTGGTAGCACCGGCCCTGATGCTCAACTACACTGCAGACTGCATGAGCATCGTGGGAAATGTAGTTCCAAAACATCAGGAGTGCCAAGGTTCGCCATCACTGCCCTATGGCAATAAGAGAAACCTCTGTTGTGGTATTTTTTTAAGGCAATAAAGTTTTTTTTAAGAAAAATCATTTATTGTACAAATAGAAAAAAATTCCATAGTAATTTCAAACGTATGACATGTGACTATTAAAACATTGTATACTGAGAACAAGATAAAGATAAAGTGATACTTTAATCCAACACGTTTTCAATGGGTAATGGTTATTAAAATCTTCATTGGGGATATTGTATCTCTAGAAAATCAAAAAATACAACATTTAAGAATTGCATATAAGAATCATATTCAATACACCTAATTATAAGCATACAAAAATGAGAACTTTTCAATACAAAATTGGTCAAGTAGCAGATGCATTCCCCATGACATCAGCAAAGAGGGTCCAAGAAACCACATATTGTACCTCTATTCTCTGCAGGAAGGCCGGATATAGTAATTCCAAAAATGTGTCACTTAAAGGCATTTAATCTGGGTGCTCAAAAATACAAAGACAACAATTAGGGCTGAGCTAAATAAACCTCACTTACCAACGCCTGTTGGCAAAGAGTACTTTACAAATGTAACTAAATGTAAACATCCGCGAGACCAGGCCGGTGTCCATGTTGGATAGACCAATGGAAATGGAGCGCAAGGGGACACAAAAGAGAATGTTGCAAGGCTTGGAACATAATCCTGGGGCCAAAGTTCATGCGCTCCGGACAAATTATCCTGAGCATAGACGATGGCACTATAAGGACTAAAAAACCACAGACACTACTTGCCTTGGGGGGTGGTGGGAACCCCACCCCTCCTGAGGCAAAAAATTGAGCCCTACACGTCCTTGACATGAGGGCCCCTTTGTGCCGGGTAGAATTATAGGGGTCTGTAGGCGTAGAGGACCCACACTGTCATTACCTATAAAAAGGAATGAGGGCTGTTCCCTTTTCTGACTTCTACTTGGGAAATGCCATTCTGCTGTACATATCAAATCTAAACATAATTAGTGCATATATACAAATATATTAAAGTATAAAACCCTATATATGTGTGTATCTCTCTATCAAAAAAACTCTCCCCAGAATCAAACGACATAGAATTCCATAGTGAGGAAAAGGGGGGAAAAAATAAGAGGAAAAGGATGCCAAATTGGCATTGAATCGGGGAGAAACGCAGAAAAGATATTTACCCATTAAGGCTCATTTCCTATTCATGGTGAGAAAATTGCTTACATAAAAAAGAATACATAGAAACAAATAACTATGAAATTAAGACAAGTACTTTAGGAAATCCGTGTTTTTCCTGAGCTGAAACCCTCAAGAACTGGTCTGAAACGTTCCACCTCATTAAGGCCCGGTGTGTTGTGGCTTTTAAGTATCTGATCCAGTGCATTTCGCGCTGGAGCAGAACTTTGTTCCAGTCGCCCCCTCTAATGGGTATATGTAACCTGTCCAATACAGTAAAGTTGACTTTGGGTAGTTTGTTATTGCGCTTTCTAACAATGTGTCTACCCAAGGGCAGACAGAAATTACCTATACGCATGCTATGCATATGTTTTTCAATCCGCTTCCCCAACTCTTGCCTTGTCTTCCCCACGTAGAAGGCACCGCACTGACACTGCATGAGGTAGACGACACCATGTGTTTTGCATGTAGCAAAATGTTTTAGGGCGAAAGTCTGCCCATTTGGCAGTGCCAGTGAGATCCGCCTACCAATGACTGTACATTGTGAACAGGTCTTACAAGGGTCATTCCTTGTGTTCCCTTTGTATTCACTCTGTACTAACATGTTTCCAATTGATTCTGCCTTTTTGTATGTAATCTGAGGTTTTGATGTAACAAAACCTTTTAAAATAAGATCCTCAGTAAGGATTAGCCAATATTTTGGTGATCATTTTCCTTATTTGATGGTGTTCATTGGAGTATTTAATAATAATCCTAGTAATATCTACCTTATTTCTTTTTTTTTTTTTTTTTTTTTGGTTTAAAGTTATGGTCTTGTCTATTGGTATCCTTTTCATGATTAAATGCCTTTTTCAAGGTTGTTTTAGTGTATCGCCTAGCCAGCAGTCTAATAGTGAGCTTGTCGCATTCCCTTTGGAAATCCTTGTCAGTAGTACAATTCCTTCTTATGCGTAGGAATTGGCTGATTGGAATTGATTTCCTTAGCGAGTCTGGATGGAAACTATCTGCATGTAGTAAGGTGTTACCAGACGTTTCCTTCCTAAATAATCTACTGCTGAGTCCCCCATTGGGATCTTTGCAAATACAAATGTCCAGAAAGTTAATCTCTTTTTAAGATCATAATTCATTGTAAATAAAAGATTAAAGTTATTTTATTTTGATTCATGAGTTTCAAGCACTCCTTCAAGGCACCTTCTGGACCATCCCAAATAATGAGGACATCGTCTACGTACCTGTGGCGAGTGTACATAGACTGTTCTTCAGATGGGAAATCTTTCTCCCACTACCCCAGGTACAGAATGGCATATGAGGGTGCGCAGCATGTCCCCATAACCACTCCCTGTACCTGGAGGTAGTGGGAGCCCTTGAAAAGAAAGATGGTAGCCCTATAAGGACCCGATTTATGACTGCAATGCCAAGATCATGTGGAATGCTATTATATAGCGATACGAAGGCAGGTATTGATCAATAATCTGGCTTATTCCTTCTGAAATACAGCTATTTCTGGAAATGATGGGACTTCCGGGGGGCTTCTGCAGACTTATGTGCACCTTGGGGTACATGGTACTGCTGACGGGTACTGCTGGTGGGTACTGGTGACTGGTGACTCGTACTGGCACTGCTGGCTGCTGTGAGATCGCAGGAAGCATGCAGCTGCAGTACAGAGCTTCCTGTCACAGGCGGAGTACATTTGGTATCACTCCGCCTGTGAAGGAGTCGGTGCTATACAGGAAGCATCGGCTCTGCTTCCTTTAGCGGCGGCTCCGTTCTCGCTGATGCTCGGAGATGGCGGGTCGGGGATCAGGGCTTGCTGAGCCGACATCTCAGAGCAAGACGTGGCGGGCCACCTCGGATGGCGCCGCGGGCCACAAGTTGGGCACCCCTGGTCTATACGCAGTAAAAGTATACTTAAAAGTTACTTAACTCTGGTTACTGTGTTTGTGATTTCCGTTGACAACTCGGACTCAGGCTTTTTCTTTTTAACGATCAGGTACCACCTTCTTAACTGGTTACAGATAAGTCTTACGATGTTAATGCATTATGGAGCCTTCGGGTCTTGCAGACTGTCCTTGGTGGTTAAGGCATAATAAGAGGCTCCCATCTTATGCATGACGACCCCTTTTATGTGTCAGGTGGTTTACCAGTTTGACAATGGTTACAAACTCGTTTACCTCAACAACCGTCAAGAGTTCCCATTGTTACCAAGGCATTCGTTTGAGAAACATCCTCAGACAAACCTGATCTCTGTTAAAATAAACTAGTCTGATAGAGAAAGTCATTAGTGTGTAGATAGATATAGATATAGATATATAATATATAGCCATGGCCGAAATTGTTGGCACCCCAGACATTTTTCCAGAAAATCAAGTATTTCTCACAGAAAAGTATTGCAGTAACACATGTTTTGCTATACACGTTTATTCCCTATGTGTGTATTGGAACAAAACAAAAAAGAGGGAAAAAAAGCAAATTGGACATAATGTCACACAAAACTCTTCCAAAAATGGGCTGGTCAAAATTCTTGGCACCCTTAAATGAATATTTGTTTGCACACCCTTTGGAAAAAAATAACTGAAATCAGTCGCTTCTTATAACCATCAATAAGCTTCTTATACCTCTCACCCGTAATTTTGGACCTCTCTTCCTTTGCAAACTGCTCCAGGTCTCTCTTATTGGAAGGACGCCTTTTCCCAACAGCAATTTTAAGATCTCTCCACAGGTGTTCAATGGGATTTAGATCTGGACTCATTGCTGGCCACTTTAGAACTCTTCAGCGCTTTGTTGCCATCCATTTCTGGGTGCTTTTTTGACGTATATTTGGGGTCATTGTCCTGCTGGAGGACCCAAGATCTCGGACTCAAACCCAGCTTTCTGACACTGGGCTCTACATTGCGACCCAAAATCCTTGGGTAATCCTCAGATTTCATGATGCCTTGCACACATTCAAGGCACCCAGTGCCAGAGGCAGCAAAACAACCCCAAAACATCATTGAACCTCCACCATATTTCACTGTAGGTACTGTGTTCTTTTCTTTGTAGGCCTCATTCCGTTTTTGGTGAACAGTAGAATGATGTGCTTTACCAAAAAGCTCCATCTTGGTCTCATCTGTCCACAAGACCTATTCCCAGAATGATTTTGGCTTAAAGTACATTTTGGCAAACTATAGTCTTGCTTTTTTTATGTCTCTATGTCAGCAGTGGGGTCCTCCTGGGTCTCCTGCCATAGCGTTTCATTTCATTTAAATGTTGACAGATAGTTCGAGCTGACACTGATGTTCCCTGAGCCTGCAGGACAGCTTGAATTTCTTTGGAACTTGTTTGGGGCTGCTTATCCACCATCCGGACTATCCTGCGTTGCAACCTTTCATCAATTTTTCTCTTCCGTCCATGCCCAGAGAGATTAGCTATTGTGCCATGGGTTGCAAACTTCTTCGATAATGTTGCGCACTGTGGACAAAGGCAAATCTAGATCTCTGGAGATTGTTGATATTTTTCCACAATTTTGATTCTCAAGTCCTCAGACAGTGCTCTTCTCTTTCTGTAGTCCATGCTTAGTGTGGCACGCACAGACACACAGTGCAAAGACTAAGTGAACTTCTCTCCTTTATCTGCTTTCAGGTGTGATTTTTTTTTTTCTTTTTATATATTGCCCACACCTGTTTACTTGCCCCAGGTGAATTTAACCGCTTCCTGACCGCCTCACGTAGATTTACTGCGGCAGAAGGGCATGTACAGGCAGAATCACATACCTGTATGTTGCCCTTTAAGAGGTGGGCGCGCGCGCCCGCGGGAAGCTCCGTGAGTCAGGTCACGGGTCCCACGTACTCTATCGTCACGGATACCCACGATCGCATCACGGAGAGGAAGAACGGGGAGATGCTAATGTAAACAAGCATCTCCCCATTCTGCCTAGTGACAGTGTCATTGATCTCTGCTCTGTGTGATCGGAGCAGAGATCAGTGACGTGTCACACACAGCCACGCCCCCCAGTTAGAAACACGCCCCTAGGACACACTTAACCCCTACACTGCCACATGGTGGCTAACCCCTTCACTGCCAGTGTAATTTGCACAGGAATCCGTGCATTTGTATTGTACTGATTGCTGTATAAATGACTGGTCCCAAAAATGTCCGATGTGTCCGCCATAATGTCGCAGTCACAATAAAAATCGCTGATTTGCCACCATTTAAAAATTGAAATAAAAATTAATACCATAAAACTATCCCCTCTTTTGTAAACGCTATAACTTTTGCGCAAACCAATAATTGCTTATTGCAATTTTTTTTTTTTTTTTTTTTTAACCAAAAATATGTAGAATACGTATCGGCCTAAACTGAGGAAAAAGTATTTTTTTTATATATATTTTTGGGGGATATTTATTATAGCAAAGTAAAAAATAATGCGTTTTTTTTACAAAATTGTTTCTTTTTTGCATTATAAACAAAAAAAATAAAAAATCAAATGCCACCAAAAGAAAGCTCTATTTGTGGGAAAAAAAGGACATAAATTTTGTTTGGGAGCCACGTTGTGTGACCGCGCAATTGTCAGTTAGCGACGTAGTGCCGAATCGCAAAAAGTGCTCTGGTCAGGAAGGGGGTAAATTTTTCCGGGGCTGGAGCGGTTAAAGGAGCATCACATGCTTGAAACAATCTTATTTATCCACAATTTTGAAAGGGTGCTAAGAATTTTGACCAGCCCATTTTTGGAATTGTGACATTTTTTTTATTTTTCCTCCCTTTTTTTGGTTTTGTTCCAATACACACAAAGTGAATACCGAATATAAGCGGAGGCACCTATTTTTACCACAAAAAACTGGGAACACTTATTGACTCAAGTATAAGCCTAGGGTGAGAAATGCGCAGCTACTGTAAGTGGAAAAGAGGGTCAACAATGCCCATTTGCAGCCTCACTGTGCCCATTTGCAGTCATAGGTCCCCTGAACTTCAAACTTTGTAGTTGAGGGTTCCTAAATGCCCCCTAGCTGCAGCCAAAATTTGGGGTCTCTGGACCCAAAGGGTCCTGAAATGACATTGCTGCAGGTGGACACAGTTGACCGACTTTGGGGCCCTGTATCTCAGGGTCACTTGGTGCTAGGAATTACAACTACAACGTATCCAAAGATGGGTTTCCTAGCACCAAGTGGGGAGATACGGGGCCCCAAATTCGGTTCGCAAAATGTCAAGCACTTTTCGTGCAGCAGAGAATTGCATTTTCCGAACCGACTTTGGGGCCCCTTATCTCGGGGCCACTTGGTGTTAGGAACACCATCTTTGGATATGTTGTAGTCCCCTGGGTTTGCACACTAAATTTGGGGTTCCTAGCACTAAGTGGCCCTGAGATACAGGGCCCCAAAGTCGGGTCGTAAAATTTCATTCTCTGCTGCAGAAAAGTGATTGACTCTAGTACAGGGATCCTCAAACTACGGCCCTCCAGCTGTTGCAGAACTACACATCCCATGAGGCATTGTAAAACTCTGACATTCACAGACATGACTAGGCATGATGGGAATTGTAGTTCCTGAACAACTGGAGGGCCGTAGTTTGAAGACCCCTGCTCTAGTATAAGCCGAGGGGGGCATTTTCAGCACAAAAAAAATGTGCTGAAAAACTTTGCTTATACTCGAGTATATACGGAAAACATGTGTTACTGCAATACTTGATTTTCTGGAAAAATTTCTGGGGTGCCAACAATTTCGGCCATGACTGTATGTATATTTTGTGTGTGTTTTTATTTATTTATATATATTTATTTATATATATATATATATATATATATCTCACACACACACCCACACACTCCCAAACGCAACACAGTGGACAGGGGCAATCAAAAACAAACGTGTCAATTTTTTGCCGTAAGATGGGAAAAAAAACTATAGAATGGGGATGTAATGTGGGTTTGTATGCATCTTTTGTAATTTGTTTTATTTTTTGCTGTCTTTGCAAAGGGGTGAAGCAGATGACTGTTACAGAGCTAAATGATCTTCTGGAGGAAATTGAGATTGCCATTAAGAATTATTCAGAGGAACTGGTAGAGCATCTGGCCTTAAGAGATGAGCTTGAGTTTGAGAAAGAAGTAAAGAACAGTTTCATTTCTGTCCTAATTGAAGTTCAAAATAAACAAAAGGAGCACAAGGAAAATGTGAAAAAGAAGAAAAAGCTAAAAAGTAACAGCACGCAGAATGGCAAGCAGGAAAGAAGTCATTTACCAGGAACGGTACATATGTTTTCCTAATCTTGTGTCTTTGTGGAAAGTATTTATAGTGTGAAGCTGCATTTGCCTTTGTGAATTGAATTTTACAGTAACTGTTACAGGGTACCAGTGAGAACAAAATATGGGAGTTGCGACTGCTGCCTTGGTGTATAGAGGCGTATGTCCCAGACACTAATCCTGATCTTGGCTTCACGAGCAGGTTAACTAACCTGGAACAAGTATACAGAATGAGACTGGGTTGTTTCCTTGTTCCATCCATGCTTGGTCATTGATTCACGAGATATTAAAACCTGCATCAGGATGGCAGCCGTGAAGCCTGCACGTTACAGAAACGAGATAGGGCAGAGCAGTGTCTGTTTCTATTCTCATAGGTTTAGTTTTAATGGACAGATCACTTGGAACTGATATCTCACACTAGTGAGTTGAATTGTGCACTGCATTCTCATTTTTTTTTATGGACTTAGGTAGGTAGATATTCATGTTTCCAATTCTGACCAGCCCCTTTACAATGGAGTTTTACAGCATCCCTCTCCTCCCATCATAACAGAGAAAGAGACTTTTTCACTATTTATTGTAGTAAAGGAGACCTGTGAAATCTTTCCAAAGGAGCCCCTGGGAAATTTAAACAGGCCAGTGGCCAAAATAACAGTTTTTGGTAGATTGACTCCTTCATGGAATCAGATTTTTTTCCTTTAAAGAACAAGTTCACCTTTGGAACATGTTGCATGTCCAGCATCTGCAGCTCTCATACGACCCCAACCCCCCCACCCCCTCCCTGTGATTGCGGGTCGTGGATCTCCTCCCCACACCCACTGTCACTATTTGAAAACCAGCTCCACCCACACTTACCCCGTCATTTATTCAGTTTCCTGTGGCAAAAAGGTCAAATGCTCAGAATGAATAAATAGCAGGTACCTACATCCTATAGGCCCCTTTCACACTGAAGCGGGAGCCGCGGTGACGGTAAAGCAGCGCTATATTTAGCGCTGCTTTACCGTCGTTTTAGCCGCAGTATTCAGCCGCTCGCGGTGCGGTTTTACCCCCCGCGAGCGGCCGAAAAAGGGTTAAAGACCCTCCGCAGAGCGCCGCCGTAGCGGCAGTATTACCGCGTTGTCCCAATCAAATACACCGCTCCAAAGATGCTGCTAGCAGGACTTTTTTTACTGTCCTGCTAGCGCACCGCTCCACCGGCTTTCACACTGGAGTGAATGGGGCCGGATTTTTTCAGGCGGTACACAGGCGCTATTTTTAGCGCTGTACCGCCTGAAAAACGCCCCAGTGTGAAAGGGCTGATAGTCATGTACGGTTGTGCTCATAAGTTTACATACCCTGGCAGGATTTATGATTTCTTGGCCATTTTTCAGAGAATATGAATGATAAAACAAACATTTCTTTCACTCATGGTTAGTGTTTGGCTGAAACCATGTATTTATCCATCTTTTTTTTAAATCGTAATGTCAACAGAAGCTACCCAAATGACCCTGATGATTTTGGCCTGATAACATGCACACAAGTTGACACAAAGGGGGTTGAATGGCTATTGACCACTTCAGCCCCGGAGGATTTGGCAGCACTTTTTACAGTTTGGCACTGCTCTGCTTTAACTGGTAATTGCGCGGTCATGCAATGCTGTACCCAAACGAAATTAGCGTCCTTCCCCCCCCCCCCCCCCCCCACAAATAGAGCTTTCTTTTGATGGTATTTGATTGCCACTGCGATTTTTTTATTTTTTTTGCGATATAAACAAAAAAGGCCAAAAATTTAGAAAAATAATATTTTCTACTTTTTGTTATAAAAAAAAATTCAATAAACTTTTTAATTTTAGTCATACATTTAGGCCAAAATGTATTCAACCACATGTCTTTGGTAAACAAATAGACACTGAGCGTATATTTATTGGTTTGCACAAAAGTTAGTCTACAAACTAGGGTACATATTCTGGGATTTACTCAGCTTTTAGTATGACTGCCCATCTCATTTCTTGAGGTGCTAAAATGGCAGGGCAGTACAATTCCCCCCCCCCCCCCCCCCCCCAATGATCTCATTTTGGAAAGTAGACACCCAAAGGAAATTGCTGAGGCATGTTGAGCCCATTAAATATTACATTTTTTTTGTCACAAGTGATTGAAAAAGGACAAAAAATAAAATAAAAAATTACACAAAGTTGTCACTAAATGATCTATTGCTCAAACATGCCATGGGCATATGTGAAATTACACCACAGAATACATTCTGCTGCTTGTCCTGAGTATGGGGATACCTAGCCGTGTACAGGACCCCCAAAACCAATCACCGCCTTCAGGCTTTCTAAGGGCGTAAAATGGTGATCTCCCTTCCTACCTATCAGTTTCGGAGGCCATGAAATGACCTCATTTTGTAAAGAAGATACTTCAAGCTATTTGCTGCGAGGCATGTTGAGTCCATGGAATATTTTATATTTTGTCACATGTTTCTTTTTTTTTCTCTTTTTTTTTTTTTTTTAACACAAAGTTGTCACTAAATTATATATTGTTCAAACATGACATGGTTATGTGGAATTACATCCCAAAATACATACTGCTGCTTCTCCTGAGTATGGGGATACCACATGTGTGGGACTTTTTGGCAGTCTAACCGCGTACAGGACCCCGAAAACCAAGCACCGCCTTCAGGCATTCCAAGGGCGTATATTTTTGATTTCACTCCATTACCTATCACAGTTTCGGAGGCCATGAAATGCCCATATATATTTTTATACATTTTTTTTTTTTTTTATTGTATATTTATTGAGTTTTTCATAGGAAAGTAAAACATTCCAATCAGAAAATAAAAACAGTGCGTTTTTTTGAATAGTAAAATTATCAGAAATTTTTTGGGTTGTACAGACAACAGAATGAACTTACAATAACACAAGTATAGTACATGTTACAAAACTGTAGAATAGTTCAGAAGGGAAAAGAGGGGGGGGGGGGAGGCATGGGAGGGGAAGGGTGGATCGAGAGAGCAAGCTTAACAAAAAGGTCACAATGGGAGGGCATTATGGAGGAATTTATAAATGTCTGCGATGAGGTGGATCTGGTGTTGATCTGGTGTTTGAATGGAGTGGGTTTATCTAGGGTCAGAATCTGTGACTGAGAATGGAAGTAGTGTTTGAATTGAAGAAATTAGTAAAAAAATATGTTTTGGGATCTGGTGTTTTCGTTGCAATTCAGTGAAAGGTAGGAGGGTACGGGTGATGGGGTCAACTATGTTGCGGAGTTGGAAAATTCCAGCTTGCGTCCAGGGATACATTTGGGTGTAGGATAAACTATCCCGAATATCAGGGTTGAAAAGTAAGTTTAGTAGGGGTGGGCATGCGGAGGAGAGGGAGAATTTGCAAGAGCATCTTTTCCATATTGATATTGTGAACAGCATCGGATGTAAACCGAGGCTCCGAAGTTGGGCAATAGAGGTAGGCAGGGTGGACCAAATCATGGAGCAGGGATGTACCAGGCTGGTTATACTCATTTCCAACTCCGACCATCTACTGGAAGCCATTCTGATGGACCAAGCAATAATCGGTTTAAGGTGGGTAGCATAGTAATACTTGATAATGTCTGATAAGGGTGTCCCATTGACGCAAAAGTCGGTCAATATCCCAGAAGAGAGGAGGAAAGTTAACCTGATTAAAGAGTGTGATATGAGGAGGTTAAATGTATCCCCAAGTATTTAAGGGCGAGTGGACACCAATGGAAGGAATAGTTCTGTTGTAGAATGGCCAGGGTGGAGGGGGGGGGGGATATGAAGTGGAAGAGCTTATGTTTTGCTTGTGTTAGTTTTATACCCTGAAATGGAGTCAAATTTTTTTCTAGTAAATTTTGGAGATTTGGGAGGGCGGTATGGGGACTGGTTAATGTCAATAGGATGTCATCTGCGAACAAAGAGTTTTTATATTCTCACTGTCTTAGTGTGACCCCCTCGGATGTCAGCGAACAGCTTCAGCCAAGGGTTCCAAACATAATATAAAGAGCAGAGGGGATAATGGACACCCCTGTCTAGTGCCATTACTCAATGGGAATGAAGGCAATAGAAATGAGGATAGCTTGACCTGGGAAGTGGGTTGGGAATATAAGGCATGTAATGCTGCCATAAAGGGTCCCTTTTAAAACCGTATTTGTTGAGAGTGGCAAACATAAAAGGCCAGCTAAGTCGGTCCAAAGGCCTTTTGTGCATCTAGGCTCAGAATTGGGGCCGGACGCATCGTTCTTTTGAGCAGGGCGATGATGTCAATGGTGTGTCTTGTGTTGTCGCCTGCATGACTAGCGGGGACAAATCCCACTTGGTCCTCGTGTATAAGCTTAGGGATTATAAGGGAGAGTCTGTTGGCTAATATATTGGTAAAGATCTTGTAGTCGGAGTTGAGTAGGGCTATGGGTCTATAATTGTCAGGGAGAGAGAAGTCTTTACCGGGTTTGGGAATCGCTGAGAGGTGAGCGTGGAGAAAGGGGGAATGGTCCCCTTCAGTAGGGAGGAAAAGAGGGATATTAAATGTGTGCTTAGGATCGGTAAAAATGTTTTGTAATATGAATAAGGTAAGCTGTCTGGGCCTGGAAAATTAATGGGTTGAAAGGTTCTTGACTACTTCTGCTAGCTCTTCAGGTGTGATCACAGAATTGAGAGGCAAGATGAGCTGAGGAAAGTTTGGGCATATGTAGGGATTCGAAAAAGGAGTCAATTTTTTATTGAGTAAAGAGGTGATTGGGATCTGTGTTTAAACAATTTGTATAATTTATGGTTAAATTCTCCAAAGACTTTAGACATGGTAAGGGGGCAATACGTAGGTGTACCATTTTAGCTTGCATAAGAAAGTCCGGAGATGAATGGAAGGGGCGAGGTTTAAATTTTGTTCACTAGCATTCTGTGGGGTTTGTTTGAGTATTCATAACACTTCTGCTTGGACCAAAGAAGAGACTTATCAATTTTATTCATGTCTATGGATCAAAGCTGGTTTCACAGAAAGATTACTGTTCGGAGTCTGGCCACCGTGGGGGAAGATATCTGGAGTCTTTCGGTCCTTCAGAGTTTGATTAAGAGAGAGGAATGTTGAAAGGCTGCATCTTTTTTCAAGGGCGAGCCTATGGAAATACGTTGGCCCGGAAAGTCAGACTTGTGGGCTTCCCACTAGGTGGAGGACTCAGGAACCGTGTTCTCATTGAGTTGGAAAAATTCAGTTAGGACATTAGATAAGTTTTCTTTAGCCTCTGGGTTACAGAGCAGAGATTCGTTGAGCCGCCAGTGGCATGTTCTAGGTGAGGCAGAGGATAGGGCAATCTCTAAGTGTACAAAAGAGTGGTCAGACCAAGTTATGGGGTCTATCTCCCAGGAGACCATGGATGTCAGTAGAGGAGAGGAAACAAAAAAGTGGTCTAGCCTGGAATAAAGCTTATTGGGGTTGGAATAAAATGTGTATCGTTTTTGTGTGGGGTGTTTAACTCTCCAAACATCAAGGAGATTGTGTGTCCTGATGAGTTTGCGGAAAGATGTCGAGAGGCAGTGGGCTGTGGAGGCTGTTTTGGTGGGGAAAAGTAAGTGTCTATCTTTGCCAGGGGACATGGTCATATTAAAGTCACCTCCTATAATGGTAAAGGGTTGAGAAACTTTGTCTAATTCTTCAAACATAGTAGAGAGAAATTGAATTTGACCAGAGTTGGGGGCATAGACATTCACCAAAGTTAGGGAGTGGGTGAGGAAAGAACAGCTCAAGATAATAAATCTGCTCTGGGGGTCCAAATAAGAGGATTTGATTCTCAGTGGGCAAGAACGTTTTATTAAGATCGCCACTCCTGCTTTCCCAGAAGGATCAGAAGCGGTAAAGGGGGGGGGGGGCGTGGCTTGGCTATGGCGGAGTGAGGTTGCACATTGCCTGAGCTCCCGCTACCAGACCCTTTGAACTAAGAGGTAATGCCCTATTCCTCTACTAATTCACACGGTCATGAGCTACAAAAGACGAGGCAGGAACAAGGGATCTACCAAAGCAGCTACAAGGAACCAGATCGATAGATTCCTAACGGAAAGAACTCGAAGTGTTCCAACAGCCCGCGCCGAGGCGACACGTGGTGCAGCGGGGCCTTCTTCCTCCCCTTCAAGAGACATGGCCTCCTCACAGCAAGCAACCCCACAACTGACGGGGATCCCAGCAATTCTTAGCTCCCCTACCAGGAGCCAATCTGGAGGGGAGACCCCGACCCAGCTGCCGGGAGATGACTCAGACATTAGAGCCCTATTAAGGGCTCTCCCCACAAAGGCAGACATGGAGGCTATGGTACGGCGGGTCGAGGAGCAACACCGCCGGGACTTTCAGGAAATCCGCACGGAGGTGACAGGGATAGATGATCGGCTGGCCAGGGAGGAAACAGCGAGAACCGCCCTGGAATCCCGGGTGACCCAGCTAGAACGTGCACACCGGAGGAGCCAGGACCAGTTAGCGGAGATACAACTGCATGCAGAGGACCTGGAGAACAGGAGCCGCCCCCAGAACTTGCGGCTCCGCGGGATTCCTGAGGCGACCGGACCAGAGAATCTCCGAGAGACAGTACAGGCGATCCTCCTCAGGGTACTGGCGGGAGATCCACCAACGGCCATTGAATTTGACAGGGTGCACAGGGCGCTGGGCCCCAGACCAACGGACGTAGACAGGCCCCGCGATGTAATCTGCCGCCTGCACCGCTACTCCGTGAAGGAACAAATAATGCAAGCTGCCCGCCTTACGGGCCCAGTGGACTTCGATGGGGCGCAGATACTAATTTTCCCTGATGTCTCCCGAGCAACCCTTATCAGAAGAGCAATGCTGAAACCCCTGCTCGAAAGACTCTCCCGTGACGCCATGCCTTATCGGTGGGGTTTCCCCCATACAACTTTCTATCCGCAAGGGATCTGAATCTTTTACCCTGAGGCGGCATGCAGACCTCCCGGACCTTTTTGCCTTCCTAAGGATGGAGCCGATACAGATACAAGATTGGCTGAGCCCGTTGCCTACTAGAAACGCCCGACCTGTGACCGGAGCGGCCCCGCTGGGACTTCCCCGCCGATCATCCAGACGGAGACGCAGAGAACCCACTCCAATCGGGAGGGGTGACCCGGAACCGTGAGCCTTATGGAACACCCTCAAGTAAGTGGCATCCCATACAGGACAATATGGATCCCATGCTGACTGTACCCCCCCCCCCCCCCCACCCTTTAGACGGTATGATGCCGCTTGCTGCTCCTCGTCCCTGAGCCCTGTTTGCATCCCCGGGATCCCGATGACCCCTCCTAACCAACTGTGTCAGTACAGGAGAAAGCAGCCTCCTCTATGGGACACCAAGACAGCCTCCCTGTGAGGTGCACTACACCCGCTAATATGGACTTTTTTCATGGAGGTCCCTTGGAACTTTCACAGACCGCATGATGCATCAGAGAGAACGCCACGGATATCATGGGTTGCTGGTGGCCCACCTAAAGATCAGAGCGGGCCCAGGACACTCGAACCCCAACGGCTGACGCTGTATGTATACTGGCGTTGGGAGAACTGATGAGCCCAGCTCAGTCTGTGAAGCGTACAGCATTAAGGTTTACCTGTTGTTACCTCTGGTTAATTGTTGTAGCCGGGGGAAGGAGGGGGGACCGCTGGGGAGAGGTGTAAGTTAGGGCCTGGGGTTCAGTCCCCGGGGTCTCACCTGCGTGCACAGGACCCTGAAGTGGACCCCCCGGAACTGGACACCGGACCACGGGGGCAGAATAGATTGGACAGGACACATTATTGCTGCACTGGGGGTAGAGGGGGGGGGGGGAACTGAGACATGCTTAAAAAGGTGCTCTAACTTTTTCCCTCCTTACAGCTCAGGATGGATTATGTGACTGTGAACCAATTAAATGATGGGTAATGCCACTGAGGAAAGAGGGCGGACTTAAAACAGTTTGATCTCCGTCCCCATTGGACCGTCCCAGAGTTTCCCCTTTGGGGCTCTCGCGGGAGAGGTACCTCTTGGTTACAAGGGGGCGGAAAGCAACTGCTGGGGCTAATGTTGATTGTTATCCTTTGTAGTGAATTTGTTGACTTACCTAGTTACCGCTACTGTTGGCTGTTAATTAGGGTCTGGCTATGGGGCTCCCGAATGCCGCTGTACCCGACCACCTACCCCACATAGGTTGACACCCTCTTGAGGGCCCCACATTGGTGCCTTAAGGGTGTAGTGAGAATAGTTCTCTAACGCGCCAGTGGCGTTTTAGCTCAGTAACCCCACCCCTGCACTCCCTCACCCTCCCTACCTCTCCCGCTCTCTCTCTCTCTCTCTCTCTCTCTCTCTCTCTCTCTCTCTCTCTCTCTCTCTCTCTCTCTCTCTCTCTCTCTCTCTCTCTCTCTCTCTCTCTCTCTCTCTCTCTCTCTCTCTCTCTCTCTCTCTCTCTCTCTCTCTCTCTCTCTCTCTCTCTCTCTCTCGTCCCCACCTCTGTCATGGGTACAACAGACACCCTCAGACTTATGTCTATCAATGTCAAAGGTCTTAACACCCCGGAGAAAAGATCCATGGTGCTTAACAACCTGAGACACTCAAAAGCCCACATATGTTTCCTCCAGGAGACCCACTTCCGAGCCGACGGACCACTCAGACTCCGCGACCGTCACTTCCCAGAGGCCTACCACGGGTGCTCCACCGAGTCAAAGTCTAAGGGGGTCAGCATATTGATACGCGCCACAACGCCATGGCAGCTCCGGGACCAGTGCAGTGACACCGAGGGAAGAGCACTGTTTGTAAAGGGGATCCTGGGCTGTTCCATGGTCACTTTAGTGAACCTATATCTCCCCAATACTGGCCAGGTGGGCTTTATGGAATCCACGCTAACGAAACTCCAAGTCTTTGCTGAGGGAAAGGTAATCCTGGGGGGCGACATGAATTTTGCCATGGACCCCTCCATGGATACATCCCGACAAACCTCACAGATTTCCTATGCAGCGCTAAAGCGTCTAAAAAAAAATCTGTATTCTTTCCAGCTGGTGGATGTCTGGAGGATCCTTAACCCGACCCTAAGAGATTATACCTTCTACTCACACCCACATGACTCATACACCAGAATTGACCTATTCATCCCTCCTTTCGAGGGTGAGAGCCGCCTCGATAGGCGCTATTACTTTCTCAGACCACGCTCCGGTATTCTTGGATTTAGACATTATACCCCCAGTTCCCAAACAATGGCACTGGAAGCTGAATGAGACGCTGATCCAGTCACCTGAGGTCATGACAGAGGTGTCTAGGGAGCTAAGAAACTTCTTCGCCTCGAACACAGACTCCGGTAGCTCTCCCTTGATGGTCTGGGAGGCCCACAAGTGTGCCATCCGCGGCGTGCTGATCAGGTTGGGTACGCAGCTTAAGAAAGAGAGATCCCGACAAACACTTGCTCTCCTGGATCGGATCAGGGCCCTGGAAGCCACCCACAAGCAAACATTGGCAGCCCAGAGGCTGACGGAGCTCCCTACCCTGAGAAACCAGTTGAAATCACTGGCGTTGTTCAGAGCCAAGGCCACTATCGCAAAGTGCAAACGCACCATGTACGAACACAACAAATGTGGCAAGATACTGGCTAGGGCCTTGAGGGCACAACGGGCTCGAGCCTTTATCCCTGAGATAATGGGGGAGGGGGAACGCCAGGGTCCACGCCACAGAGGACATTGCTGAACAATTCCGCAAGTATTATACATCTTTGTATAACCTACCGCAGAAATCCAAGGAGGGGGACAAATCCTCAGAACGGGAGGCCATCCGAAACTACCTATGCAAATCAGGCCTGCCCAGGCTACCTGATGAGGCCCTGGAAGCCTTGGAAGCTCCCCTTAGTGGGGATGAAGTATCCCAAGCCATAAATCAAATGCAGAACGGAAAAGCTCCGGGCCCCGACGGTTATACGCTTGCATACTATAAGACTTTCGGTGATCTTTTGAGACCACACTTTCTCTCGGCATTTAACGATGCCGGGGAGGGAGCGGCCCTGCCAGAAGACACCCTACGGGCTTTCATCACAGTGATTCCCAAGGAGGGTAAGGACCCCCTTCACTGTCAAAATTATAGGCCTATATCGCTCCTTAACGTTGACCTAAAAATTTTCACTAAAGCCCTCTCATCACGCCTAACGGCGTGGATCCCGTCGCTTGTTCACTTAGATCAGGTCGGATTCGTGCCCTCGAGGGAAGGGAGGGATAATACCACAAAGGCACTTAACCTTATCCATGCGGCCACAACGCAGCGTATTCCGATGCTTCTCCTCTCGACCGACGCTGAGAAGGCGTTTGATCGGGTGAACTGGCCCTTTCTCTTCGAGACCTTACGCCATGTGGGATTGGGACGGCGAGCGATGAACTGGCTGATGGCAATTTACTCTAGACCCTCGGCTCAAGTGAAGGTGGACGGCCATTTGTCCTCCTCCTTCGGGATAGCCAACGGGACGAGGCAGGGCTGCCCCCTGTCCCCGTTTGATATTCATCTTGACCCTGGAACCCTTCCTACGTACAGTTAGGGATAACCCGGATATCACAGGGCTCCGGCTCAGCGAAACTATGGCCCCCAAAATTGCAGCATTTGCTGACGATTTACTATTTTTTATTACCAATCCCCTGATATCGATTCCGAACCTTCTAGCGGATCTACAGAGGTATGGTGCGCTCTTTTTTTTTTTTTTTTTTTTTTTTTTTTTTAAAGTGAATTACCAGAAATCGGAGGCGTTAAATGTTTCACTGCCGACTTCAACGGCACACTTGCTCAAGGCAGATTTCCCCTTTAGGTGGGCTAGAACAAGCATCAAATATCTGGGGATACAATTGCCGGCCAAGTTGGAGGAGGTCTTCCCCCTTAACTTCCCCCCCTGCTAAAGGAAGTAAAAAAAGATCTCCAGACCTGGACGAAGGGCATGTTCTCCTGGTTTGGACGCTGCAGCATTATAAAGATGAACGTTATGCCGAGATTCTTATACTTCCTGCAGACCCTCCCAGTTAAAATCCCGAGTACCTATCTCAGAGCGGTAAACAGAGTACTGACTGGGTTCATTTGGGCCCAAAAACCACCCAGGTTGGCACATTCGACTCTGCGTCTCCCAAAGTTACAGGGAGGTATCGCGCTTCCCGATGTGGCCATGTATCACAAGGCATGCCACTTAGCTCGAGTCATCGATTGGTGCCGACACGGATCGTTGAAGCAATGGGTCCAAGTGGAGCAATGCCTTTCGGGAGTGGAGATGGTCGGGTTGCCCTGGTGTCAGAAGGACATCCCCCGTGGGGTCTTACGCCACCCCACGGTGGGTGAAACCTGGAGGGTACTCCAAAAAGTGGGCAGAGAACACTCAATTGTGACTTACCCATCCCCGCTTACGCCAGTGATCGGGAATCCAGCCTTCAGCCCGGGTCTCCACGATCCTGGCTTCCAGATTCTGCGAGTCACAGGCCACTCCCAACTCCGCCACTTTATCAGCAATGGAAGGTGGATGACCAGGAACCATATCATGGAGGACCCTCTTCTTCAGAGTCTTACATTTTGGCAGAGGCTTCAACTAGCTCACTTCATAGACTCACAGCCCGCCCCAGCACCATACAGGAGGGATTTGACGCCCTTCGAACTGCTGTGCACTGAACAAGAACCGGTCCGTCACGCGATTGCGCTTACGTATCGACTCCTGTTTACTCCAGCGGAAGGGTACAGGCCCCCATACATAGCCCAGTGGGAACGGGACCTGGGAAGGATATTCACGGACAGACAAGTGGGGAAGATGCTATTCTTCACGTATAAGACTTCGGAATGCGCCAACCTACAGGAATCCGGGTTCAAGATACTGTCTAGATGGTACTATACCCCGACCAGACTACACCGGATGTTTCCCCAGTGCTCAGACAGATGCTGGAGATGTGGTGAGGAAGCGGGTTTGCTCCTGCACATTTTCTGGTCCTGTAGGGTTATTACCCCGTTCTGGTCAAAGGTTCACACCATCATCCAACGGTTCACCGACCGGGAGTTGCCCAGGACCCCTGAGCTCTATCTCCTGCACCTCCAGGAAATCCCGAGCAGAGTATATAAAAAATCTATCCTTCCTCTCCTGGTCACTGCGGCAAAAAGCTGCATCCCCCTGTTTTGGAAGCGAGCGGAGCCCCGGGGGTGGATGTCTGGTTGAAGAAAGTAGCGGAGATCCACAAAATGGAGGATCTCATAGCGACAGAAAAGGGTATCCGAGATCAGTTTCTGGAAAAGTGGTTCTATTGGCTTGAGTTCTACTACTCGGAGGAATATGCGAGACAGATGGCGTGAATTGCCTGTGATTGTGCGAAGTCCCCGACAGGGGCTGGGGCCCCAGTGGCCAGACCGGGGATAATTCTGTACCCCCCCCCCCCTTTTTTTTTTTTTCTTCTTCTTTCTCTCTCTCTTTCTCTTTTCTTTCCCCCCTCACCCCTCCTCTTCCATCTCCCTCCCTCCTCCCCTCCACCTCACATTAATCATCCAAATTTACAGCAGTTCTTCCTCTCCAGTCCTCGCTACTTGTCATTGGCCTGGGAGCGGCATTCACATTCCCTGTTAACAATAAGTAGTATGACATGAGAAGCAAGCGGAATTCGGAGAGCTCCTAGGCCTTGTAGAGAACGCTCCTACTTACGAGCCTGGAGAGGAGAGTTTATTTTATTTTTTCTACATTAGACATTGTTTGTATCAAAACATGGTAATCTTTGATTGGGTTGTACACACCAACATAAACAACTTCTGTAATGATTGATGTACAATCTTATGTTTGTATCTGCTTTTTGCAATCTTCGTAAATAAAGAAACAAATTTAAAAAAAGAAGCGGTAAAGGTAGTTGGAAAATATTTACTAGCAAATTTGAAGGACCCTTCAGGGCGGAAATGAGTCTCCTGCACCATTATCACATCAGCCCCTGAAGATTTAAACTCCTTCAAAGCCAACCATCGCATGTGAACAGAGTTTAAGCCTTTAACCACTTCAGGATCGCCTCCTGTATATTTACGTCAACATAATGGGACGGCTGGGCAAAGGCACGTACCGGTACGTCCCCTTTAATTGCCCAGCTGTGGGTCGCGGGCCTGTCTTTATCTTCTTGGTGACTGCGGGACACTAGTTGTGCTAGCCACCTCACCAGCTTGAGCTGTACTTATGGGACTCGCCACGTTATACTGCAGTGCTGGTTTGACTACAACCAGGGTGTACTAGGCCACAGGTGCTTGCCAGTTCACCCGAAGGATGAGCGGCAATAGTACTGGTTCTCTGCTACATACGAGAACCCTGTGGTTCTTGCACCTCAACAGCAGCAGAACAACGGTGTCGGGTACGCCTGGCCTTGGCAGGGACCACGACTCCATCGTCGGAGGTATCTGTCAGGGTGCCGCTGCTGTATTCTGGTTCGTATTCTGAGCCTGAATCGGACAGATGGGTGACTTCCTCTTCACTGTCTGTCATGTTCAGAAACGTATAGGCCTCTTCACTAGTGGTACCTTCGTTTTGACATTTTGGTCTGTAATTTTACTGGTACACTAGTGAGACTCGCAGGAAAAAGATCTTGACTGTCAGCGACTGATTCAAATGCTGCCAAAAAACTGGGATCAGGCCTGACTCTGTGAACGCTGCAGTTATGTGAGTTGTGTTTTTGTGACAGTGATCGATCGATACTGCACTTGAGTGGGCTGGGTGGAGGAGCTAGACGCAGGTGTTAGCAGGTATCTGGGCTGATTCCGCCAACACTGCATTTTTGAGAACCCTAAACTATTGGGGATGCTAATATAGTTCTGATCAGATCAAAGATATCGATCCGTCCAGACACTATACTACTAAGGGAGGTGTATGGTGCACGGGTGTTAGCGCTACTGGCACTAATTTGACGCTGCCTGGGGCGAGGCAGACCCTGACTGACGCTAAATCCTAACTGATTTTACCCGCTGGGCAATCAGGGAGTTGAACCTTTATTGGGTAATATACGGCGGGTGCCCTGATGCTATAAAAAACAAACTAACCAGCGTCACCCATAACACTAATACGGTGATCACTGGTGACTGGGTGAAAGGGTTAACTAGGGGGCAATCGAGGTGTTAAACCCTTTATTAGGTAATATATTGGGCTACCTGATGCTATAAAAACCTGACGGTGAAACTAATCAACTAACTGGCTAACTAGCGTCACCCGTGACACAAATACTGCGATCAGAAAAAAGATCTATTAGTGACACTGGCAATAGGGGGTGAAAGGGTTAACTGGGGGGATCAAGGGGTTAAACCTTTATTAGAGGATACCCTAGACCTAACAGGGCCTACTACTTACTGCCCTAACACTTATTACAGTCACAAATGACACCAATGCAGGTATCAGTGAAAAATCTGACAACTGCAATTGGTGACACAGTGACAGGGATTGAAGGGGTTAACTAGGGGGTGACCGGGGGGGTGACAAGTGTTCCTATGTGTACTGGTGTTAGTGTAGTGTTGTGCAACTCGCAGTAAGACATCCTCTCACTGGAATCAGACTCCACGAGGAGAGATTACATCACTTCCTCCTGTCTTGCACAGACAGGGGATTGATTTCATTCGTTAGAACCGATCAGCAGGTTCAGGCCATAAACCATTGGCCGTGACCTGAGGAC
The DNA here is from genome assembly GCA_028564925.1 of Lithobates sylvaticus. Taxonomy (NCBI): domain Eukaryota; kingdom Metazoa; phylum Chordata; class Amphibia; order Anura; family Ranidae; genus Lithobates; species Lithobates sylvaticus. The sequence goes on along the minus strand of CM053028.1, from coordinate 173,367,227 downwards.
TGATTGGTCCTCTAATGAATCCGACAGCCGCAGGCACGGGGGGGGGAGGGTTGCGCGATCACCCCTTTTGCCCACCCGTGCCTTTCTGCTGATGTAAATAGGCGTGAGGCGGTTAGCAAGTGGTTAAAGGTAACCACCCTCACCTGTGATCTGTTTGCTTGTAATTAGTGTGTGTGTGCGTGTGCATGCGTGTATAAAAGGTCAATGAGTTTCTGGACTCCTGACAGACCCTTGCACCTTTCATCCAGTGCTGCACTGACGCTTAGGGATTCTGAGTCATGGGGAAAGCAAAAGAATTGTCAAAGGATCTGTGGGAAAAGATAGTTGAACTGTATAAAACAGAAAAGGGATCTAAAAAGATATCCAAGGACTTGAGAATGCCAATCGGCAGTGTTCAAACTCTAATCGAGAAGTGGAAAATGAGGGGTTCGGTTGAAACAAACCACAGTCAGGTAGACCAACTAAAATTTTAGCCACCCCTGCCAGGAAAATTGTTTGGGATGCAAAGAAAAACCCACAAATAACTTCAGGTGAAATGCAGGACTCTCTGAAAACATGTGGTATGGCTGTTTCAAGATGCACAAAAAGGAGGCACTTGAAGAAAGTTGGGCTGCATGGTCGAGCCGCCAGAAGAAACCCATTACTACTCAAATGCCACAAAGTATCCTGCTTACAATATGCCAAACAGCACAGAGAAAAGTCTCAAACCTTCTGGCACAAAGTCATTTGGAGTGATGAGACCAAAATCAAGCTTTTTGGCCACAACCATAAACACTACATTTGGAAAGGAGTCAACAAAGCCCTATGATGAAAGGTACACCATTCCTACGGTGAAACACAGGTGGATTGCTGATGTTTTGGAATGTGTGAGCTACAAAGGCGCAGGAAATGTGGTCAAAATTGATGGCAAGTTGAATGCAGTATGATATCAAAAAATACTGGCGAAACATTTGTATTCATCAGCCAGGAAGCATGTGCATGGGACGTACTTGGACATTCCAACAGGACAATGATCCAAAACACAAGGCCAAGTCGTCCTGTCATTGGCTACAGCAGAATAGTGAAGGTTCTGGAGTGGCCATCTCCGTCTCCTGACCTCAATATCATTGAGCTACTCTGGGGAGATCTCAAATGTGCAGTTCATGCAAGACAGGCTTATTGCCAAGAGGAATGGGCAGCTTTACCATCTGAGAAGATAATGAGCCTCATCCACAAAGGCCACAAAAGACTTCAAGCTGTCATCGATGTTAAAGGGGCAATTTTTTAAGAACAGGGGTATGTAAACTTTTGATCGGGGTCATTTGGGTAGTTTTTGTTGCCATTATGATTTAAAAAGATTAAACACGATTGATTTTGATAATAAATGGCTTCAACCAAACACTATCCATGAGTGAAAAAAGTTTTTGGGATTTTCATTCATATTCACTGAAATATGGCCAAGAAATCATAAATTCTGCCAGGGTATGTAAACTTATGAGCACAACTGTATTTAAACAGGAACAATGGAGGGGCAAAAGGATGTTACTTGGTACTTGGTACCAACATAACACTGGAGTTAAAATTACAAAGGACATATATCTAGCCCTCTATACGGCTGCACTACACCAACACAATAGATTTCATTGGCACCATTCGGTGTAAAACATATATGAAAGTGTGCATGTAGTCAGTCGGACCTAACATGTTTCGCGGTCGCCCACTTCTTCAGGAGACTATTTGAGGGAGTTGGATTCTATAAACATCAAAAAAAAAACATGCATCATAATACCAATAGCACCTATTATACAATATAATATTTATATACAGAATTGTATATGATTGCTGGGATTACTCCAGAGGCCAGATGGAAACAGACGATATTTACCATGGAGACCCCAAAAGCAGTGTCTGCCGGGCGAGCAAGGGAGCGAGGTACTAAGATATTTATGTAGATATGACATAAATAGTAAGTCAATATCTAATCAAAAAAAGAGAAAAAATGACTACTGGTCTATGCATACTACACATACCAAAATAAGTCGCACATAGCGGTAGTTCCATACTATGGGAATATGGGAAGTGAAGCAGAGATGAACATCAGGAAGGTTATCTTGAAATAGTTTAGGACCAAGAGTGAGTGCAGGTAGTGCTTAAAAAGATACAGCATCTAAGAATAAAAACAAACCTATAGGTACATAAAGGGTGGGGTCTATTGCCACAATGTAAAGAAAGCCCATACGCTTTAATTCAGTGTATACGTCACTATGTAAAAGGGCCATATTCACTCGCCTAGTAAAGATATTGTGAGGAAATACAGAGCACACTGTACAGAACAGATCATCCAAAAAAGGAAATGCTCACAGGTTAGATATCAGTGACCCTCAGTAGGTCCTAGAAAGGTAATACAGACCATCGGGTCACATTTCAGCAAAGTGAGGCAGACCAGTTAAAAAGGTCTGCTGTGAAAGACTAGCCATATACGAGCTACAGGTAGAGAGAGAGAAACAAAAGCTGCAAAATCTACCTCTGAAAAGATGTTGGCTGTTGTGTGAGATTGATTAGTATATAGAAAGCAAGTCGAATACAGCCATCAACATAAAACTAAAATATCTTGTATAGGTAGGTAGGTTTACCTATATACAATATTTTAGTTTTATACTGATGCCTGTATTTGACTTTTTATGTACTAATTTCTCTCTACTATGGTGCTACAAAATAGTAACGCTGGATGCTAGAACTGTCCTTTACGCCATAAGAAGTGTTTGCCTTTCACCTGAATGGGGACCCCATGCTTCTGTCACTGTGTCTCAAACCAGTACACCCTAAGGAATTGGCCCTACATGCCTTGGATATAGTTGGGACAGTTGAGGTGTACTCAAAGTCCACGGCCAAGTTACATAGGACAGACAACCTGCTCTTAATTGTAAAAGGCCCACATAAAGACCTTGCAGTGTTTTTCTACTATCTCGTGCTCAATTGAACAATCCAATGTCCAAATGTATGCCATCAAGCACCAAGAACAACTGTTTCTGCTTGCAGCACACTCAAGCAGGTCAATAAGTGTATCCTGGGCATTCTACCATCAGGATTATATTTCTAATCTTTATAAGGCAGCCACTTGGTTACTGTTTCATACAGATTCCATATTATATGCTGGGTGTGGCAGTATCAGCCGATGTAAAGTTTTGCAGCCATTTTGTCTTGTATTTTTCTTTAAAACAATTATTTTTGCTTCTGTTTACTTGCCCACCCCCCACATTGTGGCACTGCTTTGAGATGTCAGGGTGGATTATCTAAAACAGACTTTTGTCTTCCAATGAAAAACAGAGAAAATTAGGATTTCTTATTTTTTTTAGCTTGTTGGAGGACACTTCTTCTCTCCTGGCTTGCTGCTACTCTGTTTAAATACTTTTGTTCTTTGCACTGCCATGCCTTGTAACCAAACTGTCCAGAGCTATGGAGAGCTTGTTTGGATCGTTCTCTGCTCCCCAGCTGAAACCAGTGCTAAAGGCAAACGGGCAGGATCTCTCATACTGACCATTAATACTAGTAAGTGTAGAAAAAAATTTTTTTACACCGAATAGAAGGCAATTCTTTGTTTATCACTTCTAATACATTGGCTTCATATCATTTGCTCTGGACACTGTTTATTTCCTGGTATAGTCCTCTTTTCTGCCTAAGTGAGCAAGCAGCAGTTCAGGCTAATGAGCTAAAGTTTCAGTTTTAGATGGATTGCTTTATATCTGCTATCTTTTGGTCACATTAAAGGGGTTGTAAAGGTTGTGTTTTTTCTTTTTCTTTATTTTTTTTATATAAATAAACCTGTCATACTTACCACCACCTCCGTGCAAGGGTTTTGCAAAGAGTGGCCCAGAGCCTCCTCGTCTGGGATCCCTCAGCAGTGCTCCTGCTCTTCTCATGTGCTCCCACGGAGAGCCGCATTACCTGGGGGCACACGTGCAGATTCAAAACATGCGGAAAAGGAGAAAAACAGGCGTCTCCAAGCATAGACTGTAAGCATTTATGGAGGTATTGGTAAACAGGCATATGTTAGTCACGTTTAAGACGCTGGCATCCATCCGTGCACTATGCTGTTCCCGCGGCTCACATAACCTTTCGTGGTGGCGATCAATTTCGATCTCTCTTGATCGCCACAGCATCCTGCTGGCCAGGACAGCCATCACAAAAGGTTATGTGAGCCACAGGAACAGCATATAGCATGGACGGACAGACAGCCATCACAAAAGATTATGTGAGCTGCAGGAACCAGCGTCTTAAACTGGACCAACATGTGCCTGTTCACTCATACCTCCTATGTGAGTTTTTATTGTACTTGTACTCTATTAAATGCTTACAGTCTACGCTCAGAGGTGCCTGTTTTTTTTTTCTTTCCTTTTTGGAACATGGCTGGCATGCTGCACATCTTAGTACTTTAAGGCCAATTATAAATGAGTGTAATAATTTTTCTTAGGAACTTGTTGACAGAAAAGTCGTTAGTAAAGAAAACTTTGTGTACAGACCTGAATAATGTTGAGTACTGTATAGGTGAGTAAAGGTGCGTCAGCGTGTAATTAAGTAAAATTCTTCTTCATTGCCAGTGTTGTAATATACTCAATTATACTCATGTAAACATGCTTGACAAGTAAACGCGTGTATGCAAATAAATTACTGCACTCAAATGTAAAAAAAAATGTAAAATTAAATTTTTTTTTCTTCACTGCTCTAGACCCAACCCTGTATTAACCACTTAACCCCCGGCCCATTTGGCTGGCCAAAGACCAGAGCACTTTTTGCGATTCGGCACTGCGTCGCTTTAACTGACAATTGCGCGGCCGTGCAACATGGCTCCCAAACAAAATCGACGTCCTTTTTTTCCCCCACAAATAGAGCTTTCTTTTGGTGGTATTTGATCACCTCTGCGTTTTTTTTTTTTTTTTTTTTTTTTTCTGGCGCTATAAACAAAAAAGTAGCAACAATTTTGAAAAAAACGAATTTTTTGCTATAATAAACATCCCCAAAAAATATATAAAAAAATAGGCCAATATGTATTCTACATATTTTTGTTAAAAAAAAACAAAAAAAAAATTGCAATAAGTGTTTGGTTTGTGCAAAAGTTGTAGCGTTTACAAAATAGGGGATAGTTTTATGGCATTATTAATAATTCAGCAAATTATTTTTTCCAATTTTTTTTTATTTTTTTTATTTTTTTTGATTTTTAAGCCACATTTTTTTGGTCGCAATTCCACTTTAAGTGTGTCCTAGGGAGTGATTCTAACTGTGGGGGTGAGGGGCTGTGTGTGACACAACACTGATCACCGCTCCCGATTACAGAGCTGTGATCAGTGACAGTGTCACTAGGCAGAACACGGAAATCCTTTGTTTACATTAGCATTTCCCCATTCTTCTTCTCCGCGAGACGATTGCGGGTACCTCCGCGGACATCGAATCCACACTCATGAAGCTCCCAGCGGCGCCTGCCTGCAAGCCGCCTCTTAAAGGGCAATGTACAGGTACGTAATTCTGCCTGTACGTGCCCTTCTGCTGCAGTATATATCGACGTGAGCGGTCGGGAAGCTGGTTAATGACTTTTGCTGTGTGTGTGTGTGTGCTGGTTGTGTGTGTGTTTGTGTGTGTGTGTGTGGTTCAATGGACTACAGTGCATCTCATTTTAGTAAAAAAAACTGAGTTTTGCTAAAAGCCAAATACTCTTCGCATTTAAGGCCTCTTGCACTAATGAGTACATTTTTTTTTTTTTTTTTTTTTTTTACTGATTTGGAATGAGATGCATTGTTGTCTATGGAACTGTGCACAGTAATACAGCGTTGAGTACAGAACAGTAAAAAATTGAACATTTTAGTACAGTCATTTACTCTTTTATCCGCGTGTTTACTTGTCTGGAAGTATGTTTATGCAAGTATAAATTAGTATATTACAACACTTGCACTGAAGAAGAATTTTAATCATCTATATGCTTGGACACATTTACTTGCCTTTACTCAACATTACTCAAGTCTTTACACACACTTTTTTTTTTACTCAAGGATTTTGTCATCGGGTTCCTGAGTAAACCTCGGTAGTATTACGCCTGTGTACAACTGGCTTGACACATTTATGTCAAGTACAACAGTGCTGAGAACTGAAGGTGTGGTAAGGGGTGCCAGTTCCTGTGTAGATAAAGAGCAGGCAAATGCATTTTTTTTTTTTTTTTTTTAAAACAAGTTTTTTATTTCGCACAATTACAAAACAAACATACAGTATAGCCAACAGGCTAACAATCAGGTGGTAAGTTATTACAAACATCATATAACTATAAAGGATACACATCCACAGTCCCAACCGTGTACATTTCCCGTCATCAACAGGTAGTGCTTTCCCCCCCCCCACACCTCTTATTTCCTCCCCCCTCCCTCTCCCACCTATTAAACTCCCCCTCCCCCAACTCGTCTGCTCATTACTTCTTGGATAATATTTTATGCAATCGCTACCGCCCTGCCTGCATCCCTATCTCTAATAGTTGTACTCTCACCTCACTCCATTACACCACCTCTCCATCATTCTCCTCCTCTATCGTACTCTCGGAGTCCGTCCACCTGAACCAAACCTTCCTGAACTTCTTGGGTGATCCCCTGGCTTCATAGGTCATTTTATAGAGCAACATATCTGCATTAATTATTGCCTTCCACATCCCTAACGTCAGTTGTTCCTCATATATCCACCTTCTAGCAATCAATTTTCTCACTCCAAAAAATAGGATCCTGAGAAATATCTTTGAACAGGAAGAAATCAATCATTATACAAACACTCCCAGGAGACATCTCAGGGGTGAGCATATGTTAGGGAGATTGAACTTCTCCGATATAAAGGCCGTTACCTGGGACCATAGCGGCCTTATTCGGTCACTTTCTCATACCATATGTATGAAAGTGCCCTCTGCCCTCTTACACTTGTGACAAGTTGCGTTTTCCCTCTTCTGCATTCTATGAAGTCTAGTCGGGATGTAATATTGTTGGTGTAGATATCGGAACTGAATCATTTTATCCGTGGAGGAGATAACCGACACTAAATACATTTCAAGCACTTCCGTCCACATCTCACCAGACAGCTCTGGGACCACCTCTCTCCACCTATCCCTAGACTTATCAGTTGAGTACCTAATCCCAGGGCCAACAGCACCATAGTATCTTGATATTCTCTTTGCAGGCTCTGGGTCTATCAGAACCTCCTCCAGCCCCGTATTTTCCACCACCATCTCTTCTCCCCCAAACTGTGCATGCGCAGCGTGGGCGAGCTGAGCGTATCTAAAATTCCAGTTCCTGGGAATCTCAAACCTTTCCCTCAGCTGCTCAAAAGTACACAACCGATCTTCCTGGCAAATCTGGTGTAGATATTTCACACCACACTTAGCCCAGGTCCTATGTCCATCCTGTAGCTTTTGAAATTCCCCCAACGTCTTATTGTACCAGAGTGGGTTATTCAGTGATCTCCAGAGGGGTCCATCCTTCCTCCATTTTGAGCAGATATGGAAGATCTTCCCCGGGAGTGCCATTACTGATCCTATCTTCCTCCCCGGTGCCTCCTTTCTGTAGAGGAGATTTTGTAGAGTCTCCTGCGAGGTGACAACCGCCGCCTCCAAGAGAGCTGTGGCATTAGGCGTCTGTGGGAAAAGCCTCCAATGCAGAAAGGAGAGTTGAGATGCCATAAAGTATGCTCGGAGATCAGGGAGTGCCAGTCCTCCCAAAGTAATTGGGAGTTTAAGCACCGCCAGAGACACCCTGGGGGCCTTCGATCCCCACAGAAAATTTATAATAATAGAGTCAATGTTCTTAAAAACTCCCAAAGTCAGGAAAACCGGAGAATTTGAAAGGACATAAAGGAATTTGGGTAAAAAAATCATTTTGAAAAGATTAACCCTTCCGAGAAGCGTCAGGGGTAGATTACGCCATCTCTGCACCTTTTCCCGAAAATTCGTCACTACCGATGTAAGGTTTGTTTCCAGAAAACCGGAGATGGGTAGTTTAACCTCAATCCCCAGATAGCTGAATGAGCTGGACAGGGGGATGGGACTGTCCAATGGGACCACCACATCTTCATCCACAGGGAAAAGAGAGAACTTAGTCCAATTAATCCTAAAGCCCGAATAGTCCCCAAATTTCTGAATCAAACTGAAGGCCTCAGCCAGTGAGGGTTCTGGATCTTGCAAATAGAGCAGCATATCATCCGCGTAGAGCGAAACGCGCTCTTCAAACTCCCCTAGCCTAAACCCCGTCAGCCCCTGAGAGCTGCGTATTCTAGCAGCCAGGGGCTCAATGGCCAGAGCGAACAGGAGGGGCGACAAAGGGCACCCCTGCCTGGTCCCTCTATAAATGGGAAAGGAGTCTGAGATGATCCCATTGACCCTCAATCTGACCAGCGGGTCTGTATATAGTAGTTTGACCCAGGACACAAAGACAGGCCCAAAACCATATGTCTCCAGAAGAAGGAAAAGATACTCCCACTCCGGAGTCAAAGGCCTTCTTTGTATCCAGGGAAGCCACCACCCTAGTTCCACAGTTATGCACCGTTTGTAGATTCACAAACAGTCTTCTAATATTCATCTGTGCACACCTCCCGTGAATGAACCCTGTTTGATCTGCGTCTACCAACTTTGTTATGACCCCCTGAAGTCTACTTGCAAGCATTTTGGCTAATATTTTTGTGTCAACGTTCATCAACGAGATTGGACGGTAGAAATCGCACTGTTTTGGGTCCTTTCCCCCCTTGGGGATCAGAACCACCAGTGCCTCCCGCATAGATGGTGGAAGCCTACCCTCCAATCTTGCCGCATTGAACACCCTAAGCAGCAGTTTTGCCATTCCCCCCCCTGTATGTATTATACCACTCAGAGGGCAGACCGTCTAACCCAGGAGATTTCCTAGGGGGAAAGGACGCTATGGCTTCCTCCACCTCCTCTACAGTGAAACCCTCCTCCAGAGTCTCTCTGTCCTCCGTCGTCAAGCTAGGGAGGTCTATTTCTTTCACATATTCCGCCAAGCCTTCCATTCCCACTGGAACACAAGACCTGTATAGCTCCCGGTAGAATTGAGCGAAGGTTTGGAGTATTCCAGCTGAATCCTCCACTTCAACATTACTGCCAGAATATACCGACTTAATGTATATCCGCTCATATTCCGGACGCGCCAAGTATGCCAGTAGCCTGCCATTCTTGTCGCCGAATTCAAAAATCCTTCTACGTTGTGCAAGGTTGAGCTTAGTAGTGCGATCAGTGAGGAGCATCTTGTATTCCCTGGTTCTAGTATTCAAAGTCAGCAGTCGCTCTCTAGTGGGGTCTCTAATATATTCTGCTTCTGCCACCGTCACTTCAGTCTCTTTAGCTGTGGAAGCCAACTGCTTCTTGAAACCTCGTACCTCGGTGATAAACACCCCTCGCAGCGTGGCCTTAAAAGCCTCCCATTGGAGGAGTGCAGATCCCGAGTCACGGTTTTCAGCCCAATAATGTTTAATTTCCTCAGTGCATTTAATTGTTATATATTCCTCCTGTAGCCAACTAGCCTCCATTCTCCAATGCCTCAGCCCCGGTTTCGGTCCTAAATTCAGTTCCAGCAACATGGGAGAATGGTCGGATAGTGCTCTCGGCAGATAAGAGACCCCCTTCACCATTTCCATTCCCCCTCCCTCAGTCAGGATAGTGTCTATTCTGGAGAGCGTCTTATGCGTTTCCGAATAACAGGAGTAGACCTTATCATGAGGATGATAGAAGCGCCAGACGTCCTGGAACCCATGTGCAGACATCCATCCTGCGAGGGAGGTCGGCCCACCCGCTTTTGTTCCCAGCCTATCCAGTTCAGGGTTAGATACTGAGTTGAAATCCCCCAGTATATAGATCTTCCCCTCCGCAATCTCATATGTCACCCTCAGCATATCATCCACATGAACCAGAGAGAAAGGGGGGGGGGGGGGGGGGTACATATAAATTAACAAATGTAAGAAATCTACCCATCACCTGTATCACTATCACCACAAACCTCCCCATGTGATCCGTACGCACTGCATGTAACAAGATAGGCAGGGTTTTAGTAATCAGAGTGGAGACCCCCCTCGCGTAAGTTGAATAGGTGGCATGATATGCCCCAGCAATATGTGCACGTTTTAGGGAGAGAACTCTGGAGCCCTGGAGATGCGTTTCCTGCAAAAGTATGATGTGTGGCTTGTATTTCTTAATGTAGTCAAAAATCAATGAGCGTTTAAATTTGGAGTTAAGGCCTCGAACATTCCAGGCCACCACTTTCAAACTAACTTCCATAGTGGCTCAATGTATATGAGAGAGGCTCCAAGGGGTGATGGTTCCATCCCCCATAAGGACCCCAGTCCAGCAAGAGGGCTCCACAGCTCTCCCCCCCCCCACCTGCAAAATACAGTATCCACAGAAATAGCAGCAAATCAGTGCAGCAGTAGGATATAAAGTCAGTGTTCAGCAGTGTTTGGTCATCTTACTTTAAAAAAGTAATTAGTTAAGTTACAAATTACTTCTCCCAAAAAGTAATTGAGTTAGTAACTCAGTTACTACATTGGAAAAGTAATTAGTTACGCAGCAAAGTAACTGACTTTTTTTTTTTTAAATATTCTATACGTGTAACTAAGAGGCGGGTCTAGTATTACTGTAACCAAGGGGCGCATTTATTATTATTGTAATATATTGTGTAACCAAGGGGCTGCTCTATTACTCTAACCAAGGGGCAGATCTGTTATAGCGTGTAAGCAAGTGGTGGGTCTATTATATCGTGTAAGGGGCGGATGGCTACAGAAGAGGGCGAATGTTAAATTAATGGGCAGAGCTCGATATATAACAATAATAATAAATGCGCCCCTTGGTAACAGTAATACTTACTTACAAGATAGATGCCCCTTGCAGAGTAGCACGAGCATCAGGAGCGTGCGGCATCGCCTCGTACAATTACATGTTAACTGCACCTGCGCGGTGTAGAGTTCACTCAGAGCTGTTTAGGTTCGAAAATTTTCGGAAGCTCCGTAGTCCTTCGTACTGCGCAAGCCCTGCGCCTGCGCAGCACAGGGGGTCCTTATCTGGCGGGGGAACTTTTTCGGCAGGACACCGGAATTACACTACTGCCATCTAGTGGCGGTAGATTTAATTGGGGTAACTAAGCCAAAGTAATGGGAACTGAGTTACCATGAGGGGAAAAGTAATCAGTTAGATTACTCGTTACCCTCTAAAGTAACTGCGTTAGGTAACTCAGTTTATTTTAACTCAGTTACTTACATCACTGGTGTTCAGTATGAGCAGACAGAACATTCCCCAGCAACCAACATTTCCAACTTCCCCCTCCCCCACCCTGCACCCAGCCCCAACATGCCAGGCACTTTGTTTCCCAAACCTCTAGTTCAATCAGGTAACGGAGATGCTGCCTAGTCTGTCACATAGGGCATAAAAAACCCCAGCGCAGCTAGTCCACCTCAAGTCCCAGGAATAGTTCACCTGTTAGAACAAGTAAAAACAAAAAACCTTTTCTTTTTTCCTTTTGGGTTTACTTCCGCATAGTCAGTGCAGAGCCGTCCGCTGGCTGTGTTAGTTTTTTTTTTGGTTACATCTATAGGACTGGACCCCACAAAAAAGGAACAGAAAACAAAGAAAAACAGGGGGGTACAGGAGGGGCACTCAGGATGAGAGGAAGAGAAAAAAAAACAAAAAAAAAAAAACACACCCCCCCCCCCTTCTTTTTGGGCCCTCCACTGCTCCTCATCAATTTCCATGTAGTGTAGTCTGATTGAAAGTATAAAGTATATAGTATAAAACCTCCACACAGGGCTTGGTATAAGAAGAGTTAGGGCTACCACCCCCCCTTCCCCTCCCCCCTCTCTCTCCGCCGTTACCCAAGTCTGCAGGCTCAAGTAAAGCACTACGTCCCGAGGCCATCTCTCTCGTTCTTTATATTTGTGCAATATTTTTCTTTTAGAAAGGAGTGAAAAAAAAACCTTTTTTTTTTTTTCCCCTTTTGGGGAGAACCTTCCAGTATTTTTCACCAAGGGAAAAAGAAACGATAAAATCCCCTTCTCCTTTTTTTAGTAACAGACCTTCTCTCCTTTTTCATTTAAATTGCGTACAGGAGGGGAGATAGAAAAATATTTCCCCCCCCAGCAAAAAAAAATAAAAATAAAACCCCTCCCTCTCCACTGCAGGTAGGGATTCCAATGTGTAGGGGGGGGGGGGGGGGGGGGGGAGTAAAAGGGAGGTAAAAACAAGGGAGAAGAGAGAAAAAAATATATATGGAAATTTACTAAAAAAAATCCTTTTTTCTTCTTTTCCAACTGCTGCGGTCAAAACAAAAAGGGGGAACCACAGGCCAAACAACACAAAAAAAAATTGGTAGGAGCTTTTCTCATCCAAGGGCAATAACTTGGTCTAGAGAGACCGCTGGAGCACATCTTGTCAAATCTTCTCCCTACTTCTGTGATGAGTGAGCTGGTGATCCCTGTCTTCGACGCCCCCTCATATCCAGCCATTCTGATGCTTCAGTCGGATTTGTGAAGAAGACAGTCTTTCCATTATCTACCACCCTCAGTCTGGCAGGGTAGAGCATGCTGTATATCAGGTTTAACTCTCTGTCTCCTCTTTATGGGTTGGAAGGAGGCTCTCTGTTTCTGCGTTACAGCCGAAAAATCCGGGTATATGGATATACGGTTTCCATCCACCCTTAGCTCAGGTCCTGTCCGAGCCTCTCTCAGAATATTCTCCCGGTCTCGAAAGTGCAGCATCTTGGCAATCATGGACCTTGGAGGGGCTCCCTTAGGAGGAGCTCTACCGGGTACGCGGTGGGCCCTCTCTATGGCAAATAAATTCGTAAAAGTCTCAGGGGCCATACTATCCAGCAGCCATTTTTCAAGGAATTCTTCAGGGCGCCGACCCTCCACACCTTCAGGGAATCCCACTAGCCTGATATTGTTTCTTCTCATGCGGTCCTCCATGTCCACCATTTTTAAAGTGTGCTCTGACAAAGTTTTCTTCGTCACTTGTGCCGCAGTGTCTAAGGGTCTGACAATGTCCTCAAGCATATTCACTCTGCGCTCCGTGCCCTGGGTTTTCTCCCTTAGCTTCTGTACATCATGCTTTAAAAAGGAGAACTCCATTTTCAGCTCATCAAAGTGTGTCACCAGCTTACTCTGACACCCCTGTATGGCAGCCATTATTTGTTTTAGGGACGGTTCTTCCTCCCCCTCCTCTGCCCTCTCACTCCTGGGACTTGTGCCTACATCCCTGTCCAGCGATCTCCCCCTCCTTGTCCCTTTTTGTCTCTGGGATTGTGGACTCACCCTGTCCCGGAGGGGGGATGCCTGCCTTGGAGGCTCCTCTGGATGCAGCAGCGGCGGCCATGCCTCCTCCTCGTGGGAGCCGGCGCCATCTTGCGAGCCCCATGCAAATCGTGCCAGCCGTTCTCCGGTGTCTTTTTCCAGGGGGGGCCGTATTTCACCATCTCCGGAGTCGCTCGGGGGGGTTCCCACCTTCATCCCCCGCTATTTAGGCGGAATTCACAGTGTCAGCGTCCCAGGATCTTTGTAGGATCAATACACAGCCGAAGGAGCTCCGGTCCTGCACTCCTCACATGCCGCGCGCTAGCTCCGCCCATGCAGGCAAATGCATTTGGTCACAAGACAGGAAATAAGGATTAAAGTGCAAGGAAACCGTGACTTCGAAAGAGGATATTCCTGTTTGTCTCAAGAATATATTTTTGCTAAAGGCACAGAGGAAAGGTAACTTTTCTTTATCGTACATCATGGGACACAGGGCCTTAAGTAATTACTTAATGGGTTATGGGCCACCTTCAGGTGTTGACACTGGTATACCCAATACAGGAAGTTGACTCCCATATATAACCCCTCCTCCTTCCAGGAGTACCTCAGTTTTTTCCGCCAGTGTCTAAGGTGTTAGTCACGAGTGAAGATGTGCTCTGAGGCGCTCCAGGAGGGATCCATGCTGGATTTAAAAAGCCTCCACAACTGGATCCATCCACGCCACTGCAGTCACTGGATGGTACCCGGGCCTTGCATAGAAGAAAGAGGTTTTGCATGTAAGCTTCTCTTTGAGAGCTGGACCCTAGAACCAGGACTCTTTTTTTGGTCTTGCTACATTACCTAAAGTTGTCCTGAGGGGTGCTATATGGGTCCAAAAGAGTGGAACCCCTATTAAAAGGGACCAGGTCTTTGAAGGTTTAACTACGCTGCCCGCCGTGATGGGTGAAATTTGGATCTGTCTGTTTACAGCAGTATCCTGCAGCGAGGAAAATGTAGTAGGAAAGCATAGGAACTACAAAGTCCACCTATGACTTTCCTATAATTAATAATGTTGTAATGCCTTAAAAACTCCTCTAGAGGGAGTAAAAAAAATGTATATACCCTGTTGATTCTGTGCTCAATATGTGCCCTAGCAGCCGGAGGGGGGCTCTTCTATCCCCTCAATAGGGAAACTGAGTCCTAGGGGGTACAGGTACTTGATACAGTACATTGGTAACAGTGTTATACAGTGTGATAAATATAAAGAGCTGTTAATATGCTAAAGTACCCCCTCTCCCCCCCGTCCATCCTCCCGCCTGCCCCCCCCCTCGTGTTTGTAAACCGCTTCCTTCAGAGGGGAGACACACCGCATTTGTGACACAGCCTCCTCTCCTCCTGCCTGTGTCACAAAGCCGCGTGCACGAGGCTGAAAGAAATCATTGAGGAAGGAGGGAGGGTCAGGCAAAGGGCCTGGCTTATAGACGGCGCCGTGTGCAGACTCTACATCTTTAAAAAGCACAGCGCTTTTCAATCAGGTTCACACCTGAGGGGATTTAAAGCCAATGCTCTGAGAATACAAGGTAGTCTACCACAGCAGCTGAAGCAAGGCTGCCAGAGGACACAGGACGCTGGAGCACGTGAGGGGGTTTACACAGGCATTTTCAGTACAGGAAAAGACATCATTGTTTAGCATTAGTTTAATCTAGGCTATAGTGGTAGTAAATTTAGGGTCACATACATACATAGTTAGCTAGGCCGAAAAAAGACAAGTCCATCCAGTTCAACCATAAAAATAAAAGAAATAATAAATAAAAATAAAATATATCGTACAATCCAATAAACCCCATTCTATACCCCCAGTTGATCCAGAGGAAGGCAAAAAAAAAAAACCCCAAAAGAGCATGCTCCAATCTGCTACAGCAGGGGAAAAAAAATCCCTTCCTGATCCCCCTAGAGGCAATCGGATTTTCCCTGGATCAACTTTACCTATAAATGTCAGTACCCAGTTATATTATGTACATTTAGGAAAGTATCCAGGCCTTTCTTAAAGCAATCTACTGAGTTAGCCAGAACCACCTCGGGAGGGAGTCTATTCCATATTTTCACAGCTCTTACTGTGAAGAAACCTTTTCGTATTTGGAGATGAAATCTCTTTTCCTCTAGACGTAAGGAGTGCCCCCTTGTCCTCTGTGTTGACCGTAAAGTGAATAACTCAACACCAAGTTCACTATATATGGACCCCTTATATATTTGTTAGTGTTTTTGCCTGCTATTGTCAGCAAATAGAACAGTTCTTAGAGTACCTCCGCGCTGGGAACTCCAACCATGCCTCCACACTGTCATCCTCTCTAGAGATACCAGATATGACACTTCAGCCCCTGTATACCTGACTGAAGATGCATTCTCCTCTGCCCTGCAGGGCTTAGAAGGAAGATTAGCGGTTTTAATTGCATCCAAGGTGATGGAAAGCATGCTAGATCCCCCTCTCCCAATCCAGACCCTTTATCAAGGGAACAATGGGGACAAAAGGGGATCGAGAGGAAAAACAAGCCGATTTATTCCTCTGAGGAAATGGCTGATGAGTCGGCTTCCCAATCTGAGGTACAAACCCTTACAGAAATGGCTCGTTCCACCTTCATGCTACCCCTAACAGAGTTAGCTGAAGTTTCGGTTTCCTGGGTTCTTTGAAACATTTACAACCTTTGCATGTGTTTCCAGTCCATGCATTACTAGAAAAACTTATTTATGCTGAATGGGATCATCCGGATAAGCATTTTCTCCCTCCCAAAGAGATTCTCAGTTCTCTATCCCATGGAGGAAAAATTTACAAAAAGGTGGAAAGTTCCAGCAGTTGATGCGGCGATTTCCAGTGTGAATAAAAGTATAACTTGTCCAGTAGACAATGCACAAATGCTTAAAGATCCAACAGATAAAAAGTTGGAATTCCTCTTGAAATCCTCTTTTTCTTTAGCAGGGATCATTACTCAGCCTGCAGTTGCAGCAATAGGCATCTGTCAGTCCTTAAAGGACAAATTCACAGATGCTCTTAAAGAGCTCCCTGCACAACAGGCCTGTCAATTGGCCGAGTTACCAAAAGCATTATGTTTTGCCATAGATGCTATGAAGGATTCTATTCACCAGGCATCCCACCGTGCACTTGTACTAGTACACATGCGTAGGACCCTTTGGTTAAAGGATTGGTCTGCCAAAGCACCATGTAAAAAGCTTCTGACTAGTTTCCCTTTTTATGGGGAGCGACTATTTTGGCGATGATTTGGATAAATACATCCAGACGATTTCTAGTGGAAAGAGTACTAAAAGAAAGTATAAATGTCCCTCATTTTAAACTGACTTTTTTTTCTCCTGCATCAGGGGCATCCACCTCTAGGCAGTGGCAATGGCCTCCGTCGTCACTTTAGAGGAAAACCTCAGGGTCAGACCCAGGCGCAAAAGAAGACCTAGGTCCGCAAATCTGCAAAGCAGAATACTAAAACCTCATCATGAAGAGGCGTCCCCCCTCACCAGAGTGGGGGGGAGACTTCTGAAATACTCAGAAGTCTGGCGAAGGGAAATTCAGGAGAGATGGGTAATCTCCACAGTATCTCTGGGATACAAACTAGAATTTCGGGAGTTCCCACCGTCTCCTTTCCTGAGATCAAACGTTCTCAAGGATCCAGGGAAAAAAGCAATCCCTGTTTTCAAGCATTAGACCGATTTTATTAGCTCAGGGGGTAATCCTACAGATTCCCACAGAAGAGCAAGGTTTGGGGTTCTATTCAAACCTGTTTACGGTACCAAAACCAAATGGGGATGTCAGACCCATTCTAGATCTAAGGAATCTAAATCAGTTCCTGAAGATCCGCTCCTTTCGCATGGAGTCCAAGTCAGTAGTTTCCATCCTACAAGGAAAAGAACTTATGGCATCCATCAACATCAGAGATGCGTATCTGCATGTCTCTATTTCCTGCTCACCAGAAATTTCTGCGATTTTTTTAAAGTAGAATAACACTTTTTCAGTTTGTAGCCTGTAGTACTGGCCCCACCTCTAGCCAGGCTGAGGGCACAGGGCATAACAGTCTTAGCGTACCTAGACAATCTTTTGTTAATGGACCAGTTTTATGCCAGGGGTGATGTGGATTAATCCGCCAGTTAAAGCACCCTTGAGCCCATGTGACTTAAATTTTAGTTTTGTCTGTGTTACAAAAACAGCCATTCGAACCAATACAGCATATTCCCTTAGCCCTTCTGACAAGGAAGCTGGTATTTTTGGTTGCTATGTCCTCAGCAAGGAGGGTTTCGGAATTGACTGCTCTTTCTTGTAAAGAGCCGTATTTGATTTTTCATGAGCACAGAGTGGTGGTACGCCCTCGTCCAGGCTTTTTGCCAAAAGTAGTTTCAGGTTTTCACCTAAACCAAGATATTGTCCTGCCATCGTTTTTTCCAAAACCATGTTCCAGGGAAGAAAAGTCACTACATTGTCTTGATGTGTCAAGAGCAGTGAAAATCTATTTTAAAGGCAACTGCTCAGATTCGTAAGACTGATGTATTTTATTTATTCTGCCAGAAGGTCATAAAGGACAGGCAGCGTCGAAATTCACTTGTCGCAAAGTGGATTTGGCAGGTTATTTTCAAACTTATGATTTAAAGGGTAACATTCCCTCTTTTCAAGTCAAGGCGCACTCTACCAGAGCTGTTAGTGCTTCTTGGGCAGTGTGTCACCAGGCCTCCATGGCTCAGATCTGCAAGGCCGCAACTTGGTCTTCAGTGCATACATTCACAAAATGTTATCAAGTGGATGTAAGGAGGTATGAGGATATCGCCTTCGGGGGCAGTGTGCTGCAGGCAGCAGTAAAAGTCCTCAGATCTGGGGGTGCCCTATGGGTTGTGTCTCCCTCCCCTCAAGTAGCATTGCTATGGTACGTCCCATTAAGTAATTACTTAAGGCTCTGTGTCCCATGATGTAGGATAAAGAAAATAGGATTTTTATAACAGCTTACCTGTAAAATCCTTTTCTTGAAGTACATCATGGGACACAGAGGTCCCTCCCCTCTTTTTTTCTTTTATGGGTTTTAAGTATATTGCTTGGCTGCAAAAACTGAGGTACTCCTGGAAGGAGGAGGGGTTATATAGGGGAGTCAACTTCCTGTATTGGGTATACCAGTGTCAACACCTGAAGGTGGCCCATAACCCATTAAGTAATTACTTAAGGCTCTGTGTCCCATTATGTACTCCAAGAAAAGGATTTTACAGGGAAGCTGTTATAAAAATCCTATTGCCAATATACATGCTGATTTTGAATTTTGCATGGAGTTGGGATTTAATTGTACATTTAACCACTTCTCATCCCTATGTACTTGTATGGCCTTAGGAACAAGTGGTTATACCAGGATCATAGCTGCAGCCCTGATCCTGGTATCAAAATTTGCAGACAGTGATGGGATTTCATGTAACCGAGCTTGTATCCAAGCATCTTTACAGCCATTTAATCACTTTTGCAGGGTATGGGAGGGGCCCAGCCACCTCCTGCCACCATTCCTGGGCTCTCTTGTTTCACCATGGAACATGGGACCGTTGCACTTGGTCGGGCCAGCTGAAGACAGGAGGAACATCCATTAATTCCCTTCCTCTATGATGAATGAAGCCAGAAGTGATGTGTATTTCGCCACTACTGGTTTCGATTGCTCCTGTTCGGGCCTGTACTGGTTTGAGTGACTGCCTTGGAGGGCAGAGGAAAGATCAAGAGTCTAATGGATCCCAGATCCCTCAATAAAGAGTACCTGTCACTGCCCATGCTATCACAGGTGATGTTGTTCCTCCCTTGTGACAACAATACAGTTGAATAAAAAAAATAATTATATTTAAAAAAATTAAAGCACCCCTGTCCCCAGTGCATGCAGGTCCCGTACGCATAAGTAAATGATTGCACCACACATGTGAGGTATCATCTTGACCGTCGGAGTGAGAGCAATACTAGCACCAGAGCTCATGTTTAACTCAAACTGGTAACCTGTAAAGACTTTTAAAACGTCACCCATGGAGATTTTTGGGTACTATAGTTTGTTGTAGTTTCGTGGGCATGTGTGACACATTGAGTATCTATTTACTCGCCGTAACATCTTTTCTAAATTTGCAAAAAAAAAAAAGTGGCATTATACACACGTGTCTTTTTGTGTGCACTAAAATGCATTTACCGTATATACTCGAGTATAAGCTGAGTTTTGCAGCACTTTTTTTTTTGTGCTGAAAATGCCCCCCTCGGCTTATACTGGAGTCAAGCACTTTTCTGCAGCAGAAAATTACATTTTCCGACACGACTTTGGGGCCCTGTATCTCGGGGCCACTTGGTGCTAGGAACCCCAAATTTGGTGTGCAAATCCAGTGGAACTAGCACTACAACATAGCCAATGGGGTTCCTAGCACCAAGTGACCCCCAGATACAGGGCCCCAAAGTCGGTTCGGAAAATGTAATTCTCTGCTGCAGAAAAGTGCTTGACATTTTCCCGAACCGACTTTGGGGCCCCGTATCTCGGGGCCACTTGGTGATATGAACCCCATCTTTGGATATGTTGTAGTGCTAGTTCCACTGGGTTTGCACGCCAAATGTGGTTCCTAGCACCAAGTGGCCCCGATATACAGGGCCCCAAAGTCAGTCAACTGTGTCCATCTGCAGCAATGTCATTTCGGGACCCTTTGGAGGACCTATGGCTGCAAATGGGCACAGTGAGGCTGCAAATGGGCATTGTTGACACTCTTTTCCACTTGCAGTAGCTGCGCATTTCTCCCACTAGGCTTATACTCGAGTCAATACGTTTTCCCAGTTTTTTGTGGTAAAATTAGGTGCCTCGGCTTATACTCGAGTATATACGGTAATTGTATTATTTTTTTTCCTGGACTTCTGCTTTCAGGAAACATATAATGTTTAGAGGTTCTAACAATTTTTCTAGCAAAAAAATTATCTGATTTTAACATACAAGTGAAAAATGTCTGATTGTATTTAGAATACACAGGATGAAATCATCAGGTACAGTACATTGGAATTTTTGCAAGTGAACAGTTCTCTCTACTCTGAAAGAAGCAAACATTTTTCCTGTATTCTTTGTACAATATATTCTTTGTACAATATGTTCTTTGTACTTGAAGATTCTTTTTCTTCTAGAAGGTTTCTACAGTTGCTGGAGAGCCTGAAGGAGCTCACTGGGCAGCTCTCCAAATTGTCTGTCTGATCCTGGACATTGCCATGGAATACGTACTCAACTCGACTCTACTGTGAAGGAATAAGTGAGACTGGCCTATACAGTGACTCTGGGCCCTACTGAAATCCCTTGGTGTAACGTGTGAGTCAGCCAAAATGCTTTACAGGCTGTGCTGCACCCACTGATAGAAGCTTGTCCCTGAAAACCCTCTAGGGGATATGCCTGTCACCAGTGCAAAGACTTTCTTAAAGGGGATTTATTCCCTGCACTCTACGCAACACTCTCCAGTTCACACTGCTAATGGGTGTTGGCCTTTTGCAGTGTCCACACAACATAACCAATTTGTTGCCTGGCCACAGATCCAAGGGTCTTCACCAAGGCGGCTAGCCCCTTCTTTTGCTCTGCTTCACTCTCAGGGCATCCCCATAATGGGATATGTGGCCTAGCTTCTTCTGGAAGATCAGTCGGCACAGGCTTTATCAGCCAATGTCCAACAGATTATCTCGACCCTAAAGAAGTTCAGATGGATCCTAAATATTCAGAAGTAAGCACTATAATTAATTTCATTGCTTGCAGTACCTAGGCCTGGACACAACCCTGTCCTAAATTTTCCTTCCACAACACAGACTGCAGACCCTCTGTGCTTCCACATTCAAACTCTAGAGTCCAGGAGCCTGCCAACCCTCCTTTTTTCCTTGAGGGTTCTAAGCTTAATGGTTCCCTCTTTCTTAGCAGTTCTATATGCCCAATTTCAATCCAGATCGTTGCAACACAACATTCTGACAGAGTGAGGCTGGCTGGCACTGGGCTGTTGCATTCACCTGCTGCACAAAATCAGGCTTACCCTGGAGGAGCACAAGTACAAAGCTGGAGTTGAGCAAATCTTTTCTTCCACTGGTTTAAAAGATTCTTGGAACAGATGCCAGCCAGTCAGGCTGGGTATTCTCTCAGTGCAGGGTATGTGGTCACCAGATGAAGCTTGTCTCCTGATCAGTATTCTGGAGCTCAGAACATTTTGGTTAATACCTCAGTGCTGGACCTCTGTTTTAAGGTAATCCATAATAGGATTTAACCTGGCAATGCTACGGCAGTGGCTTATATCAAACATCAGGGAAAAAACAGAAGTCTCACAGCTTGAAGAGAAGGTGATTAGATCCTGGCTTGGGCAGAATGTCTGCACTGTACGCTATGCACTTCTCAGGCGTGTGGGATATTTTCAAGCAGATTTCATCAGTCTTCAGTGTCTGGGCTTGTAGAACTTTACCTAGGTTTTTGGTTCAACACAAACTGAGAATGTTTGTCTCAAGGTCCAGGAATCCTCTTGCCTTTGCAGTGGATGCTCTGGTAACTTGGAGGGCTCAGTTTAGCGTGATCTACTCTGTTCCTCCTCTAAAATCCCTTCCTCACCTGCTCTGCAGGATCAAGGCTGAAGGTACACGCCTAATGTGTAAGGCTTGGAAAAATCTTTGCAAATGGATAGAAAACTGGCTAAAAGACCGAATTCAGAGAGTAGTGGTTAATTATTCATAATTTTAGTAGTCTAAAGTTATTATATAAATGTAGCATTCCCGCGCTACAACAGAAAATGGTGATGTGCAAAATGTGAGGTGCAGCGAACACCGAAAGGGTTAAAACGATACCCAAATGTGGAGAAATGGAAAAAATCAATGTGTGGTGTCGCGCTCCTAAGATGGTGTCAGTATAGAAATCGCATACAGTTGCTGTTGTGTCAAATCAGCGAACAAGAGGTGATATGCAAATTTACTGTGTGCAACTCAGGCTAAACCATCAGTGAGGCAATCAGATATATATAATACAATCCGCTAAAACCAGTTATAAAACAACAATCAATACATAAAATATATACGTATATAAAGTGACTAATGTGCAAAAACCATGATAAAAACACACTAAGGTGCATAAATAAATTAATATGCAAGACACATAGAAGGATAGATAAAGTGACTAAAATGAATAAAATCACTAGGTGGCAGTAAAACAAAGATAGGAGTAATACTGGAGTGATAATCAGTGGTTCAGGTTAATACCAAAAGGTGTATACCAAAGAGGGATGAGGGAAGTGATGAAAAAACCAATACAATGTTGGTGGATGTACTAGCAGTGATCACGATAAATAGTGCTAGTGGTAACGATAAATGTAAACAAAAATAGCAACAAAAGAGGTGGTCAGAGAAGTGGAGATTGAAATATGATTAAAACAATCAACATATATAAATCAATGAAATGACAGTCCATATGGCATATAATTCTATGAGCAGCATGGAGCTGGTGATGGCAGGTGTGATCCAATCTGGGCTACACTCTAGTGCCAGGTGGGGGTGGGTGATGGTGAGTGAGCTTGCCCAGGGTGATACTAGTGCTGGAGTCTTCGGTGCTAATGACACCCGTGGGTGTCCTCCCTAATTACCTTTTTACTGCAAGGTAAGCAGCGTGTATGTGGATGCCAGGAAGGTGGACTCTCTTTGGGGGTTACTTCAACGGTCTCTCTGGGGGATGTTGCTCAGGGGTCTCTAACTCGATCCTCCTCTCCTGTCCGGGATGTATGGAGCCTATATGGTGGTTGCTTCCTGGTACTCAAGACCAGGTTCGGGGATGAAGTCACGTGGCGGTGACGACACGCGTAGGATACGGACCCCGGAAGTGACGCACTGGCTACGAGCTCGGCGCTCGTTTTGAATTTACATTGTGACCTTACGGTTTTATGTGAGTACCCCTTTTAACTAATAAAGCTCATTCTGTGTTTATCCACGAAATACTACACTATACGGGTCCTTCTGTTACTCTCTCCTCCCCCTTACCCACTATATCCTGGTACATGCTGAGCGGAACCTGGTCTTGAGTACCAGGAAGCAACCACCATATAGGCTGCATACATCCCGGACAGGAGAGGAGGATCGAGTTAGAGACCCCTGAGCAACATCCCCCAGAGAGACCGTTGAAGTAACCCCCAAAGAGAGTCCACCTTCCTGGCATCCACATACACGCTGCTTACCTTGCAGTAAAAAGGTAATTAGGGAGGACACCCACGGGTGTCATTAGCACCGAAGACTCCAGCCCTAGTATCACCCTGGGCAAGCTCACTCACCATCACCCACCCCCCACCTGGCACCTGGCACTAGAGTGTAGCCCAGATTGGATCACACCTGCCATCACCAGCTCCATGCTGCTCATAGAATTATATGCCATATGGACTGTCATTTCATTGATTTATATATGTTGATTGTTTTAATCATATTTCAATCTCCACTTCTCTGACCACCTCTTTTGTTGCTATTTTTGTTTACATTTATCGTTACCACTAGCACTATTTATCGTGATCACTGCTAGTACATCCACCAACATTGTATTGGTTTTTTCATCACTTCCCTCATCCCTCTTTGGTATACACCTTTTGGTATTAACCTGAACCACTGATTATCACTCCAGTATTACTCCTATCTTTGTTTTACTGCCACCTAGTGATTTTATTCATTTTAGTCACTTTATCTATCCTTCTATGTGTCTTGCATATTTATTTATGCACCTTAGTGTGTTTTTATCATGGTTTTTGCACATTAGTCACTTTATATACATTTATATACGTATATATTTTATGTATTGATTGTTGTTTTATAACTGGTTTTAGCGGATTGTATTATATATATCTGATTGCCTCACTGATGGTTTAGCCTGAGTTGCACACAGTAAATTTGCATATCACCTCTTGTTCGCTGATTTTGACACAACGGCAACTGTATGCGATTTCTATACTGACACCATCTTAGGAGCGCGACACCACACATTGATTTTTTCCAGTCTAAAGTTATTAGTGTTTTACCCCAAGGTTCAGTGTTGGGACCCTTACATTTTAATGTATTTATGAATGGAGTTGCACCAATACCGATACTAGTATCGGTGCTGATAACAAGCATTTGCGTGAGTACGTATCCTCCTCCTGGGTCCCCCTGCGTGTCCTCCTCCTGGGTCCCCCTGTGTGTCCTCCTCCTCCTGGGTCCCCCTGCGTGTCCTCCCCAGGTCCTCTGTGTGCTCCTCTTGTACCCCCCCATGTCCCGGATCTTTAAGGATGGAGAGCGGAGCAAGGAGCCGGTAAATCTGTCATTTACCTGCTCCTTTTCGACCCTGTCCATTTATGGCATAAACATCGTACTATGTTTGAATAATAAACAAGTGATCTTGCGCAGTAATAAATTAACACAAATATAATATAAATGTGCGCACCAGTTTATAAGCAGGGTATTGGGAAACTGGAGAAAGTGCAGAGAAGGGCAACCAAACTGATAAGACATTAAGAGCTCAGCTTTGAGGAAAGATTAGCTGAGTTTACTCTCTCTTGAGAAGGGGGGATATTATCAACATGTATAAATACATAAGTGGTCCATATATTTAACATGGTGTACAGTTCTTCACTTTAAGGTCAACAGGGGACAAGGGGGCACGCTTTACGTCTGGAGGAAAAGACTCAGTGGAGGGAGATTTCTGCAGCATATTTGGTTAGGGGTGAGTTCAGGTACTTGTATCCAAAGGATGTTACTGTTCCACGAACTGGATTCATTTACCCCCCCCCCCCCCCCCCCTGGATATAGACCTCTCTCACTAGGCCTAGCAGCTGGTAGGGTGCTTCACAAAGTCTCTGCCACAGACTTGTAAGTTACACTTGAGCGTCACTGAGGGATTTAGATAACTTTAAAGAACTGACATACGGTACCAGGTTCTCTCAGCCGATTCGGCGATACCATATGAGTGTTGATCCAGGTTGCGTCCTTCAACTAAGTCTCCAGGCTCCTCCAGAGAAGCCAGCCTTGCGCACAGCCTTCTCCTGAAGAGTCCTCCCCTGGGGTACTTCAGTTGCTGGGCCTCTCCATCCAGATGAAACGGCACCGGACCTTTCTGGGATCAGTAGGCTCCGAAAGTTACTCGGGCCTATCCCTGGAGTTGCGTTGCCTTGGGCCAGCCAGCCCCAGGATGCACAGTTCCACACCCCAGTCCAGGAGGGCCATGAGGACCACCAGAACCACGTGGACAGGAAAAGCTTTTTTTTTGTCACATGGTGTCCGTACCTTAAATAACCCCCCCACCCCCCCCCCCCCCCAGAATGCACTGCGGGAGAACACTCCCACTGGGCTGGTTCCGAGAGGTAAGTGGCATTTAATGCATCCAGCCAGACTGCTTTCTACTCTTGGCGGCGGTGACAGCGACACCTGCAGTCAAGGAGAACTCAGTGCAACCCAGCTGGACTGGTACTGAAACCAGGATAATTTTCACAAAATTTGTGAAGCCCAACTGTGGCTTCAGGCAACTTCATTTTCAAAAACAATAGCGCCTGCTCTTTAGGAGCCAGCGCTATATACATCTCAAAAAAGAGAAACATACAAAAAAGTCTTAATTAATAAAACAGTCCAATGTTAAAACGGCGCTAATGCTGGATAAGTGTGCAACTCCACAGAAGAGTAATATTCTCAGTTATGATGATGTATCCCTCACAGGGACACGCTCATGAAGCTGGCTTGTTGCAGTAGAAGCACAGTGTCAGTGTGACCAGCCACATCCACAGTTAAGCTTATAATAAAGAAGCTGGAGGACTTCATTTTAAGCATTTCTGTGTTTTTATGAACCCTTTTGGAGTACATTTGCCTGCCTTCTAAGATGATGATGGGAGTCTGGTTGAAGGAAATGATTAAGGCTGATTTATTTCAACATTTTGGGGAGTTTAAACCCCATTGGGGAAAGAGTGCCTCACGTGGTGAAGACTGGGAGTTGGTGTAGGGTGCACATGCAATCCACTACCTAAGATCACCCACCACTATAGACTCATTTTGCTACATCATCATAACTGAGAATATACTCTTCTGTGGAGTTGGACACTTATCCAGCATTAGCGCTGTTTTAACATTGGACTGCTTTATTGATTAAGACTGTTTTTTGTATGTTTCTCTTTTTTGATGGTTCTATTACTGTACTTTAAACGGCTGCTACCTCACGTGATCCCTGATAGATTTAAAGGATTAATGGGATAATAGCATCACTGCTATTTAATATATCATTATTTTCTGCCTTTTAGATATTGAGAAGGAGACTCAAGAGTGGTGAGTAGTGTACTGAAGGCCTGTTTTGTATACTCCTTTTACTCCTTTTTGCTAGAAAATTACTTCAAACCCCCAAGCAATATATATTTTCAGAAATCAAAGGCCCTTAAGAATAAAATGTTGGATATTGCAATTTTTTTATGTCACACAATATTTGCGTAGTGGTTTATCAAATGCAAATTTTCAGGATAAAATTAGCTTTCATGAATTTTAGGAACACGAACACAATATAATACCCATTTTTTTGGTAAAATATAAAAGATGTTATGCTGAGTAAATGGATATAAAATTGCACAAAAAAAAAAAAAAAAAAAAAACTACAGTACATTAAATTATCTATAGGCAAAGTTTTTAAAGGCTTTACAGGTTTCCCAGTTTAGAGTTAGAAGTGGTCTGGCACTAGAATTGTTGCTCGCTCTCTGATGTTGAGGACGATTCTTCACATATGTGGTGCGATCACCATTTACATTTGCGAGTGGGACCTTTTGTTCTCATTTATGCATGAGCATGGGGGATGAAAGCTTTAAATCTTTGTTTATTTCATTATTTTATTTACTTTTTTTTTTACCTTGAACTTTGCTATAACCTTTTATTGCTATGAGCAACATCACTTGTGACAGCACGGGCGGTGACAGGTCATCTTTATGGAGAGACCCTCAAACTCTACTCTGGCCTCCAAAGCAGCCGAAACCAACCAAAACTGAAAGTGATAAAACCCTTGTCATTTCCTTTTTCTGACATCACAGAGGAGGGGAAAGGTGGTGGGGGGGGGAAAGGGAACCCTCTTCCACCCCCTGTTAAAGTGATTGGGTAGCTGTAGAGCCATTCGATCACTTTTAGCAGAGAACCCATCACCCACTCTAAGGAACGATACCAGGATCATGGCTGCAGCCATAATCCTGGTATAACTGATTCCCTCTGAGTGTGTTTTTATACAGCCTAGGTATGGGAAGCAGTCAATTTAACATTATAACATTACATTTTTTTCAATTTTTAAGCACCACTTACCTTTGTACCATTTTAGGTTATTCACTGTACTTGAACTGCTTGAATTCAATATGTTGGAAAAGTGGCGCTGTTCTAAAATTTGTGTGTGTGTGTATAAATAGATTAACATTTTGACATTACAGGAATGTGTGCAACAATACATTGGCAGTCAGTTTTGAGAAAACCCTATACTATGTTGATCTATTCCCATTCGTACAACATGACTAACAAAAAATGTGTTTTAAATGTTTTTTACTTTTTTTTTATTTTTTAGTTTAACTCTCAGGGAGAGGCGTCTTGTCTGACAGCAAGGTTTTTTTAATATTATTAAACTGAGCCTGTCCCAAGTTTGTCCTCATTACCATACAATGTTAGAAGCCCAGCCTATACATCTTTAACCCTTTGTTAGGTCATAGTGTTAAAAATCTAGTTGCAAATGATAATAAAGATCTGCCTGCACAGTGCAGACAGGGTTAATTATGGCAAACCCTGCTTCCTGCCCCCTCATAATCAAAGAAGAATACCTAATTAATTGGAGGGACTGGAACAGAGTATCTAAACAGGTAAGCTGCAATTTTTATTTTTTTAAAGTTATGCTATGCGAATGGGCACATGTAACAAATATTAAGTAGGTGTTATCCCAATTTGGCTACAAATGTGGAAATGCACTTTAAGTCTTTGAGTTTAGAATGCAGTTCAAGGGAGGAAATGTTCTGTAACTGAAGTAAGCTAATAAGTGTCTGTTGGAAATACGGTTATTTGCTGTTGGGGTCTGCAATCCTCATAATTCCTTCTTTCAGTATGTAAAGAAAAATGATTTTATCCCTGTTAATCACATATTTTTTTTATTTTAGACTAGATACGTTTTTACTGCTGTTATCCCATTGGGAATATTTTCCTTCACTTTCTGTCCCAAATACTTGGAGAACTTCAGTCTTTCCCCGCCCCCATTTTTTCCCCTGTTTACCTGATACTGTGTTCTGCACCGTAAGGATACTCGCCTAGCCAGCGGGTTCAGCATTGAGCTGCTGGGTTTTCTTCTCTCTGCAGCCGCTGCATGGGTCCAGCACCACCATCTTGTCTGCAACAGCTGCTGGCCCTTCCAGGTGTAGGTACCCCTAGCCCCCCCCCCCCCTCCTTACTGAATAGGACTGCACATCATGCATCCCAGGAGGAACCGTGTCATTTGCCTAGGCAAATTCCTGAAGTTGGGGGCGGCCGAGCCTTTTAAGCCATAAAAAAAGTGCATACACTTAAAAAAAAAAACAGTAACCCAATATCAGTGCTGCGGAGAGGAGCAGAGTTCACTGGGAGGGTGAAGATCCACTTTTAATAGTAAACAAGAGGAGTTCTCTGCTCCTTGATCAGTGACAACTAACTTTTTTTATTCCCAAACACTTTCTTTTGCAGTGACCATGGCCACTAGGACAAGTAGGGGAATTCCTTCTGTGGGGACACAGTTCAACCTGACAGGGATGTTAGCCCTTTTCTACCATCTATAACCATAAAATAAATGCTTTAAGGTTTTAGATATGTTTCAACTGAAGAACAATAATTCATTAGCCCAGTGTCAGACGTGTATGTTTAGAAACATACATAATGTTACATAAATTATACCTAATGTGACTTTGCTGTGTCAAGTAAGGGACAAATAAGGGCAGTCCAGTGAAGATACTGAATCACTTCAGTAATACTTTCTTTTCTGTTTCAAATCAAAATCATAGTATGCTCATAAGGGAATTTGTTTAGGTATCTTATTTGATCCAGGTGCACGCTAGTGTCAAATAGTTCCAGCCTCTTCTAATGCTTAAAAGATGTTAGTGTTGCTGCATTTCTTGCAAGTTTGTCTGAAATAACATGTCAATTATAAAAGACTTTACTAACCACCTTTCTCTTACTTTCTCCACTGCTTGCTGTACTTCTGTGCTTCTGTAGCGCTTCAGCATGGAAGGTCTGTCAAATGTCATACAGCATAGCTTTCGTCAGACGTTTGGGAGTTCAGGTGGCGAGAAACAGGTGCTGGGATTCTTTTCTCTTATTTCTGCTGTCTTTAAGTTATTTTCTCACTTCATCTGTCACTTGTTTTTGTACGTGCATACCCGCCAGTAATTTATACACTTCTAGGGGGTAACCGTGATGGGTTCAAGAACTACTTCAGACTTCAGAATATAATTTTCAAGTTTAAGACGGTACTAATACAGTTCCTATAAAAATATTGTTGAATCGCAGTGGATTTTGTATATATAGACCCTTTTCATGCCAAAGGTAAACAGATCTCTGTCAAGTGGCTTAAAGGAGAAGTATGACCCAAGCTCTTTTGGCCATACTTCTCCTGTGGGCCACTGGAGTGCCCTCTAATCCTGCACACCCGTGACCCAGGTTTAGCTGACAGCAGGTTAAAATCTCCTGTTGGCTGAAGTCACAGAGCTGGTCCAGGCTCTGCAGTGATCCCGACAATGACGGGATCCACCCAAATGCCTGACTGGCAGCTGGCTCAGCCTTTCAGTGTGTTGCTATGAGCCAGGGCCCTTCTGCTTCCACCCCCCTCCCCAGCCAAGCGTTCCAGTGAGCAGTGGATGGGCAGAGCACAGAGCTAGTGACTGACAGTTACCACTCTTTGTTTAGAGCTGACCCAAGATCATGCATCTTATAGACGAGTTAATCTTCTCATTCCTGTGTCAGAAGTTCTAGCTTTACTTGAGGTCCTTGTTTTGTTGCAAGGCCAATCCTCACCAAGGGCTCGGGTTTCTTTTAGGCCCCTTTCACACAATTGGCCTGCAAATATCCGCCTGTCTGTTTGTTTTTTCAAGCCAATCTGAGTGGGCCATCCATTTACTTGTAAGGGCAGGTGGATGTCGGTGGATATGTGTCCACTGACACCTGCCTGCCATCTAATCCAACAAGATCTGCTCAAAACAGACGGATGGCGATACGTTTGCCATCCATCCGTCCATCGGATCGGATGAAAACGGACATGCTGTCTGTTTTCATCTAATCTTCCCATAGAGAACAGCGGGGCTCTGATGGGTCCATCCCTGCACAATGAGCAGAGATGGACCTGTCATCCGCCTGCTCAGCGGGGATCAACAGGTGGATCACACTGCCCCGTGTGATAGAGGCCTTTAGAGTGCATTGAGTATTTCTTCAAGATTTTCATTTATATTTACCCACAGTATAATTCTACCACCTGGTTAATGGTGAGTATGGTATGTTCATGATTATGTGCAGTGTTTAGCTTGCATAATACATGGCATTAAGTTATGATACTCAAACAGCTCAGTTTGGTCTCCTCAGACCATAGGACCTTCTTCCATCGTACTTCAGAGTTTCTCACGAGCTATGTGGACTGGAAACTAGGCAAGATTCCAAGCGTTTTTGTCAACACTTTTTTGCTGCTTTGTCATAAAGCTATGACTAAGAAAATGGGCAATAGTTATATGCATGGTTTCTTCAGTCTCAGTTACTGATGATTTTACCTTAAGACCCCTTTCACGCGGGAGGCATTTTTCAGGTGCATTAGCGCTAAAAATAGTGCCTGTAAAGCGCCTGAAAAATGTTCCCCCCTGCAGTCCCAGTGTGAAAGCCTGAGTGCTTTCACACTGGGGCGGTGCGCTGGCAGGACGTTAAAAAAATAAAAATAAAAGTCCTGCAAGCAGCATCTTTGAGGCGCTTTGTGGGCGATTTTAAACCTTTATTTGGCTGCTAGTGGCCAAAAAGCTCCTCTAAAACAAACAAAACCGTTAACGTGGCCACGCTGTCAGTGTGGAAGGGCTCTAATAGTTGTCATAAGGCTCTTGTCCTTCCTTACTAGTCTCTTCTTTGTACAGTCACTTCATATGGTGGACAGCCTGCTTTTGTAAATTTCCTGTTGTGCTATAATGTATTTCTTCATAGCTGACTATATGCTAAGGCATAGTTAGGGTCTTGGAAAAGTTTTTACATTCATCCTCTGACTTGCCCTTTAATACACCTTTTCTCCCAGCATTCATTGGAGGGCACAATCTTTAAAGTAAAACCACACTGCATCTAATTCATTTTTAATATTCAAAGCAGTTTCATCCATCTATTCATGTCTACATGCTTTATTTTGTTGAGAAATTACTTTGAAAAACACCCCGTAGCATGTCTTGTCATTGCTATCTTGTGTACTGGCAGATGATTCATGTAGCATTTACATGTTAGAATCCATCTGTCTTTAGTTCAGGCATGCAGGCAGGTGGGTGTGCTTAGCTGAGAAAACCCCCCCTCCCCTCCAGAAGACTCCTGGGATGTATAACCCCAATTATAAAAGAAGTTGGGATGCTGTGTAAAATCTAAATAAAAACAGAATGCAATAAGTTGCAAATCTCATCAAATTAATACAGCGCTTTACAAACATGTGCCCATATAAGTGAAAACAAAAAAAAAATATGTGACAAAGTCCATATAAGACCATGAAAGTGATATAAAGTCCAAAAAAAGACTATATAGGTGCTTCACATCCAAAGTGCAAAGTTGCAGGGAATACTTCACATCTGATGTACAAAGATGCAAGGAAGAAATTGCAGACAAGTTCAAACGTACCAAAACACCCCCACATGTGTCCCCACTCACCAGATCACGACACCCTGCTTTTCAGTCTGAATTTATTGCACATACAAGGGCATACTTACAAACGTAAGTTAAAAGTAGGCATTGGAAAGATATAAACTGCAGCAAACGCCGTTGTTGGCATTCCACGAGACCGGAAGTGATGTCAGAACTGGAAGTACGTCGCGTCAATGCATTTCGCCCTCCGACAGGACCTTGATCATAAACCCATATTTTATTCACAATAGTTTAAAAAAAAAAGGGTATTTTTGAAGTTGATGACAGCAACACATCTCAACAAAGTTGGGAAAGGGCCAGGTTTACCACAGTGTAGCATCCCCTCTTCTTTTTAACACTCTTTAACCACTTGCTTACCGGGCACTTAAACCCCCCTCCCATCCAGACCAATTTTCAGCTTTCGGTGCTCTCACGCTTTGACTGACAATTACTGTCATGCAACACTGTACCCAAATAATTTTTTTGTCCTTTTTAATCCACAAATAGAGCTTCTTTTGGTGGTATTTGATCACCTCTGGGTTTTTTTTTATTTTTTGCGCTATAAATGAAAAAAGACCGAAAATTTTGAAAAAAAAAAAAAACGCTTTTTTCTTTGTTTCTGTGATAAAATTTAGGAAATTATTAATTTTTCTTCATAAATGTTGGCCACAATTTATACTGCTACATATCTTTGGTAAAAATAACCCAAATTAGTGGATATTATTTGGTCTTTGTGAAAGTTAGAGACTCTACAACCTGTGGTGCAAATTATACAAAATTGATCACACCTAATGCACTGGTGACCTATCTCATTTCTTGTGACCTGAACAAGCCAGGAAAGTACAAATACCCCCCAAATGACCCCTTTTTTTGAAAGTAGACATTCCAAGGTATTTAGTAAGAGGCATGGTGAGGTTTTTGATGTTGTAATTTTTTTCCCACAATTCTTTGCAGAATGAATTATTTTTTTATTTTTTATTTTTCCACCACAAAATTGTCATTCTAATAGGTTATTTCCCTCACATGGCATGCGTATACCACAAATGACACCCCAAAATAAATTCTGCTACTCCTCCTGAGTATTGCGATACCACGTGTGGGACTTTTTCACAGCCTAGCCACTTAGAGAGGCACAAAATTCAGGGAGCGCCATCACGTGTTCTAGGAGCATAAATTACACATCTAACTTGTTGACTACCTATTACACTATTGAAGGCCCTGGAGCACCAGGACAATGACACGTGACACTGACGTGGCACTGATGACACGTGACACTGATGTGGCACTGATGACAGATGGTACTAATACGGGGCACTGATGACACGTGACACTGATGACAGATGGCACTAATATGTGGCACTGATGAGAGATGGCACTTATACGTGGCACTGATATCACGTGACGCGAATATGTGGCACTGATGAGAGATGGCACTAATATGTGACACTGATGACACGTGACACTGATGACAGATGGCACTGATACGTGGCATTGATGACAGGTGGCACTGATGACAGATGGCACTAATACGTGACACTGATGACAGATGGCACTAATATGTGGCACTGATGACACGTGACACTGATATGGCACTGATGACAGATGGCACTGATGACAGGTGGCACTGGATATTGCGCTACCTTCATTTTTCCAGAACCCTGTTCTATGGAAGGAAAATCACTACATTCTCTTGATGTGGTGAGAGCAAAGTCTAATTAAAGACGACTGCTCAGATTTGGAAACAGGTGTTTTGTGTTGCCTGAAGGTCCTAAAAGAGGACAGGCAGCATCGAAACCTACCATTATTAAATGGATTCCACAAGTAATCGTTCAAGCTTATGGTTTAAAGTAGTAGTTCTACCCTCTCAAATCAAAGCGCACTCCTCTGGGGTTGTTAGTGCTTTGTGGGCAGTGTATCACCAAGCCTCCATGGCTCAATTCTGCAAGGCTGCAACTTGGTCTTCAATGCATACATTTACCAGATTCTATCTGGTGGATGTAAAAAGACATGAGGATGTCGCAGTGTACTGCAGGCAGCAGTATAAATCCTCTGATCTCATGGTGCCCTACTTTGGTTGTGTCTGCCTCAGTTGGCATTGCTCTGGGACATCCCACATAGTTATTAAAGCGGAGCGCCACCCGTTTTTAAGACCTATATCTAAAAAAGAATACTCACCTTCCTCGATCCGAAACGGTAGTTTTTTTTTTTTTTATTTTTTTTTTACTTACATTTAGTTGTTTTCTTGCCATCCATCGCTTCCTGGTTCTCCTTCCCTCGGATATGGGTGGGGATATTACGGCTATTTCGTAATATCTCCTAGCCCGCACTGTCTCCTGGGAGCTTGTGTCATAGCTCCCAGGGGTCAGTGCGGCGGCCTGGCCCGAGATAGCGCGAGACTTGAAACCGAACGTGACGTCATCACAACAGTCACGTTCGGTCTCTGCTATCACAATGGGGCGGGACTTTCGTCGACGCCGCCGTTGTGATGGCAACAGGAGCTGCTGGCGGTGCTCCTATGCACTTTGTAATCTCGCGCATGCGCAGTACAATGAGAGGCGTCAATGAAATCCAGGAAGAGAATGCCTGGAGGTTTCAAATGCCCACAGGCAAGATGGAGAATGAACCGGAAATTTTTATAAAGTCTTTTTAGGAGAAAAAAAACTAAAGGCACAAGTGATACAAACAGGACAGGTGAGTTACTAATTTACAAATGAATTTCTTAATCACCATTGAAAAAAAAAAAACGTCAGGGGCAGTGTAGCTCCGCTTTAATGATGTACGATTAACAGCTTACCTGTAAAATCCTTTTCTTTTGAAGTTCATCCCATGCAGGGACATTCATCACAGAATCATGCCTGCGTTTAATGCAGTGCTGTCTGAGGGCCCAAAGATCACGGGCTTTGAATATTGCACTTTGAGCTTTTCCCTTGCGCACAGAGTTTTTTCCAGATTCTCCAAACCTTTTGGTATTAGGTACTGTAGATGTTATATTTAACCAGTTTCAGGCCGAACGGTGGTTTTGTTATCTTGAACTGGACATCATATGACGTCCTGTCACGATGCGCCATTTGCATGGTCGTGCAATGGTATGACGATCAGAGTACTGGCTCGCTGCCGGTACCATGTAACCGCTGTGACCAATCACAGCAGGTCACATGACAGTTGTATACAATAGATGGCTTCCTTTTATGCCATCCATTGGATACAACTATGTTGCTAGCTGTGATTGGCCAGTGTGATGACATGGTACAGACAGGGCCAATCACAGCCCATCTATACCATGTGATTAGCCTGGCCAATCACTGCTAATAAAAACAAAACAGACTGAATCCGTTTAATTTAGTAAAATGCTTGCGTATAGCAATGTAATGCACTACTTAAGCAAAATTTGTAAAAAAAAAAAAAAAAAAATCATGTTCACGTCCCCAGAGTAGTACAATGTTACTATGGTAACATTATAATGCTCTGGTCACTATGTGTTAAAAAAAAAAAAAATCGTAAAAAAAAAAAAAATAATAATTTTTTTCTGTCACCAGCCGATCTCCTTGATTACCACCACACCGTTGTATGATAACGCTGTACTACACTGGTGACAGTATGTAAAAAAAAAAAAAAAGGAAACTTATTATTTTTCCCCAAAAAAATTCTGACAAAATTACAATACCTTGGACTGTCGACTTTCCAAAAATAAATTTTTGGTCATTTGGGGTCTATTTGTACTGTCCCGGTATTTTCGGGCCTCAAGAAATGATAGACCGTCAGTACATCAGGGTTGATTAATTTTCAGATATATCCCATACCCTATGTTGAGGAACATTATTCTGAAATTGTTCAACAATTTTTAGATGCAGCTTTGCACAGAATGGTAAACCTCTTCCAATTTTTTACTTCTGAGACACTCTGACTCTCAAAGATGCCTTTTTTTTATATCCAAACATGTTACTGACCTGTTGCAAAATGTATTTAATACAGGTACGTATAGCGCCCTCAATTTAAAAATTGTGCATTGTGCTTTATGTAAATTTTACAGTGCACCAACTTTTTTTGGGGAATTTGGGTTGTATGACATTAATTTGCACAGGCCTGGAAACTAGT
The DNA here is from genome assembly GCA_028564925.1 of Lithobates sylvaticus. Classification (NCBI taxonomy): domain Eukaryota; kingdom Metazoa; phylum Chordata; class Amphibia; order Anura; family Ranidae; genus Lithobates; species Lithobates sylvaticus. The sequence goes on along the minus strand of CM053028.1, from coordinate 173,331,022 downwards.
AAAGAAATGTCATTTCAAACCCAAGTCACAGACTTTTCCCTGACTTCACTTCAGGCAAACCCCAATATTTGGGCTTTTGTACAACAAACCACTTTAGAGATTAAGAATATGGATTTGGAAGATCTACATTCACATAATCTTTCCTCTAAACATCGAAAAGCACTTGGAGATCTTCAACGTCATTCTGATCTGGTCATTAAACCGGCCGACAAAGGCGGCAATGTTGTCATGGATGTCCCGGCATATGAACGCATGTCCCCCGACATCCTGGACAACAGACATTGGTAACGGCCCATCTCCAAAATTTTAATAGAAAACTTTACTTGTGAATATTATAATTTAATTTTCAATGCCTACCAAATGGGCACCAAATTGATCTCAGCACTTGGAATTACCAAAATCCTAAGATACCTACATTCTATTCACTCCCCAAGGTACACAAGTCTCTAACATCCCCCCGTACGACCTATCGTTTTGGTTTGTCAAAGCTCAACTGAAAACGCTAGTGCTTTGGTATACAAGTACCTAAATCTGCATGCGACTTCTCTTTTCTCCTATATCCAGGACACAATTGACCTGCTTTGGAACTTAGACAGTAAACAGATTCCCTCTGACACATGGCTGGTAGCCCTAGATGTGGAAAGTCTTTACAATTCCATCCCACATGCACAAGGGAATAGAAGTAGTTCATACTCAATTAAAGGAACTTGGACCATCGTCTAACTTATACAGCCAGTTTGCCCTTCAGCTGTTGGAGTTCATCCTAACCAGAAATGGTTTTATGTTCGGCTCCTCCCACTTCCAGGTACAGGGGGTGGCTATGGGAACCAAGTGTGCCCCCTCCTATGCCAACTTGTACCTGGGGGGTGGGTGGCAGAGGGACCTTTTCTCAAACGACTCTTTATCAGAATTACTTCAGTATGTCATCGCCTGGTACAGGTATATTGATGATATTCTCATCATATGGTCAGGCAGTCGGGATGAACTCTCACGGCTGATGGACCTACTGGCTATAAATGTTTATAATCTTAATTTCACGATGGGATGTAGTCAGTTCAAGATTAATTTCTTGGATTTACAAATCCATGTTGACAATTATGGAATTTTACATTCATCCCTGTATCGTAAACACCCTGAGCCTCTATTGGACCGTATTCCCTACAGTCAGTTTCTACGACTTAGAAGAAACTGCACTCTAGACGCAGACTTCCACCTTGCAGCTAAAGATCTTTATGACAGACTTTATCAACGTGGATATAGTTGATCCCTACTTAAAAGGGCATTCAATAGAGTAGTCAAACTCTATAGACGCAATCTTATTCACTCCAAGAAACCACCTAGATCCGACCAATCTGTTTCGGATCATTACTCAATTATCAAAACAACATACTCAGATGATTTTTTTTTTTTTTTTTTTTTTTTTTTTTTTTAATTTGGACGTTGTTGACTGCAGATAACACCATCAAGAAATATATAAACACTTACCCCAAGATCACTTACAGATGTGCTCCTACTATGAGGGACTGTTTGGTCACGAGCCACAACATGCGTAGAAATCCAGTGAATTCCTCTATCACTGGTACCTTCCCATGTGTGCGCTGTGATATCTGCACCTTCATTGGTAACTCCTGGGATACTATTCTCAGATCCACACTGTCAAATATAGGGTCACTTGCAATACAGTCGGAGTGGTCTGTTTAGTCACCTGTATATGTGGCAGCTTTTGCGTCGGTAAGACGAAACGCCTGTTTCTCAAGCGTATCAAGGATCACATCACACCCTTATATAAGCGATTAACTACCACTGCTCTAAACGGACACATTGCATGTCAACATGACTACGATCTCAACGTTGTTCGTTTTGCAGCATTGGAGCATGTACCCACACATGCTCGGGGTGGTGACATTTATGTTACCTTACTACAGTTGGAGACTAAATGGATACACATTTTGGATGCCATTAAACACCCAGGTCTAAACAAATATATTTGTTTTAAATCTTTTCTTTAATTGGTAAGTATCTTGTTGATTCTACTTTTAGCCTTTGACCTTTGGAATCTTTTCTGGTCTCCATATTTATGGTCCATTTCGTGTCTCCTGCTGTTTTAAATCCAAGTTTCATGTTAGGTCCCTCCTACTTTTCATCATGTGTCCTCCCTATTCTGCTATTGCCATTCCACTGCTCCCTTGATCCAGAGCTGCACAATTAATTGTTAAAAGATTGCGATCTCAATTCACCCCCCCTGACGATCTATATTGCAGAGTTTCCCGATTCTTTCATGTAACAAGTATAGAGTTCTCTGCTCACTCTGGCAGTCTGCCAAGATTTTAACATTGTAACTCTTCCGTCTTAGATCAAAGGGATAAAACTTCTGTGTGAATATGCAGGAAGTTTAACCACTTAGTCTAAACCTTTTTCTGAAACGTGTTTCTTACAGTTAAAATCAGATTTTTTTTTTTTTGCTAAAAAAAATTACTTTGAACCCCCAAACATTATATATTTTTTTTTTTCCAATAACCGTTTTTTTTTTATATTATTCCAGATACAGTTTAAATGCAATTCTTGTTCAACTTATACAATAAAAGCTTATTTCTTAACTTACCCAGCTGTATTATTTCCTGAGTGCATGGTTACTCTCTGTCTGATATCGGTGTTCTTACTCTGTGTCAGGTTATTTTGGCAATTACTCAAGTCACTATCAACCAAACCTTTTAACTTGTGACGTAAGTAGGAGTGTAAGTACTCCTGATATGGGGGGAGAAAAGAGAGAGAAGAATAGAAAGGGGGGGGTGGGTAGGTTGTCGTCAGCTTGTGCCAATGTCCGGATGTCTTTGTTCCTCCCGGTGGTGCCACAACTCCCAAACCATGTTGTGTGCGTCCAGGCGATCCTGAATCCTCGCTGTCATCTTCTCCATTAATTCTACATCCCTTATCCTAGAGTATAGAGCTCCTTCAGGGGGAGGGGAGCTGCGTTTCCAGTTCAGCGCCACTGAGGACGTGCCTGACTAATTTCTTCTGTGGAGCTGGTACTTTCAATGGCGAAAGTCCCAGGAGGAAGAATTTAGGGGTGATGGGGACCGCCTTCCCAAGGAGACGAGTCAATAGTTGCTGGACAGAGATCCAAAAGGGGACTATCTGTGGGCATTCCCAGTATATGTGGAACAGTGTTCTCTTGGCTCCCATGCAGCAGTCTGAGCTAGTCGGGTAGATGGCATGGAGCACGTCCAGGGTCATGTACCAGAAATATAAGACTTTATAGGAGTTTTCTTTGTAGAGCGTGCAAATCGAGCTCTTGGACGCCTGGGTCCATATAGTCCTCCACTGATCTATGGGTATCTCCTCACCCAGAGCCTTTTCCCACTTGAGCATGTATGCGCGCTTGCCCATTGTTGTAATGGGCAATTCGTTAAGAACTTTATATATGGCAGAGATCAGGCCCCTCTGGGCAGAACCTGCTAGGATAAGGTTTTCAAAAGGAGTAGATGGGGAGAATTGCAGGTTTGGTGCAAAAGTTAAGGCATAGTGGCAGATTTGGAGATACCCATAGAATACTTGCTTCGGCAAATCAAATTTGGCCTGTAATTCTGCGAAGGATTTCAGTTTACGTGTGCGGGGGTCAACTAAGCTTCCATAATGGAAGAGGTTTCCTGTGGTCCAGGGGGAGGACATCTGATGGGTCGGGGTTGCAGGCAAAGGAAGTCAGGAGCGAGCTATCCAAGGATAGTTTATGTTGTGCCAATTTGCGCCACAGCTTTCTGAGCTGTGTCATTGGGCCAAGCAGCCATGTGGGGTCTACCTCCGCGTTTGCACTCCACATTAGTCTGTTTGGGTGTATTGGGGCCAGCCACAGTTTCTCTATTTCAGTCCATTTATTATAGGATCGGAGCGTGAACCAGGAGGTAATCGCCCTCAGTTGCGCCGCTTGATAGTACTTAATAAGGTTGGGGAAGGCTAGTCCCCCGTCTATACGAGCCGCCTATAGTTCCAAGTGTTTTGCAAGAGCTCGGCTTGCAAATGCTTTAATTGGCCATAGGCGACAGGGACAGGTAGGGTTTGAAAAAGATATAATAATTTCGGGAGGATTGTCATCTTCACTGATGCAATCCGTCCTAGTAGGGAGATGTGGTGCTTTTTCCATTGTTGTAGGAGACTTCTGATATTGTGTAGAGGGGGGGGATAATTTTCCTGATAGAGGGTGGAGTACTTTGGGCTCCATAGCGTTCCAATTCCGCATGTAGAATTGGTAGGTAGGTCCTGGGTGCATTTAGAGTCTAGGTCTGTAGATTGAAGCTGAGTTATCCCACTATGTTCGAGGTATTGCTGTATACGTTTGGCAAGGTCAGGCGAGGGGGGGTTGCTGGGGATGTCAGGATTGTTGTAGAGGGTCTTATAAAATTCTGCAAAGGATTGGACTATATCTTTCGGGTGGGAGACCAGAACCTGGTCCATTCTTAATCTGGTGGGGGGTTGACATCTGGGTGTTATCCCTCAGTTTCCTGGATTGGAGTGTGTGGGCCTTATTACCTTTTTATCATAAAAGGTCTGTTTTCAGTTTGGTGCTTTCTCAACTTGGCCCAAGGCCAGGTCACCTAATGTAGCCCTGAGGGACGTGATTTTTTTTAGGAGAGTTAAAGTAGTCTTGTGTTGTAGTTTTTCATGGATTCTAAGCTCCTTCTCTGTGTGTGCTTTCAGCACTTGTGCGTTCCTTTTCATGGCTGAGGAGAGGGCCAGGCATCTGCCCCTCATCACCGCCTTATGTGCTTCCCATAATGTGTGTGTGTGGAAACCTCCCCGGTATTGTTTTCCTCCAGATAGTTTTTAAATGTAGCGGCTAGTTCTGTTTTTGAGGGGAGGTGTTGGAGTAAGAATGCGTTTAGATGCTAGTTATAAGGCCTGCGGGTATGGGTGCCTAGGTCTAGGGTAATCACTACCGGGGCATGGTCTGACCACGAGATCAGTAGGATCCGCGCGGTCTGAGTCAGGTTTAGGGTGGTGCTAACAAAGATGTAGTCTATACAGGAGTGCGTTCGATGTGGGGCTGAGTAAAAAGTGTACTGTCGGTCGCCAGGATGCAATGCTCTCCAAGCGTCAATAAGGGCATATCGCCTGGTAAACTGGTGGAACAGCTTTGAGTCTGAGTGCATGAGTTGTGGGCACCCTGGAGCCTACCCCCTGGCGATCCGTGAGTGTTGAATGGATTAGATTAAAGTCCCCTCCCATAACTAGCACCCCGTGTTCTGCTCGGAATAAGCGAGTGAGTACCTTTTTCAAGAACCCAGGTTGCCTGAGGTTTGGAACATAGACTGTGCAGAGCGTACGTTCCCTGTCCTGCCATAGGCCCGGGAGGATAAGGAAGTGGCCCTGAGGGTCACTATAATGGGACGAGTACGTAAAAGGGGACCCTTGCTTGATTAGAATGGCCACCCTCGCTCGCTTATGGGGTCCTGATGAAAGATAAGTCTGGGTGTAATACCTGGAGGCAAACGCGAAGGAACCCTCTTTATCTAGATGAGTTTCCTGCACCATTATGAGGTCCGCTCCTGATTGTCTAAACTCCCTCAATGCCAGCCGCCTTTTACGGTTAGAGTTTAACATTTAACGAAAAAAATCGTCGCCATGGGAACTTGGGTGGGGGTATAGATACTCATCTGATGCAGGCGAAGATGTTCAGGACAGCCCCGGTCAGTGGTGGACACCGTGCGGGAGGAGTTCCGGGTTTGTTGTTGATGGCCGTAGTTGAGCCAGCTGACGACACATAAAAGGGGGGTTAAGAAAAGCTAGAAAGAAGAGGAGAGTGGTTAGTGAAGTAGAACCATAGATAAACAATAACATCATCACTATCAGACCCATGTAGGCCATCTGGCCTGGGTCAGAAAGGCTTCCCGAGAGTCTCCTTGACCCAACCCAATCAGGGTGATTCAGAGAAACCCAGGGGAACCCAAAATTAAACCTGCAAAAATGTGCAGTCCGCTTGTTTGCAAAAGTTTATAAACTAAGTTTGGGGGGGGGTGGAAGAGGTAGACTGGAAGGTCTCTCTAAAGCCTCTTCTGAGACTTGCCCTTAGTGTGAGTCAGGTCTGTAGTCAGGGCGTCAGAGGTGAAATAGTTTGTGGCCCATTGCCTGGGTTACTCCTTTGGGGAGGGCAATAGGAGAAAAAAGAAAACAAAAATGCTTCTATGGGTGGTTTGTGGTTCTCAAGGTGGGTGTAGTTGTCTTCATCGCTGCCGACCCCTTGGGAACTTTTCCGGTCCACGGGAGCGCTTTGGTGGGGGGACCTTCTGCCACACTGTTGGCGGTGGGGGCGGGGTAGCAATCAGGTCCCAGTCCGGGAGCTGGGGAACCCCAAGTTCCAGGGTGTTGCAGAAGGGAGCCAGGTCCTCCCGGGTATCTCAGGATCATTGTTTTACCTTGGTGTGTGGCTGTGAGGCTGAAGGAAAATCCCCAGCGATAAGGGATATTTTCTTTTTGCAGCGTGCGTAGTAGTGGTTGGAGTAGCCTACGTTTTTGTAGGGTGATCCAGGACAAGTCCGGGAACAGCTGGATTTGGTGGTCTCTGATTGTTACTTTGCGGGCGAGGCAGGCCTGCCTCATGATGTCCTCCTTTAGGGGGGAATGATGTTAGTCTGCAAATGTCGCAGGGTTTGGCAGTAGTGCCTTTGGGCTTCAGCACCCGGTGCGCTCTGTCCATTTCAATGGCATTGGCAGGGGGGTCACCGATCAAGTCATTGAAGAGGGATTGTAGAGTGGTCTGGACGTCTTCCTTGCCTCCCCGAACGTGGATATTTGTTTCTGCGCCCCCTATTGTCCAGGTCTTCTACATGGCGCTGCATTTCTCTGAGAAGGGAGCAATGCTCTGATCCTTGGAGTTGGGTTCTGTGTACCTCAAGTTTTAGTTTCTTGGATTTCCTCCTCCGCCATTTCAACTCTATCAGTTAGATGTTTAAGGCCCGACTGGAGGGTCTGGATCTCCGACCTGCAGGTGGACTTCATGTCCTCTGAGTTGCTTGAAGTCATCCTTGGTTGGCATTGCTTGAAGATAGGCGTGCCACTGCGGGGGTATGGGGGGGATAGTGTTCCATTACCTGTACCCGGTGGTTGTTGGGGGAATTTTGGGACGGTCGGCTGGGTCTCCAAGGGGGGTTCGGAGATCGGTGGCGAGTGGGTGGGTCATCCCAGGACTCACTCGAGTCTGGGCTTTGCGGTGGCTGTTGGGGGGGCCCTTCCTGGAGAGTGGGGTGGATGGGTGAGGGCCGATGCACTGGCTGCTTGGGCATATGAGAGGGCTGGTGCAGCATGGGGGCCTTGCGGGCAAGGGCGCCGTGATCCGGACAGTCCTTGTGCCCCAGGAGGAGGGATGCCTGGTAAAGGGGTTTCGCTAGGGGTAAAAGTCCCCGAGTGCCCACATACTGAGGCGGGTGGGTCTGGCCCGGCAGGGATGGGAAGTCCTCTGTTTGCCCTGTGGAGACCGGGGAGCTACTGGCAGTTCCTGTGTAGCCTGGGTCTGAGGCCGTGCGCAGCAGCTGAGGGAAGGCCACAGAGCACTGGGTGTATTGTGGTAGCCTCTGGGAGTCCCAAGATGGCCGCTGGGAGTGTGAGGTGAGAGGTTTCAGGCATATCTATGCCCCCATATGGGGGACCCACCGCTCCTGGGTCCTGGTATGACTCCTCATCTGCTGGGTGATGAGTGTGTGAGGGCTCTGGGGTTCCCGATGCTGCACAGGAGCCAGGATGGAGCGCGGATGGAAGGCTGTGGCCTTCTCTGTGCTGCCGGCCGGTGTCATCTTGGCCGCTTCGCTCGGCGGGGTGTCTGGCTGGGTGAAGTAGTCCCAGGGGTCTGATGATGATCTCGGAGGGGGTTGTGAGGTGCCCAGAGGTCTTGAGGAGCGGGTCATCCTGGAGCCACCCATATTTGTGCAGTTTAATCACCTCTTATGGACTCTGTAGCTGAGGGCTGAGAGAGAGCTCGGAGTCTATGCTGCCATGCAGGTCGGGTTCCGGCCACGCCCCCTCTAACATTATTTTTATGTACCTATTGTCATTCTGCCTTCATTTTATTTTTTACTTTATTTTTCTCTCCCTTTTTGCTTTTGTCCTTGTTAATAATCGTTTAGATGCTATAACAGTGTTGAACAGTTGATCATCTGCTTTATATATCTATTATATGTTTCTATATAATATAATATTTTTTGATGGTTTAGTACATAGTTCACTATGTTGCAATTATCTGCTGAATGATTGGATGGACGTATTGTCATGCATATGTAGCATTGTGTGACCTTGCTTTGTGTCCGCCCCTTCTCCTGATCCTTCCCCCTCTGCTTCCTCCCCTCTAATATTCCTTCCCCTCTGTCCTGGTCCTCTTGGTGCTTGGTCAACTGCTGTTATGTTCTGGGGGTCGACGGCCCCATGCAGCCTTTGGCATGGACACCCAAGGGCCGGCTGTCTTTGACAGCTGACCTGCCCCTTCGGCCTATCATCACCTCCTGTAATTTTAGCGAAACATCGGCCTCTTTCAACTTCCTCCTTTTAGTGTTGATTACTTCCATCTCTCCACCTATTGGTAGGCCCGTACACTGACTACGCCAACGACTGAGCGCGCCGCTCAGCAGTTGCCGTGCGGTGTGACGACCCTTGTGCTTGGCATTATGGGTATTGTAGGTGCCAGACTTTTGACATTGCGCAGGCGCATAGGCCGCTCCTTGTCCGCTCCCGATTGGCCTAATCCAACGCCAATTGGGTGGGGGGCTTTAAAAGGCAACCGCTGTCAGTTATTTGCTGTAGTACAGGGGCGCTGTTACGTTGGATCGTCGTATTGAAGGTTTATCTCCCTCCTGGGAACTCTGGCTCTGTATGTTTTATCCTCTCATTTTATGAGAGATGCTTAACTTTACTAGCATTTATTTTGGTGTACATATACTTTTTGTCCACTAGGTCTATGCATTCTTTTTGGACATCTTAGGCCTCTTCATGTGGTCCTGCTCTCCCACATTGCAGTTCATTGGCATTTGCCTTCAGTTTAGAGCCTATTGAAACCCTGATTTTTCTCAATTTATTTCAGGGTAAGCCTTCTATCATTGTCAATTAAGTTTTTTTTTTTTTTTTTTTGTTTAACTGTTTTCCAATTATTCATTTTCTTTTTCACGTTTCACATATCATTTAGTTTCTTTTTTTCTCTTATCTAGTTAAACCCTTGTCAACCCACCAGCGTACTAGTCCTACATGGTCTGACCCACATATTTCTGGTCTTAACAGCGTCCCTCTTTTTACAATAGTCTTCCTGTTTTTGGTATGTATTGAGGCTATTCAGCCCTTTTTTTTGCAATATAATTGAGCGTAATTTAGCTATACGTTTTTATTTTACATCTTTTCTCCTTTTTCAGTTTTTAACAGGCTCACCTTTGGCCCTCTGCAGCCAATTACTTGGCAGTGTTGGGCTGCTGCCCTGTGACATTGACCTTGCCCCGCTGGGCTTCCAGGGTACGTTTGGGGATATGAAGATGTGTGGGATTTCATCCCATCACATGGTAGCTTTTTTTGGGGGGGGGGGGTTGGTTCTTTGGGGAAGGGGGATTGGACTTCTAATACCATGCAGCCTAATCATTCAGAGATACGCATCATGTTAATATTTTATTTATTGTCTCTTTAGTTTATTTATGTGGCTGTTTTTCTCTTTTCATAGAGCCATTTTTGTTTTCTGTTATATTCTATACCCCTGATGAAGCCAATGCCTTGGCGAAACTAGTAGGGACGAATTGACCCGCTGTTAAAATTCATCATCATCATCTCTTTTGGTCAACATAATATTGTAAAATGATTATATATATATATATATATATATATATATATATATATATATATATATATATATATATATATATAGGTGTGTATGTGGTTTATTACAATGTACTAAATGTTTTTAATTATTGTAATAAAAAAAAAATTTGTCTTTTCTATATATCTAGTGCATTGAGTTGTTGTCGGCACCGTAATAATCCCCTCCCTCTTGTTCCATACTATACTTAATTCTTGGGATGAGGTGCCTTATCTACTAGGACATGCTAGCCACTAGCCCTTTTTTCTTAGTAAAGAAATGTAAAAAAATTAAATAAAAAAAAAAAAAAAAAAATAAACTAGCAAATATGATCTACTTTCCTATCTGTTTACTAATGCTATCAGCGTAAGGATTACAAATAGTCAATGTTAGCTGAGAGAGTGAAGTTCCAATTTAACCTCTGGGTTTGTGCATCTGCTTCTAGCAGGGTGGACTCTAGTAAATTCAAAGGCAAGTCCCCATCTTGTGGCTATAAACCTTTCCTGTCCTGAATAAATTCACTTTAGCTTGGTGCCCTTAGGAGGTATGATGTGTCTCTTTAGCAGCTCTGCTAGGTCAAGGATTAGAAGGCAATGATCCGTGTTAATTATTGCTGCTGGCATTGTCATACTGGACCCTCAGGTTCATCCAGAATATCCAATTCACTCCAGCAGATATTTGCTTGGTGTCTTACCAGACCTCCAAATCTAAATATTTACAATTGTGCAGAAAAAAATAAAAAAATATACTGCGCTGTGAAGAATGTGCACAACTTAACAGCCAACACTGCTATAGACAAACAGCATCCAAGTAAATATAAAGAAAAAAGTGTAGCGCTAAGTGGCAATATCAATAATAAACATAGAAACCATAGATCTATAAATGTGTTGAACCATTAATAAATGAATCCACCAAAGAGAGATGGACATGAAAGGAAAATGCACAGTCTCTTGCTAATAATTATAAGGTGATTAGTCCATAAACGTTTTCAAAAGTGCACGGTAAAAGATCAAAGTCCAATCATGAAAATATGATCCAATTAGTGTAGAAATCCAACCACTAATGTGACTCAGAGTATTTGGGAGAAGTGACACCACCACCGTGATTAAGGGAGGAGGCTTACCGGATAGTATTGACCTGGCGGGGCTTATGCCACCCGTGTCAGACAAGGCTTATTGGTTATAGTAAACCCAATGGAGATGGCAAATCCTATATCTTATCCTCAGAACAGCATCAGAGCGTCAATTGTAACCATCGGACGGGAGGTAGAAGATTTCAGAAGAAAATCTTGTGCATTAAAAGATGTGAATAGCGATGTCTGTAGAGGGGTCCACCCAACGTGTTTCGACTACAGTCGTCATTTGGGGTGTGGACCCCCCTACAAGACACCACTTATATACTACTAATGACCCCAAGAAGGACATGGCACCAGAAGAGCTTCCGTCTAGTGTCACTTCCGGTCGCTCGTTCCGGAAGTAGCCCTGTATACTGCCCAATCTAATTAACACAATCTAAATTGTGCCTAAACTTGATGTTGTGGTAGAGGGAATATATAAAGATGTGTAACCCTCTCCACAGAGGGTTACCGCTCAGCCTCAGCAGATGCGATCGTCGTTATTCCAATGACCAAGCCTCGCTATGAAAACGAGGCTGGGTCAATGGACGTCAGCAGCCGCCGGGAATAAGCCAAGCCTCTCTATCAGCACACAACTGATGTGGGAACCACGCCTCACTCTGAGAAAGAGGCCTAGTTATCTGACACTGTGATCCGGAAGAGTCAAGCCTCTCTCTCGAATCAGGCAAAGGCATCTTTCCTATCCTTATCACACAGCGCCAGACCTCGTCATAAAAACGAGGACTGGGCTGCAGAATACTGCAGCTACAACCTTAATTCCCCACATATGAGCAGAGCTAGACACTGCAACATAATGCGGCGGGCCGTTTGGTGCATTGATTGGGCAAAACAGGCCAATAGATGGCTGACACCATTCTATCAAATTGTAAATAGTTCCTTATGGTTGTACCACAACGTGGGGCCATCATTAAATAGTAATACATCCATTTCCTATATAAATAGTGAAAGCATAATTAACAATATAATAGATTACCCAGATTAATACATAATAAACAGTATAAAAATACCATAGCCATTATTACATTGAGGGATATGGTATCTATAAAAAGACCCATTCCTCATTAATCAACGTAAATGACAATAGCTCCAACATTAAAAATGCAGAAATCTTAATGCCCAAATGTGAAAAAATTTAAATACAAAAAATTGAGTTAAAAATTAAAAATAAATAAGCGTTCCTTGAACATAGTTATTAAATACAATAATCTCCCTTATGCTCTGTTTATAAACAAATTTATGTCCCATTCAGCATTCATCCCTTGGAGGTGATGAGTCTGTAGTTCATAAATCCAGAACTTTCAAGTCTGGATACACCCCTGGTATTGGCTCCGCCCCTCCACGGTGCAATGTGTCTGTCTATAATAAAAAATTTGGTCCCAGGCATGATACTGGCGATAGTGCCATGGGACCGTATGTTTCACACTCCCGAGTTTTATCAAATTAATGTGTTCTGAAACTCGGGTATTAAATGATCTTATGGTTCTGCCCACATACTGCTTTCCACAAGGGCAAGTCAGTAGGTAGACCACGTTTATTGTGGCACAGGTACAAAATAGTTTAATGGTATAAGTACGACCTGTTACTGTAGATCTGAATTCTTTGGTAACTTTGCGTCCGCAACTGTTGTGAAGACATACTAGACATTTTTTGCAGGGATGGTAACCTGTCCAGTTATGGAAAAATGTTGGTCTAATAGGGGGATTAATGATAGGAGCAATCTTACTCTTAAGGGCAGGTAACCCACGATATACACTGTTAGGCCTATCTGGTATGAGAGATCCAAGTACTTTATCGTTCCTTAAAATACCCCAATGTTTTTGTAAGATGTTTTAACTGGGGACAGTCCAAAGCATAGACGACGTCCTCCTCCCACTTGGCCATAAAAAGGTTGGCCAGACTGGGGGAAATTTTGCCCCCATTTCCACACCCTTTAACTGCAAAAAGAAACGGGCATAAAACCAAAAATAATTATGTTGAGTTGCAAACTCCAAAATAAAATCGACCTGAGATACAGCAAGAGTGGGATCTCGTCTTAAGAAACACTGCACAGCCTCTATCCCTCTGTGATGTGGGATGCAGGTGTACAGTGATGCCACGTCTGCTGTAGCCATAATAAGGTCACTAGGGCTGAAACAACTAATCGATTACTATTTTCATAATCGATTAATCGGCCAGTAATATAATGCGAGTAAAAAAAAACTAAAATGAGCCCTTTATAGTACAAAAAGAGCAAATAATCACTACTGTAAATATTACTTTCACAGTTCTACTGTAAAAAAATGATTATGCTTTTTTTGTACTATAAAGGGCTAATTTTTAGTTATTTTTTAACCCCATTATGTTACTAAACGTCTTAGACCTGGTTCACATCTATGGTTTCCTATGGAACACATTCACATCTATGCTTTTTTCAGCTGCGTATTTGGAAAGGGTCAGGGACTTTTTTTTAATGCAAAACTTTTTTTTGGTTCAATATACTTCAATGGAGAAGCTGCAGAAAAGCATGTAATGTGTTTTTGCAGCAATTTGTGTTTTTTATTCTGCCCAACAACAAATTGGCCAAAAAAACTGTATGTCTCTTCTAATAGTGTATACAGTATATCTCCTCTAATGGTATATACAGTATATCTCCTCTAATAGTGTATACAGTATATCTCTTCTGTCTGTTCTCAGAGTGGATTTGATATTTTGCTCCCTAACCCATATAGTTGGTTGTTTATATTTACCACTGCATAGAGATATTTAAGAATAAATTGCCTTTTTTTTAAACTTTACATATTAACTAAATTATACACCACACATTTTTTTTAAGGTTATTAGCCGATTAATCGATTAATCGAAACAATAATCGGCCAACTAATCGATTATGAAAATAATCGTTAGTTGCAGCCCTAAAGGTCACCTTCAATATTAAAATTAGACAACCAGTTGATTATATCCTTGGTATCCTTAACCTCCTAGGCGGTATTCCCGAGTCTGGCTCGGGTTCAGTTTTTTTCTGCTAGGAGCGGTAACCCCGAGCCAGACTCGGGCTTGCGTGCAGGATACAGGGGGGAAGTTACTTGCCTTTTCCCCTGGATCCTGCGATGTCTCCCCGCTGTGTGAGCGAGCCGTCCGCTCGCTCGATTCACACAGTGCCGGTCTTTGTTCCCTGCGACGTTCTGACGCACGGGAGCGGAGATCGGCGCCAAATTCAAAAAAGTGTAAAAACACAATACACATACAGTACTGTCATCTTACAGATGACAGTACTGTATACAAAAAATACACATCCCCTTTGTCCCTAGTGGTCTGCCCAGTGCCCTGCATGTCATTTTATATAATAAGTTTTTTTTTTTTCTGCCTGGAAACTGGAGATTGTCCATAGCAACAAAAAAGTGTCCCTTTATGTCAAAAGTGGTTTTAGATCAGCTAGAAAACACCGATAAAAAAATTAGAATCACAATTTATCATCAAACAATAAATTTAATGACAGCGACTATTTTGCAACTGAGCAAATTTCAGTGTTTTTGATTTGATTACATTATTGAATCATTTTTATATATATTTTTATTTTATTATAATTTTATGATTTTGTGTTTCAAACTTTATCATACCCGGGATGTCTACTAGACTCTGGTTCGGACAGATTTAAGTGAGTTATTCATAAGAATTGCATGCCTACAATATAAAAACGCCAAATTTCCATGCAAAATAATTGTACCGCATTCAGCACAAAATTCCAGCCAGAATCATACCTCCAGGTAGGTTAAGAAAGGATGGAGTTGTTCTCACCAACGGTTGAAGAAAAAAGCCGATATATATTTTCCAATTCTGGAGGTAATGGAGTCAATCCCACTTATGATGGGACGTCCGGGGGGGGGGGTGGGAGTTATTTTTTGTGAATTTTTGGCAAATATATAATGGGAATACGGGGAGCTAATGGGACAAGGAAAGTTTTTTTTTCTTTATTATTTAAAATCAAAGAGTCAAAACCTTTACCGATGAGACTGGTTAATTCTTTTGTATTTTTTAGTTGGATCGCTGGGTAATTCAATGTAAGTAGTATGGTCACTAAGGATGTTGTACATCTCCCCCATATAGTCAGCCTTATCTAATAGTACTATACCCCCGCCTTTATCAGTGGGGCGAATAACTAAATCTTTGTTCTCACACAAGGACTTTAAACTCAACTCCGGAAGGGGATTGTGAGTCCGTTTGGATGGTAGTTGAGCTAAGTCTTTTAGTACTAGATTCCTGAACATATTCAGGGCCAGAGGCAGCTGGATCGAGGGAATTAAAAAGAGAAGGGTTGGTTAACCCCCGAATGCACGGTCCCTGATGTGGCTGCTCTAGCAAAATTCCTAATAGGATTAGTAGTTATATATCGTTGGGTGTTAACCTTTCTGATTATATTTATGGACATCCACAAAGGTATCAAATTTGCTAAGCTTCAGCAGAGGAGCGAATTTGAGGCCTTTGTCTAAAACAACATTCTCTTCTTGAGATAGTATAACACTACTTATATTGAAAACTCCTTGACATATTAATGATTTTTAAGCCCATTTTTTTTTTTGGTGGCAACACCACTTTAAGTTCACCTTCTTTTTTTGTTTCTGGATCCTCCTCCCTCCTCTGGACCCTCTTTTTGCACAGGAACCATTTTTCGACCCTGGGGGTCCTCGTGAAAATCCTGGTTGGAACGAGGGTTGGAATTGGATTGTTGATAACCATAAGAATGTTGGTTATACTCAACTCTGGGATATGGATACACTCCCTCATTGTAGTTTTCACGAAGAGGGGAATACCGGTTATAGGTAGACATAGGTGGGTGGCTATAGTTGGAGGTATGGTTATTATATTGATCTTGCGATCTAAATCGGTGACCCCCTATATTGAGGGGTGTCTCTTTCATATTGATGATGATTATCCCGATTAAAACCATTACCTCTACGTCCGCCCCCACCTCTTTTGTTAGAGTTGTTACCTCTACCTCTTTGTGTATTCTTAGGGGTATGGGGTCTATTGGCCTGTTTCTGCTCATATGTGGGGAATTACGGTTGTAGCTGCAGTGGTCCGCAGCCCGAGTCCTCGTTTTTATGACTAGGTCTGGCGCTGTGTCATAAGGATAGAAAAGATGCCTTTGCCTGATTCGAGAGAGAGGCTTGTCTCTTCTGGATCACACTGGTATCAGATAACCAGGCCTCTTAGAGTGAGGCGTGGTTCTCACATCAGTTGTGTGCTGATAGAGAGGCTTGGCTTATTCCCGGCAGCTGCTGACGTCTATTGACCCGGCCTAGTTTTCATAGCGAGGCTTGGTCATTGGAATTACGCCGATCGCATCTACCGAGGCTGAGCGGTAACCCTCTATGGAGAGGGTTACACAGCTTTATATATTCCCTCTACCACAACATCTAGTTTAGGCACACTTTTAGATTGTGTTAATTAGATTGGGCAGTATACAGGGCTACTTCCGGAACAAGCGACCGGAAGTGACACTAGACGGAAGCTCTTCTGGTGCCATGTCCTTCTTGGGGTCATTAGTAGTATATAAGCGGTGTCTTGTAGTGGGGTCCACACCCCAGATCTTCTACCTCCCGTCCGATGTTTTGGGATTTTTTCTGATGGTTACAATTGATGATCTGACAGTCTGATGCTGTTCCGAGGATAAGATATAGGATTCGCCATCTCCATTAGGTTTGCTATAACCAATAAGCCAGTAAGCCTCCTCCCTTAATCACGGTGGTGGGGGTGTCACTTCTCCCAAATACTCTGAGTCACATTAGTGGTTGGATTTCTACACTATTGGATCATATTTTCATGATTGGACTTTGATCTTTTACCGTGCACTTTTGAAACGTTTATGGACTAATCACCTTATAATTATTAGCAAGAGACTGTGTATTTTCCTTTCATGTTCATCTCTCTTTGGTGGATTCATTTATCATTTATTAATGGTTCAACACATTTATAGATCTATGGTTTATATATGTTGATTATGGATATTGCCACTTAGCGCTACAAATATTTACAATTGTGACTATCACTTGGCTCTGTCTTACCTGACCCCCAGTTCTGATATGTACTACACAGCCATCCGGGCACTTCCAGGTTTGGATTAATCATAACGGCCATTACCGTGCAATGTGTCAAAATGATTACATGCCACCCCTGAGTCGTAATAACCACTTGCCGACTGCGCTATAGACTGATGACTGCTACAATGCCGTCGTCCTATGATGGCCTTCCATGATTGCGCCTGCTGCAGGGCACAGGTTACACGGTCTGTGATCAGTTTCCTCTGGACACTGCTTATCACAGATTGCGGTAAAGAGCCAATCAGTGACTCCTTACTACGTGATCAGCTATATCCAATCACAGCTGATCACGGAAGTAAAAAGAAGCCGGTTATCGGCACTCCTTTCCTCATGCCAACAGCATGAGGAGAGGAGAGCCGATAACCGGCTTGTGTAAAGGGGACATGTACACTGATAATCAGGGCATTGATTAGTGCAGTCCCTACAGTACCCACCAGTGCCTCCATCAATGACCTATCAGTGCACATCAGTGAAAGAGAAAAATTACTTGTTTGCAAAATTTTATAACAAAGTATTTAAAAATGTATTTTTGTTTATTTCGAAAAAATAAAAAATCAGTGGTGATTAACCACCTGATTACTGTGCACTTAAACCCCCCTCGTGACCAGACCAATTTTCAGCTTTTGACGCTGACGCACTTTGAATGACAATTACGCGGTCATACAACACTGTACCCAAATGAAATTTTTATCATTTTTTTCCCACAAATAGAGCTTTCTTTTGGTGGTATTTAATCACAGCTGGGGTTTTTATTTTTTGTAAACAAACAAAAAAAGATGGAAAATAAAAAAAAAAAATGTTTAATAGTTTGTTATAAAATTTTGCAAACAGGTAATTTTTCTGCTTCATTGATATGCGCTGATGAGGCGGCACAGGTGGGCACTGATAGGCTGCACTGGTGGGGACAGATAAGTCGGTACTGATGGGGACAGCAAAGATGGCACTGATGGGCACGGATGGGTGGCACTGATGGGCACTGGTAGGGGACACTGATGGCACTGGTAGGTGACACTGACAGATGGCACTGTGGGCACTGACATATGGCACTGTGGGCACTGACAGGCGGCACTTTAATTGGGCAAAGGTGGGCACCATGGATTGGGCACATTGCTGGGCACATTGCAGTGAGAGGGACTGATGTCCCTCTCACTGCCGCCAGTGATCGGCTTTTTTTTTTTCTCAGACTCTTTTTCTCAGACTCGCTGATCACAGAGCCTGTGGTTTGCAATTTTTTATTTTTTTTTATCTCGTATGCAAATAAAGGAGGCTTGCATAATGTAAATCCATTTCCATTTTCTAAGTGGTCTCCAAACTGCGGCCCCTTTGCTTGCTTTTATCCAGTCTTTGGGGCACTCTTCCTGCCACTGACACAAACAAAGGGGCAGAATTCCTGTTATAACATCAACAACAGGGTACTATTCCTCCCACTGACACAAACGATGTTGCACTATTCTGCCCTCTAATGCCAAATATGCACTGTTTACTCCCACTGATGCCAGTACAATTTATACTCTAAATGGCCACAGTCTGGCCCCCCTAAAGTCTGGAGGGCCATAAACTGGCCCTTTAGAAAGTTTGGAGACCCCTGTTCTAAACAAAAGACGACATGTATATGTAAATTAAATATTACAGTGCTTTGAAAAAGTATTCATACCCCTTGACATTTACAACTTTACAACGTAAATGTTTTTTAATGGGATTTTATGTGATAGACCAACACAAAGTGGCACATAATTGTGAATTGGAAGGAAAATTAAAAATGGTTTTACATTTTTTTTACAAATATGTGAAAAGTGTGGCATGCATTTGTATTAAGCCCCCCTTAGTCAATACTTTGTAGAACCACCCTTTGCTGCAATTACAGCTGCAAGTCTTTTGGGATATGTCTCTACCAGCTTTGCACATCTAGAGTACTTAAAGTGATTGTAGCCGTATTAGTGCAATTGTGACAGAGAAAATTGAGTACTGTCCGTGATACTTTTTTTATTTGCACTAACATATAATTTTTCATGGACGAGCTTTCGGGGTGTGTCCCCTTCTTCAAGGTCTAAGCAGTACTCTTAGACCTTGAAGGGGACACACCCCGAAAGCTCGTCCATGAAAAAATTATATGTTAGTGCAAATAAAAAAAGTATCACGGACAGTACTCAATTTTCTCTGCACATCTAGAGTGAAATTTTTGCCCATTCTTTGCAAAATAGCTCAAGCTCTGTCACATTGGATGGAGAACGCCTGTGAACAGCAATTTTCAAGTCTTGCCAATTGGATTTAGGTCTGGACCTTGAATGGGCCATTCTAACACATGAAAATGCTTTGATCTAAACCATTCCATTGTAGCTCTGGCTGTATGTTTAGAATCATTGTCCTGCTGGAAGGTGAACCTCTGCCCCAGTCTCAAGTCTTTTGCAGACTCCTCTAAAAAGTTTTCTTCTAAGATCGCCCTGTATTTGGCTCCATCCATCTTCCCATCAACTCTGACCAGCTTCCCTGTCCCTGCTGAAGAAATGCATTTCCACAACATAATGCTGCCACCACCATGTTTCACGGTAGCGATAATGTTGTAGCTTACAAAATTGAAGCAAGCGCATGAAGAGTGGTTCATATGGACATCCCTTGGCTTTCATTTTTCATGGTCTTACAGGAGAATCATTGTTATTTATAAGGACACTTCCTAGGAGTGCAATTGAAGTTATCTGTGATGCAAGATTTTCACATGCAAAGTTATAATATAGTTAACAAATGTTTTTGTTATATTTTTTTTTTCACAGTATTTAACCACAGTTATTCCCTATGAGAAAAAAAATACTCCACCTTCTGTTGAAGATCTCCAAATACTAACCAAAAGTAAGTAGGCATGTCTGTTTACTTTGTGCTAAAGTTTAAAAACGGTTACATTTTCTTTTTTTCTGACGTCACTTTTTCACTTTTGGATGGGGTAGGAAATTGTTAAATCCCCTATCAAGTTTTTTGGATTTTTTTTTCTGAATTTCTCTTCATTTCTGTCCCAGAGATGCAACAAAAAGTAAGCAGAAATATCTCAAGTGAAGTTGTGCGATAAAACAGTTGCCATCTCAACAGATGTTCCACTTTGATGAGTTTTGCTTTCTGGTGACAGTAGTAAAGTGAATTTCTTATAACTTTCTGTCCTGGTGGATGTGCTAAGTCTCCTCAGCAGGAATACGAACAATAAAAACTTTCTGCACTTTTCAATCACACAATTAATTTGGCAACATTTGCATGCCTGATAACCTTTTCACGGATGTTTGGCAACATTTGTTTTTGAACGGGAAAGGGTGCTTACTGTAGTAACTGCCCTTTCCACTGAAAGTCATTGAACACATGCTGAATTCCAGGGGAAAAAAACATTTAGGCTCTGCTGTCACCTTCAGGAGGTTTGAACACTGACAAACTTTGAAAAAATGTTAGGCCAGCCCTCTACTTCCAACCCTCATGCCACAGTTATCTTATCTGATCTGACTGCTTATTGCCCTGAAATGTCTAGTAGTTTCTAGATCGGTTACTCTTAAGCCACCATAGACTGTTCAAATCTCGGCCAGTTTCAGCTGAACCAGCTGAGATTTGAACCATGTATGGGCAAGCTTGATTGTACTTTAGTTGATCAACTTGGGTACAACAAGCCTGTCGGATGTTTTATGCAAACCCATTTTCTCCGCGGGAGGGATTCCCCAGATCTCTCCTCTGCCCTAAAAGCATCTTAATAAACCAAGATCGGTTTGACCAGATGCTTTACAAGCCTGTACTGCTTCAAACCGAAACCAAAATTAATGGAAATCCTTATCTCTTTCGGTTTCTTACATCAGAGGGGAGGCAGGTATAGATGTACCTCCCTCCCCTCTGAGTTCACCAGGTATTCAAGTGGCAGTGGTACCGGGCTCCCCAATCACATCGGAGCGCCCCATACAGATGGTGGTGGCCATTCCACGCCCTGTAGAAGTTATTGAGCAGCTGTACAGCCGCCTGGATCACTTCTACATGAAAGTCCATCTCGCCAGCTGAAAATATTGATACCAGTATAGCCTCTTCAACCTGAGATGTACGGATGCGCCCTAAGAGTTAAAGTGTTAAATGCTTCAAGGGTGTAAAGAAGGCAGGTCAGTATATTCAATATAAAGCCAAGATCAAGAACATGGGCACATAATTAGCAGGAGGAAAGTTCAAAACAAATCTTAGAAAATACTTTTTTACCAAAAGAGTAATTCCACTTATGTTGAGGAAAAAAACATTCCTCACTGGGTAATCTTTGAACGTAGCAGGGATTTTAACAAACTTTGTTGCAGATTCCTACCTTTTGTTATTCTGAAGAAATAGGTTTGTTTGTGACCATGTGCAGAATGAATCTGTATGGAAGTGATTTGGCAATTACCTATCAGCTGCTGCACCTACCTGCAGGGCTCTAATGAGCAAAGTGTCAGGGTCTACATCCCTTTTAGATAGGATTTCCCTCTGGGCGTTTCTCACCAAAAATTACATTGCATTAAGATACATCTGGGAAAATCAGTAGGCCAATAATACAAGCAGAAAAATCATTTCTGGGGGATGTTCTGAACACCATCTGTGTACAGACCGCCTCCAGGTAGCCATATTGATTTTTACAGAATATTACAGCGCTGCAGTTTGAAAAGGAAATTTAATTTTTAAATGCCTTTTAATTACAATATGACTTGATTCGCAATCGTATGCACTATATTAATTTGTATTTGCTTTTTTTCCACGAAAGTAAAGTTAGCCCTTAATGCTTGACAGAGACTTCCAGTAGAGGTAGTGAGTCAACAGTGACTTTTGCCGTTTCTCTAGCCTGGCATGCCCCCACACTAGGGACTGCACTATCACCTAGTCTTTTTTTTTCATTTAAACAATGCCAATCCACCTGGCTTTTCTATTCTGGAAGGTTACCCCTGTAACACAAAAACCTGTAGGTACTGCAACTTGTGTGTATTTGGTAAAACATTTTGTTGCTACAGATGAAGAATTCACTATACAGCAATATATTAACTGTGGCACAGTTAAATGTAATTTACCTGAACACCTGTATTTCATGCAGTCTCCAATATGTAGGTTGTACTACATGTCCTTTGAGAACCCACATAGGGGAACATTATTGTGGCACAAAAAATCTGAATGCTAGAAATATGTTGAATGCAACACGTCACTTTAGAGTATGTCATCAGGGCGATCTTTCCTCATTTCGATTTGGAAGAATAGAACGGTTGTCTCACTCGCCCAGAGGAGGTGATAGGGAGAGAAGGCTACTGGTGAGAGATTTTTTTATAAAACTAGATCGCCTCAGGGGTTAAACCTAAGGTGAGATCTGGATTTGCATCTACATTAGAATGCCTCTCCCCAGTGCATTTTCTCTCTTCTGGTGTCTTTCACATAACTGGATTGTTATTTTCATCTTTTTTAAATTTAATGTTTGTTTTTTGAATTTGGTGCTTTTTCTTGTGCATGTGTGTATGTGTGTGTGTGTGTGTATGTGTATGTATATATATATATATATATATATATATATATATATTAGTGTGTGTGTGTACATACATGTGCATATTATCACCACAAGGTGTGTGAAAATTTGTGGCATATACATGGATCACCCAGTATGTATTGCAGCTGATTCTCTCTGTCTTGATTGGCCGCAGGCAATTATTAAAAAAAATCGGTGGAGCCTGTGATCTTTAGAGCTACTATTGAAAGTTTCATGTCTGTAATGTTGTTATGACTAGGGCCTTATAGGCTGAAACGCGTCAACTGTTTTTTATCTGCATTTGTGCACTATGGCTTTTCAATAAAATTTAAGATTTTCTTTTTCATACATCATGGGACACAGAGTTGGGCTAATATTTCTTACCTGCTGGTTATACTTCATCTCCAGGTGAATGGACACTGGTAGACCAAAGGTCTTTAGATAGGAATATAATTTTTACCAGTGTCTGCAAGGTGGCACGGTTGTTTGAGCTGTCTGAGCTCCAGGTCTCTAGTCCCACAAACGGTTCTTAAATGAATCAAGGGATTGATCGATCGGATCCATTTTTGACACAGGCTTTATATGCTTAGATAAATGGTATCCGAGCCTCACAAAGAAGACTCAAGATCCTGCAAAGTTTTGCCTGTAATGTGGCCTCCAGGCGCTGGTCCCTGCAAAGGGGAATCCTGGACACTACAGTGCTAAGGCTATAATGCAGGGTGCTGTACAGGTCCAAGGGAGTGGACCCTAAACATGAAAAGGGTACCCAGTCCTTGAAGGTCCTCAAGTGGCAGGAACCCGCCGTGAAGGGTGAAAATTGGGCTCTTAGTTTCTAAGCTGCCCTGCGCTTGGACAAGTGAGTGAAACCCTTTTATTATTATTATTATTATTATTATTATTATTATTATTATTATTATTATTATTGTGAGGTGTCCCAGTGATTGTAACAATCAGTCAAGCTAGCTAGAGGTTGGACACCTGTGTGCGGTGATCATACAGGGGAGTTTTTGGGCTAGCTGTGGGCGTTTGCAAAGTGTACCTTTTTTGCTTGTCTGGCTGTTTTTTACCTGTATGATGGCGCGCCATTTCGCCTTGGTTCACCCTGGCCCACTTGCGTTGGCAAAAGCGCAGCTGGGCCCAGCAGTTTGTTTGGTGGCCATGGTACACGCTGCTTCACCGCACATGCGCCGTAGCCTTTATGTGGGCGCACAAAGATTCGCATCATTTGCGGATACGGCAATGTCTGCATGGCCAGCTTATTTATGCAGTGCTTCCAGAAGGCAGCTGTGGGACACAGAGCAGGCTCTGAACCAGGCACTTGCAGTGGTTCATTTCTCCTTACCCGGGTCACGTGAGTCACCAGGTGTTGCTTGGCAGCCTAAGGGTGCTTAGCAGGATTGTTGCATAGGGGCTTGGTGAGCCCTATTAAAGGGTCTCCCTTCTGAGATGTGTTAATACTACACCCAGGTTCTCCCTTTTTGTGGCTAGTAAATGTCTTCAAAAAAGACTAGTGGGACTAACACTACAGGGAAGGGCACACCTATGTCATCAGTAGTTCCTGATGAACCTAGTCGTATCCCTAGTGTTGAATCTCCTCAAAGACCAGAGGCTTCCGGGCAATCTGAGCCGCTGCGCCTATCTAGGATTGTGCCTACAGTCCACGCTGCTGCTTCACCCTTTATCACCAAGGATGAACTGTCCTCAGTCCTAGCTGGGTTTGAGCACAGGATTGCTGGCAGGATTGCCTCCCTCCCACAGGGTGGCAAGAAGCATGACAGATCCCCCTCTCCGGAGCCTCCTAGTCTGTTGCAGGAATGGGTTGAGGATGGGGATGAGCTTAAAGCTCAGGATTCTTTGGGTGGCCTGGTGGATGAGTCTGCTTCTGAGCAATCTGGACAAGATGATATCCAGTTGGTGTCTGCCTCTCAATCACAGAGGCTTTTGATCCTGACTCCGACCGAAATGGTTCGATCTGCCTTTAAGTTGCCTCTTGCAAAGGTTACTGAGCCTCCCTGGTCCTCTTTTGGG
Organism: Lithobates sylvaticus; assembly: GCA_028564925.1. Classification (NCBI taxonomy): domain Eukaryota; kingdom Metazoa; phylum Chordata; class Amphibia; order Anura; family Ranidae; genus Lithobates; species Lithobates sylvaticus. Next base: position 173,306,489 of record CM053028.1, on the reverse strand, counting down.
ATCCCTGAGGCCTCTTTAGGCCACACAGGCTTTATCCTTACACCCTATGTTGTAACAGGTGGTGTATGCTGATTGGGAACATCCTGACACGATTTTTGTTCCTCCTAAGAGGTTTTCCCTTTTATTTCCCATGGATGAAAAGTTTAAGAAGTGGAGCATGCCAGCCGTAGATGCAGCAGTCTCTTCCTTTTAAACAAGAACTTGACTTGTCCGGTATATAACGCACAGGGCTTGAAAGACCCCGTTGACAAGAAATTGGAGTCATTATTAAAGGCTTCCTTTTCTTTGGCCAGTTCAGCTATTCAGCCAGCTGTTGCAGCAATTGGTATTTGCCAGTCGGTAAAGGATCAGATCAGACATCCTGACGTGCCTAACCAGGAGGATGATCTGCCTGAAAATGAGGCAGTTATTCCTCGAGCGGTGTTTTTTTGCTGATGACGCCTTTAAGGATTCAATACAGCAGGTTTCTCGTTTGACTCTATTGTCTGTACATATGCGCAGACTTTTGTGGCTTAAGAACTGGTCAGCCAAGCTTCCTTGTAAGAAGTTATTGGCAGGTTTCCCATTTCATGGGAAATGTTTATTTGGTGATCATTTGGACAAATATATCCAAAAGATTTCCGGAGGGAGGAGTTCTCTACTTCCTGTGAAGAAAAGCACAAGGCCTCCCTCATTTAAAACCTCAGGAACTGCTTCCTCAAATTTCTCAGCGCCAAGGCCGCCAACAGGGTGCTAGGGCCAGGGGCAAGCTGCAAGGCCAGGGCCAGAAAAAGCCCTGGGTCCAAAATTCTTCTAAACCTAGCACCAAGCCCTCCTTTTGAGGGGATGCCCCCACTCCATCAGGTGGGGGGAAGGCTGCTGCACATTGCGGACATTTGGAGAATGTGGACGAGTGGGTCACCTCAACTATATCCCGCGCTTACAAGCTGGAGTTGCGGGGGGTTCCCCCTCAGAGGTTTTTAAGATCCAGTGTTCCCTCAGAGCCTCCAAAAAGAGAAATTGTTTCAGACACTACATCATTTAGTTAATCAAGGAGTGATTGTAGAGGTTCCTGTACCCGAAAGGGGCGCAGGGTTTTACTCAAACCTATTTACGGTTCAAAAACCAAACTGTGACACAAGGCCCATTTTGGACCCAAGGTCCCTGAACCAGTATCTACTGATCAAAACTTTTTGGGTGGAGTCTGTCCTCTCAGTAGTAGCCTCACTCCAGATGGGAGACTTTCTAGCCTGCATCGCTATAAAGGACGCGTATTTACACATACCTATCTTTCAGCCTCATCAGAGGTTCCTGCGATTTGCAGTAGAGGAACGTCATTTTCAGTTTGTGGCTCTACCCTTCGGGCTTGCTACAGCTCTACGGATGTTCACAAAAGTCCTAGCACCAGTACTGGGTCTTTTAAGGGCCCAAGGGATCCTAGTGCTTGGGTATCTGGACAACCTCCTGCTCAGAGATCACTCACTACAGGCTCTAGATGGTATCCTCCTTCGAGGCAGTGCCCTATGCCCAGTTCCATTCCAGGCCTTTACAACAAGATATCTTGTTGGCTTGGAACAGGAGAGGACAAGCCTTGGATTATCCAATGTTCTTATCTCCTCGGGCACGTTTAAGCCTAAACTGGTGGTTGCAGGATCAGAACCTGCGAAAGGGAAGATCCTTCCCGGTAACTTGGAGAGTCCTGAAATTACAGGCAGTACGTCTAACCCTACGGTCCTGGACAGCGGAGTTTCATGACTGCCCTATCAGCGTTCAGTCCGCTGCAGTGGCCTATATAAACCACCAAGGCGGTACCAGTAGTCGTTCAGCTCTGAAGGAGGTGAACCACATACTAGCCTGGGCAGAGGGACTTGTGCCAATTCTTTCCGCAGTCCATATCCCTAGAGTAGAGAACTGGAAGGCAGATTATCTCAGCCGCCAGCAGATCTGCCCGGGGGAATGGTCCCTACACCCAGGGGTAAATCAAAAAGGGATCCCCTAAGGATTTGGACTTTTAAGGCATGTAAAATATATAACCCCAGATATAGTGTAGGATAATGTATGTTTAAGAAAAAACGTTTTATTACAAAAAATTATAATATACAAAAACATTTGACAATATTACAATATAAAAACTTTTTGAAATATTCCAGACAACAATTTATACATAAAGTACGATATATAGATGTATCTTTTTTGTATAGGCGTTGACTCACACCTGACGCGTTTCGGAGGTTTTTATAGCTTTCCTCCTTCTTCAGAGGTAGGAGCGCAACATTTCTAATATCTAAAAGATATTGTAATGAAACAGTTTGTCAAAGAAAGGAAGGGAAATTGAGCCTTAATGTATATCTAATATAGTGTAATATAGTGATGCTTCCAACATCAAAAAACAAAACAGTTTTTGCATGGAGATATACATATGGGAGGAAGTGTTCACATACCGTTTACAGGAATATTTCGATGCAGTTAAAAGCAATGGCTGGGAGAAGGAGCTTCTTGGCCTCAAGTTTCTTGAGATGGCGAGATTTAAACAGGGATTAGTATCCGTGCATTGGATATGACAACTCATAGAGATTGTGTCATATGTGTAAAATTGATTGAAATCCCAAACGTTTATTTGTAAATGTCTTGGCACGATAGCAGTAGGGGGCGTCCGTGAGACACACTGGGGTCGGGTATAGAAGCCCTGGTAGATTAAGACATGTATCAATAATTGTACAGAGAAAAAATATAGTATATGAGTTCTACATATTTGTACTCACAGACCTGTATTGTAGATCTGTGAACGTGTCTTCATCAGACTTGCGCTAGTGGTAGGATATTATTGGACGTGCAAAAACTATAGAGAGGAAAACAATCAGAGATGTCCAGATAAAGGAATCATAGCCACCAAAGAATGTCAATCCCCATCCCCGCAGGAAGATCCATATATTGTTGGACGGTGTGATGGGGCATATGGATATATTATGGCTGTATTTGTATGTATATATATTATTGAGCCCACCGTATGTGTGTCTCTTAGTCCGCGCTGTTCCTCATAGGAACAGCTTCTAATATAATTGCACTCAGGCCTTCCAAATGGCTCATCTATAGTTATGTGTGGCAAATATAACCCATATACACCCCAGCTTGAAAACAAGCATATCACGTCTTATGTCCAATAAGGACTATAGTGGTATTTGGAATGTGTGGGAATCCCACCCAAAAAAACAGAATGGACAAGTCATATGAGTGTTTTTAAAACAGAGAAATAGGAAATTTCTCTTACCTGTTAGGCTATTGATGCTCCGCTCGTCTCCTCCCCAGACTGGCAATTGCAGTCTGCTGGACGGGACGAGCGGTCTATTTAAATGAGTTCCCCCTCCTGCAATCAGCTGTTGTGAATACAGCCGATTGCCGTGTGGAGGGGAAATAACAGGTGCCTCGTAATGCTCGGCCCCCCGAGGGCTGCGCGCGCATCCGGGTCCCGCGCACCAATCCATGGTTGCGCATTGTGACCCGGACACGCCCACAGCTCCCACCGGCACGTCAGGCTTCACCGACGAGCGACGTGCGCTCGCCGGGTGAAGCAATGTGGAGTCACGGCGTCGAAAAACGACGTCGAAAACTCCTACTGTGCCGCTCCGTCCATTGGATAATGGGCGGGCGGCTGGGCGTGCCGGGCGGTTCACGGACCCCCCCACCTCTCCCACCGCCGCCAGAGCATATGCAACATAATGGGTATAGTAACGTCCTGAAGCTCCTTCAGCCAGACATCCCTTCCAGCAGATACATAGTAGATTAGAGGGGGAGCGAATTCTAATGGAGAGGAAAACAATAATAGTCAATTACAAAGATTGAATATAGCAATACATGCATGAAAAATATGAAGAACATACAGAGCATAGATGTACATAATAATGACCTTATGCAAAAAAAATTGAGATATATGAAATTCCTGACATATAAAGATTACGTAGGGAATAAAAAATAAAAATAGAATAAAAGGAAATTATCATAGGTTACTTTATTATGTGGGAGAAACACAGCTGGATGATGGGTGTATAGGATATTTCTGTTGGTCCTTGGACAGTAACAGTGTATATCTACAGCCAGGTATTTTACTTGATGTCATGTGAATTGAATGCATGTAATGCCGGGATCTTTTCACTTAATGCTCTTATAGCTTGTTCATACATTGCAGAAAATAGAAGTGGGGAGATAGTGAAGTGTCTGGATCGAACAGATATATTTGTCCGAAGGCCGGCCTATATACGCATCCACAGTAAACAGTTGATATAAAGAAAACAGGGAGATCTAAATATTCGGTCCAATGAACAACACCGAAGTCATGGAGGGGGAGGGAGGGAGTGGCCATATTATGGATTTTTAATAGACTAATGTAGTTGTTTTATTTCTCCATCCCGCCGGAGGAAAACCCTTCCAGAAACGGTTTGAACCAAATTGCCTCGTTAAGGCCTGGGGTTTGGGTAGCTTTAAGCTTGAAAATCCATCGTGCTTCCAATTGGAGGAGGGATTTATTCCAATCACCTCCTCTCGGATTGGGATGGATGCGATCCAAAATAAGAAATTTGATGTTGGGAAATTTACCCGCATGGACAGTAATGGTATGTCTCCCAAGCGGGAGATCTGGGTCACAGGTTTTCATACTGTGGATGTGTCTATAGGCTCTTTTCCAGAACTCCAGTTTGGTTTTCCCTATATAGAAACAAGAACAGTCACATTGCAGTAGATAAATGACACCCAGGGTTTTGCAGTTGGCGAAGTGTCTAGCTTTAAACACCTGGCCGTCTGGTAGCCTGGGATTCTTATCTACCCACATATACTTGCAGTAACCACATGACCCACACATATAGGTGCCCCTATATTTACAATGGGTTTTGGTGTCGGCGTTAAATTCGCTGCTAGTTATTTGATCTCTTAAGGAGGTAGTTCTCCTAAATGTGAATAGGGGTTTATCTGTAACATGTGGGCCTAAGGTGGGGTCCTCTGCTAGAAGGTACCAATACTTCTGCACTATTTTTCTAATCTGCTGTTCCTGATTGCTGAATCTGGTTATAATTCTCAGAGGATTAACATCATCTCTAGGTTTGTTTGAATATAGGAGGTGGTCCCTGCTCCGTATGCAAGCTTGTTGGAAAGCCCTTTTTAGAGAGGAGTGTGAGTACCCTCTTTCCAAGAGGCGATCCCGAAGGTTGTCAGCCTCTTGTTTAAAGATGTTGTCGTCCGTACAGTTTCGTCGGATTCTTAAAAACTGACCGTAGGGTATAGAATTTAGTAAGGGTTTGGGATGGAAGCTGGTCGCGTGTAGAATTGCATTACCAGCTGTTGGTTTTCTATACAGCTTGGTAAACAATTTGCCATCCTCTCCCTTATACACCTCCACATCCAAAAAGGCAATGTTGGTGGAGCTATGCGACATAGTGAAATTAAGATTAAATTCATTCCTATTCAACCTGGACAGACATTGATCTAACAGATCATGTGAGCCGTCCCAGACGATGAAGATGTCGTCGATGTACCGGTACCACCCTAAAATGTGGTCCGTGTACATCGACAAGTCTTCATCGTCTAGGACTGTTTTCTCCCACTCCCCCAGGTACAGGTTGGCGTAGGATGGGGCACAGCAAGTCCCCATCGCTACCCCCTGTACCTGGAGGTAGTGGGAGCCATCAAAAGTGAATATATTGTGTTCCAATATGAATTCAAGTAAGATAGTCATGAAGTCACCGTATGCGGGATCGACACCTGCACTATTGCGTAAAATGTGTCGAATTGCTGCTAGGCCCTTGCTGTGAGGGATGGAGCTGTAAAGTGCCTCAACGTCAATTGTTACTAAGAGCGTATAGTCGGGTACATGAAGTTTGTCTATAATTTGCAAGAAGTGCATGGTGTCTTTCACGTATGACGGTAAATTCATGACAAGGGGTTTGAGAAATTCATCGATTAGTCGACTGGCGTTCTCACTTAGAGAGCCCACCCCCGAGATTATTGGTCTCCCAGGCGGTTTAACCCTATTTTTATGCACTTTAGGAAGGGCATAGAATGTTGGTGTTATAGGGAAGTTATTGCGAATAAACTTCCATGTATGTGTCGTAATAGTGTTATTCCTAAGGGCGGCATCCACAAGTGTGTAGAATTCTACATTGAATTTGTTAACGATACTCGCAGGCATGCGTCTATACCAATTCCGATTTTTTAGAATATCGTTACACATATTGGTATATTGTGCATTGTCTAGGAGGACAACATTGCCCCCTTTGTCTGATGATTTTATTACAATGGCACTGTTTTTAGCTAGATTGTTTAAGGCTATGGTTTCATTTTTCGTTAGATTTGTTCTTACAGGGGTAGATATTTTTAGTTTGTTTAGATCTCTATCTATTAATTTCAAAAAAGCAGCTGCATTAGGGTTCATGCTTGGTGCTGGGCAGAAATCTGATTTCTTTTTTAATCTTGAAATATTTTTATTGATTAGTGGATCTTGTTTATCCACTGATTCTAGGATTTTTTGGAGGTCGATCCGATCGATAAGATCGGTCGGGTCGTTTTCCTCCAAAAGTGCTACCAGGTGATCAAGTGCTTGATTTTCTTGAAAAGTGCGATCTGAGGGTGTCCCCTGTTTGTCAAAAAGTTTTTTTAAAATTAACTTTCTAACAAATAATTGTAGGTCTTTAAAAACATCAAACTTTTTCGTGTTTTGGTGTGGGCAGAAATTGAGACCCCTCTTAAGTAGGGAGGTCTCATCTGTGGAAAGTGTGTAAGAAGAGAGATTGATGATGTTGAGGTCAGACTCAATAGGTGTGTTAAAAAGGTTTTCAGTGCTTATAGATTGACTTGTGTATAAGTGTTCGGATTGATTAGAGATGGCTGTACTCCTGCCAGGATCCGCTCTAAAAAAGAGGGGTCACTGCTAAGGGTCTCGAAAGATTCTGTGCCCCCATTGTTAATTAGTGCTGGTGTGTTCTTGTTGGTCACCCTATTCGTGAGTGTTTGGGAATTAGACGTGATATCTGTGTCTGTGTTTTTACTACTAGTTGTAGATTTTATTTTATATGTAGAAGTTATTAGTGGTGATTTTTTTGCCAGATGACTATCTGGCGACTCGCTTTGGTACTGGCGTTTATTACTGTGATTGGTCTTCGTTTTTTGTGCTATGTGTGAGGTGGAGTTGAGAGAAGTTCCCTGGTTTTTGTTCCAGGGTTTTCCAGAATTCAAGTTGTCCCTATTGAAGCTGCCCTTATAATTGTATTGGGTCCATTTATATGCCCTACCATTTTTGAAGGCGTCCCTATCCCGATTGAACTTAAAGTTTTTTTTCTCTCCCAAGGATAACCTTGTTAAAAGTCTCCAGATGGGTTTTTAGTTTTTCTTCTCTGGTTGTTATTGGTTTCTGAATTTTCAATTTTTGTAATTTATCACAAATATTTATTATTTCAAGGTCTAAGACCGATGATCTCTTATTGTATTCCTCTATCAAGGTTTCCATCAGACTACGTGAACAAACTTTTAAAATCTCTTCCCATTTTGTTTTGAAGTCAGAGTCCAGACCTTCCAAAGTTGGGAAGATCTGGACTCTGAGTCCTAGGGGGTTAATGTCCTCTCGAATATAGTTTTCAAAGGACCTGGAATGCCAAAACAGAGTGGATTTCTTTTCCAGGATCTTTGAGAGCTTAAAAAATAAAGATGATATTTCTGCCTCTATTTCCTCTTTATTGCCGAATTCCTTTAAATACCCCTCCATAAGGGATTTCCACTCGCTACCTGTAAATTCTGCCATGACTACAGCGGAACTTTTACAGTGAATCACTTATCCAAATATGTATATATATATATGAACACGTTTAAAAAACAAAAATCGATAAATATCTTTATCACAGAGCTTGGTCTATGGTTGTATTTTTAAACAAGTAGAGTGTGTTCGGTGCTAGCCTAAGCGGGGAATGGTATCTACTACCCAATATTAAGAGAAAGTTGTAGGCTTAGCAGAGATCACACATATATAGAAAAGGGGAATTTGGAGTTTCATGCCACATCCTATAATAAAGAAAATCAAAAAGGGATCCCCTAAGGATTTGGACTTTTAAGGCATGTAAAATATATAACCCCAGATATAGTGTAGGATAATGTATGTTTAAGAAAAAACGTTTTATTACAAAAAAAAATTATAATATACAAAAACATTTGACAATATTACAATATAAAAACTTTTTGAAATATTCCAGACAACAATTTATACATAAAGTACGATATATAGATGTATCTTTTTTGTATAGGCGTTGACTCACACCTGACGCGTTTCGGAGGTTTTTATAGCTTTCCTCCTTCTTCAGAGGTAGGAGCGCAACATTTCTAATATCTAAAAGATATTGTAATGAAACAGTTTGTCAAAGAAAGGAAGGGAAATTGAGCCTTAATGTATATCTAATATAGTGTAATATAGTGATGCTTCCAACATCAAAAAACAAAACAGTTTTTGCATGGAGATATACATATGGGAGGAAGTGTTCACATACCGTTTACAGGAATATTTCGATGCAGTTAAAAGCAATGGCTGGGAGAAGGAGCTTCTTGGCCTCAAGTTTCTTGAGATGGCGAGATTTAAACAGGGATTAGTATCCGTGCATTGGATATGACAACTCATAGAGATTGTGTCATATGTGTAAAATTGATTGAAATCCCAAACGTTTATTTGTAAATGTCTTGGCACGATAGCAGTAGGGGGCGTCCGTGAGACACACTGGGGTCGGGTATAGAAGCCCTGGTAGATTAAGACATGTATCAATAATTGTACAGAGAAAAAATATAGTATATGAGTTCTACATATTTGTACTCACAGACCTGTATTGTAGATCTGTGAACGTGTCTTCATCAGACTTGCGCTAGTGGTAGGATATTATTGGACGTGCAAAAACTATAGAGAGGAAAACAATCAGAGATGTCCAGATAAAGGAATCATAGCCACCAAAGAATGTCAATCCCCATCCCCGCAGGAAGATCCATATATTGTTGGACGGTGTGATGGGGCATATGGATATATTATGGCTGTATTTGTATGTATATATATTATTGAGCCCACCGTATGTGTGTCTCTTAGTCCGCGCTGTTCCTCATAGGAACAGCTTCTAATATAATTGCACTCAGGCCTTCCAAATGGCTCATCTATAGTTATGTGTGGCAAATATAACCCATATACACCCCAGCTTGAAAACAAGCATATCACGTCTTATGTCCAATAAGGACTATAGTGGTATTTGGAATGTGTGGGAATCCCACCCAAAAAAACAGAATGGACAAGTCATATGAGTGTTTTTAAAACAGAGAAATAGGAAATTTCTCTTACCTGTTAGGCTATTGATGCTCCGCTCGTCTCCTCCCCAGACCGGCAATTGCAGTCTGCTGGACGGGACGAGCGGTCTATTTAAATGAGTTCCCCCTCCTGCAATCAGCTGTTGTGAATACAGCCGATTGCCGTGTGGAGGGGAAATAACAGGTGCCTCGTAATGCTCGGCCCCCCGAGGGCTGCGCGCGCATCCGGGTCCCGCGCACCAATCCATGGTTGCGCATTGTGACCCGGACACGCCCACAGCTCCCACCGGCACGTCAGGCTTCACCGACGAGCGACGTGCGCTCGCCGGGTGAAGCAATGTGGAGTCACGGCGTCGAAAAACGACGTCGAAAACTCCTACTGTGCCGCTCCGTCCATTGGATAATGACGGATATGACACAATCTCTATGAGTTGTCATATCCAATGCACGGATACTAATCCCTGTTTAAATCTCGCCATCTCAAGAAACTTGAGGCCAAGAAGCTCCTTCTCCCAGCCATTGCTTTTAACTGCATCGAAATATTCCTGTAAACGGTATGTGAACACTTCCTCCCATATGTATATCTCCATGCAAAAACTGTTTTGTTTTTTGATGTTGGAAGCATCACTATATTACACTATATTAGATATACATTAAGGCTCAATTTCCCTTCCTTTCTTTGACAAACTGTTTCATTACAATATCTTTTAGATATTAGAAATGTTGCGCTCCTACCTCTGAAGAAGGAGGAAAGCTATAAAAACCTCCGAAACGCGTCAGGTGTGAGTCAACGCCTATACAAAAAAGATACATCTATATATCGTACTTTATGTGCAAAAAAAATAAAGGTTGTTTTTGTTTTTTTGTTGTCGAATATTTCAAAAAGTTTTTATATTGTAATATTGTCAAATGTTTTTGTATATTATAATTTTTTGTAATAAAACGTTTTTTCTTAAACATACATTATCCTACACTATATCTGGGGTTATATATTTTACATGCCTTAAAAGTCCAAATCCTTAGGGGATCCCTTTTTGATTTTCTTTATTATAGGATGTGGCATGAAACTTCAAATTCCCCTTTTCTATATATGTGTGATCTCTGCTAAGCCTACAACTTTCTCTTAATATTGGGTAGTAGATACCATTCCCCGCCTAGGCTAGCACCGAACACACCCTACTTGTTGAAAAATACAACCATAGACCAAGCTCTGTGATAAAGATATTTATCGATTTTGGTTTTTAAACGTGTTCACATATATATATATACATATTTGGATAAGTGATTCACTGTAAAAGTTCCGCTGTAGTCATGGCAGAATTTACAGGTAGCGAGTGGAAATCCCTTATGGAGGGGTATTTAAAGGAATTCGGCAATAAAGAGGAAATAGAGGCAGAAATATCATCTTTATTTTTTAAGCTCTCAAAGATCCTGGAAAAGAAATCCACCCTGTTTTGGCATTCCAGGTCCTTTGAAAACTATATTCGAGAGGACATTAACCCCCTAGGACTCAGAGTCCAGATCTTCCCAACTTTGGAAGGTCTGGACTCTGACTTCAAAACAAAATGGGAAGAGATTTTAAAAGTTTGTTCACGTAGTCTGATGGAAACCTTGATAGAGGAATACAATAAGAGATCATCGGTCTTAGACCTTGAAATAATAAATATTTGTGATAAATTGCAAAAATTGAAAATTCAGAAACCAATAACAACCAGAGAAGAAAAACTAAAAACCCATCTGGAGACTTTTAACAAGGTTATCCTTGGGAGAGAAAAAAAACTTTAAGTTCAATCGGGATAGGGACGCCTTCAAAAATGGTAGGGCATATAAATGGACCCAATACAATTATAAGGGCAGCTTCAATAGGGACAACTTGAATTCTGGAAAACCCTGGAACAAAAACCAGGGAACTTCTCTCAACTCCACCTCACACATAGCACAAAAAACGAAGACCAATCACAGTAATAAACGCCAGTATCAAAGCGAGTCGCCAGATAGTCATCTGGCAAAAAAATCACCACTAATAACTTCTACATATAAAATAAAATCTACAACTAGTAGTAAAAACACAGACACAGATATCACGTCTAATTCCCAAACACTCACGAATAGGGTGACCAACAAGAACACACCAGCACTAATTAACAATGGGGGCACAGAATCTTTCGAGACCCTTAGCAGTGATCCCTCTTTTTTAGAGCGGATCCTGGCAGGAGTACAGCCATCTCTAATCAATCCGAACACTTATACACAAGTCAATCTATAAGCACTGAAAACCTTTTTAATACACCTATTGAGTCTGACCTCAATATCATCAATCTCTCTTCTTACACACTTTCCACAGATGAGACCTCCCTACTTAAGAGGGGTCTCAATTTCTGCCCACACCAAAACACGAAAAAGTTTGATGTTTTTAAAGACCTACAATTATTTGTTAGAAAGTTAATTTTAAAAAAACTTTTTGACAAACGGGACACCCTCAGATCGCACTTTTCAAGAAAATCAAGCACTTGATCACCTGGTAGCACTTTTGGAGGAAAACGACCCGACCGATCTTATCGATCGGATCGACCTCCAAAAAATCCTAGAATCAGTGGATAAACAAGATCCACTGATCAATAAAAATATTTCAAGATTAAAAAAGAAATCAGACTTCTGCCCAGCACCAAGCATGAACCCTAATGCAGCTGCTTTTTTGAAACTAATAGATAGAGATCTAAACAAACTAAAAATATCTACCCCTGTAAGAACAAATCTAACGAAAAATGAAACCATAGCCTTAAACAATCTAGCTAAAAACAGTGCCATTGTAATAAAATCATCAGACAAAGGGGGCAATGTTGTCCTCCTAGACAATGCACAATATACCAATATGTGTAACGATATTCTAAAAAATCGGAATTGGTATAGACGCATGCCTGCGAGTATCGTTAACAAATTCAATGTAGAATTCTACACACTTGTGGATGCCGCCCTTAGGAATAACACTATTACGACACATACATGGAAGTTTATTCGCAATAACTTCCCTATAACACCAACATTCTATGCCCTTCCCAAAGTGCATAAAAATAGGGTTAAACCGCCTGGGAGACCAATAATCTCGGGGGTGGGCTCTCTAAGTGAGAACGCCAGTCGATTAATCGATGAATTTCTCAAACCCCTTGTCATGAATTTACCGTCATACGTGAAAGACACCATGCACTTTTTGCAAATTATAGACAAACTTCATGTACCCGACTATACGCTCTTAGTAACAATTGACGTTGAGGCACTTTACAGCTCCATCCCTCACAGCAAGGGCCTAGCAGCAATTCGACACATTTTACGCAATAGTGCAGGTGTCGATCCCGCATACGGTGACTTCATGACTATCTTACTTGAATTCATATTGGAACACAATATATTCACTTTTGATGGCTCCCACTACCTCCAGGTACAGGGGGTAGCGATGGGGACTTGCTGTGCCCCATCCTACGCCAACCTGTACCTGGGGGAGTGGGAGAAAACATTCCTAGACGATGAAGACTTGTCGATGTACACGGACCACATTTTAGGGTGGTACCGGTACATCGACGACATCTTCATCGTCTGGGACGGCTCACATGATCTGTTAGATCAATGTCTGTCCAGGTTGAATAGGAATGAATTTAATCTCAATTTCACTATGTCGCATAGCTCCACCAACATTGCCTTTTTGGATGTGGAGGTGTATAAGGGAGAGGATGGCAAATTGCTTACCAAGCTGTATAGAAAACCAACAGCTGGTAATGCAATTCTACACGCGACCAGCTTCCATCCCAAACCCTTACTAAATTCTATACCCTACGGTCAGTTTTTAAGAATCCAACGAAACTGTACGGACGACAACATCTTTAAACAAGAGGCTGACAACCTTCGGGATCGCCTCTTGGAAAGAGGGTACTCACACTCCTCTCTAAAAAGGGCTTTCCAACAAGCTTGCATACGGAGCAGGGACCATCTCCTATATTCAAACAAACCTAGAGATGATGTTAATCCTCTGAGAATTATAACCAGATTCAGCAATCAGGAACAGCAGATTAGAAAAATAGTGCAGAAGTATTGGTACCTTCTAGCAGAGGACCCCACCTTAGGCCCATATGTTACAGATAAACCCCTATTCACATTTAGGAGAACTACCTCCTTAAGAGATCAAATAACTAGCAGCGAATTTAACGCCGACACCAAAACCCATTGTAAATATAGGGGTACCTATATGTGTGGGTCATGTGGTTACTGCAAGTATATGTGGGTAGATAAGAATCCCAGGCTACCAGACGGCCAGGTGTTTAAAGCTAGACACTTCGCCAACTGCAAAACCCTGGGAGTCATTTATCTACTGCAATGTGACTGTTCTTGTTTCTATATAGGGAAAACCAAACTGGAGTTCTGGAAAAGAGCCTATAGACACATCCACAGTATGAAAACCTGTGACCCAGATCTCCCGCTTGGGAGACATACCATTACTGTCCATGCGGGTAAATTTCCCAACATCAAATTTCTTATTTTGGATCGCATCCATCCCAATCCGAGAGGAGGTGATTGGAATAAATCCCTCCTCCAATTGGAAGCACGATGGATTTTCAAGCTTAAAGCTACCCAAACCCCAGGCCTTAACGAGGCAATTTGGTTCAAACCGTTTCTGGAAGGGTTTTCCTCCGGCGGGATGGAGAAATAAAACAACTACATTAGTCTATTAAAAATCCATAATATGGCCACTCCCTCCCTCCCCCTCCATGACTTCGGTGTTGTTCATTGGACCGAATATTTAGATCTCCCTGTTTTCTTTATATCAACTGTTTACTGTGGATGCGTATATAGGCCGGCCTTCGGACAAATATATCTGTTCGATCCAGACACTTCACTATCTCCCCACTTCTATTTTCTGCAATGTATGAACAAGCTATAAGAGCATTAAGTGAAAAGATCCCGGCATTACATGCATTCAATTCACATGACATCAAGTAAAATACCTGGCTGTAGATATACACTGTTACTGTCCAAGGACCAACAGAAATATCCTATACACCCATCATCCAGCTGTGTTTCTCCCACATAATAAAGTAACCTATGATAATTTCCTTTTATTCTATTTTTATTTTTTATTCCCTACGTAATCTTTATATGTCAGGAATTTCATATATCTCAATTTTTTTTGCATAAGGTCATTATTATGTACATCTATGCTCTGTATGTTCTTCATATTTTTCATGCATGTATTGCTATATTCAATCTTTGTAATTGACTATTATTGTTTTCCTCTCCATTAGAATTCGCTCCCCCTCTAATCTACTATGTATCTGCTGGAAGGGATGTCTGGCTGAAGGAGCTTCAGGACGTTACTATACCCATTATGTTGCATATGCTCTGGCGGCGGGGGGAGAGGTGGGGGGGTCCGTGAACCGCCCGGCACGCCCAGCCGCCCGCCCATTATCCAATGGACGGAGCGGCACAGTAGGAGTTTTCGACGTCGTTTTTCGACGCCGTGACTCCACATTGCTTCACCCGGCGAGCGCACGTCGCTCGTCGGTGAAGCCTGACGTGCCGGTGGGAGCTGTGGGCGTGTCCGGGTCACAATGCGCAACCATGGATTGGTGCGCGGGACCCGGATGCGCGCGCAGCCCTCGGGGGGCCGAGCATTACGAGGCACCTGTTATTTCCCCTCCACACGGCAATCGGCTGTATTCACAACAGCTGATTGCAGGAGGGGGAACTCATTTAAATAGACCGCTCGTCCCGTCCAGCAGACTGCAATTGCCAGTCTGGGGAGGAGACGAGCGGAGCATCAATAGCCTAACAGGTAAGAGAAATTTCCTATTTCTCTGTTTTAAAAACACTCATATGACTTGTCCATTCTGTTTTTTTGGGTGGGATTCCCACACATTCCAAATACCACTATAGTCCTTATTGGACATAAGACGTGATATGCTTGTTTTCAAGCTGGGGTGTATATGGGTTATATTTGCCACACATAACTATAGATGAGCCATTTGGAAGGCCTGAGTGCAATTATATTAGAAGCTGTTCCTATGAGGAACAGCGCGGACTAAGAGACACACATACGGTGGGCTCAATAATATATATACATACAAATACAGCCATAATATATCCATATGCCCCATCACACCGTCCAACAATATATGGATCTTCCTGCGGGGATGGGGATTGACATTCTTTGGTGGCTATGATTCCTTTATCTGGACATCTCTGATTGTTTTCCTCTCTATAGTTTTTGCACGTCCAATAATATCCTACCACTAGCGCAAGTCTGATGAAGACACGTTCACAGATCTACAATACAGGTCTGTGAGTACAAATATGTAGAACTCATATACTATATTTTTTCTCTGTACAATTATTGATACATGTCTTAATCTACCAGGGCTTCTATACCCGACCCCAGTGTGTCTCACGGACGCCCCCTACTGCTATCGTGCCAAGACATTTACAAATAAACGTTTGGGATTTCAATCAATTTTACACATATGACACAATCTCTATGAGTTGTCATATCCAATGCACGGATACTAATCCCTGTTTAAATCTCGCCATCTCAAGAAACTTGAGGCCAAGAAGCTCCTTCTCCCAGCCATTGCTTTTAACTGCATCGAAATATTCCTGTAAACGGTATGTGAACACTTCCTCCCATATGTATATCTCCATGCAAAAACTGTTTTGTTTTTTGATGTTGGAAGCATCACTATATTACACTATATTAGATATACATTAAGGCTCAATTTCCCTTCCTTTCTTTGACAAACTGTTTCATTACAATATCTTTTAGATATTAGAAATGTTGCGCTCCTACCTCTGAAGAAGGAGGAAAGCTATAAAAACCTCCGAAACGCGTCAGGTGTGAGTCAACGCCTATACAAAAAAGATACATCTATATATCGTACTTTATGTATAAATTGTTGTCTGGAATATTTCAAAAAGTTTTTATATTGTAATATTGTCAAATGTTTTTGTATATTATAATTTTTTGTAATAAAACGTTTTTTCTTAAACATACATTATCCTACACTATATCTGGGGTTATATATTTTACATGCCTTAAAAGTCCAAATCCTTAGGGGATCCCTTTTTGATTTTCTTTATTATAGGATGTGGCATGAAACTCCAAATTCCCCTTTTCTATATATGTGTGATCTCTGCTAAGCCTACAATCCCTCTCCTTCCACATTTGTTGCGCAGGATTCAGAGAGAGGGTGTTCCAGTCTTTCTGGTGGCACCAGATGGCCCTGGTTCCCGGAAATTGTGAGCCTGACAATAGACGGGCCATGGACGCTTCCACGTCACCCTGATCTACTGTCTCAAGGTCCTATATTCCACCCCAAGTTACAGTCTCTAAATTTGACCGCATAGCTATTGAAGCCAGGGTGTTAAAGGACTGTGGCATCCCTGGACCAGTGGTGTTTACCCTAGTGAATGCTAGAAGAGCTGTCACTAGGAAGATCTATCATAAGGTCTGGAAGACTTGTGGTGCTTAGTGTGAAGCCAAAAAATTTCATCCTCGGAAATACCTGTTTGGGAGAACTCTTTTCTACAGTCAGCTGTGGAAATCAAATTGACTTTGAGCACAATCAGATGTCAGATTTCAGCTCTGTCAGTATTCTTCCAAAGGCCTTTAGCCTCCCATTCACTGATCCAAACCTTTATGCAGGGGGCAACTCGCTTGCTTCCCCCCATTAAGTCACCTATGTGTCCTTGGGACTTGAACTTGGTGCTGTCTGTGTTACAGAAACCATTTGAGCCTATCAAGGAAATTCCATTAGATTTGCTGTCACGCAAGCTAGCCTTCCTGATGGCCATCACCTCGGCTAGAAGGGTGTTGGAGTTGGTGGCCCTTTCATGCATACTTGATCCTTCACCACGACAGGGTCGTGTTACAACCTGTTCCATCCTTTTTGCCAAAAGTGGTGTTGGCCTTTCATTTAAAGCAGGATAATATTTTGCCTTCTTTTTTCTCACAGCCTCGTTCGGTGGAAGAGAAACGACTGCATTCTTTGGATGTTGTCTGGGCAGTCAAGGTTTTTTTGTCTAGATCTGCGGAGATCTGAGGATTAGTCTCCTTTTTTGTTTCACCAAAAGGACCCAAGAAGGGGCAGGCAGCTTCCAAAGCTTCCATTGCCAATTGGTCCGTCAATCAGGTCTGTGGTCTGAAACATAAAGCTCCTCCCTTTAGGGTGAGAGCTCATTCTACCAGGGGTGTAGGAACCTCCTGGGCTTTTCAGCATCAGGTATCTGTGGCTCAGATTTGTAAGGCTGCTACCTGGTCTTTAGTGCATACGTTCACAAAATTTTATCAAGTGGATGTTGGAGCAGCCAAGGATTCGGCTTTCGGCCGCAGTGTACTGCTGGCTGCCGTATAAGGTCTGATGGCTATTGTTTGGCAGGGTGTCTCCCTCCTCTAAAGGCTATTGCTCTGGGACATCCCAGCAGGTAATGACTATTGGCCTAACTCTGTGTCCCATGATGTATGAAAAATAAAATAGGATTTTTTCGTCATACCTGTAAAATCCTTTTCTTTTGAGTACATCATGGGACACTGAGGTCCCTCCCCACTTTTTGAGGATTCGGTGCTGGCTACAAAACTGAAGTACTTCCTGTGTGGCAGGGGTTATATAGGGGATCACTTCCTGTCTAAAGACCTTTGGTCTACCAGTGTCCATTCACCTGGAGATGACGTATAACCCGCAAGTAATGAATATTAGCCTAACCCTGTGTCCCATGATGTACTCAAAGAAAAGGATTTACAGGTAAGTATGACCAAAAAATCCTATTTTTTAAGAGCAACAACCGGAGTGCGGATCATCCTTTCTACATTACTCTACTCAGCCAATGACTGTGGATCGAGCACCCGGGAGCTCTGCTATCTATAGGTTGTATGGGTATTAGCACTGACTTTTCTGGTCCAAAACCTTGGTAATATAGTCAAAATTTTAAATCGGATTAGTCTGACATGATCTGCTCTCAGTAAAGCCATGCTACTTTGGGTCCAGCATGTTGTGTATTTTTAACCGATTGCCGACCACAAATTTACATATCTATGGAAGCAAGGCAGCTTTGCTGTACAAGATCATGTACCTAGTGCGTGATCCAGCTCTTCGGGTCTGGGGCGATCATGTGCGCAGCCGGCAACCCGCTCCCGCTTTGATTTATACACAGTGGGAGCTGATCTGATCAATGTAAACAAGGCAGATTGCAATTCTGTCTGTAGTTGCATACATAGTAGGTTGAAATTGAAAAACTACACAAGTCCAAGTCTGACCTGGAAATTTTATAGATAGTCAACTCCTATCATATTGATTAGTGGTCCCAAATTAATAACTACTGCAGTAGGGAACAGACACAAAAGATACACTTTCCAAATAGCTGTTCTGCTTGAAGGTTTTTATACACATGATTACGTAGGTATCACATTAATATTACAATTGTACTTTTATGGTAACAAGGGGCGTAACATAGGCCAATTCTAATCAGTACTCGAAAGAATGCAAACATTTACTGAAAACTTAATTAGTGCTGTGTGCACAGTGAGGGCAGTGTGCAATACATACAAAATACAATTATATACAGAATTTACAAATTTCCTTTACAGTCTCCTCTCTTTTGATCAATATTTTGATCACTAATGATACCTGCTATCACCTTTAACCTGGAACCTCCACTGGTGGAGGTAGTCCTGGCCAAAGAGGAAAAAACTCTATTGTGGAGAAAATAGCGGAGCATCTTTTTCATTACAAAATGACTTTTCATTGTGAAAAACAAATGATTGATAAGACAGATTGACTGTACACTCCTGTGGCCAGAATGGCCTTCTAGCTTAAAGTGGTGTGCCCATTTAAAAAGAAAATAATTAAAAGTCAGCAGCTACAAATTATAATGCTGCTGACTTTTAATAATCAGACACTTACCTGTCCCAGGGTCCAGCAATGCGGGGGATCGAAGCCCCGCTAGTCTCCCCCTCTGTTCGGCGGCGCTGGCATTGTAACTATGTGTGCCCAGCAAGTGTCTGGGGCAGCAAGAACCTGGGAGGGCTGAAAACAGGCAATCAAATTAACTTGGCATGCTTGATTAGTTTACCTGCCGAAGTAAAAAAAAACGTCTGGCCCTTCAAATGGACCCAAAAGGTCTCTATATCTCGACTATCGAAATAAATATACTCTCTTTATAGCTCATAGGCTTTTCTTAAACATGGAGCTCTGCTTCTTGAGCTGGGGAAAAAGTATCCAATAACTCTGAATACAGAGTATCCTTCTGGGTGATAAACTGCATACTCTGTATAAAACTGGGAATCAAATCTACAAAAAAATTTATATCTGGGTCTTCAGGGAGTGTCCTGCACTGGGCTCACAGCAGCTGATTCCTACGTCATCAATTTAACACATGTGGTTTTCCTTTGTCTCCAGCCTCCTCCAATAGAGGCAATAAGATGGCTGGATTCAAGATTTGTACATAAACAAAACAAATTCATATTTTGAACCTTTCATTAGACAAACATTTAGTTAGCGGTATATTCGCTACACAGAATGTGGGACCATTAAAAATTAAATATCTGACCAAAATAATGTCCAACTTTGCATAACGCTACAGCTCTGATGTATTGGAGTGAATCCTTCGTTACTGGGTCCAGCTTGCATAAATATATTACAATGGCTTGTTTTCTATCATGCTGTTTCATGTTTCAAAAAGACAACTTTTTCCTGCCAATATTATAAATTTCTCATTGCTTGCTCTGTTGTTAGTTTTAGCTATATACACAAGTCCCTTAGTTTCCATCTGACATTATTTTCCTGATATCCTAACATAATAAATGATAATACCCTGCGGGTATTATTCCAAATTATTCTTCTGCTTATACCACTGCACTTACAAGGAAAAGGGGCACATCATTTCACAATCCACACATTCTGCTTTGGATTTCAAAAATAAAAACAAAAGGACCAACAATCTGACAGAATAGAAAGCATTCAGCCACTTTAAAAACGATACAATTGGCTGCAGGTGGCATCTATCCTAACAGTGTGTATGGACTCACTTGATGTGATCGGTCTGTTATATTTAAATTTTAATTATTATTAGTCTCACATCCTGGCCTGCACATCAAGTTTTATTATCAGCCCTTTAGATTTCATTTCTGTTGAAAAACTTCCTATGTATCCCATCTACCTTGGCTTTGTTAAATATTATGGCAGCTCTATTCCAATTCACAACCTCCTCTTATTTTTTTTATTTTTTTTCACTCAATAAGGGTCTATTGTATAAATGAAAAATTACAAAATTGTTATCCTAATCTAAACTAATCCCATCTTACAAATTTCCCCAATAACCTGGATTTCACTTCCAACCTAAAATTGTCTAAACCAGGTACAATATATCTATATTATTAATAAAATTGTTAAACTCAAATTAGAAATTAATACTAAAGTGATAATCTCAATATCACACCCTAATACTAATTATATAAAATTTTTTAACTTTACTAGTTGTAGTGCCTGACCCCAAATTCATCCCACAACTTAACATCAAAATGTCCCTCTCTGTCTAGTGTTAATTGTCACCCTTGATCCATCCACCTCACATAGATAGCTGTTTACTCTGCATGATTCTTAGTCCCTGTGGACTTGGGTAACCCAGACATGCCTGTCCACTCTAACCATTTATCTAGGAGCTCAGTATAGGCAGAACTGCACCTTCGGTTCATATATTTTATAGTGCTCCTCTTGCACTGGGCATTTTTTGAGGGTCTCTTACCCTTTATTCCCTTACTTAATTTATGACTGGCCAGTCTTCTCTACGTGTGCCTATACCCTCTTGCCTCTAAACTACTTTATCTAGCAGATGTGCACTTCATATAACCTGTTAACAGCACTTTTCTTCCCTTTCTTATCTATAACACTCCGATGGACAGTAAACAGTGACAACATACCATATAACCACCAATCAATACAGTTTGATTAAGGGGAGTAAAATGGGTACCCTTTGTCCCGAAAATGCCTTACCGATCAAGGAAGTCAATACCTCAATAACTCAAATGTAAGCAAACGGCTTACCTCAGCCGGCTGATTAACAGAAATTAACAGATCGTCTCAAGCTCCTCATTTCGGATTCTCAGGGTCACCTGTAAATCCTCTCCTAGGCAAAGCTCATCACCTGACCTGGGAATTTTATAGATGGGCACATTTAGAACTCACTGGTTTGGGTGAGGGAGCTCCCCTGGTAATTTGCTAAATGTAATCACAGATTCTGTTGGAAGTTTGGTAGTTATTGACAATGCAGTTACCTGTAAATAACATATCTGTAATTGTGCAAATTTCATTCCTTTTGTACAATATACTGTAAACTGACATGTGAATATTTGTGAATCGCAATAAACTTACCTTGTTAAAAAAAAAATAGGATTGGTCCCAGCACAGAACCCTTTAGAGGACCCCACTACCCACCCCTGACCATTCCGAGTATTCCCCATTTATCACCACCCTCTTTCATTACTAAAATCTTGTATATAGTCCCTATCATCCCCTCCAAGAGCTTGCATACTATTGATGTTGGGCTAAATGGTCTGTAATTCCCAGGGATGTATTTTGGGCCCTTTTTAAATATTGGTACTAGATTGGCTTTTCTCCAATCAGCTGGTACCATTCCAGTAAGACTGTCAGTAAAAATTAGGAACAATGGTCTGGCAATTACTTGACGGAGTTCCCTAAGTACCCTCGGGTGCAAGCCATCCGGTCCCAGTGATTTTATTAATGTTAAGTTTCCCAAGTCTATTTCTAATTCTATCCTCTGTTAGCCATGCGGGTGCTTCCTGTGATGTGTCACAAGAAAAAACACTGCAGCTTTGGTTACTGAAGCCCCTCCCCCGATTCCCTCGTGAAGACTGAGGAGAAGAATACTTTCAATACCTTCGCCATCTCCCCATCCTTTGTAACTTTCCTCATTCTTTATGGGGCCAATATGATCTGACCTCCTTTTTTACTGTTTACATACTTCTTTTTTTTTTTTGCTCTCCTCCGCTATGTGTCTTTCGTGTTCTAGCTTAGCCGCTCTAATTGCACCCTTACAGTTCTTGTTGCATTATTTATAAAGTTTGAATGCTGATGATCCCTCAACCTTGTATTTTTTTTAATGCCTTCTCTTTTTTGCTTTTATATGCATTTTTTACATTGGCGTTAAGCCATTCAGGACTTTTGTTCGCTCTTTTAATTTTATTACGCAATGGGATGTACTGACTAATGCCCTTATTTAATATGCTCTTAAAGCGAACCCATCTCTCCTCTGTGTTCTTTGTTCCTAAGATTTTATCCCAATTTATATTTTCTAGCAGGGTTCGTATTTTAGGGAAGTTGGCTCTTTTGAAATTCAGTGTCTGTATTTCCCTTATGTTTCCTATTTGTGAGATTTATACTGAAGCCAATTGACCTGTGATCGCTGTTTCCTAAATTGCCTTGTATTTCCACATCCACGTCTGTATTGTTGGTAATCAGTATATCTAGTTGGTGCGTCTACCTTCTGACCCATGAAATTGTCCTGCAAGACATTTAGGCTGGCGAGCCTTAGATGAATGCGTGGTTCCCTCCGCCCAGTCTATGTCTGGATAATTAAAATCCCCATTATGATAACCCTTCCCATCCTTGCTGCTAATCCAAATTGTGATAGTAGATCTGTCTCCCCTTCCTCCCTCAGGTTAGGGGGCCTATAGCATACTCCCAGTATTATTTTCACCTTAGCTTCATCCCTTTTGGAGCTCTACCCATAAGGATTCCACCTCCTCCCTAGCTTCCTTTAGTGATGTCATCTCTCACATTCACTTGTACATTATTCTTGATATATAGGCCTACCCCTCCCCCTTTTTTACCCTCTCTATCCTTGCGATAAAAGGTATACCCTTGAATGTTTGCCAGCCAATCATTAGAGCTGTTGAACCAGGTCTCTGAAATTCCCACAAAATCCAAATCCTCCTTGTACAATAGTATCTCTAGTTCACCCATCTTGTCCGCCAGGCTCCTTGCATTGGTGAACATGCCACGTAGTTTAGACCGGTCGCATACTATCTTCTTATTGGGTGTTCCGAGATTGCAACTAGGACTTGCTACTATACTTACCTTGGGTTTATGTGCTTTGGTCAACCTACCATTAATGCCCCCAATACTACCCTCTGGACTATGTCCCGCGCTGACCATCGCATAGTTTAAAAACCCCTCTAACTTTTCGTCCATCTTCATTTCCAGCTGATCTGCACCCTCCTCATTTAGGTGCAGTCTGTCCCTTCTATAGTACCAGTTATCGACTGAGAAGTTGTCCCAGTCCTCCGGGAACCCAAACCCCTCCTTACTACACCAGCTCTTCAGCCACTTGTTTACTTCCCTAATCTCCCTCTGCCTTTCTGGTGTGGCTCGATGTACCAGTAGTATTCCTGAGAATACTACCTTGGAGGTCCTTTTCCTCAATTTAGCTCCTAAGTCCCTAAAATCGTACTTTAGGACACTCCATCTACCTCTGACTTTGTCATTGGTGCCAACATGCACCATGACAGCTGGGTCTTCCCCAGCCCCTCCCCGTAATCTGTCCATCAGATCCGTGATGTGACGAACCCGAGTGTCCGGTAGACAACATACTGTTCGGCGTTTCAGGTCTTTGTTACAGATTGACCTCTCTGTCCTAAGAATTGAGTCCCCTACCACCAGAATATGTATTTCCTTTCCCTTCGCTTCCCCCCCACTCTCACTGGAGGAGTTCTTCCCCCAGCAGCTAGTAGAGTCCCTCAGCTCCAGCAGTGCTGGTCCCTGACTGGTTTCACCAATGTCACTCAATGGAGCGTACTTATTGGGATGCTCCAGCCCTGGATCGGCCTCCCTGCCACTTTCCCTCTATCCTTCCTGACTGTCACCCATCTACTCTTTGCTAGTGCCTGCACCTCTTTGTCTCCACCCGCCTCTGTGCTGGCCCCTACCGGCACCTGCCTTGTACGTTCCTGGCTCTCCTTTAGTATGAAGGGACTTCTCAGTGCTGACAGTTGCTTCCCCAGATTCAGAACCTGGGCTTCCAGGTAAACAATGCGCTTACATTTTGCACAGCAGTATTCACCCTCGTTTGGATGGTCAAGGAACGCATACATGTTGCAAGATGTACAAGTCACCCAGTACCAAACTGTACTCGCAGAACTACGTGCACTCGCAGACCTGCGCGCACTCGCAGACCTGCGCGCACTCGCAGACCTGCGCGCACTCGCACACCGCTCGCAGACCTGCGCGCACTCGCACACCGCTCGCAGACCTGCGCGCACTCGCACACCGCTCGCAGACCTGCGCGCACTCGCACACCGCTCGCAGACCTGCGCGCACTCGCACACCGCTCGCAGACCTGCGCGCACTCGCACACCGCTCGCAGACCTGCGCGCACTCGCACACCGCTCGCAGACCTGCGCGCACTCGCACACCGCTCGCAGACCTGCGCGCACTCGCAGACCTCTCGCAGACCTGCGCGCACTCGCAGACCTCTCGCAGACCTGCGCGCACTCGCAGACCTCTCGCAGACCTGCGCGCACTCGCAGACCTCTCGCAGACCTGCGCGCACTCGCAATACACAATTACACAATACACAAGTACTAACGATCCACACACACTACTCGGACAACACAGGTACTATGACCCCTGTTATAACCTCTTAACTCTGTTTTTTTAACTCACCACTTTGACCAGTTCCACTAACTCTGGTTCTTAACTCACCACTTTGACCAGTTCCACTAACTCTGGTTCTTAACTCACCACTTTGACCAGTTCCACTTGGACAGAGTTCCAGCAGACTCAAAGATGAGCAGGCTCACAATGAGTTCTGCACAAGGTTATATAGGCCTCAAGCACTTGTGACCAATTAACCACTCCCCTTAATTAGTAGGCTGAACCTTTTTAAAAAGTGTCAGGAAAGGGTGTTAAAAAGCTACAAGGAAAAGCCCCAAAAAGAATGTGGAATAGTCTTCAACAAAAGTTAGTTCCAACTCAGTAGGTTGTGAAAAAAAATATCGAATTTGAATTAAGGCACATAATAAATCACTATTGATTTATAAGAAATAGCATTGTAGAATGTTGATCCATGGAGTATCTGATGGCTTTGCGAAACAAGAAATAATTTTGCCCTGTATTAGTGCAACTTTGATAATGCTTTATAATTGTATTTACTGTTTTCTGAAATAACTTATTTTTTTCATGTAACTATCTTTTTTCTTTTTGTATTGTCAGTTCTCAGTGCAATGAAAGAGGATAGTGAAAAAGTTCCAACATTGCTAACTGACTACATTTTAAAAGGTATGTTCTGTGTAAGTTTTTTTATATGCCCTTTGCATCTGTTCTCCTTCTCCTGGTTTTATTTTTTTTTAGTTTTTAATTTTTATCGTTTCAAACAAGGACAAGGAAAGAAAAACTTAAATGAATATTCTTTCCGTTACTTAACAGTACATTCTTTGATATATATATATATATATCTCCCAGAAAAAAATCTGTATTTTCTATTCTCTTTATAACTGGACTTCCATAAAGTTGTATCTAATATGTTTAATAAGGACAGCTGAGTTAGTAAGTTTGAAAAAGCAGGGCTAAGAGGGTGAAAACAAGGGGATAATCTCCCTCTATACATTCCAACCCCCATACTATTTTTAATGCCTGACCCTAGGGTGACGCTATCCCAAGACCTGGCCAATTTAACTACTGTCTTCCAATATTCCACCTACCTTCCCTATTTGTAATCCATTTCCTTCCCCTCCTTACATCCCCTACTCCCCCCCCAAAAAAAATGTTTCCAATTTATTTATACTTCCCCCTTCCCTTCCCTTCTCTCATCCTCCCCTCCCCCAAACTCTATATCTCCCCCTCCTCATCCCATCTTTTCTCTATATTACATCAATTTGTCTTTTTCCTTCCTCCGAAGAAATGTAGCAATTCCACGGTGTCCAAATTTCTAAGTAGATTCTTCTTTTTTTTTTTTTCTAGCTGTCCATACTAGGTCTTCCATCCTGTTCACTTCCTCTACTCTCTTGAGCCACATACTCACAGTAGGCGGTTGTGTCTGTTTCCACTTAAGTGGTATTCTCCTGTTTTTAACCCCAAGTGCATAACTTACATTTATCAACCTTGAACTTAATTTGCCACATAGTTGCTCAATTAACTAGTGCATTGTGGTCAGCTTTTTGCCTCTTTTATTAGGCAAGTTAGGTGGTTGCCTAAGGCCTCTCACTCACCGGGGCCTCGGGCCATCTAATTTGCCTAATAGCCGCCACTGAAGCTGGCAGCAAGGATCCCCCCATCAGCGCAGTGCTGATTCCCTGCCAGTTTTCTGTACATTCCACTCAACTGCTCCAGGGAGACATCTAAAAGGTCTGTGGAGAGATAACGGGCTGCAATCAGGACTGGTTCACCGAGGGGCGGGAGATCACTGACTGCTTTGGATCTAAGTCGGATAGAGCTGCTTAGCATAACCAGCACTGCCGCTGACAATTCCCTCCTCCCCTATCACTCGTATGAGAGAGGAGAGCTGCTTCTGCTCCTCCTCTTCATGGCTGGTTCTAGGGGGTGCTGTGCAATTTAAAGAAGCGGGCAGGCTAGCTGCACTTGTGAAGCTCAGTGTCTTTGACATTCTCTTGGAGCCAATCCAGCACCTCGCTCCAGACACGGGACAGGAGAGAAGAAAAAGATCAATTTGCTCCACCCCCTTCCCCCCCACACTCAAATCCTTGTTTAGTGCTGTGCCCAAGAAAGGAGTATGGGCAGGAAATTTGAAGCACTGTGGGTGGCATATCCACCTGGCTGTATGATTGCTCCTGTCTAAGCCTGCAGAGACCAGCCTTGGGTGAGTGAGCTCTATCTTACCACTGGATGGACTCTCCTCATCTCCCTCCCTTCTCTCCCCATCTAGAACTTGGGGCAACTGGATTCTGATGTAAGGGGGGGCACTCTGCCATATTCTGACGTAAGGGGGGGGCACTCTGCCATATTCTGACGTAAGGGGGGGCACTCTGCCATAAATTGACGTAAGGGGGGGCACTCTGCCATAATCTGACGTAAGGGGGGGCACTCTGCCATATTCTGACGTAAGGGGGGGGCACTCTGCCATATTCTGACGTAAGGGGGGGGCACTCTGCCATATTCTGACGTAAGGGGGGGGGGGGGCACTCTGCCATATTCTGACGTAAGGGGGGGGGCACTCTGCCATATTCTGACGTAAGGGGGGGCACTCTGCCATATTCTGACGTAAGGGGGGGGTCACTCTGCCATATTCTGACGTAAGGGGGGGGTCACTCTGCCATATTCTGACGTAAGGGGGGGTCACTCTGCCATATTCTGACGTAAGGGGGGGCACTCTGCCATATTCTGACGTAAGGGGGGGCACTCTGCCATATTCTGACGTAAGGGGGGTCACTCTGCCATATTCTGACGTAAGGGGGGGGCACTCTGCCATATTCTGACGTAAGGGGGGGGCACTCTGCCATATTCTGACGTAAGGGGGGGCACTCTGCCATATTCTGACGTAAGGGGGGGCACTCTGCCATAAATTGACGTAAGGGGGGGCACTCTGCCATAAATTGACGTAAGGGGGGGCACTCTGCCATAAATTGACGTAAGGGGGGGCACTCTGCCATAAGTTGACGTAAGGGGGGGCACTCTGCCATAAGTTGACGTAAGGGGGGGCACTCTGCCATAAATTGACGTAAGGGGGGGCACTCTGCCATAAATTGACGTAAGGGGGGGCACTCTGCCATAAATTGACGTAAGGGGGGGCACTCTGCCATAAATTGACGTAAGGGGGGGGGGCACTCTGCCATAAATTGACGTAAGGGGGGGCACTCTGCCATAAATTGACGTAAGGGGGGGCACTCTGCCATAAATTGACGTAAGGGGGGGCACTCTGCCATAAATTGACGTAAGGGGGGGGGCACTCTGCCATAAATTGACGTAAGGAGGGGGGCACTCTGCCATAAATTGACGTAAGGAGGGGGGCACTCTGCCATATTCTGACGTAAGGAGGGGGGCACTCTGCCATATTCTGACGTAAGGGGGGGGCACTCTGCCATATTCTGACGTAAGGGGGGGGCACTCTGCCATATTCTGACGTAAGGGGGGGGGCACTCTGCCATATTCTGACGTAAGGGGGGGCACTCTGCCATATTCTGACGTAAGGGGGGGGGCACTCTGCCATATTCTGACGTAAGGGGGGGGGCACTCTGCCATATTCTGACGTAAGGGGGGGGGCACTCTGCCATATTCTGACGTAAGGGGGGGGCACTCTGCCATATTCTGACGTATTCTGAGGGGGGGGGGGTCACTCTGCCATATTCTGACGTAAGGGGGGGGTCACTCTGCCATATTCTGACGTAAGGGGGGGCACTCTGCCATATTCTGACGTAAGGGGGGGCACTCTGCCATATTCTGACGTAAGGGGGGGGGGTCACTCTGCCATATTCTGACGTAAGGGGGGGGGGGGGCACTCTGCCATATTCTGACGTAAGGGGGGGGGGGCACTCTGCCATATTCTGACGTAAGGGGGGGCACTCTGCCATATTCTGACGTAAGGGGGGGCACTCTGCCATATTCTGACGTAAGGGGGGGGGGGGGGGGGCACTCTGCCATATTCTGACGTAAGGGGGGGCACTCTGCCATATTCTGACGTAAGGGGGGCACTCTGCCATATTCTGACGTAAGGGGGGGCACTCTGCCATATTCTGACGTAAGGGGGGGCACTCTGCCATATTCTGACGTAAGGGGGGGCACTCTGCCATATTCTGACGTAAGGGGGGGCACTCTGCCATATTCTGACGTAAGGGGGGGCACTCTGCCATATTCTGACGTAAGGGGGGGCACTCTGCCATATTCTGACGTAAGGGGGGGCACTCTGCCATATTCTGACGTAAGGGGGGGCACTCTGCCATATTCTGACGTAAGGGGGGGCACTCTGCCATATTCTGACGTAAGGGGGGGCACTCTGCCATATTCTGACGTAAGGGGGGGCACTCTGCCATATTCTGACGTAAGGGGGGGCACTCTGCCCTATTCTGACGTAAGGGGGGGCACTCTGCCATATTCTGACGTAAGGGGGGGCACTCTGCCATATTCTGACGTAAGGGGGGGCACTCTGCCATATTCTGACGTAAGGGGGGGCACTCTGCCATATTCTGACGTAAGGGGGGGCACTCTGCCATATTCTGACGTAAGGGGGGGCACTCTGCAATATTCTGACGTAAGGGGGGGCACTCTGCCATATTCTGACGTAAGGGGGGGGGCACTCTGCCATATTCTGACGTAAGGGGGGGCACTCTGCCATATTCTGACGTAAGGGGGGGCACTCTGCCATATTCTGACGTAAGGGGGGGCACTCTGCCATATTCTGACGTAAGGGGGGGGGCACTCTGCCATATTCTGACGTAAGGGGGGGGGCACTCTGCCATATTCTGACGTAAGGGGGGGGGCACTCTGCCATATTCTGACGTAAGGGGGGGGGCACTCTGCCATATTCTGACGTAAGGGGGGGGGCACTCTGCCATATTCTGACGTAAGGGGGGGCACTCTGCCATATTCTGACGTAAGGGGGGGGCACTCCCTTCCCTCGTGCCAGCACAAATCCTGCTCCCTTGTAAACCCTATACAGACCAAGATCTTCCAGTTCTCCTCTACCCATCTCCTACCCACTCCCCCCTTTTCCCCCCTCCTCTTTCCCCCCTACCCCATGGTTCCCAGCCATGCCCCCACCCCCATTTTTTTTTAGGTGCCAAGGAAGAACCCTGAGACGGAGCATCTTACTACTGCTGCTACATCCCACACAAGCAGCAGCAGTAATATGTTCTTCCTTAACCCCTGCAAAGTGCTGGAAGAAAGCCAGAAACTCAGGAGGGGAAGGTAGAGGGGGGAGTTGTCATTCCATTTGTAGATTTAGCCCGGTTACAGCCTGCCAGAATAGGTAGGATCTGTGAGAGCAGCTTCCGTGCACAGCTCTGCTTAAGGAGACCATATCTGAATTGTACATTACTCCGCCTATACTGTACCCTCCTGCTTTCTGTACTGTGCCCACTTACCCTCCCCCTGTACTGTACCACCTCTGCCCCCTGTACTGTGTCCACTTACCCTCCCACTGTACTGTGCCCTCCTGCTCCCCCCTGTACTGTACCCTCCTTATACAGTTAACTTTTATCGCTTGAATTCTTTTTCCCCATTATGGGTGTGAGTGGGGCCTCAAGTCTAAGTTTTGCCTAAGGCCTCACAAAGCCTAGAGCCACCTCTGCCTCTGCCCTTACCCTATGGACAGCTGGGAGTGAAGTTGTCCGTTATGCATGACCCCCATGTCCATTAGGAAGATCAAGTGGTTGCTAGGTAACATGCAGTGTTGTAGTGATGTAAACAAAAAAAACAGTCATCTGAGTTTGAAACATGAGCAAGATATAGCCTGCATTGTTCAAAATGCATCTAATGGAGGTCCTGCAGTGTAACTAGTTACTAGCCAACAAGTTACTAGCCATGCAGCATAGGTTAGAGGGACCCACATACAATTTGTCATATAGCATATGTTGGCCATGTATGTGTTGTGTTAATGAGCACAAATCGATTTTATGTACCTTCCTTTAAGTGATAATAAAGTGTCTCTCTGTTATTTTTAACAAAAAAAAAAAGTTATACTTGCCTACCCTGTGGAGTGGTTTTGCACAGAGCAGTCCAGATCCTCCTCTTCTCGGGTCCCTCTTCGGTGCTCCTGGCCCCTCCCTCTTGTTGATTGCCCCCACAGCAAGCAGTTTGCCTTGGGGGCACCCGAGTTGAGCCACAGCTCTGTGTCCATTCAGACACGGAGCTGCACTGACGGCCATTAATAGGCTGCACTGACGGCCATTAATAGGCTGCACTGACGGCCATTAATAGGCTGCACTGACGGCCATTAATAGGCTGCACTGACGGGCCCTGATTATCAGTGTAGATGTCCCCTTTCACACTTGCTGATAACGGGCAAATGTGTTAACATCGTGATTAGCTGTTATTGGATCCTTTGGTAAAGAGCCGCGATGATTGGCTCTTTACCCTGATCTGTGATCAGCTGTGTCCGAGGATCACAGCGATCCTAGAGCTTGCTGGATGCACGTCACCGCAGGCGTGCAGAGTTGCGGTTCTGAGAGGCCGTCAATAGACACCCTCCCAGAAATGAACGACCGTGATGTAGCTGTCATTTAGCTACAGCGCGGTCAGCAAATGGTTAAACTGTGACAAGGGGGCTTCTGGGGACTATTCCAAACTGGACGACTTGTCCCCTTAATTTATGCTGCACACCTGGTAACATGTATTTTTGCACATCGGGACCTCCCTCAGATGCTTTTTGAACATTGCAGACTGTTTTGCTGCTTGTAACTGAAATTCCAGTGACTCCAGTCGTCTTTGTAGATTTTTCCAACGCTGTGCTTACCTGTCAATTATTTGGACTTGCTTTTAGAAGCAAGGTTTGTTAATTTCAGACATTGCTGATCAATGTTCCAGCTTTTTATTTACGTCTCCTCCAGAACCGTATTTTAACCTTTTATTTGAGCCCACAAAGGCCCTAGAGTCCCTCGTACTACTCTTTACACCCATAGGCTTCAAGGTGGCTTGGGAGTTCTTAACGTTGAAGATACTATTGCTAAGTATAGCTGCTATTATGCCTAGCTTGTTTCAGACGCTGACCTGAAGACCTTTTCAGTCGGTTACCAGCTCTGACAGGGACAGACTACACCTAAATGAGGAGGGTGCAGCTCTATTGGGGATAATAAACGTTTAAACTAGGTGGTTAATGGGGGGGGGGGGGGGGGGGGGGGTGGTTCTTTTCCAGCTAGTAAATGAAGGGCAGGAAGTACAGCAGTGGTCAATGTAACGGGTTCAACACATGTGGGGCTGGCAGAATCCTAATGCAGCTTTGGAATGAACAGGGATAAAATTAAATAAAATGCGGCCTTACAAAACTAAAAGGCATTTTCACTAATGCTAGAAGGTTGGAGGAATTGGAACTACTACTCATACATGAGGTCGATTTTGACTTCATGGGATTAACAGAGACCTGGTTTGACAGCACATGACTTCCTTGCAACTGTCCAGGAGTACTCCCTCTATCAAATGGACTTGGTAGATAGAAGAGGGGGAAGGGGTGTGCATGTAAGTCAAGAGTAGTTTGATGTGAACACGAGGGATGATATTACTAATGGTGCAATGGAAGAGGTGGAAGCCTTGTGGCTGGAACTTCAAAGAAACAAATAAAAAATGAATAGTGGGGGTATACTCCAGGCCCCCTACCCTGAAGGTTGAAGAGGAGACCGATCTCTTTTCAGTTGGAAATTGTGGCAAGGCAGGGTAATGTAATCATCACGGGCACTTAAATTATGCAGATATTGAATTGCTCACTCTTCTAAGGCTTGGCACTTAATGTCCTGAGGGACAATTTTGTGTGTCAGTTGGAGGATGCCCCAACTAAAAACAAGGCTCTGCCAGACCTACTATGCGCAAACAATCCAGAGCTGATAGCACATGTGGAAGTAAGGGATAACGTAGGAAACAACGATCACAGGGCAATTATGTTCACTGTAAAGCACAGGAAAAGCAGACATGATGGTAGCACAAGTATTATACATTTTATGAGAGCAAACTTTACCAAACTGCTCTCCATACTGTCTGACATTAAATGGGAAGGTATTGTAGAACCAAAAAAACATGGGGAATGCTTTAAGAACATTTTAGGTAATGGCATTAGCCAGTATATTCCAATGGGCAACATATATAAAAGCTATATATGAAGAGATCGTTTTTGCACTTAGTGTATGTTTGACTACAGCACACTGAATGAATGTTTCAAGACAAGAAACTGAAAGACTTATTTATATAAACAGGTGCACTTCTTATATACTAGCCTATGGGTGTACAAAACAAGAAATAAATCGATATGATGGCAAAAAATCCATATATCGTAACCATGTTAAATTTTACTTAAAAAATGCTAGTGCATATACACTCACTGGCCACTTTATTAGGTACACCTGTTGAATTGCTTGGTAATACAAATTGCTAATCAGCCAATCACATGGCAGGAACTCAATGCATTTAGGCATCTATACATGCTGAAGATGACTTGCTCAAGTTTAAACCACGCATCAGAATGGGGAAGAAAGGGGATTTAAGTGACTTTAGCCACTTTAACCCTTCCGCCGCCCTCCGGTGCTTCTACCGACTTGCCGCTTCCATCGGTGAGTCGGACACCGGATGATGATCATAGAGATTTCCGGCGGACCA
Organism: Lithobates sylvaticus; assembly: GCA_028564925.1. NCBI lineage: Eukaryota > Metazoa > Chordata > Amphibia > Anura > Ranidae > Lithobates > Lithobates sylvaticus. The sequence goes on along the minus strand of CM053028.1, from coordinate 173,272,902 downwards.
GATGGTCAATGGAGTCTCTATGATCGTTCGGAGGCCGGGCGCGATGTTATGGCGTCACACCCGGCCTCTGCATTCAAATAAAGGCGCCGCCTCGGCTGGGAAGCCGAGATCGTTTTTTTTTTTTTTTATTTTAGGCTTCCCAGTCTAGAGGTGAGATGTGGGGTCTTATTGACCCCATATCTCACTGTAAATAGGTCCGATCATGCCATATTCCTATTACAAGGGATGTTTACATTCCTTGTAATAGGAATAAAAGTAGTCAATTTTTTTTATTGTTTTTTTTAAAATGTCAAACAAAAAAAAAAGTTAAATTAACAATAAAAAAAAAAACTTTAAAGCGCCTCTGTCAACGTGAGCTCGTATGCAGAAGCGAACGCATACGCAAGTCCCGCCCACATATGAAAACGGTGTTTAAACCACACATGTGAGGTATCGCCGCAAACGTTAGAGCGAGAGCAATAATTCTAGCCCTAGACCTCCTCTAATTCAAAACATGTAACCAGTAAAAAAAATTAAAGCGTTGCCTATGGGGATTTTTAAATACCAAAGTTTGGCGCCATTCCACGAGCGTGTGCAATTTTGAAGCGTCACATGTTTGGTATCTATTTACTCGGCATATCTTCATCTTTCACATAATTTTTTTTTAAAGGCTGAAACGTTTTTTTTTCTGAAAAAAACGTGTTCGAAAAATTGCTGCGCAAATACTGTGCGAGATACCGTGCAACGACCGCCATTGTATTGTCTAGGGTCTTTGCTAAAAAAACACATATATTGTTTGGGGGTTCTATGTAATTTTCTAGCAAAAAAATTATGAATTTTACATGTAGGAGAGAAATGTCAGAATTGGCCTGGATGCAAAGTGGTTAAACGTGGCATGGTTGTTGGTGCCAGACGGCTGGAATGAGTATTTAAAAAAACTACTGATCAATTGGGATTTTCACGCACAACCATCTCTAGGGTTTACAGAGAATGGTCCGAAAAAGAGAAAATATCCAGTGAGCAGAAGTTGTGTGGAGGAAAATGCCTTGTTGAGGTCAGAGGAGAATGGGCAAACTGGTTTGAGATGATAGGACAACAGTAACTCAAATAACCACTCGTTACAACCAAGGTATGCAGAATTGCATCTCTGAGCACACAACACATCGAACATTAAAGCAGATGGGCTACAGCAGAAGACCTCACCGGGTGCCGCTGCTGTTTGCTAAGGAAACAAGGAAACTGAGGCTACAATTCACACAGGCTCACCAAAAGTGTACAATAAAAGATTGGAAAAGCGTTGCCTGGTCTGATGAGTCTCAATTTCAGCTGCGACATTCAGATGTTGGGGTCAAGAAGTTTGGCGTAAACCTAAAAACATAGATTCATGCTGCCTTCTATCTGGTTAAGGCTGGTGGTGTAATGGTGTGGGGGATATTTTCTTGGCATAGTTTGGGCCACTTGGTACCAATTGAGCATCGTTTAAATGCCATGTTCTACCTGAGTATTGTTGCTGACCATGTCCATCCCTTTATGACTACAGTGTACCCATCTTCTGATGGCTACTTCCAGCAGGATAATGCACCATGTCACTAAGCTCAAATCATCTCAAACTGGTTTCTTACAAAAAATTACTGAGTTCACTGTACTTAATGGCTTCCACAGTCACCAGATCTTAATCCAATAATGTACCTTTGGGATGTGGTGGAATGGGAAATTCACATCATGGACATGCAGCCGACAAATCTGCAGCAAGTACATGATGTTATCATGTCAATATGGACCAACACCTTGTTGAATCTATGGCACGAATAATTAAGGAAGTTCTGAAGGCAAAAGGGAGTCCAACCCGGTACTAACCAGGTGTACCTAAAAAGGGAAAAAAAAAGAAGTGGCAGGTGAGTATATAAATCATAAATAAACCACAGTAAAAATGTAAACCATTCATAAACAAATATGCAAATGACTACCAAAATAACAGCAATGTAACCAATAGATAGATGGAAAACTAGTGCAAGTTTCGTAGTGCAAAAAATTGCAGATTTAAAGTGTAAAGTCCATGTGGGCCATAAATTATTTAGCCTCTTACAAAAAGTCGTTAATCTCCTGGGTTAACAGAGATCAATATGCGCTCGATGTGTATATCCCTTTAAGAGACACCTGTCAGGACTACTGCAATAATCCAGAACTCCCTCTGGTCAGACACCAAAGGGTTAAAAGCGAAACCTATGCAGCATATTCATTCTACAAGAAGAACCAAAAGGAGCTATCATAGTGTTGCACTGCCACACAGGTTTTTTTTATTACTTAACTCCACAATACACAATGGAGCATGCTCCATTCCCTTGAAGACGCTCATTGGTAGCGAAACATATTGGGCAGGGCCTAGCCGGTGATGTCATTACACCTGCCGTGTCTGGATGGTGTGGAGTTCTATGCTTGTGTACTCTGTTAGCCTGGCTGTGTAAGTGCCTGTATATTGTAGTTCCAATAAGAATGCAATAAGCCTTGTAAGAGTGTGATCAGGGCAGCAAAAATAGACCATGAGAGATGTATAGCGGAGGAGAGTAAAAAGAATCCCCCAAAAATGTACCTATATTAATAGTAAAAAAAAAAAAAAAAGCAAAGTCAGAAAATATTGTCCCCATAAAACATGATGTGGTACCAATATTCAAAAATGGGCCTAGATGTTTCTAGATGTACCTAATGGCCAGTCAGCCTAACCTAAATAGTTTGTAAACTATTGGATGGAATGATAAGGGACCAACCATATCCATGAATTTGCATATAAAAATAGTATCATCAGTAGTAACCAACGTGGATTTATAAAAGATCATTCTTGCCAGACCAACCTATTGCCATTCTACGAGGAAGTGAGATGTAATCTGGATAAAGGAGGCTAGGTGGATGTAGTGCAGGGCAGACTGACCATTCGCCCACTCGGGCACTGCCCGAGGGCCCCGGGCCACTAGGGGGCCCCATCAGGGTTGCCAGCCTCAGTAAAACCAGGGACAGTATGTAAAAATCTGTGTTTTTTTTTTTTTTTTTTTTTTTACATCTGTTTCTGAAATGTCCCTTACCATCCTTTTGGTCTAAAAATCCCGAGATTGTAGCTGCCCCACCTCTCCAGTACCTTCTCAGCCAATAGAAACATGTCTGTGTATACTGTGTGATTGTATACTGTGTGTGTGTATACTGTGTGGCCCCATAATCTCCTATTGCCCAGGGGCCCCATGATTTGTCAGTCTGCCCCTGATGTAGTGTATCTAGCGTTTGCCAAAGCATTTGACACAATACCCCATAAATGCTTAGCTCACAAATTGAGGTCTGTTGGTGTTGACGAAAGTGTATGTACCTGGATAGTAAACTAGTTTCAGGAGTGTGTCCAGAGGGTGGTGATAAAAAGCATATCTCCTGAATGGGCTGCAGTTATAAGTGGGGTACCCTAGGGCTATGTTCTGCGACCAATCCTGTTTAATGTGATCATAAATTATATAGAGTTTGGAATAAATAGTTCAATCTCAGCGTTTGCTGATTATACAAAGCTAAGCAGGACAATAACCTCACAACAGGATATAGCAACTCTGCAGGAAGACCTTGATAAAATAGAGAGGTGGGCAAATGCATGGCAAATGAGGTTCAATGTAGGTTCAAATGTAAAGTAATGCACTTGGGGGCTAAAAATATGAAAAGTTACACGCTGGGGAGAGAACCTCCAATAGAGCGACTTGAGCACAACCAGCTTGCCCATAGATGGATGGAATCTCGGCTGGTCCCTGCTGAACCAACCAAGATTTGATCCATTTATGGCCGGCTTAAGCCCGGTATCCATCTAGGCATAGAGTTTCATATGGGACTTTAAGATAATTGGGAACTTCCACTATCTACCTACAGGATTACCTAGTGGCAGGTTTTAGTCATCGTATCCAGGACTGGCCTCGGTAGCATTCACTTTCTATACAGCTCTTCAAAAGCTGGTTATCGGAGATTCTTTTCTATCTGGACATGGGGACAGTTTTTGCTCCAGGATGCTGGAGTGGGGGGTGGGCCTTAGTGGGGGGGTGGGAGTGTTTGGGTTAAGTGTCAGGTTTCTGGTGGGAGAGTTGTTAGGGGATCCCCCTTAGGGGGAAAGCGGACACATACAGTCAATTGTTATTTATTATGTCCAAAATAAATTGCAATAAGTAGCCTCTGATGTTCTTTATCCTTTTCGTGTTGTATGTTTTGATATATCACAGTTAGAGCTTACAGAGCTCCCATATGAGATTTTAACCACTTCAGCCCAGGAGGATTTGGCTGCTTAACGACCAGAGTACTTTTTACAATTTGGCACTGTGCTGATTTAACTGGTAATTGCACGGCCATGCAATGTTGTACCCAAATTAAATTTGCGTCCTTTTTTTCCCCCACAAATAGAGCTTTATTTTGATGGTATCTGATTGCCTCTGCCATTTTTATTCTTTTGTGATTTAAATGGAAAAAGACAGAAAATTTTGAAAAAAAAAAATGATATTTTCTTCTTTTTGTCATAAAAAAAAAATTTTATGAACTCAATTTTAGTCAATCATTTAGGCCAAAATGTATTCAGCCACATGTCTTTGGTAAAAAAAAATGTCAATAAGCGTATATTTATTGGTTTGCGCAAAAGTTTATAGCGTCTACAAACTAGGGTACGTTTTCTGGAATTTACGCAGCTTTTAGTTTGACTACCTATAATTTCTTGAGGTGCTAAAATGGCAGGGCTAGGTACAATCCCCCTCCCCCAAATGACTCCATTTTGGAAAGTAGACACCCCAAGGAATCTGCTGAGAGGCATGTTGAGCCCATTGAATATTTAATTTTTTTGTCGCAAGTTTTTTATTTTTTTGCACAAAGTTGTCACTAAATGATATATTGCTCAAACATGCCATGGGCATATGTGAAATGACACCCCAAAATACATTCTGCTGCTTCTCCTTAGTACGGGGATACCACATGTGTGAGACTTTTTGGCAGTACAGGACCCCTAAAACCAATCACCACCTTCAGGCTTTCTAAGGGCATACATTTTTGATTTCACTTCCTCACTGCCTATCACAGTTTCAGAGGCCATTAAATGCCCAGATAGCACAAAACCCCTGCAAATGACCCCATTTTGGAAAGTAGACACCCCAAGCTATCCTGAGAGGCATGATGGGTATTTTGCAGATCTCGCTTTTTGTCACAATGTTTTGAAAAAAGAAAAAAATATATTTTTGAAAATGAAGAGAAGAAAACAATTTTTTTTCTTTTTTCAAAACCTTGTAACAAAAAGCGAAATCTGCAAAATACTCACCATGCCTCTTAGCAAATACCTTGGGGTGTCTACTTTCCAAAATAAGTTCATTTGGGGGGTTGTACTAGCTGGACATTTCAGGGCCTCCGTAACTGTGATGGGTAGTGAGGAGTAAAATCACAATTTTACTGCTTTAGAAATCCTGGAGGCGGTGATTGGTTTTTGGGGTCCTGTACATGGCTAGGCTCAAACCGTCTCACATGTACACATGTCCTGTGTACACTCCGTACACAGGAGAAGCAGCATAATGCATTTTGGGGTGTAATTCCACATATAACCATGCCATGTTTGAACAATATATCATTTAGTGACAATTTTGTGCAAAACAAAAAAGTGTAATTTTCCCGAAACTTATAACAAAATATAAAATATTCCATGGACTCAATCTGCCTATCAGCAAATAGCTTGGGGTGTCTACTTTCTAAAATGGGGTAATTTGGGGGATTTTGAACTGTCCTGGCTATTTATGCACAACATTTAGAAGCTTATGTCACACATCACCCACTGTTTTAACCACTTGAAGACTTTTTGTTTACATGATAAAATATTTTTTTTTTGCCAGAAAATTACTTTGCATCCCCAAACATTATATATTTTTTAAAGCAAATGCCCTACAGAATAAAATGGTGGGTGTTGCAATTATAATTTTTTTGACACATTATTTGCGCAGCGATTTTTCAAACGCAATTTTTTTTTTTTTTTAAAAACACTTTTTTAATTTTAATGCAGTAAAACACACTATATTGCCAAAATGTTTAATGAAATAAAAAAGATGATCTTATGCCGAGTACATGGATACCAAACACGATATGCTTTAAAATTGCGCACAAACGTGCAGCGGCGACAAACTACATACATTTTTAAAAGCCTTTACAGAGGTCTACTGCTAAAATTACTGCCCTCGATTTGACCTTAGCGGGGATACCTCACATGCATGAAGCAATTGCTGTTTACATATGACACCAGATCGACACTTGCGTTCGCCTTTGCATGGGGGGACGGGGGGCTTTTTTTATTATTTATTTTGCCTTTTTATTAGATTTTTAAACTGGTTTCATTTTTTTTTTTTTTATCATTTTTATTGTTATCTCAGGGAATGTAAATATCCCCCATGATAGCAATAGTGACAGGTACTTTTTAGGTATTTTTTTTTTAATTTGTTTTTATTTTTTATTTTTTTTTAATTGGACCCTAGATCTCCTCTGCCCTCAAAGCATCTGACCGCACCAAGATCGTTGTGATAAAATGCTTTGCCAATTTCCCAATGGCGCTGTTTATACCCGGTGAAACCGAAGTCAGGAAATGCTCGTAGCTTCCGGTTTCTTAGGCCATAGAGATGATTGGAGCCATTCTGGTCTCTGATCAGCTCTATGGTCAGCTGGTGGGAGGGGACGTTCCATCCCACTGCTTATAAAAGCATTCTAGAGGCTAATTAGCCACTAGGATTGCTTTTACTTGAAAGCCGACCGCTGGATGAAAAGAATGATACCAAGATGATACCTAAACCTGCAGGCATCATTCTGGTATAACCACTCAGTACGGCAACATTCCAGTACGTTGCTGGTCCTTGTTGGGCATACAACGTAATGTTCTTTTTTTCCATACCAACAACGACAGAGGGTCAGACATAATAGCCTCAACCCCATACACACCATGTAATTCCTATAATCCCTCCCACCCCCCCCCCCCAGTCCCTGCCTTCTAAGTTGTTCCTTACATCTCTCGCCTAACTGGATCGGATTAGTCCTATATCTTCTGGCCAACTTTCCCTTTTTATCTGCTAAGGGCAAGTCACAGGCAGATGCTAAGGGGTCTCTCTTCTTATCTGGTTATCTCTTCATAATATCTCCAGGATTTTTTAAATTTGTTCCAGCAATACCATCTTCCCTCATCTTCCTCTTCTCTAATTTCCTCTACCCCATTTGGTTCTGTTTTTTCCAATCTCTGTTGTATATTCACTCGGGCTATCCACTCTCCTATTTGCGGGCTCTCTATTTCCCTCCATTTTTTTGGGATTAATTTTTTTGCCTCATCTAAGAGGATGGGAACTAAGGAACCTTGATATTGCCTCAGGGGAATATCATTCCCATGGAACAATACCACCCATGGCTCTTCAGGTATATTTTGGTTTGTAATATTTTTAATTAAATCTAGGATTTGTTTCCAAAATTTTTTAATGATGGGGCAATTCCACCATATATGTGCCACCGTGCCAATCTCGCCGCAGCCTCTCCAGCATTGGGGGGTTTTGTCCTTTTGATATTTACTCATCTTAACTGGGGTTATATACCAACCCGAAATACATTTGTAGTTAACTTCTATGGTTTTAATATCTAACGCTGCTCCGTGCATTAACTTAAATATCTTATTACATCTATTTTTGTTACAAGGGATTCCTAATTCATCTTGCCATCTTTTGACACCCGGGGGGACCCCCGCAACGCCTTCTCGTATTAAAATTTTATACATGTGTGAAATATTATTTTTGGTTGATGAACGCATACATATTCTCTCCATTTCAGTATAGTCTTCCCCCCCTCTAATTGGTTGGGGTAGTCTCAACGAAATGCTTCAATTGGGCGTACCTCCAGGTGTCAATCGATAGCAAATCCCTCACTTGACTTAATTCATAAAAAGTGCTTATTTTCCCGTGTTTAGTAATATCCCTTAGACGTGCATCTTCTTTTTTGATCCAATTACCCCAAAGTTTACTTCTTCCTGGCTCAAAATAAGTATTATTTTTTAAATAAATCAACGGGGAATTATATTCCCATCTATTATTTCTAAACAAATTATCCCACGCTTTCAGTGTTACCCAAGTGATTTTGTGTGTTTCTGCTCCTATTGTCCTAAATTTTGGTGGATTCCATATAACAAGACCCAGGTGCGTATTGCTAAGTGTATTTTCTAAATTTAACCATCTCTTTTTTTCCCCCTCTTTTGTCCATTCAGTGACTCGTGAAAGAGCTATAGCGCTAAAGTATTTTTCAAAGTCGGGCAGGGCGAGTCCCCCCAATTTCTTTTCCCTTGTCAGAATTTCTGCTGCTATTCGCGGCTTCTTGTTGGACCAGATAAATTTTGAAACAATGCTTTTTAAGATCCTGAAATAGACCTTAGGGACTGCTAGTGGAAGCATTTGGAACTTATAATTTATTTTTGGGGCAATGATCATTTTCACTGCATTTATTTTCCCCAGCCATGACAGCGAATTCATTGTCCACTTTTTTGTTTCGTTTTTAATCTGGTCCAGCAAGGGGATGTAGTTTATCAGATATGTCTTTCTTAATGTAGCTGCAAGTCTTACCCCTAGATATTTAATATTCTCCCTCCATGGGAATTGGAATTCTTTTGTTAGTTGGGCTACTTCCGCCTGTCTTAAATTAATATTCAGAATCTCTGATTTAGTAAGGTTAATTTTGAAATTTGACATATGGCCGTATGTTTTTAGAACTTTGAGTAGATTAGGTAGGGTAATCCGGGGGCTAGTTAAGAAAAAAAGTACATCATCTGCGAATGCGGCTAGCTTGTGTTCCTCACCTCCCACCTTAATCCCCCCTATGTCGGGCATATTCCGTATGGTAGAAAGTAAGGGTTCTAATGCTAGCACAAACAGAAGAGGGGACAGAGGGCAACCCTGGCGTGTACCGTTCTTCATGACGAAGGCGGATGAAAGTAAACCGTTCACCTTAACCTTCGCCTGGGGGAAGTCATATAGGGTCCTTATCCAGCTCCTCATTCTTGGTCCCACCCCCATGACCTCCAGTGTTGTAAACATATGTCCCCAGTCTATCCTGTCGAACGCCTTCTCGGCGTCCATCGACAGGAATTGACTGGGGACACCACTCCTCCTACTCGCCTGCATTAACAAGAGGGCCCTTATCCCATTGTCTCTTCCCTCTCTTCCCGCAACGAATCCAGCCTGATCAGGATGGACCAGCTCGGGCATCTTTGTTTTAATTCTATTAGCCAATACTTTCGCGAAGAGCTTAGTGTCCACATTTAGTAGAGCAATAGGACGGTAGCTTGAGCACAGTGTTTTGTCCTTCCCTTCCTTCAAAATCAATGTTATTGATGCCATCAAAGCTTCTTTACCCATTCCACACTCCCCCCCCTAACTGATTCCAATATTGGCAGAGTCTAGGGACCAAGATATCTCCATATCTCTTAAAATAAGGCAACGAGAAACCATCAGGTCCCGGACTCTTGCCAGCAGGGGAACTCTTCAAAGCTTCAAATATTTCCTGTTCAGTTATAGGCCTGTCCATATTGGAGCTGTCTTCCGGTGATAAAGAGGGGACCAAGCTGTCTCTAATAAAATTTCGGGAATCTTCTGACAGGGCTTGTGTAGTCTGATCTTTTGTTTTCACATCATAGAGGGATTCGTAATAGGTTTTAAACTCGTTAGCTATATCTTTAGTTAAATTTACCATTGACACCGCTTTACTTTTTATGTATTTTATCAATATAATTAATCTCTCTCTTACTTTTTAGCATTTTTGCTAGGTATTTGCTACTTTTATTACCCCATTTATGGCGGTCACTATCTAGTTTGTGGAACCACTTCCTTGCATCTGAATCCATACCCGTTTTTAATTCTTCTCGTTTATTTAATAATCTGTGAAGGGTATCTTGTCTTCGCGTTTTTTCATCCCTATGTTCTTGTTCAAGGTTATGGATTTCTTCTATCAGTTTCACTCTAAGCTCCCTTTTTAGTTTTTTTTTCCCCGCTCCGATTGAGATAAGTATCCCCCTTTATATATGATTTGTGTTCTTCCCACAGGGATGCTAGTAATATCTCTCCGGTATTGTTTATTTCGAAAAAGGATAGTATTTCCCTTCTTATAATTTCCTCAGTGGCGGCTTCTGCCAGTAGGCCGTCATTGAGGCACCATGCGCTTGAGCGCTTTTGAATTCCAGAGAGTCTAATAGACATAGATAAGGGGGTGTGATCCGATAGGGTCATTATCTCAATCTGCGACTCTACTACCTGGTCCAGAAATTTATGTTCAACGAAAAAATAGTCTAGGCGGGAATGTGTCCCATGTACTGGGGAAAAAAAAAGTGTAGTCCCTAGTATCCGGGTGCTGCATCCTCCAAACATCTATTAGCTGGTCTTTCCTGAGTTTTTGTTTTATCTTTTTTAACTGACAGGTGGTCAGGGTCCGGGCCCTTGATGTTGAATCCATCTTGGGGTCCCAACCAAAGTTTAGGTCCCCTGCTAAAATGACTTCGCCAGAGCGAAAAATCGCTAAGTGGCCCAGTACCTGTGACAAGAACCCAGTCGGATTTTTATTAGGACTATATATATTTACCAGTGTTAGAATATTTTCGCCTATTCTACCCTTTAAGAACAAAAACCTACCTTCGGGATCTACCAGCCTATCCATATATTCAAATTTAATACTTCTCGCAAACCCAATAGCCACCCCCTTATCCCCTCTAGTTGGGGTATCTCCTTGGTACCACAACGGGTACTCATGGGAAAGAATTCTGATATTGCTTTCTTGGGATATATGCGTCTCCTGAATAAAGACAACCTCTACCTGATATAACTTTAATTCCTTCAATATCTTGAACCTCTTAACCTGTGAGTTGAGCCCCTTCACATTATATGTGATTAGCTTCAAGTCTCTGCCAGCCATATTCCATAGTGTAAAACATTGAGTTGACAGGACTTAATCCCTCCGATCCAGCTTATTCGTTCTTGTAAGGCAGGGACGGCCTTGAACCCTCCTTCCCTACCCCCCTCCTCCCCCCTCCCCCAACTAGAATCCTTTCACCCCCCCCCCTCCCCCCCCCTCCCCCCAACTAGAATCCTTTCACCCCCCTCCCCACCCCTCCCCCTAACAATAACCCTTACCCCCCCTTAACCCTACCCCCATCCCTTGGTCTAATTTCGACCCTATGTAAGCAGCGAGGCATCCCTTAGAGATCCCTCCTGTCTACTGCGCCTCCAGAGTGGAGCTCCGAATCCGGCGGTCTATGGTAGAGTCCCCCCCCCCCCCGATTGGGGGGGGGAGTCCACCAGGCCCATCTATATCCTCCCAGGCATCCCCCAACCACCGTCCGCCCCATGCCTCCGCCCATCCTCGTTTAATTCACTCCCTGTATATAAGGGAGAGGGATGAAGGAAAGAAGGGGCAAGGGGGTAAGGGAGCGGGGAGAGAGAAAAAAAAATATTTTCTTTCCCCTTTTTTTTAAACGTCTCTCCCCAACCCCCCCCCCCCCCACCCTCACACCGGGGTTTATTATTTTAGTTCCGGGTAATAGGAGTTCCGGGGGTAGGAATCCCCAGTTCTTGACAAAAATTCTGCATCTCTTCCATAAACTTCAAACGGAATGTTCTCCCCGCATTAATAACAATCAGGGCTGTGGGGAATCCCCAACTGTATTTTATATTTAAGGATCTTAAGCTGTCCAACAAGGGCCTCATCTGTCTTCTCCTTGCCAGAGTTCCTGCTGAGAGATCGTAAAAAACCTGTAGTTCAGTTGACTCAAATTTAAGAGGGTTTCCTCTGAGTTTACTCCAGATTTGAGATTTTTCATCATAAGAATGAAACCTGATGAGCACGTCTCTGGGGACTTCCTCTCTCAAGCCAGCTGGTTTCCTAATGCGATGGACCCGGTCGATTTTTAACTCAGTATCCTCACGCATTCCCAATAGTGGTTTAAAAATGCTTTCCATTTTCCCTTTGAGGTCTTCCCCCCTCTGTTCAGGTAGAGACCTAATCCTTAAATTTTGTCTTCTACTCTGGTCCTCCATATATTCCATTTTGTAAATCATGTCTTTTTGGCTAATTTGCAATTTTTCCATCTGCGTTCTGTATTTTCTCTTATTTGTGTTGTTGTTAATTCCTCCACTGTCTCCACTCTTTTTAACAAGACTCCCATGTCCCCTCTGATATTGGAAATTTCCATTTTAATTGAGTTTTCCAATTTGGAGAACATCTCAGCCATTTCCGTTCTTGTTGGGATTTGTGTAATATCTCTCTGGAATGGAGTGATACCTGCATCCCCAGCCCTTTCCTGGTCCAATTCTAGCCTGGATATTTCAGCTTGCTCTGCTCTTTGTTTTTCCTGTTCTTTCTTTTTTTCCTTCGCCCCCTGCTGCTTTTTTTCCATCTCGGGACTTTTAAGGCTAATGTCTTTAAGATATTTTTGTATGGTGCTGGTGTTCAAACTTTCTTTAGGGGTCTCGAATTCCGTACCCCTCTGCGACCTTCCCTTCATATTTAACAACTCAAACCCCTGGATCTGATCATTTCTCTCGTGGCCGTAAAATTATCGGTGACAATATGAGAGGAAAGATGAGGGGTACAGGTCACATCCTTTCACTTCATGTCCCAGGGGCCTACATAATATGCGTGTTAGTTGCGATTTGTACCCTGGGATTGAGTGATTTGGCCTGCGCACCTTTAAACACAACCCCTGGACATGTATCCAAATTTTCGGGGGAAGTTTCTTTTTTCTCTTTTTTTTTTTTTTTTCCTTCAAGTGATATGGGTGTTTGTTGGAAAAGAAAAAAAAAAAACCTTCCCAACCTTACATCCAATTTTACCCCAAGACCTGAAGACAGAAAAAAAAGAAAAACCAACGTCTCGTAGAGAAGGGAAAGATATGTTGCGCAGAGCAAAAAAAGTTTGAGTGCTTCTTTCTATTTTGATCTTCGCCCTTCCTTCTCCCTGCAAGACCAGCTCAGGATACTTTAATTATTTTTTTTTTTTTTTTTTTTTTTTTTTTTTCCCGTTATTGTTTGGCCACTAGTATACACATGTCTACTTAAGATGATTAATGCTGTGCACACTTTTCAGCTTGATTTGTAATCTCCAGCTGCTCTCTGTGACCTTTCATAACATTTCCATTTTTAGGTGGACATAAGTCTTAATATGTACAGTTCGTCTTCCTTCACCTGATAACCATTATTAGTCAGCATGTCAGCATCCTTATGGTGGTGTCAGTTACATACTCTGCATTATATTTAGGATACTTCAGAACACTTTGGCATATGGGGAACGCTTACAGTAGATTTTCAGGAAAGAAATTATTTTTCCACATTACATCCAAAAGAGAAAAAGAAATAGTTCATACCTGAGAGAGGGATGTCCTTCTAAGATCCCCTCCCAGTACCTGTTGTTTGGCTGGGCAGGTGTTGTGTATCAGCGAGCCAGGGAGACAGTGGATTCCTCTGTATTGTATGCTGCCAGAGAACACACTGCTTACGAGGTGAGAATTTGTGTGGGGTAGTGTCTCAAAGATGCAGGCTTTAGGCTCAGGACTATAGGGTCTGGGGTGGCTCCCTTCTTCCCCTTCCGTGGCGGTCTGTATAGCGGAGCTCTGTCACCTTGACGCCATCCAGCGTCTGTGCCCCGGATGCCGGTTTCCTTCCCCTCCGATCCGGTTGTTCTGGGCAGTCCACATGAGGCACCAGGCCGAAAGGGAACACTCGGGAGGCCTCTCCGGCGGAATCAGGCAGTTGCCAGGCGGGCTCTCACCACCGCATAGCCCTTCCCAGCTCTCTCCTCACGCCGGAGGTCCATGCGGCCTGTACCGGCGCCAGGCTCCTCCCCCTACGTCGACGTCTCACGTCAGCATGGCGTTGCGCTCCCCTTATCCACCCACTTCTAATGATGGGCATACATGCACCATTTTTTTATTTTTTTAACTGTGGTGGTGAAATCACCTCAGACAGCGCTGGAGTCACGGCTTTATGTATCGTGGGAGCAAACGCTGTTGCTGTCAAAATAAAATAAACCCGTGCTGCAGCTGAATGGCGTACCTGCTAAGCAAATGATGGTTAACAATAAAACAAACATTACAGTATAACATTACCACCTGTAAAGCAAATACAATAACAGTAAAAATAAAACAAAGGGAGAAAGATAGATGTAGAACAATAGAGAGCGAACATAAGAGAGAACAGTAGAGAGAGAGAGAAGAAAAATACAACCACAACTATTTTTTTTTGTTCACATTTATAAAAACTGTAAACTGAACATTGCAGATTAGGGTCTCTCAAAATGTGATGGCCATCACATCTTCTGAGACCCTGTGTACGTGTGCCTAGGACTGTGTGGTGCTGTACCCTACGCTAATACTCAACTAGTGTGTGGTAGCGTTCAAAACAGTCACCGATGCAAAGACCAGGTTGGTCAGGACAGGAGGGACAATAATAGCAGGTGTCACACCTATATCCGTGCTTTCTACAGACACAGCATCTTCTTTGGGGGTTTCTTTGGGTAGGGGTACCAGAGAGGACATGCGGAAAAGGCTTCTCATGCAGCCAGCTTACTGCATTTGCGTTGGGAAGTTTGGCCAAAGCCCCGTCTGGAAACAGAAGGGCTCTGACGATCTCTTCCTGGAATTTAAGGAAGGATCCAGTTCGTCCTGAAGCTTTGTATAGCACAAAAGCATTCAGCAAAGCCAATTGAAATAAATACAGACACTTTTTTGTACCAGAGTCTGGTCTTACGGGCAATTAGTGTAAGGTCCTCTGAATCAGCCCCTTTAGTTTTTAGTTTTTTGGATAGATAAGCCACGGGTCGGTAGTGGGTGCCATGCGCTTGGGCCAGTACGGCAGCCAGCGCAGGGCCCCTGACTATACAGTAAAGCACAAAGGATTTCTCATGATCTGGTAAACCCAGTGCTGGAGCACCGGCCAAAGACTGTAATAAGGTCCGTGTCATTTCCTCAGTGTAACACTTGCCTGGGGGCAGTGGCTGCAGTAGAGGGGTGCAAGGATTGGATCAAAGAAAAGTACAATCTGGGATTCACTGCCTGCAGTAGACAATAGAGCCAAGAAAAGAAAGGAGCGTTGCCTTATCTTTGGGTGGGCCGAGACAGGTCAGAGTCTTGACTCCTTTTGGGGACACTTGCTTGGTCCCGCCTGAGATAATACATCCTAGGTATTCCACCCTCTCCCCGTACCACTGGATCTCTTTTGCGAGACACCAAGTGACCCTTAAGAGATAAGTGATTCATCAGGCTTTTAGAGTTTTCTGCACACTGTGCCCCGCTCTCACTACATAACAGTAGGTCATCTACATATTGCAGGAGTACTGATCCCTGTGGGGGCACCCAGTCACCCAGGGTTAGTCCTAACACCATGGAAAATGCTGCAGGACTGTCCACAATGTCTTGAGGAAGACAGGCCCAAGTCAGTCGGCCCGAGCTCGAGCCTCAGGCAAAGGCAAAGATCCTTTGGAAATCCCTGTGAACATCAATGCTAAATAAAGCATTGGAAGTCTAGTACCCTATATACAGTGGAGGAAGCGGGGATGTTTATAAAAATTCCCGTGATGTTTGAGACTAGTGGTGGAAGTGGTTAAATACATTTGTTCACCCCCCTCAAATCCCCCTAGCCTCCACTCGCCGCTGGCTTTCTTTACTGCATGTATGTGGTGATCAGTGGTGTACTCTATACTTCGTCAGCATGACGGTGGTATTGTTTCTGAAAGAAAAGGTGTGATGTTTGGTTTGCAGTAGGGACATAAGGAGTGCATTTGACATGTCCTACATCTGTCTTTGACTTTTCCCATATCGGGTGAGTCTCTAATGCTGCTTGTATGGTCATAAAGTAAAACGTAATTTTTTTTTTTTTTTTTTTTGGCATAGTCAAGTCACATGTTGATGATTTGGCAGTCATTCCCCCTTGTAGGTCAAATTTAACAATTTAACATTACCCCTAATGAAGACATGAGGTCTCTTCCCTTTAGACATAAGGGGCAGTCAGTGAGGATGGCAAATGTTTGTGTGTAACATCAATCCCATTAATTCCCATAGAGTGGAGCAGCCCTCGGTACAAAATTTTTTTTTTTTTTTTTTTTTTTGATAAAACGGGTGTCATTACGACAACTCGTGCTAGCCCCTGTGTCCACTAAAAAACATACCACCCATCCCTCAACTTTAAGGACTACCTGCGGAAGTGTTTTCCAGTGGGAAGAGAAGAAATGCATTACCAAGGAGGGAATCTATTCGGGTACTCCTTATGGATGTTGATGAAAGGGGTTATTGCGAGGGTTGTTATCATTGTATCCTGGCCAATCCATTTGAATTAATTCGACAGTGATTCTGGGTTCTGGCCATTCTCTGGGGGGCCAGGCCGCCTTGACTATAGGACGGTTATATCCTGGTTGCATTCGGCGGCGGCCAGGTGGTGGTGGTTGGTCTAGGGTGTATTGTTGGGGTTGCAAGGGGCGGCTTTGTTGTCTTGGAGAAGGATATTGCTGTTTTTGATAATTGTGAAATTTACGCTGATATCTGCCTCTAGAAACACTCCACCCCGTCCTTTGAAACCTACCCTGTCCATTTCCCTGGGTGTTTCTTCTGTGCGGACAATATTTTTTCCAATGGGAGGGGTCTCCACAATGAAAACAGCTTTGATTTGGGTATGCTTGTGTTTGCAACATGGAATTATCAAAGGCTGGGAGCATGGGGGTGGGAGTCCCTGAGGTCTGGGCGAATAGTCCTCCTCTGGTATTAAAAAATCTGGAGGAGGCCCTTTTCTTTACATCATCCACAAACTGTGGGGGGGTCAGGGTCAGGGCCTGCCACCCAGGGCAAACATGGGCCGCATGGGGTGGCGGAGGTACTGGCACATAATCCTCTGTATCCCCTATGTCATAACAAAGGGGTTGGACAGGGGCAGAGGCAAGTGTTGGTTTTTTAGGAGGCTTGTCTAAGGAAGGATGAGGCTTCTCTAATGGATGAGGGAATTGCTTCTTATAATTTTTCAATGCTTTACACCACATTTTATAACATTCAGTCATATATTCTTTATCATAAGGAAACGGTGGATAATTATACTGCTTATGTTGGCTACAAATTTTAGTGACTTCTTCCCATTCCTCTGCAGAACATGGTCCCCAGTCACTTAGCCCCGCAATTTGTAGAGCATGTGCTCTGGTCAATATGTTTTTCCAGAAGGGTTCAGTATAATATGTTCCATAGTTTCCAGACACGAAATCTAAAGGAGTGGGCTGATCCGGCTTACCTTCCGAACCTCCCTTTCCCGGCAGATTTCCCATGTTTACAATTCTTATACTTTATCTTATTTTATTCTCTATTTATACACATCAGCTGCAGAACATACAGTTAATGAATTAGGACAAACCACAAATTTTTCACCAGTTCCAAATTCTATAATACCTATGACACCTTTTAACAGTTAAAGCTTCTTGAAATTAAAACGTTTTTTTTTTTTTATTTCTTGGCAAAATGCCAAAAAAAAGACTCCCTCTGGCCAGAGGTTCCCCTGCTTATAAGTAAGCTTTGTACGTTATTACTTTCCTTATTCTTATAACCAAACAATTTTTATTTATATTTTAAATTTCTTGGCAAAGTGCCAACAGGTTTAAACAGTACTTTCAATTGCTGTAATACTAATGCCGCAAACAATTTCCCACTATCCGTTACGGTTGGTGAGATATTAGCATTTGAACCCTTGTTGGCAAAACGCCAAAATATCCAAAATTTGCACCTGACTTCCCCTGCGCAAAAGATGTCAGTGGCAAAAGGAATTATTCACATAGCATGTTTTGATCAAAAGTTAGCCTCACCAATCCATGTATTACCCCAGAAAAATGTTACAACGTCCCTGTTGTCATAATTGATTAATTTATTTTGATTAGCTTGCCTGAGAGATAGGGACATTAGAATTTTAATACAGCTCGCTCATAGATAGGAATGCCTGCTGTGCTGCCTAAATTGGGGCAGGCGCCAGGATTCCGGGTATGCTCATAGATAGGAATGCCAGCGCCAACAACTGGTTGTTGAGGTCCACCCATCCCATATTAAGGTTCTATTCATGGACACAGAGGGGTTTCTCCACAACACCAGTTGCCATAGGAATTTGGACCGTCGTGTCTGCGTGAAGGGAGGAAAGAACGAAAACATTCTTATTTGTTTGCTGTGAAGTGGAGGGATAATTATTACATCTCAAGCAGGCTCTCTCCCCCAGCCTAAGACGGGAATCTACAAGCCGCTGGGGAAAGCCCCGGCGATTAGATCGCACGGTGCCGCATGCGCCAATTTGATGATCAAACAAGTGACTAAAAAGTGGCACGCTTGTGTAATAATTGTCCACATACAAGTGGTACCCCTTTCCGAATAATGGTGACACCAAGTCCCAAACAATCTTACCAGCGCTCCCTATGTAGTCAGGGCAGTTCTCACGCTCTATGTAACTATCTCTTCCCTCGTAAACCATAAAACTATATGTATAGCATGTGGCCCTGTCGCAGAGCTTATACATCTTGACCCAGTATCTGGCACACTTGCTGGGAAGATACTGTTTGAATGACAAGCAGCCAGAAAACGTAATCATGGACTCATCAACGCAGACAACTTGATGGGGAGTAAACAAGGTGGCAAAACGTTGGTTGAAGTGGTTTACGAGGGGCGGAATTTTGTAGAGCCGATCAAATTTAGGGTCACCCCGAGGATGACAGAGTTCATTATCGCTGAAATGCATGATCTGCTCATATCGTGTCCTGGTCATGGAGGTAGAGAACACATGCATATGGCGAAATGGGTCAGTGGACCAATATGACCGCAACTCACTCTTTAGTTATGCCTATGAGGAGGGATAGGCCCAGGATGGTATAAAATTCGGAAACCATAATTGGTTTCCAGTCTCTGGCAAGGGTCAGCTTGGAATTAGCGGCAATGAATTGACCAGCATATAAATTGATTTGGTCCACAATAGATCTATAGAGATCTTCGGTGAAAAACGGCGAATAAAAATCAAGTGATGTAAAATCAACTGTTTTCATCTGAAATCTAGGTTGGCCAGTGAATAGGGGCGGGAAGTACGGGTTCTGCAGAAGTGGTGGGTTCCTAATTAGGATTGGCAAATGCAGCAGGAAGGGCACTATGGGCTCGACTGACCTGTCTGTCTTCTTCTTGGTGGCAGCGGGACTCTACTCGTGCTTGCCACCTCGCCAGCTTGAACTGCACTTATGGGACTCTCCACATCACTTACTGCAGTGCTGGATGTACGAACAGGATGTGCTAGGCCGCTGGTGCTTGCCATTTCACCAGAAGGATGAGCGGCGCTAGTACTGGCTCTCTGCTCCATACGAGGGACCTGCAGTTCTTGCGCCTCAACAACGGCAGAAGAACGGGGTCTGGTACACCTGACCTTTGCAGGGACCACAACTCCGTCATCAGAGCTATCTGTCAGGGTGCCACTGCTGTCTACAGGCTCATATTCTGAGCCTGAATCTGACAGATGAGTGACTTCCTCTTCACTATCTGTCGTGCTCATAAACGTGTAGACCTCTCCACTACTGTACCTTCGATTTGTCATTTTGGTCTCTAAATTTACTGGTACAGTAGTGAGACTGACTGTCTCACTACAGACTGTCACGACTGATTCAAACGCTACCAAAAAAATTGTTAGCGTTCGCAGGGATCAGGCCTGACTCTGCGAACACTGCAGTTATGTGTTTTAGTGTTTTGTGACAGTGATCGATTGATACTGCATTTGGGTGGTTTGGGCTGGGCGGGAGGGGCTAAACGCAGGTGCTAGCAGATATCTGGGCTGATCCCACTAACGCTGCGTTTTTGTGAACCCTTAACTGCTAGGGATGCTAGTATAGTTCTGATCACATCAGATATTGATCTGTTCAGACACTATACTACTAAGGGAGGCATATTGTGCGTGGGTGCTAGCGCTACTGGCACTAATCTGACGCTGCCTGGAGCGACGCAGACCCTATCTGACGCTAAAACCTAACTTTGATCACCCACTGGGGGATATGGGGGGCTTAAACCTTTATTGGGTAATATATGGCGGGTACCCTAAAGCTATAAAAAAACTAGCTAAACTGTGTCACCGGTGACACTTATACAGCGATCACAGGTGACGAGGTAATCAAGGGGTTAAACCTTTATTGGGGCAGGGGGGTTTGGGGGGGTCCCTAGACCTATCTGGGCCTAAGACAAATTACCCTAACGCTGATTTTTGTCACTAATGACACCATTACAGCGATCAAAAAGAAATCTGAATGCTGTAATGGGTGACACAGTGACAGGCGGTGAAGGGGTTAACTGTGGGGGTGGTCGGGCGTGAATTGTATGCCTACATGATCCGGTGTCAGTGTAGTGTTGGTGCAAAGGAAAAGACAGACACAAGGAGAGATGACATCACTTCCCCTGTCAGTGTTTACAGTTACACGACGGGAAGGATCTCATTCGCCAGGACCGATCACCAGGTCCAGGCCAGCTTTCATTGGCCTGGAGATTGATCGGTTCTGGATCGAATCCGACCATCACGGCCGCCAAGGGGCACGCGTGCCCAACGTAGTACGATGACGATTTGCCTGCCCGTGCTGGTCGGGAACAGGTTACAAAGGTTGATATGTATGCATTTTAAAATTAAAGTAGTTGTAAACCTCTGAAATGAAAAATGAACATAGCAAAGCCTTTTATAGTGTACTTGCCCTTATCCAAAGCACCTAGTGTGATGTCTTTCTGCTATCATTCCGGACAGTCTATGCCGGCAATGGTGGGAGACAGCCCTGCCTAACACCCCCAACATACAGCAGGTGATTGATGGCCTCAGCGGTACATTTTTTCCTTTGAGACTGTGTAGAGTTGGGGTTGCTTCCCTCCTCTCAGTTTACACTCAGCTCCCTGCTCTATGCTGTGCAGTATGTGACCCCAGATCCCCGCCCCCTGCCTTCTGGAAGGAAAGTATGCTGTATAAAATAATGTGCTTTAGGAAGCCATAGAGGACCGAGTACAAATTATGTAGAAGGATTTGTTTTATCTTTGTGTATTACCTGAGGCTAGTCGCTTCATTTGGTATATGCAAGGGTTTAGAACAACTTTAACCTTTTTGGGAATATCAAACGGCAAAAAGGAAAGTTTTGCTGCAGTTTTTATTCTGAGCAGCAATAAAATTGTGGAGATGTTTTAATGATTAGTAATTTTGTTAGTTTACTTAGTTGTATAAATAAGGTCTTGGGTGAGCTGGCCAGACAAGTGCTTTGTGGCACTGCTTCAGCTGATTACTTCAATTGCGTCCAAATCTTTTTCATTTTGTCTTGGATTGCACGTGTAAGGGTTAAAACCTCTGCCAGGTTTCTGTTTCTGAATACATATATAAGAGCCAATAGATCTCCGATCATTCATTTCCAGAAAGGTGAATGACCTACTTTACTATTACTCAGCTGGATTTCTTAAGTGAGGCTACTTCCATGCAACAAGCGGCAAGGAACTTCTGGAAGTGAAATTGGAGTCCAGAAACATTTATTAGCAATACAAGT
Source organism: Lithobates sylvaticus (assembly GCA_028564925.1). NCBI lineage: Eukaryota > Metazoa > Chordata > Amphibia > Anura > Ranidae > Lithobates > Lithobates sylvaticus. The sequence goes on along the minus strand of CM053028.1, from coordinate 173,251,344 downwards.
CCATTACATTTCAAGGTCTTACACACACCCCTCCTTCCTCAGGGCTTGAGAAAATGTGACTTCTATATTTATAGACCTAAGGGGATGCAGTGTCAGCAGATTGTGTAGATTAAAAAGTCCAGCATCACCATTTTTAGTGCATATATTGAAAAAAATATGGTTGTCATATGCAACAGTAATCTTTTCCTGGACAGAATTTTTCATATGTAAGCCACTACTGTGCAGTGGTTAAGTTTCTTGATTATTTTTTTATTTTAATTTTTTTTAACAATGGTTTTTTTTCTTTTACAGTTTTGTGTCCTACCTAGGATTTTTCCATCTACATTGAACGGCCTCCCTCGTGTGTCAGAAGATGCATTTTTCATGGACACATAGAAGTCCCTCATTGTTAAATGACCCTATAGAGGATCTGCTTTCATCTGCATCCTGTATCAGTTTGATTTGGTGTTTTGAGCATGTTGATATGATTATGATGATCAGCTGTTGCCCTCGTCTGTGGTAGCAGAGTGTTCCGAGCTCCTATCATTGCTTATATAGAGTACATATAATTAGTCCCTTAGGTTGGATAAATTTAATGTGCGATTTATGAGATTAGGAAAAATGTACAGTTTTAACTTGTTTTTATGCATCTAGTTCTATTTTTACAGTACATGCAAGTAAAAATGTGCAATGACCCATTCATTTTAAGATGAGAACACAAAAGTTTCATATAGTTTTATCAAACAGCAGAAACACAAGTTTCATACAGATATATAGTTTTATCTAACAGCTGAATATAAAATTGCACTTTTCAGGAATATTTTCTCATTTAGTCTAGTATAAAAGTGATCAAATACAAATTGCACTGATATATAAACAATTTTTTTTTCTCTTTAAAAGGTAAACATTTTTTTAAACTTCACAAAATAAAAAATATAAGCACTACAAATTCTGTCAGCAAAAGTCCACTTTAGGAAACAATGCCACTTTGCTCCATTGCAGTCCTAATCATGTAAGCTCCTTCTCGGATTGTTACATAGTCTGGTTCATCTAGTGCAACCAATATTTTGTGTTGGAGCTTATATAGGTTTGAGTCTCTCCTCTCCCTAGGAAGAAGGAAGAAGCACTGCGTTATAGAAAAAGTACCAAGGCTTCCTCATTTCAGAGAACTTTTTTGCTGTGTGGGGGACATTGACAGTGAGAAGATAAGTATGAGTGGGTCCTGACTAAGTAAAGTGACATTCTCTTTTTAAATGGAACATGTCAGGTTAGAGAGATGGATTTTGATATATTTTTGAAGGTGCAAGCTTCATGGCGGTTTTCATCAACCTTGATTTACTATTTTGTCCCAACAGGTATGTACTGGCCATTGGGACTACCGGGAGTTTCGCGGTGGGCCGATGGCTCAGTGGCCCGTTTTTTATGCAGAGTTCGGCGGTAGCAGGAGCGTGGCAGCAAACAGCACAGGGATTCGGGGAAGGTGGCCAGCGAGGAGGGCAGTTAGATGTGAGAGCCCGGGAGGGAGAAGAGCTCCACCCCCTCCCTGACCACAGAAGAGGCAAACCAGAGCAGGCGTGGCCACCCTGGCACTCCCAGAACCTCGAGGCCGGTGACAGGCTGACTTGGGGGCAGGACAGGCGGGAGGTGGAGGCTGGCAGGAGCAGAGCAGCGAAAGCAACCCAGGGACAGTGCTATGTGATCTCTCAGCCCCCCCTCGTCTCTCAGCCCCCCCCTGTCTCTCAGCCCCCCCCTGTCTCTCAGCCCCCCCCTCCCCCTTGAACCACTGGAAGGAGCAGAGCAGCAAGAGCACCCCAGGGACAATGCTATGTGGTCTCTCAGCCCTCCCCTCATTCCCACAGCCCCCTCTCTCTCTGTGTCTCAGCTCCCTTCTCTCTCACCCCCTTTCCCTCAACCCCCCCCCCCTCTTACTGCAATCTCTCTCACTCCCTCTCACCATCTCATGATATAAAATAATGGATGTGGGGGCCATTTGGTGGGTGTAATTTTTATTTTTGGGGGTGGGGTAGCATTTTATTCTTGGACCAGGGCAGCACAATGTCTTGGGCCAGCCCTGCCTATAGGAGAAATAAAGTAGAACGGCTAATGGCCAGTGAATGGGGGGGAGCTTGGGTGGCCATCAGGGTTGGCCGGCCGGTATGGGAGAGACCTGTCATCCGCACTGCCCATCACCTCACTTTATGGTGCGCAACTCAGCTCAACCTTAGCACCGCTGCATTGCTGAAAGGCAGCCAATGGCTGTGCAGCAATGCCGGTTTCTGAAATTCCAGCCAATGAGGCTGTAGCAATGTTCCTACATGTTAGCCCTCCCACTTCACTCGTTCACTTATTTTTGTGCGTGTTTGCAAAATTAAAGTGGGCCAGTCTGGATATAGTCCAGGGCCAAATTTTTGTCTCAGTCCAGGCCTTGCTCCCAATATATGCAAACAGCCGGAGCTAAGAAGACACAGACATTCCGTAAAAATAATTGATTACCTCCATTTCTAATCTATTCTTCAGCCTAAAAGCTGTCTGCTGTGGCAAGAGGTACACAGTAATGCTGTTCTCCTGAAAAAAAAACCCATGGTTTCTGCTGGCCTGTTATTAGTAACATTGGGTTAGTGTATATTATACAAAATACACCCAAGTACTTTTCTCACACTTTATAAATTGTATGATGTGCTATCGAACAGTATTCAGTTCAATATGTTGCACTTGTGCATGTTTCAAAGTTTGAGATTTGTGTATTTTTATTTATCATGTTAAGGGAAGACTCCTGAATGCACAGTGTTATTTTTACTCTTTAATAACTTTAACATATTTTTAGACTAATGCATTAACATTGATCAATAGGGTGGGACGATGTGTATTTTATGCTATATTGTCATGAATTTTTCTACATTAGACACATCTTATCCCCAGTATCATTTTTTATGTAAGGATATTGAGTTGGTTCATATTGTTTACATTGACAACTTGTTTTCTCTGATAGATTTCTACTTTAAATCTTTCATCTTTCTAATGGAGTACACTTTTTTATAGACCTAATTAACTGCATCCTAACAAGATTGGATTGTTTATTTTGTCTGTATGTCACAAGATAATGGCAAAAGGCAGCTAGATGCATACTTACAACTCCAAAGGCCTGCCACCATCTTCACATTCTGAGTCAAGTCTTTTATTTATTTTTTCATTAGACCAGGTCTAGGGCAATCAGGGTAACAGTACAATTGTGAAAGTATACTTGCAACGCATCACATCATTTAATGGGAGTTCTTGCTGTTGGCAGGCTGTGATCCTGTTGTAATATAAAGGGAGGGGTAGGCAAGTCCAAGCTTGACTGACATGTACTGTCGGCTGCCTGTATTTTTTTTTTGCCATATTACTTTTTACTAAAGGTAACCTCTAAGCCTGGTAATAAAATGTATGTACACCCTAACATACTAATTGTACCTCTATTTGCTCCCTTTCGGTCTACCATACCATTGAAAGGATTTTATTATATCTGTTCAATAATTGCAACTTAACTGTTTTATGTCCTGTTTAGTTCATATTGTGGACTACAAAACAATTAATCCCTTTGTGGTAGAGATAAGTGGGAGGTGTTCTGTAGTTTATCAGGAGACAAATGAGCAGGGCTAAAAACCATTTCATGTGATTTAAGATCAGAAATAGCACTGCTATGTAGTCAGCCAAAACAGAAATTAGGAACTGAGTGCATTTCGGTCAGATAAACAAGTACTTTTCTGTACTTAAAGGGTCTTTTAAAGGCTAAAACCTGGTTATTCATTCCAATCATGTGGTAAGGAAAAAAATTCCACTTCTGTTGCTCTCATGACATGGCTAAGCAGGAATACAAATATTGTTTAATAATGCATTAGTAGTTTCCACTTTGCTGTGTGACAGTGGATAATGTTGAGGAGTGCGTGGTGGTCAGACAAAACGCATTAAACTAAGTTACTCAACTAAAGACTAGCTGTTCTGCCATTGCAAGAAAAGTGGGTAAAAAAGTATTGTATATGTGTGATGGTTACAAAAGCCAGACCCAAATTTAGAAGGCAGTTGAATGTTTTGATGCTTTAAACCCATTCTGCTGACCTAGCACGTTTATCAGTACAATTGGGAGAGGATTTGTTGCTTTGCACTGCTTATTAGTGAGACAACAGTACTGAGCAAAACAGGTTTTCCAGCATCTTCTGTCAATGTTCCCACTGAGAACTGTCAGCTGCTGCATGTTTTCCTGCCACTGTGGACATGAGATGGTCACCCGTCCCAGTCAACAGTCATTTGATGTTTATATCCTGAGTAATTCTAACCAATCCTTGTACATTGGAGGCATACAGTATTACCCTGAATATAAGAGCATACATTTACAGAAAAACATAGCACTGTGGAAATGTTGAGCAGTTCTTCCACTGCCAACTAAGCAGGGCTAATTTGTTTGGATTTTTTTTTTCTGTTATGTAATTGTCCAACGTTTTTGCACTTGACATTTTGGAAATTAGACTCCATAGTTTTATTATTGACAGTCATTAGCAGTGGTTAGAATAAACAACATTTAAATTATATACATAAAAAATTGATCACATTATGTATTTAATGTTTCAAAACAGAGCAGTTATCATATTCAGCTGTATATACTACAGAAGACTTCAGTGGTATCCCATGGCAAGTAGAAAATTAATACTAATATAAAAGTAAACTTTGCACAGCACTTTGAAAAAAATACAAGGGAACGTAATTGTTTAACACCAATGTGTTTAAACTATGCAGTACATTGTTATGTCATTTCAGCTAAAGGGAATATTTAGTAATCAATCGTATGTTGCTACAGTTGCATGTATACTTTGGATATGAAATGTGCTAAAAGTTGAATGAAACTTATTTCACATAAGATTGAATGTTTTGTAGAATATCTGCAGCTCAAACCGTGCAATAGTAAGCACTTTTGCTGTACCGTGGATACTCTGCTCTAATTTTCTTTCTTCTTTTTTTTTTTAGTAATTTCACAAAAAAATAAATTTTATTTGCAGTTTTATCAGCAATACAAATTGTATGAGTTTCCTAATGATGCTTTGTTAAAACATATGATGGCAATGTTGTTTCTTCCAAGAGTATTCTCTTCAGCTTTACTCCCTGTGAAGTCACTACCCTGAAACCACTGTGTGGTTTGGAGCTTCCATTAGTGACTTTTTAATATAGGTGCCTGTGCTTTATGGCAGATTCTTTTTAATTGCAAGGTTGCTAATGATTGTGAGGAAGCCAGATGTGACATGCTCCACAGTTTTTACATAAGAAAATAAAATATTTACATTGTCTTCAAGTGTTAATTACCCATAAAATGTGTACAAAATATTTTAAAGCTGCTGCCATTTTTCATTCACCAATTGTTTCCAGTTAGTATAAATGTAAATTTCATTAGTATGTTGCAAATTGTTTTTAATTCTGTATGTGGGTTTTTTTTTGCCTTTTTTTGTTTGTTTTTTTCATCATGGAGCAAAAAGCAAGTCCAAAATAAATATTGATTTACATGTAAAACTGTGTGTATTTTTTTTTTTTTATGGTATGCTTGTTGGCTATATGGGTTCTAGCCATTACATAACCCTTTAGAAATCAACAAAACTTGTAATGTTTACAACAAATTTAGTTAACTCTAAAAATAATAATTGGTAGTCTATAGCCATTTTGTACAGGCATTTTGCTGACTGGGAGCTGTTCAACAATGTTGGGGCCTGTCAGTCTACAGCAGGGGTCTCAAATTGGTGGCCCTCCAGCTGTTGCAAAACTACAAATCCCATCATGCCTCTCCTGTGGGAGTCATGCTTGTAACTGTCAGCCTTGCAATGCCCCATGGCACTTGTAGTTTAGCAACAGCTGGAGGGCCGCCAATTTGAGACCCCTGGTCTACAGGCTACGGTCTGTAGCCTGTCAGTCTACAGACAGTTAACTTTTGCTCTTTTATAGTTTTAGTACAATAGCAATTTATGTTGGCAACATATTCTTTACCATAACTTCCAGAGAGCATTGAACTATTCACAGAATTCCCTGACTTAAAAGGACGTTACACTTTTATGTCCCTCCCATCAAACTCCATGTAGCTTGTTTGGCTTGGTTACATGAGACAAATTTAACCAGTTCCGGACCAGCCGCCGCAGTTATACTGAACCGATCAATCCCCAGGCCAATGATTTCTTGCCTGGACCTGGTGATCGCTCCTTATGAATGATATCCTTCCCCTGTCTGTGTAACTGTAAACACTGACAGGGGAAGTGATGTCATCTATCCTTGTTTCGGTCTTTTCATTCCAGACAGAGAGGAGAGAGCATCTGAAAGTGAGCTACACCAACACTACACTGACACCAGGTCATGTAGGCACATAATTTCACCCCCCAATTAACCCCTTCACCACCTGTCACTGTCACCCAGTACAGCAATCAGATTTTTTTTTGGTCGCTGTACTAATGTCATTAGTGATAAATATCAGTGTTAGGGTAATTAGTCTTAGGCCCAGATAGGTTTAACCCCTTGAGTACCTCCTGTCACCTGTGATCACAGTATAAGTGTCACGGGTGACTCAGTTTAGCTAGTTATTTTTTTTTTATAGCGTCAGGGCACCTGCTTTATTTTACCCAATAAAGGTTTAACCCCCCCCCCGATCACTCGGCGGGTTTTAGCGCCAGATAGGGTCTGCGTTGCCCCAGGCAGCGTCAGATTAGTGCCAGTACCGATAACACCCACGCACCATACAGGCCTCCCTTAGTAGTATAGTGTCTGAACAGATCGATATCTGAGCAGATCTATACTAGCGCCCCCAGCAGTTTAGGGTTCCCAAAAATGCAGTGTTAGCGGGATCAGCCCAGATACCTGCTAGCACCTGCGTTTAGCCCCTCCGCCCAGCCCAACCAGGTGCAGTATAAATCGCTCACTGTCAACTTACAAAACACATAACTGCAGCATTCGCATAGTCAGGCCTGATCCCTGCGAACGCTAACAGTTTTTTTTGGTAGCATAACAATCGGGAGCTTTTTTACCTGTGAGTTTCACTACTGTACCAGTAAATTTAGAGACCAAAATGTCAAATCGAAGGTACAGTAGTGAAGAGGCCTACACGTTTCTGAGCATGACAGATAGTGAAGAGGAAGTCACTCATCTGTCAGATTCAGGCTCAGAATACGAACCTGTAGACAGCTGCGGCACCCTGACAGATGGCTCTGACGACAGAGTTGTGGTCCCTGCCAAGGTCAGGCGTACCAAAACCCGATCTGCTGTCGTTGAGGTGCAAGAACCGCAGGGCTCTCGTATGGAGCAGAGAGCCAGTACTAGCGCCGCTATTCCTTCTGGTGAACTGGCAAGCACCAGCGGCCTAGTACATTCTGGTCGTACATCCAGCACTGCAGTACCACTTGGTGACGTGGTGAGTCACATAAGTGCAGTTCAAGCTGGCGAGGTGGCAAGCACGAGTAGTGTCCCACTGCCACCAAGAAGAAGACAAACACAGGCTCGTCAAGCCCATAGTGCCCTTCCTGCTGCATTCGCCAATCCTGATTGGGAATCTACCACTTCTGCAGCACCCGTACTTCCCCCAACCCAGAATTCAGGTGGAAACAGTTGATTTTACGTCACTTGATTTTTATTCGCTGTTTTTCACCGAAGATCTCTATAGATCTATTGTGGACCAAATCAATTTGTATGCTGGTCAATTCATCGCCGCTAATCCCCAGCTGACCAATTACGGTCCCCGAAATTTAAGACCTTCCTGGGCCTATCCATCCTCATGGGCATAGCTAAAAAAGAGTGAGTTGCGGTCTTATTGGTCCACTGACCCAATTCACCATATGCCCGTGTTCTCTGCCTCCATGACCAGGACATGATACGAGCAGATCTTGCGGTTCATGCACTTCAGTGACAATGAACTTTGTCGTCCTCGGGGGGGGGGGGGGCCCTGGATTTGATCGGCTCTACAAAATTCGGCCCCTCGTAAACCACTTCAACCAACGTTTTGCAGCCTTGTTTACTCCCCATCAAGTTGTCTGCGTTGATAAGTTCATGATTATGTTTTTTGCCCGCTTGTCTATCAAACAGTATCTTCCCAGCAAGCGTGCCAGATACGGGGTCAAGATGTATAAGCTCTGTGACAGGGCCACAGGCTATACATGTAGTTTATGAGGGAAAAGATAGTCGCGTAGAGCCAGAGAACTGCCTAGACTACATAGGGAGCGCTGGTAAGCTAGTGTAAGACTTGGTGTCACCCTTATTCGGAAAGGGGTACCACTTGTACGTGGACAATTATTACACAAGCGTGCCACTTTTTAGTCAACTTTTTGATTGTGGAATTGGCACATGTGGCACCATGCGATCTAATCGCTGGGGCTTCCCCCAATGGCTTGTAGAATCCTGAATTAGAAGGGGGGAGAGAGCCTGCTTGAAGTGATGCAACATTAATGCGGCACGGCCTTTATGGAGGGGCACCTAGCTTGGTGACATGAAGACTGTCAGGAAACTTAAAGCTAGTGACCCAATAAATGTACTGGGAGCCTCTCATGGGCAGAGCCACCTTAACAGCACGGGCTCTGAAGGTCCGGCACCATAAGCCGGACTTTCAGAGTGTATGTGCTGATGATGTCATCAGCTGCATGCACTCTGGATATCTCCAAAACGGTGCAAGTTTGGGAGATATTCACAGTACCTACAGGTAAGCCTTATAGTACAAGTGGTAGTACAGAGTTAAACACCACTCTTACAAATATTTTTATATTTTTTTTACAATGTTGAATTTTTTTTTAATCAAATTTTTAATTTAATAATTTAATTTTTTTTAACCATTTTTTTCACAACTCTGTTGGGGGGGGGGTCTTTGGTGAGATATCAGGGGTCTAAACAGACCCCCCGAAGTCTCACTTTTGAGACAGAGACAGGTACTGAGGACACAGATTCCCCAGTCTCTTTATCTGCAGCCTCAGTTGCACTGAAAATGAATGAACAGGAGACAGACTACTGCCCATTTATAAACTGAAGCATAGTGAACAGTTTACTATGCTCAGTTCTGAATGAATACAGTGAGTGATCAGTATCGATCACTCACTGGGGGTTATTTACGAAAGGCAAATCCACTTTGCACTGCAAGTGCACTTGGAAGTGCAGTCACTCTAAATCTAAGGGGTAGATCTGAAATGAGTGGAAGCTCTGCTGATTTAACCACTTAACCACAGCCCCGGAAGAACTTACCCCCTTCCTGGCCAGAGCACTTTTTGCGATTTGGCACTGTGACGCTTTAACTGACAATTGCGCGGTCGTGCGATGTGGCTGACAAACAATATTGACGTCCTTTTTTCCCAACAAATAGAGCTTTCTTTTGGTGGTATTTGATCACCCCTGCGGTTTTTATTTTTTGCGCTATAAACAAAAAAAAGAGCGACAATTGTGAAAAAAACACATTATTATTTACTTTTTGCTATAATAAATATCCCCCAAAAATATATAAAAAAAATGTTTTTCCTCAGTTTAGGCCGATACGTATTCTACATATTTTTGGTAAAAAAATTGTAATAAGCGATTTATTAATTGGTTTGCGCAAAAGTTATAGCGTTTACAAAATTGGGGATAGTTTTATGGCATTTTTATACATTTTATTTTTTACTAGTAATGGCGACGATCTGCGATTTTTATCGTGACTGCGACATTATGGCGGACACATCGGACATTTTTGACACATTTTTGGGACCATTGTCATTAATACAGCAATCGGTGCTATACAAATGCATTGATTTCTGTGTAAATGACACTGGCAGTGAAGGGGTTAACCACTAGGTGGCAGTGTAGAGTGTGATCTCTGCTCTGATCACAGGGAACAGAGATCAGTGACACTGTCACTAGGCAGAACGGGGAGATGCTTGTTTACATTAGCATCTCCCCCTTCTTCCTCTCCGTGAGACGATCGCAGGTATCCCCACAGCAATCGAGTCCGCAGGACCCGCAACCCGACTCATGGAGCTTGCCGCGGGCACGCACCGGCCGCCTCTTAATGTCTGTGGGGTGACCGGCTAGGGATGTTGGGAAGGTAGAGAATGAAAAGTGACCATGCAATAATGTCACTCAACTGGGGGGTAAGTCTAAGTGATGTCTGTCAGCTGGATGTATGAAGTAGCCTGGGGGTTATGCAAGCTGGGGGGAGGCAGGGACTGAGAAATATTTAGATAAAGATGTCTATAATAAAAAAAACGTCTGCGCTCATCTATTAATAGATACAACAATAAATAACACAATGGTACTGCTCAACGAGAACAACCTCTTCTTATAATAGTATGCAACCCCCAATCACTCTGTGTATGTCCAGATAATGTGAAGTTGTTTTATGACCATTCTTTTTCTAACCCTGTGTTATCCAAACTCTGTACAACCAAAAATTTTAACTCAACACATAAACTAAACATTCGATGGGGTTGATTTACTAAAGTGAAAAAGACTGTGCACTTTGCAAAGTTGCTGTTGCGCCAGAGCTTAGTAAATGAGCAGCAGCTCTGCTGACTTCCATCGTCCAATCGTGTGCAAACAAAAATGCTGTTTTTTTTTTATTTTTCTTACACGTGATTGGATATTCTCTGCAAAGTGCAGCCACCTCATTTACTAAGCTCTGGAGCAACTGCACTTGCAAAGTGCACAGTCTGTTTGTCTTTAGTAAATTAACCCCAATGGCTAAGTTCACATCTATGCATTGGGGGAATGCATGAAAAAGTGTATGCTTTCCCAACATGCACAGAAATGAGCTGCCCTATAATCAGATGCACAGCAGTTCTATTAATTGGTAATGGCACCCCCATGCATCTGCACCGAACTGGACTTTTTCATGGCTTTTCCATGTTGCTTGTGTATAGGGCAGCCCATTGAAATTAATGGGCTGCCCTACACGTGATATGTGAAAAACATGCCCATGCTTGGTTGCACATGTACCATAACTGTTAGCACATAAAAAATAACAATACTCCATAAACATAGATGGTTCTCTAATGATCATTGATTCATGGCTATCTGGATGGTACCACAACTCTTTGTGTTATGATATGTTTATAGTTTATGTGGTGAGTGTACACTTTTCATTGTACAGGGTGTGCCTAACACAGGGTTAAATGGAAAGGTCATAAATGAACTTCTCATTATCTGGGACATACACAGTGATGGGGGATGTTTCTGTAGATAGATAGTGCTTAGTATAAAGTGTAAAAAGGGGGGGAAACACTGCGTTAAAAGAGGAGTATCACAATGATATAGTGGAAATAAAGCAGCCGACACTCATACAAACAAAGTGAGCAGAATGTGATGGAAAAATAGTGTAGCGCTGAATGGTGGAGTATAAGTGTGTGAATACAATTACACATATAAAATAAGTGACAATGCACAATAAATAAATATAAAATGAAGTAAAAAAATGTGAACTTTAAAATATAGAGTCCAAGATCAGGCTCAAATAAGATGGATTTTAGTCCAAGATATCTAAAGAAGTCCAAATGGGATGGTCCGTATAAATATGGGAAATGAGTGGAACACTTTTCTTATGGAGTGGCCCAAGGAATGCGGCTGTGAAGCGGTAGGTATGGTATGAATAAACAGGTGCCTGTGGGTACATCAACATTCACTGGTAAAATAGAAGTTGGGTACTCTTACCGGATAGGTTGGACACACATGTCATACGACAGTGGGTCAATAGGGCTTGATAACCTGATGAGGCCAGGTCAGGCCTATAGGAGAGTGGTCGGATGGGTCCTGTTCGGTCCTATTCTATCCGGCTCCGAATCCCAAGGGGCGAATTCCAAATGGTGAATCCTGGTGTCACCGCTTGTAGACTCCGAATAGGTGGGTGCTCCGACCCGGGGTGTATCCAAGGAAGCAGCGAAAGTGGGGGGCTCGTGATGTGAGTATGGAATAAAAAGATAAAAAAGAGGCTCCGGATGGTGCAGATCAAAACAAACCAGTTGGTTTATTGGGGTGGTCAGATATAATAATAATATATGACACAAGAATTAAAAAAAGCTATCACAAAAATAAAATGGATGGTAGTATAAAAGCAATGTGGGGTACAGAGTATGCTGGCCCGACTAGTTTCGACCTCAGGGTCTTCGACAGGGGCATGCTGTGACCCCTCACATTGCTAACAAATAAATAGACTAGTGGAGCTTAGATCCGCCCCTAATGGGGGGGTGGGACAGGAAGTGAGCAAAAAAAATGGTTTATGCTGTTCAAGCCTCTCTTTGGATCTAGCCACACGGCCCTTAATGCCAGATTTTATGGTGTTGCCATTTTTACATTTTTAAATGCGGTGAAGTCTATGAAAAAATATATTCATTTTTTCTAAAAATTAATTTTTTCATAGATGTTGAGTAAAGTCAGGTACCGAAATCGGACTGTGGAGGGAATATACCAAAAGAATATTTTAATATGCCATTTGCCTATAAACTGCAAAATGCAGGTGGCTTTATTCAAATGAATGGGTGCATCATCCAGGGGATAAAGGTCATTGGAAGTGTGTGGTGGAACGTTTTGTGACACTATAACCCATCAAGTACATATGGTCAGACACTGCTCCTGTACATAGGAGCCGGATGTTACCTGAATGTTACTTCCGGGGTCACTGGGGTTGCGTCATCACCACCAGGATGGCCGTGATCTCTGAGGTGCCCATGGCTGTGTGGGTCATGTGACCGTAGTGACGTGTCACGTGACGTGCATCGTCCGGAGCGCCGTCCACGTTAGGGAATCCTCACTTCCTGGTTGCCGATCATGTGACCTCCCTGCGTCAGCGGCTCACATGATCACTACAGCGGCCGTAATACGATCGCACGCTCCGCTGTAATGCAGGGCGGCGTCGCCACGGTTACGCTGTGTGTCTGTGTCCCCATAGTAGACTTTTGAGGCTGAGATTATGGAAAAAAACGCAAAGTATAGACTAGGGGGGAAAACGCCTGATAAACAACATACAATGAATATAAAACATGAATATGGGTCAAATGATAAAAACAATCAAATCTCAATGAGAATAAAATCCTATTCATGTTAAATGAAGATAATGAAAAAAGATTTGGATTATCCCCATTACAGAAATATTGGAGATATAAAGAATGTATAATGTACAGAAATAAGATCTAGTGATTAGGATGAAAATGGAAGGTACTATGCTGCGACTGAAGATGGCTCTGAGTCTAAAAAGTCGGATGCGACTCTGCTGCGATTAGGAGTGAACTTTAATCTAAAATTCGCAGCATGTGTGAGAAGAAGGATGGGGATGAATAAATATGTGAATGGTATGGTGAGAATGGTGAATGGTAGGTGTTCAGTGACTATGCTGCGACTGAAGATGGCTCTGAGTCTAAAAAGTCGGATGCGACTCTGCTGCGATTAGGAGTGAACTTTAATCTAAAATTTGCAGCATGTGTGAGAAGAAGGATGGGGATGAATAAATATGTGAACGGTATGGTGAGAATGGTGAGTGGTAGGTGTTCAGCGACTGTGCTGCGACTGAAGATGGCTCTGAGTCTAAAAAGTCGGATGCGACTCTGCTGCGATTAGGAGTGAACTTTAATCTAAAATTCGCAGCATGTGTGAGAAGGATGGGGATGAATAAATATGTGAATGGTAGGTGTTCAGCGACTATGCTGCGACTGAAGATGGCTCTGAGTCTAAAAATCGCAGCGATAATGAGTTTCTAATATTTGAAACTATAACAGTGGTTGTGACAGAGATAGGCTATAGCTACTGAGAGAGAAGGTGGAACGGGTGTGTTTATGCTCGATTAATGAAACAATTAATATCCCAGTCTGTATTCATGCCATAAGGCGAATAGCACTTGAGCTCATGGATCCAGAAGGTTTCTAGACGCGAGACACCTCGTAAGCATGAGTCCCCTCTCCAATTGGGTACAAATCTATCAATTATTTGGAACTGAGTGCCAGTAGGATCCTTGGCATGGTGCTCCAAATAATGTCGGGGAACGGTGTGTTTATCACATCCCTTTTTAATTTTTGCCAAGTGCTCATTGACCCTAATCGAGAAATTTCTGATGGTACGTCCCACGTACTGTTTTTTACATGGACACGTAATAAGGTATACTATGTATTTAGTTACACAGGTAGTGAAATGTTTCATGGGGTATACTTGTAAAGTAATGGTGGATGTAAAAGTATCAATTCTTCTCCTCCCCAAGGCATTATGTAAGCAGACATTACATTTTCTGCATGGAAAGAAGCCCTTGCATTCTGGGAAGAAAGAAGTAAGTTTAGGGGCATCTATGGTGTTAGGGGCAATGTCTCCCTGAATGGAGCGTGCCCCCCGGAAGATGACTCCAGCTCGTTCCGGGATAATGGTTCCTAAGATTTTGTCGCTGCGAAGTACTTTCCAATGTTTGTTAAGTATCTTTTTAATTTCATTGTGTTGGGTGGAGAAGGTGGTGAAGAAAGACCATTTGAACTTCTCATCTCTGGTGGTTTTTGGTTTAGTCTCTAACAGGGAGGTTCTGTCGATCTGGGATGCTGCTTGGATATCAGCATCTAAGTCTGATGATCTGTATCCTTTATCGACAAATCTCTGTCTGAGGATATTAGATTGGTGCTTGAAATCACTGTCGTTGGTGCAATTCCGGCGCAACCGAAGGAATTGGCCACGAGGAACAGATTTCAGCCATTGATAGTGGTGGCAGCTATCAACTGGAATGTAGCCATTCCTGTCTGTCGGCTTAAAGAAGGTTTTGAACTCTAAACGTTTGTTAATGGCTGTGATTTCTAAGTCAAGGAAATGGATGTTGGTGGTACTTGCTTCATAGCTCAAAATTATGCCACGGTTGTTCGTGTTGAGGGTGGACATAAAGGAGTCGAGGGAGGTTCTGCATCCCTTCCACAGGAGGAGGATGTCGTCTATATATCTGGCCCACAGCACCAATTCAGGCCTGTTTAGGGCATAGACGACATCCTCCTCCCATTGGGCCATGAAAAGGTTGGCCAGGCTAGGGGCATATTTGGCCCCCATGGCTACACCTTTGGTCTGAGAAAAGAAGGAGCCCTGGAACCAAAAATAATTATGCCCTGTGGCAAACTTAAGCAGTTCCATAATGAAGGTTCTGTGTATGGGGGGGAGTGTCGAATCCCTGGATAAATAGTATTCAACTGCATTGAGACCTAAATCGTGTGGAATACAGGTATAGAGAGCAGAAACATCTGCAGTGACCAAGATAAGGTCAAGTATAAAGTGTACCTGCTTAGGAGATGTCTGTCAGCTGGGAGGGGGGCTGCAATCTCTGCTGGCTCCAACACACACAGTTACCTGCTATTTCAACCCTCCTTGTCACCCTACTTAACCCTTCACATGTTCCCACAGAAATTTCCTCCTGACATGAAATTTTGTAGCGTGTGCAGCTTACCTCCAGGACAACTTTCCTCACTCGCTCACCTCCCTCCCTGCATATAGCATGCAGTAGTCGGCAGTAGCTATGCTCCTCCTCCGGGTTCTCCCATCACACTGCACTGAAGGGGGGAATCGGACTGAGTGGAACACAGAGCGAGTGTGCAGGAGAACACTGAGGGGTGAGACAGAAATAAGACTCTGAACATCTAAATACATACACTGCCGGGCAGTATATGTATTTACAGGCAATGACACTGCTACTGACAAACCCCAGGATGGAGCTGTAACGGAACACCTTCTTACAGAGTGTGACTGTCCCTACTGGCCATGGGGGCCCTCGGTCGGTGCCCGAGTGCCCTAATGGTCAGTCCGCCCCTGTGTGGGACCTTATATAGACAAGTGTGTGTGCCTTTCCAAATCATGCCCCATCATCAAGTTGTAGAAACATCTCAAGGATGTTCAGTGGACACATGATGCTCCTGAGCTCAGCCATGGCCAAAGCTTTGAGAATGACACAAATATTCATTTTCACAAAGTCTGCTGCCTCAGTTTTTATGGTGGCAATTTGCATATACTTCAGAATGTTATAAAGAGTGATCAGATGAATTGCAATTAATTGCAAAGTCCATCTTTGCCATGAAAATGAATTTAATCCCAAAAAAACATTTCCACTGCATTTGTGAAGAAGGCCAGGACACCCAAGAAAATCCAGCAAGTGTCAGGACCGTCTCCTACAGTTGATTCAGCTGAGGGATCGGGGCACCACCAGTGCAGAGCTTGCTCTGGAATGACAGCAGGCAGGTGTGAGTGCATCTGTACGTACAGTGAGGCAAGGACTTTTGGAAGATGGCCTGGTGTCAAGAAGGGCATCAAAGAAGCCACTTCTCTCCAGGAAAAACATCAAGGACAGACTGATATTCTGCAAAAGGTACAGGGATCGGAGTGCTGAGGACTGGGGTAAAGTAATTTTCTCTAAAGAATCCCCTTTCTGATTGTTTGGGGCATCCAGAAAAAAAAACCTTGTCCGGAGAAGAAAAGGTAAGTGCTACCATCAGTCCTGTGTCATGCCAACAGTAAAGCATCCTTAGACCATTCATGTGTGGGGTTGCTTCTCGGCCAAAAGAGTGGGCTCACTCACAGTTTTGCTTAGGAACACAGCCATGGTTAAAGAATGGTACAAAAACATCCTCCGATAGAAACTTCTTCCAACCATTCAAGAACAATTTGGTGACGGACAATGCCTTTTCCAGCAAAAGTGATGACTAAAGCCTCATACACATGGTTCGATTGTTGAACAACAGAGCGCCTGATTTTTGTGCAGGATTTTGTCTAGCATACTAACTATCCGCAAAATTGTAATTCGACAAACACGAACGTAGTGACGCACTATGAGAGTATAAAGAGGAAGTTGATTTCTCAAGCGCCACCCTTTGGGCCCCTTCTGCAAATTTCATGTTAGTAGAAGTTTGGTGAGCAGTGATTCACACTTTTTTGTTAAGTTATTTTTTTTTTTTAATAGAAGAATGTTAAGTTATTTTTATTTGGATGGCAGATAGCATCTCTAATTTGATATCTGTTGTTTTTTTCCTGCACAATAAAAAAAATAGTGTAGAATAATAATTGGCTTGGGGAACAAAACATCTACATTTTGGGTCTATGGCCAGGAAACTCCCCAGACCTTAATCCCATCGAGAACTTGTGGTCAATCCTCAAGAGGTCCGGTGCGTCTCCATTCACTGTTTCAGGTCCGATTTCAGCCCAAATTTTTGGCTGAATTCGGACCTGAAACGGACCAAAAGGCGCACAGGACTCCTGTGCAATTCACGCCGGAGCTGCTCCAGAGGTGTGTGAACCAGCTCCATAGAGGCCCATAGGGGAAACCTGCATTCAATTCGCAATACCCAGCCTGAAGCAGCAGAAAATGTATACTTGTGTCATTCTCAAAACTTTAGGCCATGGCTGTACATGTGATTTTTTTTGTTTTTTAATTTTAATAAATTTGCAAAGATTTTAAACAAACTTCTTTCACATTGTCATTATGGGGTATTGTTTATAGAATGTTGAGGAAAATAATGAATTGAATCCATTTAGGCTGTAACACAACAAAATGTGGAAAAAGTGAAGCGCTGTGAATACTTTTTCCGGATACAGTGCATCTGGAAAGTATTCACAGCGCTTCACTTTTTCCACATTTTGTTGTGTTACAGCCTAAATGGATTAAATTAATTATTTTCCACAAAATTCTATAAGCAATACCCCATAATGACAACGTGAAAGAAGTTTGTTTAAAATCTTTGCAAATCTATTAAAAATTAAAAACAAAAAAATCACAAGTTTTCTATTTGTTTTGGTTTTTTTCTGTTAGTTGAACTTCTGTTAGTTTCAACCTATGAAAAAAATGGCTGGAGTTAGCCTTTAAGTGACATTTGTACCTAAAAGAAGCTAATGTGGCTGAATACATGGCTTAGCTATTATTTAGAGGAGCTTGCTTGCATCTGTAAAGGTGGGAGGACACTGTTCAACTACTAAGTCTTCCAATGCCAGATGCTGTTGGGTTCTCTGGGAAACTGGGCAGGTGTTAAAAAGGCCACCTCAGCAGTATTCCTCAGTCACAGAGTCATGATGGAAGCAGGATCAAGGAATGTCTTTTCCTGCTGTCTTTTC
Organism: Lithobates sylvaticus; assembly: GCA_028564925.1. Lineage (NCBI taxonomy): Eukaryota > Metazoa > Chordata > Amphibia > Anura > Ranidae > Lithobates > Lithobates sylvaticus. The sequence goes on along the minus strand of CM053028.1, from coordinate 173,233,320 downwards.
CTGCTGTTCTTTCTTGTGCCGTGGAGTGTTGTCAAAGCACGACCAGATGAGCAAGGGACATCTATTAAGAACAACTTTCCTACCAATGCATTTCATAATAAGACAATCATCACTGACCACCAGTAAGTTTGACAATAGGGGGGGGTTCTGTATGGAAACCATTTCTTTACAAAGATGTCGCAGTTGGCTGCTCGGGATTCCGGGCACATGGGTTTTACACTGTAAACTTGTTGCAGAGACTTTGCTAAAAGATGGGTGAGCCTGATTCTTGTCCAGTTGTGTCACCAATTTATTTGATACATTTATTGATACACAAACTATTTCAAATTCATTTTTGTTTACAATTCAGCAAATCATAGCTATACAACTTAATATTGGAGATTTTGGAATTTTAGAAGTCATACAGCCTTGTATAGAACAAATTCTAGTTAATAAACACACACACATTTATAGTTTGCAATTCCTAATACTTGGTAGTATCAGCTTTGGGTGTACATTGCATTGTAGCATTTGTTGGTGCACATCTGGTTCCCCAAATTTTTGCCTATTCTCAAAAAATCGCTTTTTCGCTGTCAGATTTGTGGGGACTTGGGATGAACAGTTCTTAAGCATTGAAACATGGGGGAGATTTGCTAAAGCTGGAGCAAATAGAATCTAGTGCAGCTGTGCATAGCAACCAGTCAGCTTCTAGGTTTTATTGTCAAAGCTTAAGTGAACAAGCTGAAGTTAGAAGCTGATTGGTTACTATGCACAGCTGCACTAGATTCTATTCTGTGTGCTCCAGTTTTAGTAAATCTCCCCCATATTGTCACTTCGATTGAGGTTTGGACTTTGAATGGCAAAACCACAGACTTTGTTAAAAGCAAACCTGCACATAAGTATGCAAGGTTACAATTTTCAACCTCACCTTCTGGAGATTCTATTTCCCTGGCTGTTTGCAGAAATATATTTAAGGGTTGTAAAGCATGCAATAAATATGAATATATATATATGTTTTTGTATTCAAATAACTAAAGTGTTTATGAAAAAATACCAACTTATTACAAAAATGTGACATGAAACAAAATGTCAATAATAATGTGAAAGGCAGATATTCAGGTTAGTGCACCCATGTTTGCCCAAGGGAGGTTCTAATCAATGACACTTAATCTGGAATGTCAGATTTTTAATTTAATGAATTAGAGGTAGTTGCAAATGCATGTACTTACATTTTTAACATAACTTATTTGTATTTTAGTTCATTTAAATTATGAAAATTAATATGCCATGTCAGGTTTATATGTAATTTGTTTACATATCACCTTTATCTGTAGGTACTGTTAAATGAAGATATAATGTTTGCCTGTTGAGGCAACTACTGTATTTTTTATTGGGTGCATCTACTCAAGTTGCTTTATCCAAAAGAAGAGGCATAGCATAATCCACCGTTTACTGTTTTGTGATATGTAATTTATACTTGAAATTGATTTTATACATCAGTTATTTGTATGCAATAATACTTGCTATATTAGTAAAGTACTGGTCATACCTACCTAAATGTCCCAATTACCAGAATATCATTACAGTGAAAAAAAATATTTTCATGTGCAAGGTCCATAAAGACATGGATGAGCGAGTTTGGGGTGGAGAAACTTGACTGGCCACCATAAAGTCTTGACCTCAATCCGATAGAACACCTTTGGGATGAATTAGAGCGTAGACTGCGAGCCAGGCATTCTCGTCCAACATCAGTGCCCGACCTCACAAAGGCAAGCATTCCCATTGACACACTCCTAAACCTTGTGGACAGCTTTCCCAGAAGAATTGAAGCTGTTATAGCTGCAAAGTTTGGGCCAACTCAATATTGAGCCCTACAGACTAAGACTGGAATGCCATTAAAGTTATTTATTATATATACTGCATCACGGATGAGGGACTTCTGTGGCATTGCATATATGTACTAACGATCGTAAGCCAACAGGACTGGCACCAAATCACATGATAATGGTGATTGACAATCAATCATAGTGCTCACTACCTTTAAAACCTCTAAAGCTGGGTTCACACCGCAGCACAGAGTGGCTCACAGCAGGGGTCAACTGCGTCCACATTCACTGTTTAAGGTCAGATTTCAGCCTGAATTTTGGGCTGAATTCGGATCTGAAATGGACCAGAAAACGCATGGGACTCTTGTGCAATTCGCACCGGAGCCGCTCCGGAGATGTGTGAACCGGCTCCATTGAGAGCTGGTCACAATCTCCTTACATACGAATTGAATGCGGTGAAACACGCATCCAATTCCCACTGGTGTGAACCCAGCCTAAATGGTGAAAAAGATACATTGAGGGTCATTTACCAGAGCTGGAACACACAGAATCTGGAGCAGCTGTGCATAGTAACCAAAAAGCTTCTAACTTTAGCTTGTTCAGTTAGGCTTTGAAATTGAAAGCTAGATGTTGATTGGTTGCCATCTAGATTTTGTCTGTTTCAGACTGAACCTGGCTATAGATTGTTGTTTTTTTTTCCATTTAGCCAGGGGGCTGAATGAAAAAAAGGAACAGATTCCTCCATCTACACAAGCGAGGAGTACCCTCCTTACTTATGTACAAGCAACAAATAATTTACACATATGTGGTATCACCACAAACATCAGTAGAAGGAACATTTATTTGTTTTTTTTTCTCAGTGGTGGGTCATGGTAATAAAATAAAAATATAGTTACATTTTAAAAAAAATATTAGACTACTGTCTAAATTGCTCTTAATGGTCAAGCTGACTTGTTTCCCTCTTCAACTCAACTGTCCTTTTACCTCTAAGACAAGATCTTTGGGTATAATATTCCACGCTTGTCCATCTTACCTTGTTACTGGTCTGGTTCTTCAGAGGGAAAGTTTAGTCGCCCTGGCTGTACCTCTAAAAGGATCTCTAGACCAGTGTTTCTCAACTCCAGCCCTCAAGGTGCCCCAACAGGTCATGTTTTCAGGATTTCCCTCAGATGAAACAGCTGTGGTAATTACTAAGGCAGTGAAACTGATCAAATCACCTGTGCAAAATAATGGAAAGTCTGAAAACATGACCTGTTGGGGCGCCTTGAGGACTGGAGTTGAGAAACACTGCTCTAGACTAATGTGATCCAGCACACCAAGCACTGATTAAGTTTACAACAGAGGTGGGGTGAGATTTGTCCCATGTGTAGCTGCTTCTGTGCCGATTCTTACCTTTTATTGCTTCCTGGATGTCTTACAGATTGGCCTGGATATTGGGCTGAGCATCAGCTCTATTAAAGTGCAGGTCTCTGGAATCTTGACTATAGACAATGTCAGATAGTTGAAACATTTCTTCCAATTCTTTAAAGGGGTTTTGCTTCTTAGACCTCAGAGAAAACAACTTGTGCTGGACTTCCTTGTCAGCTCCAGATTTGATGACTCTTAATCCAGTTTGATTAAGGATTTATCCATCAAGACCAGCCTTCTATTTGCTATTGCCTCAGCCAAAACAGTTTCCAAGATTGGGGCCTCGGGTTACAAGCAACAGTTTTTTACCTTCTATCTAGCCTAGGAAGTTTTTTATTTCCATGCAGGGATCCAATGCGAAAGTGGCTTTAATGTTTCACAAGAACCAATAGATTATTCTCCCTTCATTCAGGATGACTGAGAATGATCAGATCCATCTGCTGGGCATTGGCAGGATGCTACATGCTTACTCACAAGCTACAGCTTCATTTAGAGATTCAGTCCTTCTTTTTGTTACTTTCTCTGGTAAGAAGCAAGCATAGTCCAAACCAATCACTGCATGGGTCCTGTTGGCTATCCAACTGACTTATAAGGCAAAAGGCCTGGCTCCTCCTGAGGTGGTGAAAGCACACTCACAGCAAGGGTTGTTTCAACCTAATTGGTGCTAGAAGTAATTGTGATGAGATGATTAATATCATTTTGGCTCACAATATCACATCAGTTTTAATCACAGCTATTTGCTGACAGAAACTTTAAAGCCAAAAATTAACTTTCAGCATCTTACTCTTGGTTGTGGGGAGTTATTCTGTATTCTGCCATGGTGTTAGCACGGAAAATTGAAAAGTCATTATCAAATACTTACCATAATATTCCTTTCCTGACTTAACCACTTGAGCCCCCGGAAAAAATTGTCCCCTAATGACATGGGAGCACTTCCACACGAGTGCCCCCATGGAATGCGCCTCTCCGTGGGGACACTTGATGCAGAGGAGGGGCCAGGAGCGCTGCCGGGGGACCCCAGAAAAGGAGGATCGGGGCGGCTCTGTGCAAAACCCTTGCACAGAGGAGACAAGTATATAACATGTTTGTTATTTAAGAAAAAACATTTACAATCATTTTAACTCCATGGAAGTATAGTAGTTGTTAAGTAGACTAGTCATAACATGTTGGGCCTCAGTTAATTTTAAATTTATGATGGGAGTGAGGTCCTATGAAGTTGAGCAAGGGTGGAAACCAAATCATATGCTGCCATGGTGTTAAATTGGGTAAGGAAAATTTTTGTATTTGATAGGGAATTTTCCTTTTTTAGATGCTCTTCAGGGTCTGGCATTGGGGTCTATAGCTCTCCCCCCCTTCCCCCTCCACTTCCTGCACCTCAGACACAGTTTCTACCCTGAAACTGTATGCATGTGAAGTTAATGGAGTAATGAGGAGTTTTAGTGAGGTCTCGATTAAATCATGTCTTGCAGTTTTGAGAGAGATGATGTCTTATTGTGGCTAATGGAATATTTTAATCTTTGTAAAGTAGACAGATATCCCTGTATTCTTTGATGATTGTCATGGATTTTCCTGAGTAATATGCATCCTTGCAAATGTCTCATGTTTTCAAGATAATAATTTCCCCTTGAGCACACTGCTTCCTGTTGTACTACAAGCTGAAGCCCGTGTGAAAAAGGCCTAAAACGTATAAACCTTTCATATATATGCTACATAACTGCCCATGTTGCTCTTTATTCAAAATCCTTCTATTGCTAGCCTACGACATTTCAATAATTCTACATAATTTTCCTCATAAGTAATAATGGATACATTACTTTTTGTTTCACCAACTCCGTCATCAGTATCTAGATTGTGAAATCTGAGGGCAATAATGATCCTTTATATCTCTTTGAATATGTCCCATTCACAATATACTTTTTCCTCTGCCATGGATTAAAAAAATGCGATTTTATGACTTATAGCTACAGGGCAGGCAGGGCATTAGAAACTCATTGCTTTTCCTTGGTGAATTATTTTTAATGATGTACGAATAATACTAATGATAATCTACTCTGTACCTGTCTAGTCATTTAGAAGATGAGTTAAGGCACGAGATGGGAGAAGTTGATTTAGATAAAGCCTCAGAAGATGAACTTGAATTCTATTACTTCACGTAAGTGTGATTTATTGTTATAAGTGATACTAAAGGCATTGGCAATGTTACATGAATAGGAATGGATTTTTTTTTAAATGCATGTAATGGTATCTAAGCATTCAAAAAGTAATTAGATATTACATACTGTACATACAGTATCTGGTTTAACTAGTAACGGTCCCATTCAAATGGACTTGTTCTCTACCATTAAAGGCATTTTGCTACTTGGCTTCCTCAGCTCACAAGAGCATCAGAAACATACCCCAGCATTTATAACCACATAGGTAACGGTCACCTCAATCCAGATATCATGGTATAGGGTACCTACCATGTGACGTATCATTCCCAGCAGGAGTCCTGTCGTAGTTAGTCAGGTTGGGGGAAAAAAAAGACACAAGTCCATCCAGTTCAACCTATGTTGGCCCATCTTCTTCTGATTTATAAAGAATCAATAGCCACAGGAACAGATTTTTTTTTAATTTTCACCCTGCATACCCCATGTCTATTACCAGAATCAGTGTTTTCACTAGGCCAGCACATAACACTTTTTCTTTTAACCATTCCTTAGTGGATTTGCTAGTGTGATTAAGATAATTATTGTGTTACATAGTAGGTGAGGTTGAAAAAAGACAAGTCCAATCTGTTTGTGTGCATTTATGTCAGTATTACATTGTATATCCCTGTGTTGTGGTTGTTCGGGTGCCTATTTAATAGTTTTTGGAAATTATCGATCCCCCCCCTGCTGAAACCACCGCCTGTGGAAGAGAATTCCACATCCTTACCGGTCTTACAGTAAAGAACCCTCTACGCCAGGGGTCTCAAAGTACCGGCCCGCGGAGCAGTTACATTTGGCCCGCAGGACTGATGCATACTGATACATTTCCTGGCAACGGCCGCCTGCTTACAATGTTTTTTTTTGTCTTCCTGGTGTACTCGGAGTAAGTCAGGCTAGCTGACGTCGGTGACATCCCGTGACGTCCGCCGCTGTTGTTTCTGGGAGTTGTAGTCCACGGCTGTGCGCTCAAGCTCCCTGCACCCGGCGGGTGGCGTCTGGTGAGCAGCGAGCGCAGCCAGCCTAAATACAGCCATTGGCATTGCTATGGGGGTGCGGGAGGGTCTGGGGGTGTGGCTGCCTCCTCAACTCCTCCCACAGACTCCTTCACTATGGATGATGCTGCAGCTGAAGCAGATAGAGGCTAGGACAGACATAGCAGCCCCGCCCACCCGCCTGGGTCTTCATCTGCAGGAATGAGGCATGCTATGTAAGTTTACTCTGCACACTGTCACTACATAGAGTTCTAAGATGCCCCAACCTACCCTGTATCACTCCAACCTACCCTGTATCACCCCAACCTGCCCTGTACCACCCAAACTACCCTGTGCCACCCCAACCTACCCTGTGTCACCCCCAACCTGCGCTGTACCACCCCAATCTGCCCTGTACCACCCCAACCTACCCTGTACCACCCCAACCTACCCTGTATCACCCCAACCTACCCTGTGCCACCCAACCTGCCCTGTGTCACCCCCAACCTGCCCTGTACCACCCCAACCTGCCCTGTGTGACCCCCACCCTGCCCTGTACCAAACCAGCCAACACTGCCACCCCAGCCTACACTGTGCCACCCCAGCCTGCCCTGTACCACCCAACCTGCCCTGTGCCACCCCAACCTGCCCTGTACCACCCCAACCTACACTGTGCCACCCCAACCTGCCCTATGCCACACCAACCTACCCTGTGCCACCCCAACATGCCCTATACCACCTTAACCTGCCCTATACCACCCCAACCTGCCACTATACCACCCTATACTACCCTAACCTGCCACTATACCCTCAGGGGCTGGTTTGGTGTGCGCCTTATGACTGTGTACTGCCTGAATGGTGCTATGCAGCCTAGACAGGGGGGGTGACACCATGTTTTACCGGTTACAGGTGACCCCAACCCTAGTGACTCCACTGACTACAGCCAAACTACAACTCCCAGTGGGATCTTCTTGGACACCGTCGTGGCTGAGTCTGACTCACTGGCTCGGCGTGCAAGGAGGAGGACCTGTCCTGCTGAGGGGATTGTATAGAGCTGTGTCAATAAAAAATAAAAATAAAAATGCAATAATAATAAAAAATGGTTATATAACCCAAATGACAATTATTAAGAAATGGTCTATGGCCACGGAGGAGCTCATAGAAAACAACCTGAAAAGATTACATGTATGGTATAACTCAATTAGATCCTAAAGAGTCCAATAAAAAATCCCTATGTTCTCTGCACCAAATCTCATTAAGTCCAGAGTTCTGACTTCCAGTTGTATTGATCAAAATTGAAGGAAGAAAAAACACCACAGTGACTATCTTGCGTTCTCAAACTGTGACATGCAAGGTTGTTGGACCCGACCACCAGATACAATGAGCGCTTACCAGATGGCCAGGTTAATGGGGCACAGAAACTGTAAATAGGCGGCTTTCTAGGCGAATAACAGCTGGTGTGACTGGTCAACCTGGGAGCGATCATCCAAAAAGACAAGATCCCTCTGCACTGTCCACTCCACCAAGAAATATCCTGCTGTTTGCTCCTCTTGCTGCCACTTCCAGCGATGTCTTCTCCTCCTCATCGCTGGAAGTGGCAGCAGAGGAGCAAACAGCAGGATATTTCTTGGTGGAGTGGACAGTGCAGAGGGATCTTGTCTTTTTGGATGATCGCTCCCAGGTTGACCAGTTGGCTCCCAGCAGCTGCTGGCTGCGAATCTGTGAGGTCCTGCTGGACCCTGTCCAGTGACCTGTGGGTCCTGCTTGCAATGGCCTACAGACCAGCAGGACCCATAGGTCAGTGGCCAGCAGGATCCACAGGTCCACAGCCAGCTTGTGGGTCCTGCTGGGAGCTGGCTGCAGAACTGTGGGTCCTGCTGGACGCTGCAGAGAAAACACTGCCAAGCATCTGGCAGTAAGCAGTGACTGGCAGCAAGCACTAACTACCACTATATATACTAGTTTAATGTTCTTTTTGAAGCTTGAAAATTTTGCATGTGGCCCCCATGGGATATGAAAATTCGTCATGTGGCCCTCAGGTAATTTGAGTTTGAGACCCCTGCTCTACGCAGTTTAAGGTTAAACCGCTTCTCATCTAATTTTAGTGAATGGCCACGTGTTTTTTTTTTTTAATTCCCTTTCGAAGAAAAAGTTTTATTAAAATTGTTAAAATATTTATTTCTGGTTCAACTTCAACTTTTTGGATAGATGGCCCCACATTCTCATTCAGCACACACATTATGATGCAGAATTCGTAGCTGACATGATTGCAAGCTACCTAGGGCCTGAAACAGCAAACTATAACATTCCCACCATTACGCTTCCCAGTTGGTATGAGGTTCTTCTGTCTTCAGTTTGAGGCAAACATGTCTAATACTGTCAACCAACAACTATCTTTGATCCATCAGTGCACTGCCAAGGACTTCCAATTTAAAAAAAAACACTTAGATGGGCACCTTAGCAAACGCAATATACAGTCTCTCACACACACATACGTTGAACAAGATGGACTTATTAAAGACTTGTTAAACCTTACAAACTGTGAAACTAAGAAGAGCATGCAACCCCTTTCTTGCTTGAGAAATGCCTCTTTGAATATTCATAGTTGTTATGACAGTATGGGGCTGGTGAATTTTTTACATCAGCTATTGATTCCATACACCCAAAACTGGCAGGTACCATTTAAGGGACAACAAATGGGGAAGGGGGGGGGGGGCAGATCTTGGCAGTATAGTTCTAAGCACTTAAGCCCCGTACTGACGGGCCGGATATTGGGCAGTACTGGCCATTTCAATAGAAACCAGACAACATTCGGCCTGTGTGTACAGCAGCCGGTCCGGTTTCTCTCAAAGGGACAAGACCGAAAAAGGTCTGCCGATCAGCACTGGCTGAGAGCGCTGACCGTTGGGTTCGGGGGTGCTGTCCCCAAGTCAGAACACAATACCTCAGTGGGGAGATTGCTGTACTAACATTGGATTGTTCGTACAGTGGCTCTTCAGTTTGTTTTATTGATCAGGCCTTTAGGTTAAACAAAAAAAAAACTACTAGTGTGAAAGTAGCACAGTGGTGTAGTGGTTAGCACTCTCACCTAGCAGTAAGAAGGGTTCTAATCCCAACCACGACACTACCTGCCTGGAGTTTGCATGTTCTCCCTGTGCCTGCGTGGGGTTCCTCCGGGTACTCCGGTTTCCTCCCACAATCCAAAGACATGCAGGTAGGTTAATTGGCTTCTGTCCAAAAATTGTCCCTAGTATATGAATGGGGACCTTGGATTGTGGGCTACTTGAGGGTAGCGACCGATGTGAGTGTGCTATGTACAGGGATAGGGACAATTGTAGACACTCACTCAGGTTGAACTGGATGGACTGATGTCATTATTCAAAGATGCTTTAGCAGCCATAGCCTTTTTTATTTCTCTGCTGTTAAATTCAAATTAGGATGTGTAATTCTCTTATTTTTATCTTCTGAAGGGTGCATGACTTTGATCACAATAAACTTCTAGATGGGCTGGAGATTATGGCAGCATTGCATGATTCCCTTGATGAATACCTAGGCAATGCATTTACGAAGGATGAAAAAATTAAGCACTACATTGGTATGTTACTCTATTTCTGTAATGGTGATAAAATTACTTATGCAAAGAGCTACTAAGCATTAAGAGTATTATTAAAACATTATATTCACAGGGCAGTCCTAAAGTGATTGCAAAGTCAGAAGGTTTTTTTTTTTTTTTATCTTAATGCATTCTATGCAGAAGCTGCCCCACCCTCTAAGACCCCATACACACTTAGATTTTCTGAAGATTTTTGTCTTCAGGTTTAAACCTTAAGAGTCTCAATTTGTATGCAATCAGGCAGGCATTATATGGTTTTGTTAAATCTTAAGAAAATGCAATAGTGTGTATGGGAAGTGTGGGTGAATAGCTGCGCCACCCCAAAAAGTGAAACCAATAAATATAGCTGCCAACATACAACAATATGACCAATTGTACTCAAATATATAAAGACAAAAAATGTAGCGCTAAATAAAACGTGTGAGAACACTCATTCCGGGCGAGACTATAAAATCACGGCCATTACTGTGTGTTCTAGTATAATGTGAAAAAAGTGAAAAACTTTAATCAGGTGAACATTTATGTGGAAACATAAAATAATTGGCAAACAAATCCTATCTCAATCAGATATATATAGTGGGAACGGCCACGTCAATCTGTCCTCATAAAAGGGGATAGTGACGCTGGTATATTCACTAAATAAAATATACTGATTCACGGAAGATGAGATTAAGTGTGTGCAATCAAATATGGGCCATATAGCCAAAAGTAAGGGTCAGACCCCCCAACACTGGCAATAATGGCAACCTAGATGCTAATTATGTGCTAGAAAAAGGAAAATTAGGATGATCTCACCCCAATCTTTATAGAGATGATGCCATCTCCTCAGGTATAAACAATGAGTGATATGAAAGACTAAGATTAGTGAAATAATGCACAAGTGTTCATACTGTGGTGTAAGGTAATATCATGTAAACATAAGAGATCACACTTTGTAGTCACATAGAACACAGATGAAGATATCAAAAACTGTGCAGGGACGCACCATGAATAGGGGTGTCTATGAGGTCATACCATTTGCCCACATCAAGCATATAAATGAATATATATGAAGCTGTGAATAGCCATACTTAAATTAAGGGCATCTATGAACAAAATATCACTAACAATTTCAACAAGCATTAATTATGTTGTATGTAAAGTCCATAATCAATCTGATATCGGGTGATATTCTTAAAAGAAAGCTTGGAACCAATATCCTCTTGATGTTGGATTCAGTTGCAAACCAGTAGAAGTAAGGGAATACGGTACGCTTACCACATCAGGTGGACCCTCTAACCGGTGGTTGGGGGTCAATCGGGCTCGATATCCTCAGGCTTACGCCTATGTCGGATTGATGTTTAGAGTGGAGCTCACCAAAGATGTCAATCCACACTCACCAGACACCAGTGGTTCACCAGGACGTATTCACCAGTCAGACTTCCACAGGACGTGCACGGATCAAACTCGACACGTAGTAGTATATGGATAAAGAAAAAAAGAAGAAAGAGGGCCTCCTCATAGTGTAAGAAAGTCCAGGTTAGGACTCCATTTAATAAAAAAATTTGCTTCCGGAATACATAACAATAAAAAAATTGTAGTATTAAAAACAAATCCAATGACTTAGGGCGCACTAAAGTCGGTATATAAGCAAGGTTCTCCCGACGCGTTTCGTCTGATAAAGACTTCAACTGGGGCTCATTGCAAATAGACTGATAGTGCGTTATATTTATATGTTATAACCACTTGAATATGACTAATTGGGAACAGCCCAACTCCTGGTGTGACAACGTTGTGAGTTAGTTCCACTGTGATTGGCTCCAACTCAGCCAATGATTAGTCCGTAAACCTCTACCAAAATTAAACCTCAGAGTATTCATCCAATCAAAAACAAACACTCCTTACCTTAAAGATGAGCCGACCAATAACGGCAGGCTATAGCTGAGAGTGCATGTGAAAGGATAAAACGAATGGACCAATGGCTCGAGGTAAATTTTTTTATATTTTATTTTTATTTTTATTTTCATTTTAATGGACTGATTTAAACTTATATGTTTAGAATGTTGATTATTGGCCGTTTCTACGATTTCTTATATATCAATACTACTTAGATATCGGTTTAGGCCATATCCTTTCATGCAGTCCTCACATTATATTCACAATTTCATGTAAAATTTAACTACACGGGATAGTACTTCACATAACTTCCTGTATGCATGACACTTGCGCACTCGTTTACTTTGTATGTTGACCTGAAATCATAGGATGTTGATTCTATGAGGCCGCATACTTGTATGCGCCACCCCTTACACTTCTTTGGTTGAGGCACTATCACGCGAGTGTTGTTTGTGCTTGACGCAACCGTTGGCCCGCCCTGGGTTCGAGCGGAAGTTCAATTGCATTGGCCAACCTTCAACGACGTTCTTTTCCCATGTTCACGTCATTTCCTTCACCATGTGACGCTTTTGTGTCACGTGACTTTATTGTGTGTTGCTCACGTGACATTGTTGTGTCACGTGTTTCTTGTCACGTGACTTCATTGGGTGATGCCCACGTGACATTGTTATGTCACGTGTGTCTTCCTGACTCTGCTGATTGGTTCCGACCTGATTCCTATTATTCGACGCCTTCACGTCACATGACCCCGACATATGGTGCTCATGTGACCCTGTTGTGTCACGTGCCCTATGTTGGCTGTGCTGATTGGTGAAGGCATCGACCGGCATCCGTTCTGACACACTTCCTGTATGGTCTGTCCTGCGTTCCTGCATGGGTTTCACGTACACCTATCGGTGAAGACACTAACGGGCGTTATTGATTATACTCCTATCACAATTGAATACATATTTTGGCGCCAAAAGTCCTAACATGGATAGGTTAGGACATTTACCTCGAGCCATTGGTCCATTCGTTTTATCCTTTCACATGCACTCTCAGTGCTATAGCCTGCCGTTATTGGTCGGCTCATCTTTAAGGTAAGGAGTGTTTGTTTTTGATTGGATGAATACTCTGAGGTTTAATTTTGGTAGAGGTTTACGGACTAATCATTGGCTGAGTTGGAGCCAATCACAGTGGAACTAACTCACAACGTTGTCACACCAGGAGTTGGGCTGTTCCCAATTAGTCATATTCAAGTGGTTATAACATATAAATATAACGCACTATCAGTCTATTTGCAATGAGCCCCAGTTGAAGTCTTTATCAGACGAAACGCGTCGGGAGAACCTTGCTTATATACCGACTTTAGTGCGCCCTAAGTCATTGGATTTGTTTTTAATACTACAATTTTTTTATTGTTATGTATTCCGGAAGCAAATTTTTTTATTAAATGGAGTCCTAACCTGGACTTTCTTACACTATGAGGAGGCCCTCTTTCTTCTTTTTTTCTTTATCCATATACTACTACGTGTCGAGTTTGATCCGTGCACGTCCTGTGGAAGTCTGACTGGTGAATACGTCCTGGTGAACCACTGGTGTCTGGTGAGTGTGGATTGACATCTTTGGTGAGCTCCACTCTAAACATCAATCCGACATAGGCGTAAGCCTGAGGATATCGAGCCCGATTGACCCCCAACCACCGGTTAGAGGGTCCACCTGATGTGGTAAGCGTACCGTATTCCCTTACTTCTACTGGTTTGCAACTGAATCCAACATCAAGAGGATATTGGTTCCAAGCTTTCTTTTAAGAATATCACCCGATATCAGATTGATTATGGACTTTACATACAACATAATTAATGCTTGTTGAAATTGTTAGTGATATTTTGTTCATAGATGCCCTTAATTTAAGTATGGCTATTCACAGCTTCATATATATTCATTTATATGCTTGATGTGGGCAAATGGTATGACCTCATAGACACCCCTATTCATGGTGCGTCCCTGCACAGTTTTTGATATCTTCATCTGTGTTCTATGTGACTACAAAGTGTGATCTCTTATGTTTACATGATATTACCTTACACCACAGTATGAACACTTGTGCATTATTTCACTAATCTTAGTCTTTCATATCACTCATTGTTTATACCTGAGGAGATGGCATCATCTCTATAAAGATTGGGGTGAGATCATCCTAATTTTCCTTTTTCTAGCACATAATTAGCATCTAGGTTGCCATTATTGCCAGTGTTGGGGGGTCTGACCCTTACTTTTGGCTATATGGCCCATATTTGATTGCACACACTTAATCTCATCTTCCGTGAATCAGTATATTTTATTTAGTGAATATACCAGCGTCACTATCCCCTTTTATGAGGACAGATTGACGTGGCCGTTCCCACTATATATATCTGATTGAGATAGGATTTGTTTGCCAATTATTTTATGTTTCCACATAAATGTTCACCTGATTAAAGTTTTTCACTTTTTTCACATTATACTAGAACACACAGTAATGGCCGTGATTTTATAGTCTCGCCCGGAATGAGTGTTCTCACACGTTTTATTTAGCGCTACATTTTTTGTCTTTATATAATAGTGTGTATGGGGCTTAATACTTACCTGAGCCCCATCTCTATCCAGCGATGTCCACGAGTGCCTCAGCCGTCTAGGACTCTCCCACAGCAGCGACACCAATGATGTCTGCTACTATCAAAGTCAGTTAGCCAATCAGGAGAGAGAGGTGGCAGGGCTGAACATGGCCCCATGTCTGAATGGACACAGGAGGCTGGGACTCAGCTTGGGTGCCCCCATAGCAAACTGTTTGCTGTGGGGGCACTCGACAGGAGGAAGGGGCCAGGAGAGCCGAAGAGGGCCCCAAGAAGAGGAGAATCCAGGCTGCTCTATGCAAAACCATATCACAGAGCAGGTAGGTTTGTTATTTTTATAGGGAAAAAAACCTTTACAAAAACTTTAATGTAATGTTTGGATTTTTTTTAAAGGTGTATTTTAAATAAGTATGGTGATGGATAATTTACACACCACATCCCTCACAATTAAATCAGTACAAAAGAATGTGGCACTAGTCTGTAAATAAATATTGGAATTTAAAACTATTATGTATACATGTCTCTTATCCCTGATGAAGATCCCGCATTCTGTTTTCTACTGGCTAATTTTTTTTTTTTTTTTTTTTTTTTTAAGTGTTTATGCATGCATTTTGTAATAATATAACAACCAATTTGCACAACCACAGGTGTGCTAAAAAGATATTTGCGGTATACTCTACAGCCGTCTCCAAAAGTTTTGAGAATGACACAAATATCTTTCACAAAGTCTGCTGCCTCAGTTTTTATGATGGCCATTGCATATA
The DNA here is from genome assembly GCA_028564925.1 of Lithobates sylvaticus. Lineage (NCBI taxonomy): Eukaryota > Metazoa > Chordata > Amphibia > Anura > Ranidae > Lithobates > Lithobates sylvaticus. The sequence continues at coordinate 173,218,102 of CM053028.1, read as the reverse complement.
CTTCAGAATGTTATGAAGAGTGATCAGATGAATTTCAATTAAGTGCAAAGTCCCTCTTTGCCATGAAAATTAATTTAATCCCAAAAAAACATTTCCACTGCATTCGTGAAGGCGGCTTCAGGGCGCCCAAGAAATTCCAGCAAGCGCCAAGACCAGTTGATTCAGCTGCGGGAGCTTGCAAATGAATGGCAGCAGGCAGGTGTGAGTGCATCTGCACGCACAGTGAGGCGAAGACTTTGGAGGATGGCCTGGTGTCAAGAAGCACAATCAAAGAAGTCACTTCTCTCTAGGAAAAACATCAGGGACAGACTGATATTTTGCAAAAGGTACAGGGATCGGAGTGCTGAGGACTGGGGTAAAGTAATTTTCTCTAATGAATCCCCTTTCCGATTGTTTGGGGCAGCCGGAAAAAACCTTGTCTGGAGAATAAAAGGTGAGTCCTGGGTCATGTCATCCAAGAACAGCTTTGGTGACGAAAAATGCCTTTTCCAGCATGATGGAGCACATTGCCATAAGGCAAAAGTGACTTGGGGAACAAAACATCGAGATTTTGGGTCCATGGCCAGGAAACTCCCCAGACCTTAATCCCATTAAGAACTTGTGGTCAATCCTCAAGAGGTGGGTGAACAAAAACAACCCCCCACAAATTCTAAAAAACTCCAAGCATAGATTATGGAAGAATGGGCTGCCATCAGTCAGGATGTGGCCCAGAAGTTGATTGACAGCATGCCAGGGTGAATTGCAGAGGTCATGAAAATATTGCAACACTGCAAATATTGACTCTGCATAAACTTAATGTAATTGTCAATAAAAGCCTTTGACACTTATGAAAATCTTGTAATTATACTTCAGTATACCATAGTAACATCAAAAAAAAATCTAAAAACACTGAAGCAGCACACTTTGTGAAAATTTACATTTGTGTCATTCTCAAAACTTTTGGCCACAGCTGTACAGCCTTGCGTGCTTCCCTGGCAAGATAAGTTCTTGCCATCCTTTCATAAGCTGTAAAGGACTTGCAACTTTAGGGGAACACTCAAACATTGTAAGTTCAGATTTATAAAGGATGTCTTCCCATCAGTAAACCTGGTTAGTTCAGTTAGTTTTATTTTTTTTAACAGGTAAGATGTTAACAGTTTATCTGATATATCTGATTATCTGATATATGCTAAGGGTGGAAGGGCACAGCTTCTGGATTTAGGTGAACACTGGATTCAAAGTTGTGGCAGTCATTCTCTTTCTCATACCTCTCAAGGTATGTATCATACCTCTGTAACTTTAAGGCCCCTTTCACACTGGGGTGGTGCGGGCGTCGGCGGTAAAGCAGCGCTATATTTAGCGCTGCTTTACCGTCGTTTTAGCCGCGGTATTCGGCCGCTAGCGGCCGATAAAGGGTTAAACTCCCCCCGCAAAGCGCTGCTGCATTGATTTCAATGGGTAGGAGCGGTGAATACACGGCTCCTTCACCGCTCCAAAGATGCTGCTAGCAGGACTTTTTTTTTAACCGTCCTGCTAGCGCACCGCTCCAGTAAGATTCTACTCACACTCTTATTTAAGCCTGGGTTCAAAAGTTAGCTGCAAACTCTGCTCTGATAGTTGGCTGAACCTGAAGTTGGCATTAGAGCTGTTCTCTGATCTTTGTGATAACAGTAGAGATTCCGTGCTGTCAGAATACAATTTTTTTTGTGGATGGAAGAATCTACTTGAAAAGAAAAGAAAAAACAATCCATCTATGGCCAGCCTAAGTGTTCCAATGAGAAAAGCTGCAGTATCCAATATCCCTTTAAAACATATTAACTCTAATTTAAACCTTTAGGAGTATCTCACCAAAATAACCATTTCTTTTGCAGGGGATGCCTAAAATTTGTCTTCTTTTGACCTATCTTCTTGCAAACTTCTGGGAAAATCAAACACACAAGCGGGAAATAAAATTTCTGAGGGTGTTCTGTATACTAGCAGAGTACAGAATGCCTCCTTTTACATAAAATTACAGCTACCGCAGTTGAAAAGGAAAGATCAGTTTTAATAACATAAAAATTGCTTTGTTCACATTACATATGCATTTTTGTTGCTATTTTATTGATTTTTTTTTTTTGCCAAAAGTGCAGTTAGTCTTAAAAGCAACCTGTATAAAAAAAAATAGCGTGTACTGCCATTGTTGATTTTATGAAAATGCTAACTGCCTGGCTGGCTCTAACTTTGTGACATAGCAAGTGAAGTGTGTGTAAACTCAGAACTCTTGATCTGCGTACATATTCTAGGTCAGCGATTAAAAAAGTTTTGCAAACACTGTGATGATGCTGCAATGCTTATAATAAGGTTACCTCAGAGCAGAAAATTTTATATAATTATAAACAATTGAGTTTTGGACAGTGCTTGTCTGGAAGATACTAAATGACCAGACTGCATCCAAAATGGCATAATAAATTACTAACATTTACTACCCTTGCATACATTTAAATATTATGAGATGTAAGTTTTATTGAAGTCCTACATTAGTTTAATTTAATTGAAGTTTTCCTTACTGGTTAATTCTTGCTTTTAAAAATCTAAGCCAAACAGTGAAGCACAGTTCAAAGAGATGTAAAACTAGGTGGGAGCTGTGCTAGATAAAGAAGATCAAAGCAAAGTTGTCAGTTTCTGCCATCACTGTACTTTTCTCTGGATTACATTTTTAAGTCAGCCCAGGCAATCATTTGTGGAATTTTCTATCATTTCATCTGAGGAAAAAAAAAAAAAAACACATAACTAACATAAAACTTGCATCTTCGTTTTATTGGCATTTGTAGGACATAAAAAAACAGATGGCTTGTACCACACAAAAAACAATGCAAATGGGGGGCGTGTCCTGGAGTTACATGGAGTAGGGTGTGCAGAGTGAGAGCTCCGTCCGAGAATTCATCCTTCGGGAATTCTCCTGAAAACACACCGCCCGGCTGCCTTGGGAAGCTACCTACACCCCTGCTGCCATGTCATCACCAAAGCCATAACCAAGCTGGCAAAATACTGCCACGAGGGCCGGGAAGGCGAGGAGGAAGATGGCGCCGAACACGCTCAGGCCCCTGATGACTCATCCTCTGGCGACACTGCAAAAGTCCTCGAGGCAGTCTCCCTATGCCAATCCACCCTCACCTCGAAGATAGAGGAGGTTAAAACTGACGTCTCCCTCATAAGGCAGGACATTCAGAAATTGAGGGACAGAGCCTCCGAAACAGAACGCAGAGTGAACCACGTGGAGGCCGATATAGCTCCCCTGCAGATGACCACGGAGAAGCTCCAGCATCAGCTCAGCTGCACAAGCTGGACGACATGGAGAACAGGCTCCGGAGGTGTAACCTCCGTTTCCTTGGCCTGCCTGAACGAGCCGAGGGCTCTGACCCCCCCACGTACCTCGAAAACCTCATCAAGACCTTCGGAAGAGAGGCCTTCTCGTCCACGTTTGTGTTCAAACAAGCTCATCACCTCGCTGCTCGTCTCCCACCGGCTGGCGCTCCTCCGAGGACCTTCATTAGCAAAACTCCTTAATGACCGGGACACCGTTCTGCGCCTTACCCGGGAGCGGGGAAACATCCCAGTCGGCAATGTCACCATCGCGGTGTTCCTGGACTTCTCTGCCGAGGTGCAGAAGAAGAGGGCACAGTTTACTGAGGCCAAGCAACAGCTCCGCGTTCAACACCTTCCCTTCCCTATGCTATGCTATTCCCGGCGAGACTCCGTGTGGTATGCGACGGAAGAGCACAGTTTTTTTGAAGATCTCACTGCTGTCCTGTCGTGGCTGGAGAACCGCAAGTCGGCCGGCCCTGTACACCGGTGAACCTTCTTCCTCCCCCCTCCTCCTATCATCCTAACTGTCCCCTCCCGGACAGCTTGGCTAAAGCACAAAGCTTTCAAGGCACCTTCCCCCCTCTCACCCCCCAATCCCTGGATCCTTCGTCCTACTTGGACGCTCCATCTGCTCTCACCTTGACTGGCTGCACACTTTATCCCCTACCTAGCTGTGTGCTCTGCAATTTGTTTCACTTTTCGCCCCCCCCCCATCCCGCCATGACCTGGCGGGTACTTACAACACCCCAAGACATGTTTCCCTGGCCAGCTACCACCCCCACGGCTATGGAGGGTGGCTGTTTATATGTTATGCCGCGCTGGTCCAGAGCTGGCGCAGTTCACAAGCTACCTATGCTTAAACTCGCATTTGACGTACCATGTATTTACACTTTATTACACCTGCTTCATATTATGCCCAGATGACCCTGTAACATGGAGGGCGGCGCTCTGTGCACCCGAGCATGTTCACCCTGAGACCTCTACTGGCCACATGCACAGACTCGCCACACTCTAAAACCCAATGCCTCATATACTTAAATGTACAATGTTATGCACTGCATATATGTTGTATAATTTTTTGGTTGGAGATCGCCTGATGTGGATCCGACTGCCTCTCAAGCCCCCCCCCAGACCCCCCAGACCCCTCACGGCTCCACTTAAGCTAAGTACCTGGAATGTGCGAGGGCTCTGCGCCAAACCCAAACGAGTGGCTGTCCTCTCTCACCTTAAGGCTATAAGGGCAGATGTGTCTGTTCTATTTGAAACCCACATTACGGGTCAAACCAAAATGGCACTAAAAAAAAAAAAAACCTGGGTGGGCTGGCATGATACACATGCCATCCTAATTGCCAAAACAGTGCAATTCCAACTTCACAACCTGCAGTCGGATCCTCAGGGCCGATTTCTATTTCTCCATGCCACCATTGGTGGCCTGGACGTGCTCCTTATGGCATTCTATATTCCACCACCATTCCAGTTTAATGCCCTCCAGAAGGGCCTCGCCTTCATGGCCAGACATCCCACAGTACCTGTACTTTGGTTGGGTGATTTTAACATGACTATCAACCCCAGACTTGACAGACTTAGCACAACCACCCAGACGCCCCCCCTCCCTTCTTCCACCAGATTTGCCAGGTTCATCTCGGAGTTCGCCACGACGGACTCATGGAGACACAAACAAGATAGCCTTTTCTTGCTTCACCCCCTCACAACCAGCCATGTCCCGTATTGATTTAATATTGCTTTGCCCCTCCCTGCTGTCTGACCTCATAGATGTGGGGTTCGGCACTAGGGTGTTCTCGGATCACTCCCCGTACTAGGTGACACTACGGCTCCCATCGCCCCCCCCCCCTTCCCGTATGTGGCCGTCCTGCCAGACCTGGAGTCCGTCCGCAGAGAGTGGACGCATTTCTTTAGCACCAACCTGGGCTCGGCCCCCACAGGCTCGGTATGGGAGGCCTTTAAAATTCATGCCCGCTTAATCCTATCTACCCGCATAAACAGACACAAAGCCACATCCAAGCTTGCCCTACAACAGTCTGAAGAGCGCCTTAGCTCCCTGGAACAGGTGTTCCTCACAGACCCCTCGGCAGCCAATGCTCCCTTGTCCGCCTACAAACTAGATTGACTGATCAATTACACTTCGAACAGGCGAAGTCTTCAGCAAGCAGCAAATTTTTGAGCACGGCGAACGCGCGGGCAAACTGCTCGCCTATATGGCCCATCTCGACCACACTCCTCCAGTGGTGGTCCAGCTCCAGACAGCCTCCGGGGCCATGATCTCCGACCCTAGCCTAGTGGCAGAGGAATTTAAAGGATTTTACTCAAACCTTAGCACAACACACCCAAACTGAATTATCCCAGTTCCTTCAGGACGTAGATTTCCCCTCTTTTAAACACCCCCAAATGTTCCAACTAGAAGCACCTATCACCTCGGAATGCATCACCGAGGCGATATCGCACCTCCCAACCGCCAAGGCACCTGGCTCTGATGGCCTCCCCCTAGAATTCTACACGCAATTCCAAGAGACCCTCGTTCCCAAATTACAAGCTCTATATACCCACATTTTTGACTCTGAGACCCTCCCATCATCTATGGGAGAGGCTCTCATTGTTCTTATCCCCAAACCTGGCAAAGATCCCCTTTTCCCAGAGTCATATCGTCCCATCTCTCCTACAATCGGGGCAAGAATCTTAGCTAGAATTTTTACATATAAGACTCAACAAAGTAATAATAGTTTAATTCACCCTGACCAAGCCGGGTTCATGCCCAACAAGAACGCCGCATTCAACCTCTGCAGGCTTTTTATGAACCTACAGGCTACGCACAACAATGCCGGGTCCAGGTTAGTGGTGAACCTGGACGATTCAGTAGAGTGGAGCTACCTGTGGGAATGTCTCTGCAGATTTGGTTTTGGCCCCAAATTTATAAAAATGGCTACGACTCCTCTACCAGGCTCCCACTGCCCGGATCCAGGTCAATGGCAGGATCTATGACTCATTTACACTGTCCAGAGGTACTCGCCAAGGCTGTGCCATATCAACGTACTGTATGCCCACGCCGTGAAACCACTGGCCATTGCCATCAGAGCAAGAGAGGTTAATTTACTAAAGGAAACTTGATTGTACTCTTAGCAAGTGCAGTTACATCAAGCTTAGTAAATGAGGTAAAGCTACACTTTAAAAAGAATACCCAATTACATGCAAGAAAAACAAATTGCTGCGCTTCAGCTGAAAAAACAAATTTGGAAAATACTCAGGCCTACAAAACTAACTGGTCCAAATCCTCCCACTGGACCTGTGTGCCCCGACGGCATCCAGGCGGCACTTCCCCTAGTTAGAGCATGCCAAATTAAATATCTAGGAGTACAATGTACGAGAGCCCCCACGGATTACATAAGCTTGAACATAGAACCACTATTCGCCCTTCTCAAAACAAAAACCCAAGTCTGGTCCCAACTTCCCCTTGGAGTTATGGGGCGCATAAATTTTATCAAAATGATTCTCATTCCCAAGTTGCTTTACTTATGCTGGCACGCTCCCCTATACATCATCACCCCCCTCCCCCCCCAGAATCTTCAAGTCCATGGAAGCTATCGTCAACACATTTGTATGGGTCTCCTCCCGTCACAAACTCTCCTGGCGAACCCTAAAATGCCCTGTTCATTTGGGCAGCACCGCCCTCTCCCTATACTACATCACCTCTCAGCTCTCCCACTTCTATTATTAGAACCAAATTGACAGAGACCGGTATTCAGTATTAGTGTGCTCACCCCTTATCAGCCTGGTTGCCCACCCATTCCAGGTCCTCCTCCGCGGCACCCACGGCCCCTCAGGCACCCAAAACAATATGCTGTCCCACCATTGCAAGATATGGCAACTAACCATGAACAAAACTAAGGCCCCTACCCTGCACACCCACACACCTCTATGGGATAACTCCCAACTACCCGAATTGCTCACAGTCCCTGATCAGACCCTCTGGATCGCCAAAGGAATACTATTCCTCTCTCATTTCCTGGAAACCGGCGCAGTCAGATCGTTTCAGGCCATCAAAGATGACTTTGATATCCCCAACCGAATGCTATTTCGCTACCTTCAGCTCCGACACGCCATCAACTCCCAATTTGGCAGATCCGTCCCCAGACTGGAGTCACTACTCCCTGTGGACGTGATCCACGGTCAGGATCCCAAGGGACTAGGGGTGCAACGGATCAAAAAACTCACGGATCGGATCGATCCTCGGATCAGCAAATGATAATTGAATTTGCAAAAACCTGTGAAAATTCCGCCACCATATAGTCCCCATTGTAATATCCACGTCATTTTCCCCCACTGTACTATCCACGTCATTTCCCCCCACTGTACTATCCACGTCATTCCCCCCCCACTGTAATATCCACGTCATTTCCCCCCCCACTGTAATATCCACGTCATTTCCCCCCCCACTGTAATATCCACGTCATCTCCCCCACTGCTAATCCACGTCATCTCCCCCACTGTAATATTGGTATGGGTAATGCAGAGTTCTGGCAGGGTATGGGTAATGCAGAGTTTACAACTGATCGCTCCGTCATTTGACGGAGCGATCACATTGTAAACAGCAGCCGGGTGTACCAAGATGGCCGCCGCTCCGTAGCTAGGCCGAAGCCGCGGCCTTTCCTAAGTCCGAGGCGCGTTCTGGGGGGTGTGCCGATCCGAACTGGGTGACCCGTTGCACCCCTACAAAGGGACTGATCTCCTTTTATAACCACCTCATGCTGCCTGAGGCCACTTCATTGGCATATGGGCTGAAGTCCAGATGGGAGGCGGACTGTGGAGGATGAGGATTGGGAAGACGCACTAGCCACCACCTAGACTGTATCCCCCAAAATGTCAGACAGGCTCACTCACCTATATATTCTGCACAGATCTTATCTCACCCCGACCCGCTTATCCAGGTTTAAACCCAATCACAGCCCATCCTGTCCCAAATGTGGAGACCTCAGAGGAACATTTTACCACTTGATGTGGGCCTGCCCACGCCTTCAAGAATTCTGGTCGCAAGTGATTAAATTCCTTCACGATTGCATGGGCTCCCCCCTATCCCCCCGTCAATGTTTACTTGGAATCCTCCCCATCCCCGAAGAGGAGAAGTACCTCAATATATTCCTGCAGGAATCTCTATTCCTTGCCAAAATGCAAATTGCTCGCACCTGGATCAAAGTGACTTCCCCCACCATTCAGCAATGGATGGGGGCAGTGAATGCAACCCTCCCCTACAAAAAAAAGTACTGTACCTTCACAGAGGTTGCCCAGCCAAGTACAACAACGTCTGGGACAGGTGGTTAGATGACGCATCCACATGCACAAACTAGGACCATTCCCCAGTGGTGGAGATGCACATGGCTTCCCCCTTGTAATCACTCGATACCCACCGACCCAACCGCATACCTGTTTATGAAAGCAATGATGTTTGCCCTCTACACCCGGTACACTCCTGTGATGGACAGAGCGTACCACCCCCAAGTGGGGGCACAACCATCTCCATAGCTGAAATACCAGTAAAATTCTGAATTAATGTGTAATGACATGTGTACCAGTCATCCTCAGGTCATGTCAAATTTGTTACCCTTTTGTATAGTGCCTGTTCCACTCAAGATACGTTACATGTACCCACCTTTTTTTCTATGCTCAAACTTGATTTTGATTAAAAAAACAAAAAAAAAACAAATGCAAATTATGTAAATGTTAGCGTTTTGCAAACTGCATAAGTAACTGTGGCAGACTTTGGCCATCTCCGGTTTAATATGTCATACTAATCAGTATGGATAGGATATACCAAAAATTACATCTACTTGTCAACTGAAAGTAAAACCTTGAACGCCTGTCAGCTGCTGCTCTACCATCCTCTGCAAAGAGATCCATCACTGACTGCTTTTCAGAGGGTGCTATAAGCTGCTGCCTGTCTGAAAGAGACCTTACTGTTTTCAACTGAGAGCACAACTGTACCTTTATGACACAAGTATTTAAAAACATTTTTCTGTTTATATGCAGATATGACTGACGAGGTCCTAAAGGAAGATGATCTGGATAAAGATGGGTTTTTATCTTTCGTGGAGTACATGCACTCACAAAAACGAACAGCAAGTCCAACTACAATTTTGGACAAAACAGCAAAGGAAAAGGGCTCCAAGAGCTGAAACAGAGAATAAATTAGAGACAGTACCTTATGTATCATGTTTCTATGTTGTCATGTTTTTGCAGAGAGCTTATCTTTAATTTCAGAAATCATGCTCAATTCATTACTAACCATTGTTGTTAGCGATACATGTTTTTTAATTATCTAGTAAATAAAAAGTGCATACAAAATGTTTTTATTGCTCAATCGAAAAATAAGTAAAGCTTAAATTGGTTCTAAAGCTTTGGTGTTTTTTTACCCCAATACATTCTCTGCATTAAAGTTAAAAAACACCCCAATAACATTTTCCTATCCCTCCAGCTCACTTACCTGATCCTGTCAGCGATCCAGCATTGTCCTGACTTTAGGTCTTCTCTCCCCTCTCTTTCTCTTCTCACAGACTTGTACAGCAGTGGGAGCCATTGCTCCAGCTGCCGTCAGTCAAATCCTGTAAGCAGAGAACAGGAAGTGGGGCGGAATTGGACAGCGTGCGTTTATAGATGCACACAGTGGGGCTCAGGCACAAGCCTGAAGGTGTGCGCCCCCCCCCCCCCCCCCATAGCAAGCAGCCAATTCACTTCCTCTTTGGTAACCAGGAAGTGAGTCGAAATCTTCCAGGGACACAGATGGCAATAAAGACCCAACAGAGCTTAGAACATTTCTCTGCTCCAACTACAAAATATTTTGTTGTGGACTCAGAATTGGTAAGCTGCAACATAATAAATATTTGCTTTTGGATTTAACACCGCCTTTAAAGCCTTAGATGTGATGGCTGCATTATTTTTATTTTTTAGGCTTGCTTTCCTTTATTTTTCCCTAGTCATCCTGTTTTAACAGTTGTCCTGCAGTCTTTTTTTTTTTTTTTTTTTTAGGGGGGGGGGGGGGGGGGGCAGGTACCCTGTTTTTAGAGGCACCCAGCTCCCAATTCCTCCCCTGGCAACACGGCTCTGGAAAGAAAGATCACCTGCTGCGAATAAAGGTAGAGATGGGGGGGGGGGGGGAGGGGGAGGAGAAGGAGAAGTGGAGACCTTCCCTTTTAAGTGAAGTTATGATTTTGGTAGAGAGGTTGGGAGATTTTCTTTTACAAAAGCTGAACTTATGTTTATGAAGGGTTTGCAGGGTCTGTTAGGACAAGATTTCAACTAGTCAAGTTTTTATGCAAATATAGCTCCTTACAACCTTGCAGAAAGCACCATCTTTTTTGGCAGGGCCAAACGATGTGGATAAAGTCCACAGGATAGTGGGCGGACCGCCAGCATTAATCTAAAGAGGGAATTTTCTATTTTGCTTTGCGTTTCTACAGGGAGGGTACAATACGGTTGATTTACTAAAGGCAAATAGACTGTGCAAGTGCAGTTGTTCCAGAGCTTAGTAAATGAGGGGGAGCTGTGCTGACTTCCTTCATCCAATCACGTGTAAGCAAAAAATTTGTTTTTCTTGCATGTAATTGGGTATTCTTTGTAAAGTGTAGCTTTACCTCATTTACTAAGCTTTATATAACTGCACTTGCTAAGAGTACAATCAAGTTGCCTTTAGTAAATTAACCCCAATATGTTGCTGGATGGCTTAGATAATGATTTACCTATTTCTCCCCCAATTCCACAGTCCCTAACTGTTTAAACCTAATATGCCAATATGATAAAATACCTTGCTTGTAGTAGAGGTCTTTAATCCCATGCTGCTGTTTATTATAAACACAAAATAAAAAGAATTCAAAAAATAAAAATAAAAAAAAAAAAAAAAGATTAAAAATAGAGAGAGAAAAGAGGAGAGAGAGAGAGAGAGAGAGAGAGAGAGAGAGAGAGAGAGAGAGAGAGAGAGAGAGAGAGAGAGAGAGAGAGAGAGAGAGAGAGAGAGAGAGAGAGAGAGAGAGAGAGAGAGAGAGAGAGAGAGAGAGAGAGAGAGAGAGAGAGAGAGAGAGAGAGAGTTACATGGACCAATAACTATACCTTGCCAATGCCCCTGGAAGCTGGAATTCACAGAAGTAGACACCACTACGCAACTCCAGTGATCTCCACTTGTTCCCAGGTCCCACACCAAGCAGCTGCTTTGCTGTATTCTGAACACAGGAGCTCGGTCGCTAGGCATGGGCACCAGAGAATGCTTTGCATTTTCTGAATGAATGCAAAGCATTCTCTGACTGGATGAGATGACGAGCACAACTTTACTGCCCTGCCACTTCACCTTGTCCAATCAGAGTACACTTTGCATTCTTTAAATGGTGCCCACACCGAGCGGCTGACCTCCTGTGTTTAGAATGCAGCTGGGCAGTCACTTGGCACATAACTCAGAAGCAAGTGGAGATCACTGGAGTAGTGATGTCTACTTCGGTGATTTCCAGCTTCCAGGGGCATTGGCAATGTATAGTTATTGGTCCAAGATGGACTAATGTAACTATATATAAAATATCTATATCTGGAATTCATCCTTAACTTTTCAAAATAATTTCCAGCAGCATTGGCCAAGTATTGTATATGCATAGTTACATTGGTCCACGATGAACCAATGTATGTAGTAAAATAAACATGCCTGGAATTCATCTTTATATCATTTCATATTCCAAAATAAAGTGTCAGCCTCAGAACCAAAGTAAAACCGTCAGTGACTTCATAAATCGATCCCATTTCTTCTTTTGGTGACTTTATGAACGTCTCAAAAATTGTGATGATGTGAGCTGCAAAGCACCCAACAATATGTATCTGAAAAACCCTACAACATTGGCCTGTACAACAATACAAGATCTTGCAAGGACAGATTCAATACAAGTAGGGTGACAGGTAGTCTCCAGAGTGACAATAAGCAGTTGGATATGGGGCGAAGAAGGCGCTTCTATGTGCAGTAAAACAAATCTTTAATTAGCCCAAAAGCAATTAAAAACACTTACAAGAGGTGATGTGAATACAGGCTCATCAAATTACAAAAAGGACGCCCAGCAGGAAGTTCTCCCTAGAATAGCCTATCGGTATATATCCTAGTCGGCCAACAGTGTGGAGCTGCGTGTCAGGCAACTAGGAAGAGCCACCACACTGCCGAATCCAGCGTGCAACGGATATGACGTCAGAGGGGGCGTGGCGCATTTCGGTGCATGCGCACTAGCTCCCCCTTCATGACCAAGGATACAGGGCAGATGGAAGGCTTATATGGTAGCTTGGGGGGTAAGCGTGCAGAGGCGGCAAAGTGTAAAACACATATGCTGACAGATACTGATAAGATGAAATGCTAGTAAATAATCGTAATGGAAGCCAAAAAAGAAACAATGGAAGTACCAACTAAATTATAAACACAAAACAAGGACATAACTAAGACATGACAAAAAACAATAAGGGATGGTTTATTCGCGTGGAACCACAAGGGCTAATTAAAGTCTTGTTTTACTGCACTTAGGCCCCTTTCACACTGGGGCGGTGCGGGGCGGCGGAGGTAAAGCAGCGCTATATTTAGCGCTGCTTTACCATTGTTTTAGCCGCGGTATTCGGCAGCTAGCGGGGCGGTTTTAACCCCCGCTAGCGGCCGAAAAAGGATTAAAACCCCCTGCAAAGCACCGCTGCAGCGGCGCTTTGCCGGCGGTATTTCCACGTGTCCCATTCATTTCAATGGGTAGGAGCGGTGAATACACCGCTCCAAAGATACTGCTAGCAGGACTTTTTTTTTACCGTCCTGCTAGCGCACCGCTCCAGTGTGAAAGCCCTCCGGCTTTCACGCTGGAGTTAAAGGACCCGCTTTTTTTCCAGGCGCTATTTTTAGCGATGCAGCGCCTGAAAAATGCTTAGGTGTGAAAAGGGGCCTTATTCCAGAATGACAATGCATGCATGGTTATTTTAATTTTGGCACTAATTCCATCCTATAGTGTTTATACCATTCCCTTGGAAATCCATCTCAGGGTTTCCCTCTTCATTCAACAGTCAGTGGGATTTGATCTAGGAGATTTCTTAAAACTATTTGGTGAAAAAGAGGGGGGAGGGTATTGGAAGTAATCAATAAGGCTTGCATTTTTTCTTGGGGTGATAATGCCATCTGCCTTTGTTTCATTCAAGATGTCTTCCCTCTATTCTGCAGTCACTCTGGCTAGCAGCCAGTTCACAAAAAGACTACAGGTTAAGGCCCCTTTCACACAGGGCGGATCTGCTTCCACAGAGTCCGCCTCTGTCTGCTAGCTCAGCGGGAGATCGGAGAGATCTCCCGCTGAGCTAGCAGACAGAGGCGGACTCTGTGGAGAGTTGATCTCTGCTGACAGGATGACTCTCTGCTTACTGAGTGGGGAGGGGCTTGTCGAGCGCCGCTGGTTTCTATGGAGAGATCAGATGAAAACGGACAGCATGTTCGTTTTCATCAGATCTCACCCAATCCGCCAGCGACAGATGCGAACGTAGGGCCATCCATCTGCTTTTAGTGGATCGGACCAGGCCGGATGTCAGCGGACATGTCACTGCTGACATCCGTCGCTCCATAGACTAGCATGGAGCGCCCGTTCAGGTCCGCCGTCAAAACTGACAGGTGGACCTGAATGGTCCTACAGTGTAAAAGGGGCTTAAGACTTTAATTTTCATTATTACTCTTTGAAACAATATAGATGGCAATTTCTAGCAGATTGTGAACACATATTCCACTTGAGTGGTAAATAGCTCAATTTTATCTCCTCTAAATAACAGTATTCTTAACGCAAATGTACTTGGTTGACTAGTTTTAGCTCCTCCAAGGCAGCCTTAACTACACCCCACTAATTAATCAAAATTTTCTTACATAAGATCATCCAAATATAGAATTACATATAATCATCCAAATTTCTACCATCTACATAGAAAACTTTTTAAAAAGCAAATTACTGAAATGTGTTCAATAAGAAAACAGAAAATTAGACCGTTTTTTTAAGCAGTGCTTTGACTTTAAAAACATGTATTAACAGAGAAACCGCGAATAAAGCGAGAAACAAAAAAAAAAATTACAGACACTTGCAGAATTATCAGCTAGACAATTATAGCTCACTTGAAAATATTTGAAATGTAATCCACCATTGCTGAAAAATGAGAAAAATTTGTATTATGACTATGATACACCAGTAAAATAGCGTTAGTTGTTGTGATTTTTTTCTTAGTTATTGAATAAAACAGGGCAGATGTCTCTTTGTTACATATCAGTTCAGCCATGAGGAAATAATGTATTTAGAAGTGGATTTGAGATGCTTCTTATTTGCTCCAGGTATGCTGCAGAGTTTAAAAATTGCAAAGGCAGAAATTATCACAAGTCAGATAAAAGTGTATATGTGTCATCACAGTTCTTGGAGACTCTTGACAATTGTCTATGCTTTACAGATCTTCAACAGTCAGTCATTTTTCAGCGAGAGAAGAAACATGTTCTTTGGTGGTCAGTAGGCCTTTCTCAAACAACACAGTGGCAAGGGCAAGCTGCACAATGAGAATACAGGGTACTAGGTTAGGCAGGTTAACAATTACCAATTCAAATGAAATAAAGAAACAAGTTCAACAACATTGATGTATTTTCAGAGAGCAATTGAAAGGCAGTGAGAAGGAATTATATTGCCTCCTCGCTGTCTGTTTGAACCCCTTTAACCCCACACCAGCACACTTGCATTGCACATGATTACAGGGTGGTTGCAGGGAGCCCCATTCAGTGAAATGGGCCATTTTTGGCAGGCAATACTGCCCGCAGAACGAGACAGCAGGGATAATTTCTGCTGCGTCATGATGCAAAGCATAGCATCCTTGGCATCTTGTCTGCATCTTTAAAGAGAGGGCAGTATAAAAAAAAAAAAAAAAAAAAAAAAAAAAGCAGCTTATCCACACATTTTTACCGCCAGCCATCCGCAACTGTAAACTAGGCCTAAGCGCAAGGCAGACAATTTTTACCTGGCTCACCACACAGGACAAGACATGCTTTTTTTATACAAGTTATGTTATCAGCCAATGAGGAGGGAGAGATCCAGGACAGCTGAGGCTTTCATGCACATTGATTTGGATCGAGATGGGACTCAGACAGGTATTAAAAGGGCTGGGGGCTGCTGCTTTTTTTACCTTGAGCCTTTACAGCCACGTTAAAGTGTTAATAAACCCAAAACTGTTTCTGTGTACATCTCTTTAAAATTCTGCACTATAATTGTGTGTGGAATCTTGTTACCAATCTGTTACTTTCTTGCAAATACCTAGTTGATCCTGCCACTTCCATCCACTGTGTTGTGAGCATGCCCTGGCTGCTGCCTAATTCTCCTCTTGAAGCTGTCCCACATGACTGTCACTTGTAGGGCAGTTCCAACTGTCTGATCATTGGTTCCCTCCCCTCTTCTAGCTGCTGCATAACACGTTATGTGAGCCTATTTACAAGCCTCTGGAATGTGATGCAATGTAATGTTTGGTGAGCTATCAGAGGAGAAATGTCCTTCAATCATTGTGTGGCGGCTTCTTCTCCTGTTGTACAACAGCCTGTCCGACATAAGCCGGTCTAAGGACCAGCTTTTATTGAACGAGCATGCTGGAAAACCAGTATCTCATCAGCGATTGCAGCCAATGGCTGTGACCACTGATCACTGTGTTCTGGCAGGGGGGCATATATGCTGGATTTTTGATTCTTTTTATAATATTTATGGCGGTGATCAGCGACTTATAGTGGAACTGCGATGTGACACTAATGGACACTGGGTGGGAACCGAGTATCACCAGTGGGGGGGGGGGGGGGGTAAGCTCACTTGCTGGTAGCTGCCTGGCATACCAGTGCCCATCAATGCTGACTGCTAAACTCACCTGCCTGACACACTGACCTACCTGACATGCATGCATACATACACTAACCTACATACACTGACGGTAGTGACATGCATACACTGACCTACCTACCTGACATGCATACACAGACATACATACATAGACCTACCTCCCTACCTGACATGCATACATACATACACTGACCTACCTGACAGACACTGACCTACCTACACTGGACCAGGAGACTTCATGTGTCCTGCAGCAGCTCAGCTCAGCCGTGGTGTGCGGTCTGCCCATCATCATCACAGCAGGCAGACAGCCAGAAGAGGAGGAGAGGGGAGCCACCTGTCCGAGCACCGAGTGGGGATCTTACAGTGATATGGTGCGGCGGCCGCATTGTAATTTCCGCCTTCTGGAGCCTGATGCGCCTATGATGGAAGTCACGCGTCCCACGGTCCCCGCATTGGACCAGTGGGATGTCCATCAAAGGCGCTGCAGGCTCCAGAAGGCGGGACCTGCTATGTAACTTGGCAGCACTCAGGATAAGATCGGTCCTCGCTCGGCGCCAACAATGAAATGGTGCATGCCTGAGGCCCGGGGCTTTCCGGAGACAAATTCGGAGCTTCACCCGCCCCCCTAACGCAACTGGTGGTAAGGGATTAGAAAACCTGTCAATTTTCATTGCTGTCGTTGATGCACCCTCTCTATTTGTCCTGTTTACTGTTATCATCGAAAATGAAAGAAAAAGAAAATACCAAATCCTGGGTTAAAACCAGAACAGAAGTAAGAGGAAATCTTCCAATGGGGACACTAGGTTCGTGCGATACCCCTGGATTCCCTCATTTCCTCTCACCTGTTTTGGATGTGGGACAGGAAGTCAAGGGAAATCTCGACTATGGGACATAGACCGCAAAAAAATAAAAACACTTACAGTGGTTATAACCCACTCTTATGCTATCCACAAAGGAAAAAGGTTTTGCCTTTAGTTACAATTAAAGACTTCTAATATTTTACTGTACTAGATCAAATGCAACACCTGCATAAAGCTATCCTTTCAGAGGCCCAATTGTATTTGTAATACTAACACTCTAAGCATCACTAAAAGATGTTAAAGTTGCAGTGGTGCAGCGTTCAGATAAAATTTACTTTGAAAAAATATCTTGCAGCTTATAGCTTTACTTGTCACCTATTTCATGCAATTAGAAGATTTGGAGGGGTAGACCGTAACATTCTTTCTTTGGATTTCTACTGCAAAATAACTCATCTGCACAAATGCACAATTAGGATTGGCTCTTTTTTCCTGGCAGCTGGTCAATTAAAGCAGCAGGAGCGTAAAAGCTATTCTGAGTTGTGCAAGGCTAGTTGAGGAACAATGTTGTAAATTAATTATCTAGGACATTTTAAAATCCTCCTGAAATATTACAGACACCAACATCTGCTTAAAAATTACACAGGGGATCACAATTTGACATAACTGCCATGAACACTCAATTTTTAAAACATTTCCTAAAATAAACACAAAAACATTATCTACCTTGTCATCGATAGTTTCACAGGGAAGGTCGTCAATATTCACGTAATTTGGGTAGGAATGCAGAAGATAATCTATGGCATCCACATGCTGAATCAGAATGAATAGGAAGAATGGTAAGATAATTACATAGAGATAAAGAATCTGCACATATTGAATTAAAAAAAATCTTGACTATTGCCCTTACCCTATTACCCACACACAGGGCTCTAGAATTAAATTTAAATTGTACTGTAGGGGTTTAACTTCAGCTTGGCAGCAAAAGTAATGAATTGACTGACTTCAAGCACAAAATATATTCATTCAACATCCAGTTCCTAAAATATTTCCGATTTTGGTATGATCTTTGTACTTATTACCATTATTGCATATTTTCTCATCTGTATTAGATCATAAGAGATTGGAAATTACCATTTCTTCAACCAAAGCTCTTAGCACATTATTGCCAGATTTACTTATTTGTTTGTAGTAGTATAACAAGAAACCAGTACTCTGTAAACCTGGCCTTACTAGTAGGTGCAATTCACTAGAGCAGTCGATTTTTCATTTACAAAAAGTGTATGTTTAACACAACTTTCCAATTGAGCATTCACTTAGAAGTGATCAAATTGTGCAACTACAGTAGATGTCTAGAATCTGCCTGAAAGTGATAACTGAATTACAAGACTGGCTACACAGAACTGCAAAATCCTTTGGCATGTAGAGAAATTTCCATACGTATATTTAACCACTTGCCTACAGGGCACTTTCACCCCCTTCCTGACCAGACCAATTTTCAGCTTTCAGCGCTCTCACACTTTGAATGACAATTACTCAGTCATGCAACACTGTACCCGAATGAAATTTTCGCCCTTTTTTTCACACAAATAGAGCTTTCTTTTGGTGGTATTTAATCACTAGTGGGTTTTTTATTTTTTGTGCTATAAATTAAAAAAAGATTGAAAATTTGGTGAAAAAATGCCTTTCTTTGTTTCGGTCATAAAATGTTACAAATTGGTAATATTTCTTCATACATTTTGGCCAAAATGTATATGGATACATATATTTGGTAGACATGGGAACTGTCAAAAAATTTGTTTCGTTTCGTTCCGTTTCGTATATAAAAAAATTCGTAATTCGTGTACGAAATTCCGTTCGAATTCGTACGAAATACGAAATTCGGACGAATCGTAATTTTTTTTACGAATCGTTAGTAAAGTTACGAATCGTTACGAATCGTTAACGCGGCTAATGAATTGTTGGTTCTCATAACACAGAGAACAATTCGAATCCAACTACAAATATCGAATTTCAATTTCAAGTTACGAATCGTTACGAATCGTTATGAATAGTTACGAATCGTTAGTAAATCCAACTACCAATATCGAATTTCGACTAATTTGAACGAAATTATTATAGCAGATATAACAAATGAATTCGAATGACAAAGTGTCATTTTTGCAGAAAAAAAAAAAGCGTAGGGGTCCCCCCAAATTCAATAACCAGGCCCTTCAGGTCTGGTATGGATATTAAGGGGGACCCCAGCCAAAAAAAAATAAAAAAAATGGCGTGGGGTCCCCCCCAAATATCCATACCAGACCCTTCAGGTCTGGGATGGATTTTAAGGGGAACCCCGGCCAAAATAAAAAAAAAAAAATGGCGTGGGGTCCCCCTCAAAATCCATACCAGACCCTTTATCCGAGCACGCAACCTGGCAGGCCGCAGGAATAGAGGGGGGACGAGAGCGGCCCCCCCTCCCGCCTGAACCGTACCAGGCCACATGCCCTCAACATTGGGAGGGTGCTTTGGGGTCCCCCCCAAAGCACCTTGTCCCCATGTTGATGAGGACAAGGGCCTCATCCCCACAACCCTGGCCGGTGGTTGTGGGGGTCTGCGGGCGGGGGGCTTATCGGAATCTGGAAGCCCCCTTTAACAAGGGGACCCCCAGATCCCGGCCCCCCCCCTGTGTGAATTGGTAAGGGGGTACAAAAGTACCCCTACCATTTCACCAAAAAAGGTGCCAAAATGGTAAAAATGACAGGAGACGGTCTTTGACAATTCCTTTATTAAAATCTTCTTTCTTCTGGTCTTCCTTTCTTCATCTTCTCCTTCCGTCATCTTCTTCCATCGTCTTCTTCCTTCGATTCGCTTCTTCTTCCTCCGGTCTTCTCGTCCGGCGTCGTCCTTCTCGTCCGGCATCGTCGTCTCTTCTCGCAGGCCGCTCCTCGCAATGGGAGGCTCCCGCTCTGTGAGGCTCCGCTCCGGGTGACAGGTCTTTTATAACGAAGGCACCTGGTGACCCCGCCCCCTCTGACGCACGGGGACGTCATGTGGAATTCCCTATGGCTTTCCCCATGACGTCAGAGGGGGGGCGGGGTCACCAGGTGCCTTCGTTATACAAGACCTGTCACCCGGAGCGGAGCCTCACAAAGCGGGAGCCTCCC
The DNA here is from genome assembly GCA_028564925.1 of Lithobates sylvaticus. Classification (NCBI taxonomy): domain Eukaryota; kingdom Metazoa; phylum Chordata; class Amphibia; order Anura; family Ranidae; genus Lithobates; species Lithobates sylvaticus. The sequence continues at coordinate 173,197,951 of CM053028.1, read as the reverse complement.
ATTGCGAGGAGCGGCCTGCGAGAAGAGACGACGATGCCGGACGAGAAGACTGGGGAAGAAGAAGCGAATCGAAGGAAGAAGATGGAAGAAGATGACGGAAGGAGAAGATGAAGAAAGGAAGACCAGAAGAAAGAAGATTTTAATAAAAGGAATTGTCAAAGACCGTCTCCTGTCATTTTTACCATTTTTGCCACTTTTTTGGTGAAATGGTAGGGGTACTTTTGTACCCCCTTACCATTTCACACAGGGGGGGGGGCCGGGATCTGGGGGTCCCCTTGTTAAAGGGGGCTTCCAGATTCCGATAAGCCCCCCGCCCGCAGACCCCCACAACCACCGGGCACGGTTGTGGGGATGAGGCCCTTGTCCTCATCAACATGGGGACAAGGTGCTTTGGGGGGGGACCACAAAGCACCCTCCCAATGTTGAGGGCATGTGGCCTGGTACGGTTCAGGCGGGAGGGGGGCCGCTCTCGTCCCCCCTCCTTTCCTGCGGCCTGCCAGGTTGCGTGCTCGGATAAGGGTCTGGTATGGATTTTATGGGGGACCCCACGCCATTTTTTTTGGCTAGGGTTCCCCTTAAAATCCATCCCAGACCTCAAGGGTCTGGTATGGATTTTGAGGGGGACCCTACGCCATTTTTTTTTGGCTGGGGTCCCCCTTAATATCCATCCCAGACCTGAAGGGCCTGGTTATTGAATTTGGGGGGACCCCTACGCATTTTTTTTATCAATGACTTCAATGAATGACAGTTCTCTGTATTACGGATCCAACAATACATTTGCCGGCAATAGCTGCGACTCGTGATTTTAAATAGTTTTTTTTTCCTGCAAAAATGACACTGCAGGAACAGTTCTCTATATTAGATATACTGAATCTCGAATCATTCGTTATATCCGCTATTATAATTTCTTTCATATTAGTTGAAATTAGATATTTGTTAGTTACAATACAACATTCGAATTGTTCTCTGTATTACGGGAATCGGCAATTACCTGCGAGTGATTTTAAATGTCTTTTTTTCCTGCAAAAATGACACATTGTACAGAGAGAGTTCTAAACACGGGAAACATGACCCCCTTCATAGACATACTATAGAGTATATAGTATATAGAAGGGCGCAGGTTTCCCGTGTTTAGAACTCTCTCTGTACAATGTGTCATTTTTGCAGGAAAAAAAGACATTTAAAATCACTCGCGGCTAATTGCCGATTCCCGTAATACAGAGAACAATTCGAATGTTGTATTGTAACTAACAAATATCTAATTTCAACTAATATGAAAGAAATTATAATAGCGGATATAACGAATGCTTCGAATGATTCGAGATTCAGTATATCTAATATAGAGAACTGTTCCTGCAGTGTCATTTTTGCAGGAAAAAAAAACTATTTAAAATCACGAGTCGCAGCTATTGCCGGCAAATGAATTGTTGGATCCGTAATACAGAGAACTGTCATTCATTGAAGTCATTGATAAAAAAAATGCGTAGGGGCCCCCCCAAATTCAATAACCAGGCCCTTCAGGTCTGGGATGGATATTAAGGGGGACCCCAGCCAAAAAAAAATGGCGTAGGGTCCCCCTCAAAATCCATACCAGACCCTTGAGGTCTGGGATGGATTTTAAGGGGAACCCTAGCCAAAAAAAATGGCGTGGGGTCCCCCATAAAATCCATACCAGACCCTTATCCGAGCACGCAACCTGGCAGGCCGCAGGAAAGGAGGGGGGGACGAGAGCGGCCCCCCTCCCGCCTGAACCGTACCAGGCCACATGCCCTCAACATTGGGAGGATGCTTTGGGGTTCCCCCCCAAAGCACCTTGTCCCCATGTTGATGAGGACAAGGGCCTCATCCCCACAACCGTGCCCGGTGGTTGTGGGGGTCTGCGGGCGGGGGGCTTATCGGAATCTGGAAGCCCCCTTTAACAAGGGGACCCCCAGATCCCCGCCCCCCCCCCCCTGTGTGAAATGGTAAGGGGGTACAAAAGTACCCCTACCATTTCACCAAAAAAGTGGCAAAAATGGTAAAAATGACAGGAGACGGTCTTTGACAATTCCTTTATTAAAATCTTCTTTCTTCTGGTCTTCCTTTCTTCATCTTCTCCTTCCGTCATCTTCTTCCATCTTCTTCTTCCTTCGATTCGCTTCTTCTTCCTCCGGTCTTCTCGTCCTTCTCGTCCTTCTCGTCCGGCGTCGTCCTTCTCGTCCGGCATCGTCGTCTCTTCTCGCAGGCCGCTCCTCGCAATGGGAGGCTCCCGCTCTGTGAGGCTCCGCTCCGGGTGACAGGTCTTGTATAACGAAGGCACCTGTGACCCCGCCCCCCCTCTGACGTCATGGGGAAAGCCATAGGGAATTCCACATGACGTCCCCGTGCGTCAGAGGGGGCGGGGTCACCAGGTGCCTTCGTTATAAAAGACCTGTCACCCGGAGCGGAGCCTCACAGAGCGGGAGCCTCCCATTGCGAGGAGCGGCCTGCGAGAAGAGACGACGATGCCGGACGAGAAGACCGGAGGAAGAAGAAGCGAATCGAAGGAAGAAGAAGATGGAAGGAGAAGATGACGGAAGGAGAAGATGAAGAAAGGAAGACCAGAAGAAAGAAGAAAGAAGATTTTAATAAAGGAATTGTCAAAGACCGTCTCCTGTCATTTTTACAATTTTTGCCACTTTTTTGGTGAAATGGTAGGGGTACTTTTGTACCCCCTTACCATTTCACACAGGGGGGGGCGGGATCTGGGGGTCCCCTTGTTAAAGGGGGCTTCCAGATTCCGATAAGCCCCCCGCCCGCAGACCCCCACAACCACCGGGCACGGTTGTGGGGATGAGGCCCTTGTCCTCATCAACATGGGGACAAGGTGCTTTGGGGGGGACCCCAAAGCACCCTCCCAATGTTGAGGGCATGTGGCCTGGTACGGTTCAGGCGGGAGGGGGGGCCGCTCTCGTCCCCCCCTCCTTTCCTGCGGCCTGCCAGGTTGCGTGCTCGGATAAAGGGTCTGGTATGGATTTTGAGGGGGACCCCCACGCCATTTTTTTTTTTTTGGCCGGGGTTCCCCTTAAAATCCATCCCAGACCTGAAGGGTCTGGTATGGATATTTGGGGGGGACCCCCACGCCATTTTTTTTATTTTTTTTGGCTGGGGTCCCCCTTAATATCCATACCAGACCTGAAGGGCCTGGTTATTGAATTTGGGGGGACCCCTACGTTTTTTTTTTTTTTATATCAATGAATGACTGTTTTTTAAATAGCTTTTTTTTCTGCAAAAATGACACTTTGTCATTCGAATTCATTCGAATGCATTCAAATTCATTCGTTATATCTGCTATAATAATTTTGTTTGAATTAGTTGGATTCGAATAATTTGGAGCTGAAATTCGTAAACGGAATTTTTCCTGCAAAAATTACACTTTGTCATTCGAATTCATTCGATCCATTCGAATTCATTCGAATCATTCGGCGACGAAATTCGTAAACGGAATTTCGTATTCCGTACGGAATTCGTAAAAAAAAAAAATTCGTACTACAGATTCGTAAATTCGTACGAATTTCGAAAAATTCGTACGAATTACGAATTCGTACGAAACGAATCGCACATGTCTAATATTTGGTAAAAATAACCCTAATTAGTGTATATTATTTCGTTTTTGTGAAAGTTATAGAGTCTACAAGCTATGGTGCAAATCATTGAAAATTGATCACACCTGATGTACCGAAGACCTATCTCATTTCTTGAGACACTAACAAGCCAGGAAAGTACAAATACCCACAAAATTACCCCATTTTGGAAAGCAGACACCCCAACGTATAATCTATGAGGCATAATGAGTCTTTTGAACTGTTCATTTGTTTCCAGAAGTTTTTGGAATATGTGGAAAAAAAATGAAAACGCATTTTTTTTTCCACAAAGTTGTAAATTTTTAAGATATTTCCAACACATAGCATGTACATAGCAAAAATGACACCTCAAAATACATTCTGCTTCTCCTCCTGAGTATGGCGATAACACATGTGTGAGACTTTTACACAGCCTGGCCACATACAGAGGCCCACCATTGAAGTAGCACCTTCAGGCGTTCTACAAGCATAAATTGCACTTCTAATTTCCTGACAACGTATTATTTTTGAAGGCCCTTATATTTCAAACACATAGCATTTACATACCAAAAATTACACGCCAAAATAAGTATTACCTGTGGTTTTTGTAGTGTCCCCAGAGAAGGGATTTGGTCCAGGCAGCAGGCAGGGATGTGCTTAGCTACAATAGTAATTATCCAGGCAGCAGGTAGGAATATTGTCTATAGTCAGCACAAGGATATCAGCACAGCCAAAGCATTTGTCCACAGAAAATGTGTCCATTTGTCCAGGCAGAGACAGCCATCACAGCCATAATATTGGTCCTGGTACACCGTTACCTGCCTGCACTCATTGTACTGCTCCTCAGCCCTTAATAAAAAATACTGCCTCTTGCTACAGCTAATTATTTCCATAGTCCAGGTAGCAGGCAGAGGTGTGGTCAGTTTATGCTGCAGGCAGGGAGATAGCGGCAGTAAGTCAGCAGCAGGCTGAGGGCCGCAATCAGGTAAGACATTTCTGGAGCCTCTCACATGTGAGACCCCTGTTTACTACAGTAGCAGGGCAACAGATCAATCCAAGCGGTAGGCAAAAGCTTAGTCCATAAAACAGGCCAGGGTCAGTTCACGTTCAAGCAGTCCAAGCGGTAGGCAGAAGCGTAGTTGATAAAACAGGCCAGGGTAATTTCACGTGGAAGGCAGTGGCATGGTTATTTGAGGAAGCATGGGGAATGGTCAGCACAGATGTTGAAAATGGGGAAATGGTTAAGAATATGGGCTAATAATTTAGGGATGTGCGATATAGTCTGAAGCATGCACCAATGCAAAGGCCGGGTTCGGAGGGACACTGGACACAATGGTAGCTGGTATCACTTCTAAATCCATTTTTGCTGCATACTCGACATCTTTTTTGGCATCTTCGGCCTGCTTCCGATGGTGGAATGTGGTCCGGGAAGTGGCGTTCGTGAAGTCGGCTAACAGCATCAGAGCAAAGGTTTTCTGGGGGGGGTCTTTGATGGTAGATGAGGGACGTTACAAATTCTATGAAATTTAGGAAGTGGGCAGGGCTTTCTGTGGATTTGGTGTGAATTATGTAGGCATTATAAATGGCCAAATGAATAGAGTGCTACTTTCTTGTACCAGAAACGGGACCTCCTTATTGCTAAATAGGGCTGAAGCATTTGGTCGTTGAAATCCACCCCCCCTATGTACAGATTGTAATCTTGTACACATGTTGGCTTTACAATGGGACCTTGTCCTCTCTGAACTTCAACTGTAGTGTCATCATGGATGGTGGACATCATGTACACATTCCTGGTATCCTTCCACCTCAAGGCTAGCACTTCGTTGCATCGCAAGGTTGCTCTTTCTCCCCTTCGCAATTTCTTATTTACTATCGCTTGTGGGAAGCCCTTCCTTTTCTTTCTGGAGGTTCCACATGCCAAGGTATAGGTGTTTGAAAAGGGGCAGGCTGGTGTAGAAGTTATCCAGGTAAATGTGGTAACCTTTCCTCAGCAGTGGGTATGCCAGGTCCCATACAGTTTTTACCAGTTGTGCCCATGTAGGCTGGGCAATCAGGGGACTGGAGCTGGGAATCTCTTCCTTCGTATATGCGGAACGCATACAGATATCCCGTGACTCTCTCGCAAAGCTTATAAAATTTCACTCCGTATTTGGCCCTTTTAATAGGAATGTATTGTTTTATTCCTAGCCGGCCTGAAAAGGGTACCAGGGACTCATCTACACATATGTGCTTTTCGGGGACATAGAGTTCTGCAAATCGTTGGAAAAAGAAATTAATGAGTGGGCGAATTTTATATAATTTTATATAATTTGGATGATTGCGGGGAGGGCACTGGCTGTTGTCCCTGAAATGAAGAAAGCGCATTATTATCCTGTATCGGGACCTAGACATTACAGAGGAATAAATGGGCATGTGGTGGATGGGGTTAGTGGACCAATAGGCATGTCCTTTTTTTTGGTGAGGCCCATAAACACTTTGAACTCCTCCAGAGTCAAGCTTCTCCACTCAAATGGATGGGCGTATGATGATTGGGGGTTGTTGGCAATATGCTGCTGGGCATATAAATTGGTCTGGTCCATGATGAGTTGCAGCAAAGTGTCGGGCAAAAATAAATTAAAACAAACAATCAATTGCAGAAAAATTTTGGGTATTGGCCTGCACACCTGGCTGTGCGGTGAAAGGGGGGATTCTTGCTGATCCTGAGTTGGAAGGCAGCCATGTTGGATTGGCAAGACCATCTGGGAGGTATGTAGTGGCCCTGGCTCTTGGGGGACGTGGCACTCCAGTGCTGGCATTTGGGCGTGATGATGCGGCAGTGCTGGTACTGGGCATTTCTTGTGGCCTTTCGCTGGCGGCAGCGCTGGTACTGGGCCTGGGAATTTGATCCTGGGATATATTGCTGGTGGTTGCCTGGTTTCCAGAACGCTGTGCTCGTTTAGGAGGGATCCATTCTTCCTCCAATTAATTTGCCGATTCACTACTTTCAATTGGTTCAAATGCTGAATTTGATTCACAATCGGAATTGGCATTTGAATCTGATGAGAACTCCCCACTGCTCTCATCAGTCATGGTGAGGATCTGGAACGCCTCCTCACTTGTGTAGAACATTTTGGACATTCTTTTTGATGGACTGTGCGACAGGTGACAAATGACGGTCAGTGATGGGCGACAGGTGATGGGTGACGGTCACTGGTGGGCGACGGGTGATGTGTGACGGTCACTGGTGGCAGTCTCTGATGGTGACAGATGAGGGTCACTGGCGATGGTCACTGATGGGTGACAGGTGCACCATTGACGGCAGTCTGACGGTGGCAGGTGTACTTTGTGGGCACTGATAGGTGACAGATGAGAGTCCCTGCTGACGGTCACTGGCGATGGTCACTGATGGGTGACAGGTGCACTTTGTGGGCACTGATGGGTGACAGGTGCACTTTGTGGGCACTGATGTGTAGACTGTTGGGTGACAGCTGTAATGGGGGGGGGGCGATGTGACAGGTTCTCTTTTTTTTGTGTTGGTGCAGTTACAACTACAGTACACACATAGATCGGTAACTCACTGCTCCTGGCTCTTCTCTCCTCACACTGGTAACGGTGTGTGAGGAGAGAAGAGCCGGTAACAGCTAGTAACCGGTCTTTGTTTACATTTAGTGGTCGGCTGTTTACCCTTGTCGTTGACGAGCAGTGTTCCTGGGAACAAGCCGCCACCGACATGACCGCGCTGCGCGCTCCCGATCGCGTGCATGCGCGGTCTAAAGCGGGGAATTCCCATTGTGATCAGCCTTGACGTAATCGCGGCGGATCACATGGTAAACAGCCATGCCCAATGGCTGTTCGCCCCTGTCGGTGACGCGGTGCGTGTCCAGGACACGCTGGCACCGACAGAGCATGGCTGCGCGGCCGCGATTGCGCGCACGGCCGCCTTTCTCAGCCGCCGTCATATGATGGCGGCCCGCAACAAGAGCCGCACCAGTCCGCCGTCAATTGACAGTGGGCGGTCAGCAACAGGTTAAATGGAGTTTAACAAATCTCCCTAAAACACACATGACTTTTTAATGTTTCTCAGATTTTTTGCCAAACCAATCTATTAACCTTTTATGAGGAAGTGAGTTGCCATCTAGATAAAGGAAGGCCCGTGGACGTGGTGTATCTGGATTTTGCAAAAGCATTTGACACAGTTCCCCATAAATGTTTACTGTACAAAATAAGGTCCGTTGGCATGGACCATAGGGTGAGTACATGGATTGAAAACTGGCTACAAGGGCGAGTTCAGAGGGTGGTGATAAATGGGGAGTACTCGGAATGGTCAGGGGTGGGTAGTGGGGTCCCCCAGGGTTCTGTGCTGGGACCAATCCTACTTAAATTGTTCACAAACGACCTGGAGGATGGGGTAAACAGTTCAATCTCTGTATTTGCGGACAATACTAAGCTAAGCAGGGCAATAACTTCTCTGCAGGATGTGGAAACCTTGCTAAAAGATCTGAACAAATTAATGGGGTGGGCAACTACATGGCAAATGAGGTTTAATGTAGAAAAATTTAAAATAAATGCATTTGGGTGGCAAAAATATGAATGCAATTTATACACTGGGGGGAGAACCTCTGGGGGAATCTAGGATGTAAAAGGACCTGGGGGCCCTAGTAGATGATAGGCTCAGCAATGGCATGCAATGCCAAGCTGCTGCTAACAAAGCAAACAGAATATTGGCATGCATTAAAAAGGGGATCAACTCCAGAGATAAAACAATAATTCTCCTGATCTACAAGACTCTGGTCCGGCGGCACCTAGAGTATGCTGTCCAGTTCTGGGCACCGGTCCTCAGAAAGGATGTACTGGAAATGGAGCGAGTACAAAGAAGGGCAGCAAATCTAATAAAGGGTTTGGAGAATATTAGTTATGAGGAAAGGTTGCGAGCAATGAACTTATTCTCTCTGGAGAGGAGACGCTTGAGAGGGGATAGGATTTTAATATACAAATACTATACTGGTGACACCACAATAGGGATAAAACTTTTTTTCAGAAGGGAGTTTAACAAGACTCGTGGCCACTCACTAAAATTAGAAGAAAAGAGGTTTAACCTTAAACTACGTAGAGGGTTCTTTACTGTAAGAGCGGCAAGGATGTGGAATTCCCTTCCACAGGTGGTGGTCTCAGTGGGGAGCATCGATAGTTTCAAGAAACTATTAGATAAGCACCTGAACGACAGCAAAACATACAGGGATATACAATGTAATACTGACATATAATCACACACATGGGTTGGACTTGATGGACTTGTGTCTTTTTTCAACCTCACCTACTATGCAATTATCTCAACCCTAATTACACCCATCTTTTCGAGTTTCAGAGGGGGAACCAATAAAAATGGGAAAGGGTAGACCACAGCAACCATATTCAGGTTGACATTTCAAATGGAGGTTTAAAATTGCACTACAAACACATTTTCATTTCCAATAGATACGCCAAACTCGTCCTCTCTGTGAACATGTGTTTTACTCAAGATTCTTTCTGTGGTTCAAGCTTATGCCACAAACCATTAATATAGTGTGCAGCGTTATTATGGGCTTTGTGCAAATATTGGACACTACAGCTAATAACTGTTTCATAGGTCCTTTGCAGTCAACAAGACTATTGGAAAACTAACATTACAACTTTTTAAAGAAGAAATTGTAACAGTTTAGTTTAAACTAGCCACTTATGCTGTTTTGACTACTGGACCAATGACAGGGCACGTCGCTGCCCAGGAAAAAAAGGAAGAGCATAAAAAAAAAAAAAAAAAAAAAAAAATCATTGTGCCTCTAGTCTTCCCTTTCATCCCTTGCTTGTTAGCATTGTGCATTTAGTCTGACTAATTCATCATCCCAGCACTGGCAAGATAGCCACTCACTCAGATGCACAATCAGGACACAAACATCACACATATCAGCCAAAGAGAAGTCATAAAAAAAAAAATAGGTGCTGGGAATATGCAATCAACTTGTAAAAATACCGGAGGTGCAGAGATAGGCCAGATGGCAGGGGACTCACAGGAAAGCATAGGAATCAATAATGAGCTGGAAAAATGGGGACGTGAAGGTCCATGATGTCCACAGAAACCAGAACTTCTCCCACAGAGGGAGACTTGAACAGATCTGGTGGGTTCAATGTGGAATTTATGGACTTGAGTGAAGACATTTAAGGCATTGCGCTCCAAGAGAGGACACATAGTCCCTTTTTGGTTTGGGAAAATGTGAATAGGTTGGGAGTAGAAGCCCAGGAACTGTTCTGCCACAGGGACCGTGACAGTGATGCCTTGCACCAAAAGATCCAGCAGAGCTGTATGGAGATTTGATAATCTGTGCAGTGACACAGAAAGCTTGGAACAAAGGAATCAAAGAGTGTGCAGAGAATGAAACTATAGCTTGCAAACAACCTCTCGCACCCAAGCAATGCAGGCTATCCTAGTATCCTCGAATCTCGGTCGGTTCAGCAGTAACCGGCTAAGATAAGAACAGTTAATGGTCAGACTGAATGTACCAAGTTGATCAATCGACCAAATTGGGTACATCCAGCCTGACGGATTCTCTTGCGATTATCGCTAGTGGCTCCTATAGCCCCTAGCAATAATCACTGTCTTCTCCCGGTGGGGATGGCTTTTCTGGCCTGTAGAAGACAGTGATTATTGCCCGGTTAGCACTGTCTGTGTTGATGGGAGAATCAAGCAAATTTCTTTCCTGCAGGCCCGCCTAACTTTGGAAAGTTGTGGCACACCCTCATGTTGAATATTTATCTGAGGTATTGAGGAAAGAATCTTGTGGGTGGGCTGGGTGCCAGACTAGGGCATGGCTTTGGAAACTGAGGCCTGGGAGGAACAAAATACTTTTCTTGGCCTCTGTGCAGTAAATATTTCCAGAATGAGCTCTAGGCTCTTTCAGCTGAGGAATAAAGGGTATTCTTGTGGCCAGTGACCACATTCATGAGGGCATTCTGGGTGGCCTTGAATAGACATCCCTCAAAGAGCATGTGGCCTTTTAATTGTAGATCGAAGTTTCTCAACCTTTTTACCTGAGAAACCCTTGGAAAAAAAGTTTGAGATCTTGGGGTACCCTTAACCACTTATCGCTCGAGCTATAGCCAAATTGCTATGAAGAAGGCTCCAGCCAATGTAGATGTAGCACTACTGTTAGTGCCCAAGAAAGATTTGCAAGAAGAATAGAGGTCGACCGATATTTGGTGTTTTTTATTTAATCGGCATCGGCCGATTGTGCTGATAAAAAAGGCTGATTAGAACTTCAGCCGCGACTTGCAAATGACTTCTGTAATAAAAGTCAATGCAAGTTTAATCGGGAGTGCCTAATTGCTCCCAGGTGTTTCAGGCCTATATAAGTTTGTGTAGAGCTCATGTAAAATTGCCAGAATTTTGGTTGGAAGCCAAACAGTGGGGACACTGTGTGGACAGTGAACAAATCTTGCTTTTTTGACTGCTGGTGATTGCTGGATTGCATTTTTAGGTTCTTTCTGGACCTTTTCCTTTTTATCTTCTTAATACCCTTTTCTTACACTTTTTAAACAGTTTTTTTTTTCTTTCCTTCCTTCAGCTTAATAATTAAGGGGAGTGCCCAATTGCTCCCAGGTGTTTCAGGCCTATATAAGTTTGTGTAGAGCTCATCGTGAGCCTGCTCATCCTTGAGACTGGTTGAACTCTGTCCAAGTGGAACTTGTCTACATGGTGAGTTAAAACCAGGAGTTTGTAACAGGGGTCATAGTACCTGTGCAGGGTAAGTACCTGAGTGTGGTCTGAGTAGTGTGTGTGGATTGTTAGTACCTGTGTATTGTCTTGAGTATTAGTGTCAGGAAGCTAGTTGTTGGGTAATTTGGACTGGGTATAAACTCTAATCCTCATTAAATTTATAGGTACGATGCCCGGCGGGTGTGGAGAGGCAACTCGGTGTACATCTTGCGGCATGTATGCATTCCTTGATCATCTGATCGAGGGTGTATTATGCTGTGCAAAATGTAAGTACATTGTTTCCCTGGAAGCCCAGGTTCTGAATCTGGGGAAGCAACTGTCAGCACTGAGAAGTCCCTCCATACTAAAGGAGAGCCGGGAACGTACATGGCAGGTGCCGGCAGGGGCCAGCACAGAGATGGGTGGAGAAAAAAAGAAAATAGTAGATGGGTGACAGTCAGGAAGGGTAGAGGAGGAAGGGTAGAGGGGGAAGGGCCAGGGAGGCCGATCCAGGGCTGGAGCATCCCAATAAGTATGCTCCATTGAGTGACATTGGTGATACCAGTCAGGGACATGCACTGCTGGAGCTGAGGGACTCTCCTAGCTGCCAGGGGAAGAACTCCTCCAGTGAGATTGGGGGGGGGGGGAGCAAAGGGAAAGGAAAGACAGATTCTGGTGATAGGGGACTCAATTCTTAGAAGGACAGAGAGGGCAATCTGTAACAAAGACCTGAAGCGCCGAACTGTATGTTGTCTACCGGGCGCTCGGGTTCGGCACATCACGGATCTGGTGGACAGATTACTGGGAGGGGCTGGAGAAGACCCGGCTGTCATGGTGCACGTTGGCACCAATGACAAAGTCAGAGGCAGATGGGGTGTCCTAATAAATGATTTTAGGGAATTGGGAGCTAAATTGAGGAAAAGGACATCCAAGGTAGTATTCTCAGGAATACTACCGGTACATCGAGCCACACCAGAAAGGCAGAGGGAGATTAGGGAAGTAAACAAGTGGCTGAAGAGCTGGTGTAATAAGGAGGGGTTTGGGTTCCTGGAGGACTGGGACGACTTCTCAGTCGATAACCGGTACTATAGAAGGGACGGACTGCACCTAAATGAGGAGGGTGCAGATCAGCTGGGAATAAGGATGGCCAAAAAGTTAGAGGGGTTTTTAAACTAGGCGATGGGGGGGAGGGGCCAGAGATAGGAATAGTCAGCGTGGAACATATTCCAGAGGGTAATATTAGGGGCATTAGTGGTAGGGTAACTAAAGCACATAAACCCAAGGTAAATATAGTAGCAAGTCCTAGTTGCAATCTCCGAACACCCAAGAGGATAGTATGTGACTGGTCAAAATATAGTAATGCATTAAAGTGTTTGTTCACCAATGCCAGAAGTCTGCCAAGCAAAATAGGTGAGTTGGAAGCTCTGGTGCATCAGGAGAGCTATGATGTAATTGGTATTGCTGAAACTTGGCTGCAGTCCTCACATGACTGGGCTATAAATATTCCTGGCTATGCACTCTTTCGGAAAGACAGGAAAGGTGGAGGGGTCTGTCTGTATGTGAGAAGTGATCTCAAAGCGAGTGTGAAAGAGGACCTGGGGGATGGAGAGTGTGATGAGTCTGAAGCATTATGGGTGGAACTGCATACAGATGTGCGTAGTTCAAAGTTAATCATTGGAGTTTGTTATAGACCACCCAATGTTAATGAGGAGGTGGATACTCAGCTCCTTGCACAAATAGAAAGGGCTGCAAGGGCTGGGACAGTGATAATAATGGGGGATTTTAACTACCCAGAAATTGACTGGAATAATGGCACTGCTGGGACAGTTAAAGGACAAAAATGTATAAACCTATTACAGGACAATTTTATGGTCCAGTTCATTGAGGCCCCAACCAGGAATGATGCTCTGCTGGATCTGGTAATCTCAAACCATGCAGAGCATATTACTAATGTTCAGATAAAGGAGCATCTGGGTAGCAGTGACCATAACATGATTTCATTTGATGTTAGCTGTAAGCAAAAATCACACATACAGGAAAGATAAAAACACTTCATTTCAAGAGGGCAAATTTTCCAAGGATGAGGGCTGCTCTCCAGAACTTAGACTGGGAGAGAATATTGGCAACAATGGGCACAGAACAGAAATGGGGATTCTTCAAAAAGACTGTTTGTGAACTTACTGCAAAGTATATTCCCATGGGCAATAAATTTAAAAGGCTAAAAATAAAACCTATGTGGCTCACGGCCAAAGTTAAAAAAGCTATAAACTATAAGAAAAGAGCTTTTAAAAAATATAAAAATGAAGGATCGCTAGTGTAATTTAAATGTTACAAAGAACATAACAGAATATATGTAAAAAGGAAATCAAGGATGCAAAAATTCAAAACGAAAGACAGATTGCAAAAGATAGTAGGACAAACCCAAAAAAATTCTTCAAATATATTAATAGTAAAAAAGGTCAAGTCTGAGCATGTAGGCCCTTTACAAAATAATCTAGAGGGGGTGACTGGGGACAAAGAGAAGGCTAATTTATTAAATACTTTCTTCAGCTCTGTGTATACAAAGGAGCATGGGGGAGCTCATGTCCACAATGGGGGTGGTAGTGACACAGCCCCAAATCCACAATGGCTCAAAAGTGATATGGTCCAGAAATATTTAGACAGAATAAAGGTGGATAAAGCACCTGGACCTGATGGCATCCACCCACGGATCCTAAAAGAATTGAGCAATGTAATTTCAAAGCCATTGTATCTAATTTTTAGGGAATCATTAATGACAGGAATAGTACCACTGGATTGGCGCAGGGCGAACGTGGTGCCTATATTTAAAAAGGGAACAAAGTCTTTACCAAGTAACTATAGACCTGTTAGTTTAACTTCTATAGTTGGGAAGATACTGGAGAGATTATTAAAAGACCACATAGACGAGTTCTTGCAGGAAAAAAATATTTTAAGCAACAGACAGCATGGATTCATGAAAGACAGAAGTTGTCAGACAAACATTTCTTTTTATGAGGTGGTAAGTAAAACCTTGGACAGAGGCGTGGCTGTGGACGTGGTATACTTGGATTTTGCAAAAGCGTTCAATACAGTTCCCCACACACGGCTCATGTGTAAGGTAAGGTCTACAGGTTTGGAAATATCGGTTTGTAAATGGATAGAAAACTGGCTAAAAGACAGAATTCAGAGAGTAGTGGTTAATGATTCTTACTCTGAATGGGCTAAGGTTATCAGTGGTGTACCCCAAGGTTCAGTGTTGGGACCCTTACTTTTTAATATCTTTATAAATGATATTGGGTCTGGGATCAAAAGTAACATTTCTGTCTTTGCAGATGACACCAAGCTATGCAGTGGAATAACGTCCTTACAGGAGGTCTCCAATTTACAAGCTGACCTCAATGCTCTGTCTAATTGGGCGACTATGTGGCAGATGAGGTTTAATGTTGATAAATGTAAAGTTATGCACTTGGGGGCTAAGAATATGCATGCATCATACATGCTAGGGGGAGTACAACTGGGGGAATCCGTAGTGAAGGATCTGGGGGTTTTGGTAGATCATAAACTCAATAATAGCATGCAATGCCAAGCTGCGGTTTCCAAAGCGAGCAAAGTCCTTTTTTGTATTAAGAGAGGTATGGACTCCAGAGAGAGAGATATCATTTTGCCCCTGTTCAAATCATTAGTAAGACCTCATCTGGAATATGCAGTTCAGTTTTGGGCACCAGTTCTCAAAAAGGATATTGGGGAACTGGAGAAAGTGCAGAGAAGGGCAACCAAACTGATAAGAGGCATGGAGGAGCTCAGCTATGAGGAAAGATTAGAGGAACTGAATTTATTCACCCTTGATAAGAGGAGATTAAGGGGGGATATGATCAACATGTATAAATATATAAGGGGTTCATATAGTGAACTTGGTGTTGAGTTATTCACTTTACGGTCAACAAAGAGGACAAGGGGGCACTCTTTACGTCTAGAGGAAAAGAGATTTCATCTCCAAATACGGAAAGGTTTCTTCACAGTAAGAGCTGTGAAAATGTGGAATAGACTCCCTGCAGAGGTGGTTCTGGCCAGCTCAGTAGATTGCTTTAAGAAAGGCCTGGATACTTTCCTAAATGTACATAATATAACTGGGTACTGACATTTATAGGTAAAGTTGATCCAGGGAAAATCCGATTGCCTCTCGGGGGATCAGGAAGGAATTTTTTCCCCTGCTTGCATAAATTGGAGAATGCTCTGCTGGTTTTTTTTTTGCCTTCCTCTGGATCAACTGTGGGTATAGAATGGGGTATATGGGATTGTATGAGATTATATATATATATATTTTATTTTATTTATTTGTGGTTGAACTGGATGGACTTGTGTCTTTTTTCAACCTAACTATGTAACGAAGTTGCCTGAGTCTTTCCCTGGAGCGACTTGTCTCCTCTCTGGGCAGTCTGCCAAGAAAAGACCAAAAAGATACAATGTTTCTTCATCAATAGACTGAACTCCTTGTGGAGAAGTTCTTAGTTTAACCATTTAAAGACTAAATCTTTTCTGACACTTGTTGTTTACAAGTAAAAATCCTGTATTTTCTGCTAGAAAATCACTTAGAACCCCCAAAAAATATATATATATTTTTATCACGGTTTTAGAACGGTTGTTGCAATATTTTATGGTCACATGGTATTTGCGCAGCGGTCTTACAAACTCATCAGTGCCACTACAGTGCTCATCAGCACCCATCAGTTTTCGCTTATCAGTGCCCCACAGTGCACATCAGTGTCATTCGTGAGTGCTTATCAGTGACCTACAGTGCCACCAGTGAGTGCTCATCCATGCCACCCTATCAGTGGATTCTCATCAGTGCCTGTCAGTGCCGCTTCACCAGTGCACATCAGTGCATCCTCGGTGCATTAGTGCACATAAGTGCATCCTCATCAGCACCCATCAGTGCAGCCTCATTAGACCAGCCTCATCAGCACCCATCCGTGTAGCCACAGCCCACAGTCACCAGTATAGCGAAAAATCTGTCAGATTCAGATTCTGGTTCTGATTTTGAACTCAATTTAGACAGTGGGTCTGCTACAGAATCAGAGGAGGAAAGTGTGCACACCAAAAGAAGGTGTTCTGGTAGCAGGCTACCACAATTAGAGCAGAGGCATCCACCAACTGCACAGTGCCATCCACCAGCAGTGCAGAGGCATCTACGCATCTCTAAAAAAAAAAAAAAAAAAAGGCCAGGCACTAGTGGGGTGTCATCTCAGGCCAAAAGGGTTAGGACCCATGCCAGCCTTCCCCCATGCCCTTCAAAACCCACTATGGCTTCCTCCTAATTTAGGAACAGCAACCGGTTATCCTTAATTGCGGCCTATAACCTATATGCCCAACAATTCATATCAAGCAACCTAGCTTCAAGTTATGCTTGCCCTTATGAGTGGAGGGAACAGTGAAGGAATTTAGAATAATTCCCCCCCCCCCTCCCCTTTAATATGGGACTCACAACAAAAAAAAAAAAATTATACTCCTACTGGTCCACCACACACCAGTCTACTTATCCATTATGCCAAGATCAAGATACCTAATGAGTATGCGGTTCCTCCATTACAATGACAACACCCAGTGCCCTCCTCGAAAATTACCCAGCATATGACAAATTATATCAAATTTGTCCCCATCACTGGCAGGCTGAGCTTTAAGCAGTTTATCCCCAGCAAAAGGGCCAGATATGGGCCAAATACAAATTATGTGACAGAGCCACGGGGTACACCTAGGTCTTCCTGGTGTATGAAGGAAAGGACACCCAGCCACATCCCCCCGAATGCCCAGTGTGCATTGGATTCAGCAGAAACGTTGTTTGGGAGCTTGTATAGCCACTCCTTGAAAAGTGTCACCATCTATACGTGGATAATTACTACACAAAATTTGCCCCTTTTCCGAAATCTTCACCGGAAGACTCCAGCATGTGGTACAGTGAGAGCCAAAAGGAAGGGCTTCCCGCAAAGGCTCGTTAGTACAAGACTACAAACGAGGGGTGTCGTCGACTTTGCAGAATGAGGAGATAATGGCTATCAAGTGGAGGGACAAACGAGATATATACATGCTCACATCAATTCATAATGACACCTACCTGCAAATCCCCAGAAGGAACGACCCAATTCAAAAAACAGTCCACGACTACAAATTGTTCTTGGGGGGGGGGGGGGGGGGGGGAGGGGTCGACTTCAGTGATCAAATGATCAAGCCCTACCTTGCTGCAAGAAGAACCCACCATTGGTATAAAAAATTATTTTAAATTTGGCCATTTATAATACATATGTAATTTACTGAAAATCCACGAGACCCCCGTATCCTATCTGCATCAAGAAGACATTGTCGCCGCCCTTTTGTACACTGAAGGCCGACCGGAGCAGACTCCACAAAAGCCATTTTCCAGAGAAAGTCCTTCCCCATGAAACAGGTCAAAGACGTCAAAAGAAATGCCGGGTGTGCTCCAGGGGAGGAGTTAGAAGGAACACCAGTTTTTATTGTCCCCAGTGTCTTTCCCAACCAGGCCTCTGCATAGGTGACTGTTTCCACCGTTACCATACTTCTCTACATTATTTGTGAAGTATGGTGAACGCAATTCTCAATTCATGTGATTTGCTTTCACACCCCTTATGTCACTGCCTGCTCCTGAACTGACCCTGGCCTGTTTTTTGACCACGTTTTTGCCTACCGCTTAAACTGTACATACCTCCGCCTGCTCTGGAATTGATCCTGGACTGTTTGATCACGTTTTTTGCCAGCCTCTTTGACTGATCTTTTACCCTGCTACTGTAGTAGTGGAATTCATAACACATATGTGAGGGACTCCAGAAGTTTTTTTGTCCTGAACTCATTTTTTGGTTTTCTTATTTCCGGATTAGGGTCTGGAGACCGGAGGCTTTAAAGAGATTTGGGTGGGAGAAGTCTCTACCCGTTCCCCATTCTTTCCTGACCTAGGCCCAAAGCCCGATATTTCTGCCTGCTGCCGACTTACTGCCATCATGCTTCTGCCTGCCGCATGAACTGACCACACCTGTGACTGATACCTGTACTATGGACCAATATTTCCAAAAACTTGTGGAAAAAAAAGATGACAAATTTCATATGGGTACAGTGTTGCATGACTGAGTAGTTGTCATTCAAAGTGTGAGCACTAAAAGTTGAAAGTTGGCCTGGTTAGGAAGGGAGTATAAGTGCCCAATGGGCATATGGTTAAAATTATGTTCACATCTGCAGCTCACAGAACATTGGTGTGATCAGCGAGCTGCTGATAAAACCATTTTTAGAAATGGCATTTAATAGGGGTGGGGGGGCGGAGCTAGATCACGTTGCCCGATAGCAGCAGGCAGCTGCTAGCTTTACAGTTCCCCAAAGGAAGCACGGTAGCAGGGTTTTTTTAACCTGCTAAAAGCTATTTATCCGGTCCCAGGAGATGTGACGGTGTGTTGCTGTGGAATACAGGTTGGGTCCCCTCTGCGGCAGTGGTGGAGGAGACTGTGTTCGTCTGGAGCGCGGCGCTTAGAGCCTAGAGCAGAGCAGAGCAGAGTTGAGCGGCACTCGTGTCTGGTTGTGGTGGAGGCCCCAGAGGGAGTGGTCAGAGCCGGGAATGAGCCAACACCGGACTGCTCAGAGCTCTGGAGTGACTGCTCCTGCCTAAGATCAGCCTTCCGGGCTGCGGTTTTACCTGACCATGGCAGGGTGAAGCAACAACCGATGTCAGCCACAGTGTGGAAAGCCCAGAAACCTACCACTGGAGCCATTGTTAACCAACCACTGAACGTACATGGGAAACTCCCTTCTACAGCCAGCAACACAGTGAGTGTCTGTGTCTTTCTATTATTGCTGAAGAATAAATATTTGCACACTCTTACTCGCAAGACATGTAAACTTTAGGAACTGCTTGATGCATGTATACTATCAGCTTCATTCCCTTCACGCTATCCTGCTAAGCCTTCCTGCAAATAGCTAAGGGAAATGCCTAACTGCTTTGGCTGCCCTAATTCTTTTGTTTAAGGACTTGCTCTCTCCCCCTGAGTCTCACCTATTCTGCTAAGCTTGCTCCTTGGCCAATTGCTGTTAAACGGTGAAGCCTTTAAATTGGTCACTGTACGACATCTACCCGTCATCGTTGCCCCGTTGTGCTTGCCTATCTACATACTCTCAAACCTGAACAATCAGCTTTAGCAAAGGCAATAAGTTGGTGTAAACATTCTGGCACCTGAGATCTATTAGAGTTTGTTTTTGCTTGTGGGTCCACTTCAACTGTAGAGGCCCAGGAACAAGCAATGCTCCTCTGGTGAGAAATGGGGAGGAAAGGAGCTAAAACAAACCAAAACGGAAGGCCAAAGCTACAATGCTGTCAAATCTTACTTGGTTAACCACTTTAGCCCTGGAAAGTTTACCCCCTTCATGACCAGGCCATTTTTTGCGTTACAGCACTGCGTTATTTTAATTGACAATTGCGCAGTCGTACAACGCTGTAACCAAACAACATTTCTGTCCCTTTTCCCCCCCAGAAATAGAGCTTTCTTTTGGTGGTATTTGATCACCTTTGCAGTTTTTATTTTTTGCAAAGAAAAAAAAAAACTACAGTTTTGAAAAAAAAAATATTATTTTTTACTTTATGCTATAAAACATACCAAATACAAAAAATTCTAACTTATTGATCAATTTAGGCCAATATGCTTCTAGGGAGATATACTGTAGCAGGGCGGCCCTCATTGCCAATTTTTCTTTTCTATAACTATTTGCATGTATCCTACTTCAGGCCTCAAATGTTATTCCAGGAACAATCTTTCAAGTTGTCCCAGTCGGGGGGCTTCGTTTTCTAGTTATCAAGATTAAGATGCAGTAAACTCAGTTTACCGCAAAATTCCTTTAAGTCTTCTGGAAAGTGGAGATTTGCTGAAATACCTTGATTTTTTTATCAGTCAAACGTGCTGGAAAACCATCTACAGGAGATGTATTTAGCTTGCAATTGAGTTATTGTTTTTAATTCCCTTCTACGGGCTAGTGTCTCAAGTGATAAATCTGAAAAGATTTGCAACTTTGCTCCATCAAAATCTAGAGGCATAGACTTAGATTCTCTCATACCCTGTGACACTTTCTCTTTATCGTCATAGTAATGGAATCTTGCAGTTACATCCCTAGGGCTGTCTGTTGTATTTTTCTTTAGTCTCCGTATTCTATGGACACTTTCAAAACGTAGGGGGGAGCAGTTAGATCTCTTTTCAATACTTGATTAAACACTCCCCGCACTGTGACTTCCAAATATTTATTTGAGGCCCCCGGATCCTTAAGTTTTTGCGCCGACTCCTATTTTCTTGTTCTTCAAGTCTATATCGGATGTTCCTTATTTCTAACCATTCGGGCTCAGCTCTGGCTCGCAGATCAATTTATAGCCTGCCTGTGCTCATCAAGGTGAAGGAGGAGTCTCTTCTACTCATTGCAGGACATGTATGTCCCTTCTCACTGCAGTCAGCTCTCCCTTAAAGCGGTGTTCCAACCGCAATTTTTTTTTAAGTCAGCAGCTACAAACACTGTAGCTGCTGACTTTTAATGAGGACACTCCAGGCTCCAGGAAGACGCAAGGTATTGCGAAACATGTCGGGCAGGTTATGTTGATACCATCACGTCCACTAGATTCCCATGCACGGGTGTATATTTTGTTTTTAATTTAACCGTTTTTTTTAATGATTTTTTAATTTCTTTTATATTTGTGTACAAGTTAAGCTCATTTTTTAACCACTTGCTTACTGGGCACTTAAACACCCTTCCTGCCCAGACCAATTTTCAGCTTTCGGTGCTCTCACATTTTGAATGACAATTACTCAGTCATGCAACACTGTACCCAAATTAATTTTTTGTCCTTTTTTTCCCCACAAATAGAGCTTTCTTTTGGTGGTATTTGATCACCTCTGGGTTTTTTATTTTTTGCACTATAAATGAAAAAAGACCGAAAATTTTGAAAAAAAACTAATTTTTCTTTGTTTCTGTGATAAAATTTAGCAAATTATTAATTTTTCTTCATAAATTTTGACCACAATTTATACTGCCACATGTCTTGGGTAAAAATAACCCAAATTAGTGGAAATTATTTGGTCTTTGTGAAAGTTAGAGAGTCTACAAACTGTGGTGC
This sequence comes from Lithobates sylvaticus, assembly GCA_028564925.1. Taxonomy (NCBI): domain Eukaryota; kingdom Metazoa; phylum Chordata; class Amphibia; order Anura; family Ranidae; genus Lithobates; species Lithobates sylvaticus. The sequence goes on along the minus strand of CM053028.1, from coordinate 173,176,521 downwards.
AAATTATACAAAATTGATCACATCTGATGTACTGGTGGCCGATCTCATTTCTTGTGACCCGAACAAGTCAGGAAAGTACAAATATCCCCCAAATGACCCCTTTTTTGAAAGTAGACATTCCAAGGTATTTAGTAAGAGGCATGGTGAGCTTTTTGATGTTGTCATTTTTTTCCCACAATTCTTTGCAAAATGAATTATTTTTTTATTTTTTTCCACAAAATTGTCATTGTAATAGGTTATTTCTCTCACATGCAATGTGTATACCACAAATGTCACCCCAAAATAAATTCTGCTACTCCTGAGTATTACGATACCACATGTTTGGGACTTTTACACAGCCCGGCCACTTAGAGAGGCCCAACATGCAGGGAGCGCCATCGCGTGTTCTAGGAGCATAAATTACACATCTAACTTGTTGACTACCTATTACACTTTTGAAGGCCCTGGAGCACCAGGACAATGACATGTGACACTGACGTGGCACTGATGACAGGTGGCACTGATGACAGGTGGCACTGATGACACGTGACACTGATGTGGCACTGATGACAGATGGCACTAATACGGGGCACTGATGACACGTGACACTGATGACAGATGGCACTAATACGGGGGCACTGATGACACGTGACACTGACAGATGGCACTAATATGTGGCACTGCTGACAGATGGAACTTATACGTGGCACTGATATCATGTGGCACTGATGAGAGATGGCACTAATACGTGGCACTGATGACAGATGACACCGATACGTGGCATTGATGACACGTGCCAATGATAACAGATGGCACGTGACACTGACAGGTGGCACTGATGACAGATGGCACTGACGTGGCACTGATGACAGATGGCACTGACGACAGATGGCACTGACGTGGCACTGATGACAGATGGCACTGGGGGCAGGTGGTACTGGGGACAGGTGGCACTCTGGGGACTGGTGGTACTGGGGACAGGTGGCTGGTGGTACGGGGGACTGGTGGTACGGGGGACTGGTGGTACGGGGGACTGGTGGTACGGGGGACAGGTGGTACGGGGGACAGGTGGCTGATGGTACTGGGGACTGGTGGCTGATGGTACTGGGGACTGGTGGTACTGGGGACAGGTGGCTGATGGCACTCTGGGGACAGGTGGCAGCGAGACAGATCGCTTTATTTTTCTTTTTTTTTTTTTTTTACTTACGGCGCCGGCGCCGTTCCTCTCTCACTCCTCACACGCTGTCTGTGTGAGGAGGCAGAGCGGCGCTGACAGATGATCTCATATGTTTGCAAATGCAAACATATGAGATCATCTCTCATTGGACAGCTGGATCTCGTTGTAAACGGCCGCTGTGATTGGCCGTTTACAGCGATCTGTGACCGGCTTTGTCCGACGGACACGGCCAGCACAGAACTTCCCCGATGCGCGCTCTCAGGAGCACGCATTAGGGAAGTAAACAGGAGGACGTCCAGGGACGTCCTCCCAGCAGAGAGCGTCCGCGCTGCAGCCGTCTTTCGGCTATAGCGCGGGCGCGAAGTGGTTAATACTCATGTGAATAAGTTTTTCTTTGTACTACACTGTGACCTTAAGAATTGCATCTTGGGTTTATGTATATATTTTTTCAATAAAACATCCCCCAGTTCATAGCGGAGTGCTGATTCAGAGTGCTGATTTTTAACTGCAGGTGCCATTTCGGAGGGCCCCCGTGAATTTGCAGCTCTTTTGGGGAGCCCCCTAAGTCCTGGTGTGTTCAGACGAGGCAGGACTCCTGGGATTGGTCACCTGCGCTGTCAATCAATTTCGCTCCGCCCGTGTGCAGCGGCCGGGGGAATCTGAAGATTGGCATCTGAGTTCCGGGCCGCGTTCATTCCCCTGGGGGGAGAAGACAGACTGGAACGGAGAAGAGCTGATGAATCACCTATATCCTTGCAGAGGATTGTTTTCTGCCTGCGCTGTAGACTCTGTTCTTAAAGGAGTCCATCAGATGAGGTAAGGAGCCTCACTCACTTTACCATTTGATGATCTCTTATCTTGGAATATAGGATTGGAACTTAAGTTGGAACATTCCCCTGATTTTGCTATTATTCTCAGGACTGTGGAATCAATTAACTGACTCTCAGATTTAAGAACTTTATCATCTAGTTTCTTTTGTATTCATTATATACATTCATTTTCACAGATATTGCTACATATCCTTTTCACTGTCACCTATATATATATATATATATATATATATATATATATATATATATATATATATATATATATATATATATATATATATATATATATGTGGTTTCGCGGATTTCTTTATGGGGGGTTATTTAAAATGGATATGTGTCACATGTAATCCTTTTTAAGATTCATTGGTTTGGTGCCATTGTCTGGGTTTTCTATGATTAAGAATAGGTGGTGCCTCTAATTAGTCTACACCTGGTCTTTATCTTCACGTTTTCAAACACTTGAGGAATGATTTGATTTGGAGGGCTCGCACCAGTGGGGTCCTTTAGCGCAGCTTTTTATTTATTTTTAGTTAATGAGGACACTTACCTGTCCAGAGAGCCCACGATGTCGCCCCCCCCCCCCCCGAGGCCGATCCGTCCATCGGATCAGGTGCCGGCGCCGCCATCTAAACGAAGGGAAACAGGCAGTGGAGCCTTGCGGCTTCACTGCCAGTGTTCTACTGCACGAGTCGTGCAGCGCTTTGTGACTGGCCCTGTTTTCTGGGACACACACATGTCCCAGAAGACAACGGGACAGCTCACCGAAGAGGAAGCACTGCGGAATAGGAAGAGGCAGATTAGGAAGACTGCCTAGCAACAAGGGTTTCTGGTAAGTAAAAAAGATTTTTTTTGAGAATGTTAATGTAATTTTTTATTTTAGGGTGGACCTCCGCTTTAATTATTTGTTCTAGATGTTGGTCTTTCTCCTTGCGATCTAATCGGCAACCCCCTTTATTGAGGGGTGTCTTTCATATTGATACTGATTATCCCGATTAGAACCATTACCTCTACGTCCACCCCCACCTCTTGTTAGAGTTGTTACCGCTACCTCTTTGTGTATTCTTAGGGGTATGGGTATTCTGAGACCACCCCCTTTGGGGTTGAGGGGCTCCACTGGATGATTAATTCATCATAGGTTTAGGAATAGGTTGATGTTCTTTCACAGTTGTCGGATTACTTGTGCCAGCTACATTGGTTTCCATGGCTGAATCCTCCGAAAGAGGTTTTTGCCAACTGAAAACCTTCCCTGACCTATAATCCCCTGTATCCCTTGTGTATTTATTATGTTTTTTGGTTTTCTGGTCTCTATCCTCTTTAATAAGGGCCTGAAGATTAGAAGACAGAGAATTACATTCCACTGAGTTCTTATATCCCAGGAGACCCTCTTTTAATTCCTTAATCTCATGCTATACTATCCCAAGAAGAGAAGGTGGTTTTAGACAAGGGCCTCAAATTTGCTCCTCCACAGAGGCTTAGCAAGTTTGATACCTTTGTGGACGTCCATAAATATATCAGAAAGGTTAACATCCAACGATATACAACTACTAATCCTATTAGGAATGTCGCTAGAGTGGCCACATCAGGGACCATACATTCAGGACTATCCAACCCTTCTCTTTTTAAGCCCCCGATTCAGTTGCCTCCGGCCCTGAATGTGTTCAGGGATCTAGTACTAAAAGACTTAGGTCAACTACCATCCAAACGGACCCATAATCCCTTGGCGGCCGCGATTTCGGGCTTTATTGGTAGGCGTTTCCGGTGCCGCTGTGGGCTGCGCATGCGCATTGGCACCCGGAAGGGCGCGCATCCGCATTTCAAAGCGCCTGTAAACCTCTCTTCCAGCTGAAGAGAGTGAAATTTGATTAGACGCTCTGGGCGGCTGCTTGCTTTTTGGCGCCATTGGCGCATATATAACCAGCACTCTAGTGGAGATACAATCCAGATGGAGTGCTGGACTGTTTGGAACCTCTCACTTTCAAGGTAAAACTGAAACCTTTAGGCTTTTTGTCTATACCTCAGATATCTTGGTTCCTTTATGACAATAGATATCTTATGAGGATTTATATAGCTATTATATTTTCTATTTACCTCTCTCTATCTTTGAAGAGTGATTATTTGGTGACTTCTTTGATGGTCACTATCATACGGATCTCAGACTACCAGTTCCTTGCTGGGAAAACTTTACACTTCTTGGTGGAAATTTTCAGGTACTTACCTGTTTTATAGCTAACAGTTTGATTAAATCTAGTCTGTCATGATTCATTTAATAATGTCACTATTACTGATTATAGGTTAAGCCTGTTTGTCAAGAATGTTCTCCCAGCCACTTCGATCTAATATGATTCCCACATAGGATATTGTTTGATACTATCTTTCAGCCATCTTGATTGGTTAGATGCAAGTATTGCTTGCATGTAAACTAAGAGGATACATGATACTTCATGTTAGATCTGTCCTTACTAAAACTCTTCTTTTTTTTTTTTCTACCCCACCAGCCTTTTCTACCTTTGTCGGATTCAAGCCCCAACAAGCACATTTTGGATGTCTATTTTTGGTGATCCCATCTTTCTTATGGGACAACATATTGCCTATAAACTATTGAGCTATTGTGCATGTTGGTCTTTTAAGATATGAATTTTGAAGGTAGGCAAATATCCAAACTACAATTGACAGTATTATTTTTGCTAAATCTCTGAATCATTATATCTATGAAATCAATCATTTTGATGACTTGCTTATATACATCTCCTATGTTTCCTATGACATACTCTAGATGTCATGACTGCTGCTATCTGGTTCTGAAGAAGTCATAGGCAAAACGCGTCAACCAGTATCGATCAGCATTTCTGACATAATACTTGGATTTATTGCATGTGTATGCAAAATTGAAATTTGATGTTAAATGTTCATCCATTTCTTTTAACCACTTCGCATCCAGAGGACGTCATATGACGTCCTCTACTTTGCGGGGGTATATCTGAATGATGCCTGTAGCTACAGACATCATTCAGATATTGCCGTTTTCAGCCGGCGATTCCCTGCACCATAAGAATGATCATAGCGGCTGTTCCGCCGCTTGATCGTTCTTATGGGCGGCGGGAGGGGACGCCCCCCCTCCCGCCGCCCTCCGGTGCTTCTACCGACTCACCGCTTCCATTGGTGAGTCGGACACAGGATCCGCCGGCCCCCGGATGATATCCACAGAGATTTCCGGCGGACCAGATGGTCGCCGGAGTCTCTATGATCGTTCGGAGGCCGGGCGCGATGTTATGACGTCACGCCCGGCCTCTGCATTCAAATAACGGCGCCGCCTCCGCTGGGAAGCGGTGATCGTTTTTTTTTTTTTAATTTTAGGCTTCCCAGCCTAGAGGTGAGATGTGGGGTCTTATTGACCCCATATCTCACTGTTAATAGGTCCGATCATGTAATATTCCTATTACAAGGGATGTTTACATTCCTTGTAATAGGAATAAAAGTAATCAATTTTTTTTTTTTTTAACTGTCAAACTCAAAAAATAAAAGTCAAATTAACAATAATAAAAAAAATAATAATTTTTTAAAGCGCCCCTGTCACCGTGAGCTCGTACGCAGAAGTGAACGCATACGTAAGCCCCGCCCACATATGAAAACGGTGTTCAAAACACAAGTGAGGTATCGCCGTGAACGTTAGAGCGAGAGCAATAATTCTAGCCATAGACCTCCTCTGTAACTCAAAACATGTAACCAGTAAAAAAAATTTAAAGCGTCGCCTATGGGGATTTTTAAATACCAAAGTTTGGCGCCATTCCACGAGCACGTGCAATTTTGAAGCGTGACATGTTGGGTATCTATTTACTCGGCGTATCTTCATCTTTCACATTATACAAAAAAAATTTGGCTAACTTTACTGTTTTGTTTTTTTTGAGACATGAAATTGTTTTTTTTCTGAAAAAAACGTGTTCGAAAAATTGCTGCGCAAATACCGTGCAAGATAAAAAGTTGCAACGACCGTCATTGTATTCTCTAGGGTCTTTGCTAAAAAAACATATATAATGTTTGGGGGTTCTATGTAATTTTCAAAATTATGTAGGAGAGAAATGTCAGAATTGACCTGGATGCGAAGTGGTTAAAGAATGTCATGTATATTATATATTTTGTGTTGTTAATAAAAAAGATATTTAGAAAATATTATTAGTATTTAGGTCACATTGTGTTCAGGCACCGAGATAATCTGTCAGGTTGGCTTCCCTTCCTGTTCTTTCTTTTCATACATACTTTATAGGATGAGTTACCCCCCTTAGCTTGTTCATATAATTCTTTATTCTGGAGCTATTGGAGTTTGCAACTCAACATAATTATTTTTGCTTCAATGGCCGTTTCTTTTTGCAGTTTAAGGGTGTGGCAATGTGGGCAAAATTTGCTCCCAGTTTGGCCAACCTTTTTATGGCCAAGTGGGAGGAGGACGTCTATGCTTTGGACTGTCCCCAGTTAAAACTGTGGGCCAGGTACATCGACGACGTCCTCCTCCTATGGGCAGGCACATCTGAATCTTTGGAGAATTTTTTCTTGGTTCTTAATGAGTAGAGGGTTACACAGCCTTATACATTTCCTCTATCACAACATTTGGTTTAGGCACAATTTAGATCTCGTTAATTAGATTGGGCATTACATAAGGCTACTTCCGGAACGAGTGACCAGAATGACTTCTTGGGGTCATTATTAGTATTTAAGTGATGTCTTGTGGGGGTCCATACCCCAGATGTCGAAACGCATTGGGTGGACCCCTCTACAGATATCGCTATTCACATCTTTTAATGCGCAAAACTTTCTTCTGAAATGTGAGTGCTACATTTACATTTTTTATTAATAAACCTTTTTGAAACAGTATAACGCTATGCTGATCTTTGTTTGCATAGTTGATGACATTTGATGCAAAGCTCCTACCTCCCGTCCAATGGTTTTGGATTCTGTACAATGGTTACAACTGATGATCTGATAGTCTGATAGTCTGATGCTGTTCCGAGGATAAGATACAGGATTCGCCCTTTGCATTGGGTTTACTATAACCTACAAGCCTTGTTTGACCTGGGTAGCGTAAGCCCCGCCAGGTCAATACTACCCGGTAAGCCTCCTCCCCTAATCACGGTGGTGGCGTCACATACTCTAAACGAGTCACATCAATGGTTGACTTCCACACTATTGGATTAAATTTGGACTTTGACCCTTTATCGTGCACTTTTGAAAATGCTTGTGGACTTATGACTCTATAATCATTAGCAAGAGACTGTATATCTTTTTGTATATTTTTCTTTCATGTTCATTCCCTTGTGTGGTGGATTCACGTATTATTTTTATCTATAGTTTACACATTTATAGATTTATGGTTTATAGATGTTCACTATTGATATTGCCACTTAGCACTACACTTTTTGTTTTTATATTTACTTGGTTGCTGTTTGTCTATAGCAGTGTTGGCTGCCAAGTTGTGCATAATTTTCACAGCGCAGTATATTTTTTCCTAAAAAAATAAAAAACCCAACAGTGATTAAATACCACCAAAAGAAAGCTATTTGTGTGAAGAAAATTATAAAAAATTAGTTTGGATACAGTGTAGCATGACCACGCAATTGTCATTCAAAGTGCGACAGCGCTGAAAGCTGAAAAATAGCTTGGGAAGGAAGGGGGTGTTCGTGCCTGGTTCGTGCCCCAGCAATTTAATCAAAAGTATTCCCTACGGACTATACTTACGCATTAAGCACAAGTGTTCTAATCCACAAGATTTTGAGAGGGAGGCCTTGGCCCTCAGAGATAGACTAATTATACGTGGATATAGTAAAAAAAAAATCTGAAAACCCGGAAACCCCCTAATGAGTGACACTGTCAAATTTATCACTTATACTTATCATAGTATAATTAGACAAACTGTTCAAAAACTCTAGTACCTTTTGAGCACCGATGAGATCATAGGGAAATATGTCAAATCGAGTCCAGAAATAGTGTTTGGACGTAGTAGGTCTTTAACCACTTCAACACCGCCCGCCGTCATATGACGCCCACAAGGTGGATCTCCCATCCTGGGTGGGCGTCATATGACGTCCTCGGATTCACGGCCGCCTGGGGGGCGCGCGCGCCCGCGGCATCGCTCGGGACCCGGTGCGAGTGCCCGGCGGCCGCCGGGCACCTGCGATTGCCCGTTAAAATAACGGGACCGGGCGGGAACGTGGAGCTGTGTGTGTAAACACACAGCTCCACGTCCTGTCAGCGGAGAGGAGACCGATCATGTGATCCCAGTACAGAGGAACACATGATCGTTCTTCTCCCCTTGAGTCCCCTCCCCCCACAGTTAGAATCACTTCTATTAGGGAACACATTAACCCCTACAGCGCCCCTAGTGTTAACCCCTTCCCTGCCAGTCACATTTACACAGTAATCAATGCAATTTTATAGCAACGATCGCTGTGTAAATGTGAATGGTGTCAAAAGTGTCTGAAGTGTCCGCCGCAATGTCGCAGTCACGAAAAAAAAAAATTGCAGATCGCCGCCATTACTAGTAAAAAAAAAAAAATTCAATAAATCTATCCCCTATTTTGTAGACGCTATAACTTTTGCGCAAACCGATCAATATACGCTTATTGCGATTTTTTTTACCAAAAATATGTAGAAGAATACGTATCGGCCTAAACTGAGTAAAAAAAATAGTTTTTTTTTTTAAAAATTGGATATTTATTATAGCAAAAAGTAAAAAAGTGTTTTTTTTTCAAAATTGTCGCTCTTCTTTTGTTTATAGCGCAAAAAATAAAAACCGCAGAGGTGATCAAATACCACCAAAAGAAAGCTCTATTTGTGGGAAAAAAAGGACGTCAATTTTGTTTGGGTGTTACGTCGCACGACCGCGCAATTGTTAAAGCGACGCAGTGCCGAATCGCAAAAAGTGCTCTGGTAAGGAAGGGTAAAAAATGGCCCAGTGCTGAAGCGGTTAAAAGATAAACTAGTTCATAGCAACTCCACACAACATCCATCGATACAGGAGGGTCCTCCAGGTACCTACAGATGTGGAGATTGCCCCGAATGCCCTTATATTAGGGAATGTGACACATATATATTATCCAATGGGGAAAGATTCAGGCCCTTGTACCACGTAAACTGCAGCATGACGGGGGGTGGGCTATCTCATTACCTGCTGTTGTGGTGCGTTTTACGTGGGAAAGACTAAGAAAAGACTAGACCTTTTCACAAACGTATCCATGACCATGTATATTATGTACCAAAGTTAAACACCCCAATTGGATGCCATATAGGTTTAAAAACAAATACAATACGTTTCATGGCATTAGTCATGTAGGAAAATATCCTAGGAGGGGGAGACTTTGATAAATTGGTCTTACAACGTGAAGCCACCCTCTTAAAGGCTCTCACCCTTCCAGGACTTTTTTTTTTTTTTTTTTTATTTATAGTTATTTTTCCGAGTACATCACCAAAATAACAACATTTCATGGCATCTTTAAAATCATTCTTTTATTTTTTTCAACATACATTTTTATTTACCCCTTTTCGCCCCCCCGCCCCCCCAACCTTGCTTAACTCTCTAGGAGGGTCCATGTCTTAAATCTTACTTGTAAATAAGTATAAACTCCTAACCAAAATAATGTGAAAGGTAATCTAATGCCGCGTACACACGTGCAGACTTTTGCCGGCGGACCTAGTCCAGCGGACAATCCCGCGGGACTTTCCAGCTAGGTCCGCTGGACTTTCCGAGCGTGTGGACTTGCCCACACACGCACGGACTTCTCCAGCGGATAATCCGCCGGCCAAAAGTCCGCGGGACTTTTGAAAATGAACGGACTTGCCCACACACGGAGCAGTCCGTTCATTTCGAACGTAACTTCAGGTTACGTAGCTAGCGTAGGCAGTAAATGCCGCTGCGCTAGCTCCGCAAGCTGGCATGGATTTAAAGGGAATCCCCACGCCGAAAAAACGGCGTGGGGGTTCCCCCCAAATCCAAGTCAGACCCTCATCCGAGCACGCAGCCTGGCAGGCCAGGAAAGGGGTGGGGACGAACGAGCGCCCCCCCCCCTCCTGAGCCGTACCAGGCCGCGTGCCCTCAACATGGGGGGTGCCCTGGGGAAAGGGGGGCCGTGCGGCCCCCCACCCCAAAGCACCTTGTCCCCATGTTGATGAGGACAAGGGCCTCTTCCCGACAACCCTGGCCGTTGGTTGTCGGGGTCTGCGGGCGGGGGCTTATCGGAATCTGGGAGCCCCCTTTAATAAGGGGGGCCCCCAGATACCGGCCCCGCACCCTATGTGAATGAGTATGGGGTACGATGTACCCCTACCCATTCACCTAAGGTGTAAAATGTAAAGTACAAAAACACACACACTTTTGAAAAAATATTTTATTGCACTGCTCCGGGGGTCTTCTTCCGTCTTGGGGGTCTTCTCGCCGGACTCCTCCGCTCTCTTCTGCTCTTTTACCTAGCTCTTTCACGAACGGAGGAGTCCGGCTACCTCCTTCGTCGTCGCCGCCGTCTGGGGGTCTCGATCCGCCTTCGGGGGTCTTCCGGGGGTCTCTTCTGTTCTTGCGGCGGTCGTCGTCTTCCGCGCCGCCGGCGCCGCCTTCTTCTTCTTGTCCTTCTTGTTCTTCCGATGTTGACCCGTCGCTGTCTCTGCCCGGAATGCCTGTGCCGCTCTGCGCTCGGACTTGTATAGGGACATGGGGGACAGGGTCACATGTTCATGTCACATGGTGACCCCGCCCCCTTGCGATGTCACAGTCCCAGCATCCTCCGGGACTGTGACAACACAAGGGGGCGGGGTCACCATGTGACATATAGGGGCATGGGGACAGGGTCACATGCACATAAGTCCAAGCGCAGAGCGGCACAGGCATTCCGGGCAGAGAGAGCGTCGGGTCAACATCGGAAGAAGAAGAACAAGAAGGACAAGAAGAAGAAGGCGCCGGCGGCGCGGAAGACGACGACCGCCGCAAGAACAGAAGAGACCCCCGGAAGACCCCCGAAGGCGGATCGAGACCCCCAGACGACGGCGGCGACGACGAAGAAGGTAGCCGGACTCCCCCCGCTCGTGAAAGAGCTAGGTAAAAGAGCAGAAGAGAGCGGAGGAGTCCGGCGAGAAGACCCCAAGACGGAAGAAGACCCCCGGAGCAGTGCAATAAAATATTTTTTCAAAAGTGTGTGTGTTTTTGTACTTTACATTTTACACCTTAGGTGAATGGGTAGGGGTACATCGTACCCCATACTCATTCACATAGGGTGGGGGGCCGGAATCTGGGGGCCCCCTTATTAAAGGGTGCTCCCAGATTCCGATAAGCCCCCGCCCGCAGACCCCGACAACCAACGGCCAGGGTTGTCGGGAAGAGGCCCTTGTCCTCATCAACATGGGGACAAGGTGCTTTGGGGTGGGGGGGGCCGCACGGCCCCCCTTTCCCCAGGGCACCCCCCATGTTGAGGGCACGCGGCCTGGTACGGCTCAGGAGGGGGGGGGCGCTCGTTCGTCCCCACCCCTTTCCTGGCCTGCCAGGCTGCGTGCTCGGATGAGGGTCTGACATGGATTTGGGGGGAACCCCCACGCCGTTTTTTCGGCGTGGGGATTCCCTTTAAATCCATGCCAGGTCACGGAGCTAGCGCGGCGGCAGTAACTGCCTACGCTAGCTACGTAACCTGAAGTCACGTGCTAAATGAACGGACTTGCCGATGAGCGGCAAGTCCGTTCATTTCAAAAGTCCCGCGGACTTGCCCACTAACGGCGGGATTGTCCGCTGGACTGCCAAGTCCAGCGGATAATTTTAAAACAAAACTTAAAACTTTGGTCCGCCGGACTTTGGTGCCAAAAAGTCCGCCGGCGCCCACACACGAGGGGATTATCCGCTGGACTTCAGTCCAGAGGATAATCCCGCGGGGATTGTCCCTTCGTGTGTACGCGGCATAAGTCATAATCACAGATAAAAACCTCCAAGATTCTTTGAAGTTATCCCAGTCCGCCCACTTATCTTTGTATATTGCCTCAACCTCTCTCTCGATCCCTTCCGCGGTTTCTATTCTTTGTGCTCCAGCAAAGACGGGCCTGCGGCTTCCCGCCATTTCTTCGGGACTAGAATCTTAGCCTCATTTAGGAGAATCGGGGTCAAGGATGTCTTGTATTGTTTCCATGGAATCTCAGTCCCGTGGAACAAGCACACCCATGGATCTTCACTAATTACTTCCTTTGTGATTACTAAGATCAAATCCAGTACTCCTTTCCAAAATTTATTAATCACCGGGCAGTCCCATAAAATGTGTGCTAGTGTGCCCCTTGAATTGCAGCCTCTCCAACACTTAGGGGAAACTCCCACCTGGAATTTGCTCAGCTTGTCGGGGGTTATATACCATCTTGCCAGACATTTGAAATTATTTTCTACTATTTTAATGGGAAATACCGTGCTATGGATTATTTTTAATATTTTCCCTATCCTATTTTTACCACACTGTGTCCCCAATTCTGCTTCCCATTTCTTGATGTATGGGGGTACGCCCAACACGTCTTCATTTATTAAGATTCTGTAAATACGGGAGACACTATGCCGCGTGTCACCTCGGATACAGAGTTTTTCCAGCTGAGTGTACTTGTCCTCCCCGCGAATAGGGCGGGGGAGACTTTCCACGAAGTGTTTTAGTTGGGCGTACCTCCATGCATCAATTGACATCATTTCTGTGAACAAACTTAACTCTTGGAATGTGCATATTTCACCCATTTTGGTTACATCTCTCAATTGTGCCCCTTCTAACTTAATCCAGTTCCCGCCGACTTCCCTTCTTCCTGGTTCAAACATAGTGTTGTTTTTTAGAAAAATTAAAGTAGAATTAAATTTGAGTTTATTTTTTTATAAAAACTATCCCAGATATCTAACGTGACCCTGGTTATCTCATGTGCGTTTTTGTCAAGTGTCCTAAATCTTGGTGGGTTCCAAATGTCGTGTCCTAGGTCCCTACTACTTACTGTGTATTCTAACTTAATCCATCTTTTGTCTTTACCTCCTCCCACACAATCTATCACCCGTGATAATGCAATCGCTCGAAAATATTTTTCAAAGTCGGGGACTGCTAATTCCCCCTGCTTTTTTTCCCAACTGAGTGTACTGGCTGCAATACGCGGCTTCTTATTTGCCCAAATAAACCTTGAGATCATTAGATTTAAAGTTTTAAAGAACGTAGTGGGGATGGCTAAAGGAAGCATCTGAAATTTATAATTGATTTTGGGGGCTACTATCATTTTTAATGCATTAATACGGCCGATCCAAGAGAGCGGACGTAAGGACATTTTGCGTAGTTCTAATCTTATATCATCTAATAGGGGGAGGAAGTTTATAAGATATGTTTTTTTGGTTGTTTCTGCCAGTCTAATCCCCAGGTATTTAATATTTTCTCTCCAGGGAAATTTAAATTCATTTGCCAATAGGTCTGCTTCGTCCCTTTTCAAATTGATATTTAATATTTCTGACTTTCCAAGATTGATTTTTAAGTTTGAGATTCTACCAAAGGTTTTTAATACTGAGAGTAAGTTTGGGATAGAGATCCTAGGGTTGGAGATGTAGAAAAGGACATCGTCGGCAAAGGCGGCGAGCTTATGAACCTCCCCTCCCACCGCTATACCTGAGATGTCATTATTTTTACAGACCATTGAGAGAAGAGGCTCCAGAGCCAGGACGAACAAGAGGGGCGACAACGGGCAGCCCTGGCGAGTTCCATTGCGCATGACGAACACCTCCGAGGGTGCCCAGTTTACCTTAACAGAAGCCTGAGGCTGGATGTAAAGCTTTCTGATCAATTGCAGCATCCTGGGACCGAATCCCATTACCTCCAATGTTCCCATCATATGTCCCCAGTCTACCCTGTCAAACGCCTTTTCGGCGTCTATAGACAGGAGTAGGCTGGGGATCTTAAACCTCCTGGCAGCATGGAGCAACAGTAAGGTCCGCACCCCATTGTCCCGGCCCTCCCTCCCAGTGACAAACCCTACCTGGTCTGGGTGGACCAGATGGCATATTTTGTCCTTCATTCTATTGGCTAAAACCTTAGCATATAGTTTGGTGTCAGTGTTTAATAGAGCTATCGGGCGATAGCTGGAGCACAGGGTTCTATCTTTGCCTTCTTTTAAGATGAGTGTGATTGATGCCCTCAGAGCCTCCCCTCCCAATATACAGTCCGTGCCCAGATGGTTCCAGAACCGACACAGCCTCGGAACCAAGATGTCTTTATATTTCTTAAGATAAGTTAGCGTGAATCCATCTGGGCCCGGGCTTTTCCCGCTCTGGGATCCCTGAAGTGCTGCATAGATCTCCGCCTCAGTTATGGGGCTGTCCATGCTTAAGCTATCACATTCTGAAAGACGGTAGCGCACTATCAGAGAGGAAGTCCCTGCCTTCTATTCCGACTTCAATATTTTGCTTCCCCTCCTGTCTGACATCATACAATCTTTCATAATAAGTCTTAAATGCCCTTGCTATTTCTTTGGTCGAACTAACCATTTCTCCAGCCTCATTTTGAATTTTCTCAATGTAGTTCACCTCTCTCTTTTTTTTGAGTGCCCGAGCTAAGTTTTTTCCTGTCCTATTCCCCCACTGATATTTCTCTTTTGTTATTTTATAGAAGTATTTTCTAGAGTCTGTTTCCAAGACCGTTTTTAACTCTTCCCTTTTATTTATTAACCTATGGAAGAGGTCTTGGTTGAAGGTCGTGTTGTTTTTATGGTCCCTTTCGAGCCTCTGGATTTCGTTTGTTAGTTCTGTAATCTTTATATTTTTTTCTTTTTTTTTTCTCGTTCCAATGGAGATTAGGATCCCCCTTATGTACGCCTTGTGGACCTCCCAAAGCGTCCCGGGTGAGATATCCTCTGTGTCATTTTTGGAAAAAAAGAATTCAATTTCCCTTTTAATTAAGTCTGCTGAGCCCGTATCCGATATCAATTCATCATTAAGATGCCACGAAAAGGGCTGTCTACGGAGTACGGGGGTCCTAACCCTCATCGAGACCGGGGAATGGTCCGATAAGGTCATTATCTCAACCTGGGAAGAGACGACCCGATCCAATAATCTGTGGTCTATCAAGAAGTAGTCCAGGCGGGAGTGAGTCCCGTGAACAGGTGAAAAGAAGGTAAAATCTTTTTCTTTAGGGTTCAAGGCCCGCCAACCATCTATCAACTGGTTTTGTAACATTTTATTCTTCAGATTTTTCAGTTGTGTTGGGCTCGGCCTATACACCCGTAATGTGGTGTCATAACTAGGGTCTAGGCAGATATTAAGGTCTCCCGCTAGGACTACTTCACCCATTTTAAACCCCTGTACCCGCCCCAGGACCTGTGTCAGAAATCTTATCGGATTTTTATTTGGACCGTAGATATTAATAAGTGTAAAAGTATTTTCCCCAACCCTCCCCCGCAGGAAGAGATACCGGCCCTCCGAATCCTCCAGTCTATCTAGTAGTGTAAACTTAATATTTTTAGAGAATCCAATTGCCACCCCCTTTGAACCCAAAGTCGGGGAATCACTGTAGAACCAATTGGGAAACTCTTGGGAAAATAACTTAATATTTGCTCCACGAAAAAAATGCGTTTCCTGGAGAAATACTATATCCGCGTGGTACCTCTGGAGTTCCCTCAAAATCTTACATCTCTTTGCCGGGGAGTTCCGTCCCTTCACATTGTATGTTAGGAGCTTTATATCATCGCTTGCGATTTTTATTATAGGAACAAGTCAATGGGCCCTTTACTTCTCTGAACGCTATACTCTCTGCAAGGTAACCCTCTCCCATCCCTCCCCTCCCCCACCCTCCTCCCCCCCCTCCCCTATCTGGTCGGGTTCTGACCCCATGAAAACTAAGGGACATCCCATCCGAGCCACTCCCGTGCATGCCACAGGGCATCCTTCTGGGGCCCTCAGTTAACCTTAACCCAGGGTGTCGCTCAGACCCCGCGGCCCTCCCCGGGGGGATCCCCCCTCCCCCCCACCCACGAGGGGGGGGGCGGCGGGGGTGGTGCCCCCGGAGACCCCCCCCCCCGGCGCCATCCAGCCCCTCACCCCCCAACCCCCCCCCCCCCCCAACACCTTTGAGAACCGGAATGAAGGGAAGGAAGAAAAAAAACCCCACGAAAAAGGAAACATTTCAATTTTCAGCCCCCTGATAACCCCCCCCCCCCGACCAGGATCCCACCATGGATTGACAGTTAACTCCCCCGTTTCTCTTTCCCCTCCACCCACTCCCTACTCAGGGGGGGATGGTGGGGACAGGAACCCCCAAGGCAGAACAGAAAACCTGCAGTTCATCAAGGAACTTCATCCGCACAGCCCTTCCTGCCTTTAGAACTATTAATGAGGCTGGAAAACCCCAACTGTATTTTATATTTGCAGTTCTCAATGTTTCCAATAGGGGTTTCATCTGTCGCCTCCGTGCTAGGGTTTTAGGCGATAAGTCCGAGAAGACCTGAAGAACCGCAGACTCAAATTTCAGGGGGGGGGCGGTTTCTCAATTTTGTCCAAATGTTGGATTTGTCCTCATAAGCATGGAACTTGACAATGACATCCCTAGGAATCTCCTCACTGAGGCCTAGCGGTTTCCTGATGCGATGGACCCTATCGATTTTTAAAGCTGCATCCTCGGGTCTCCCCAACAGGGGATTGAATATAAGCTGTATTTTTAGTGACAAGTCCTCACCCTGTTCCGGGAGTGATCTAATCCGCAGATTTTGTCTCCCATTTTGATTTTCTTGGTTTTCTATGAGGTATTTAATGTCCCTGTGTTTCATTTCCATTTTGTTAATTTGTGTTTTAAGGTCCAGTATTTCTTGTGCTTGAATGACCACCAGGTCCTCCACTTTTTCCACTCTGTTTACTATAAGGCCTAAGTCAGACCTGACATTAGAAATTTCAGATTTTATGACTCCTTCTAGCTTAGAGAACATTTCCGCCATTTCAGACTTGGTTGGAATATTTGTTAAATTTCTTTGCTCTAGGGAGTAGCTAGTGTCCCCTGCTCCTTCGGCCTATACTTCACACCTGGAGAGATCAGTTTGTTCCAATTTCTGGCGTTCCATTTCCTTTTTTTTTTCCTTTGTAGTTTGCTGTTTTTTCTCCATTTCTGGGCTTTTTAAGCTGATGTCTTTGAGGTATTTCTGGATGGTGCTAGTGTTGTGGTTTTCCTTGGGCGTCTTTGGTTCTGTCCCCCTCAGGGCCCTCCCTTTCAACATTTTGTTTGACTGGGGCCCAGTCACCCGAGCCCAATAGGGCACACAGGACCCCTCAAAAAACAGTCTCTCCCGCGATGTAGGATATGGTTCCGGGGTCACTATACCGGGGTATCTGTCCCCCTGGGGATCCCCTGGGATGCTCAAAGGTGTACTGAAAGGTATGCGGAGATCAATGAGGACTCACTCCCCTCCTACCTTAGTTACCTGACCCAGGGGGTATGTTATGGGTAATAAAAAGGGACACGACCTCAATGTCTCCCCCCGAGCAGACCCCTCCTCCCTGCAAAGCAGGCGTAGATAGGTCAATTTTGCGGGAGATTAGTGGGAACTTTCTGCTCGGCTGCGTATAAATTTCATATATAGGCCAACCTTTAACTGTCCAATCTTGAGGGTAAATGAGGGGGATGGAGGAAGGGGAGGGCAGATAGCCAGGAAACCCCTATCTTCCGTTTGAATTTCCGTGGTACTGATAGTCAGTTCAGACCTTTTTATGATTTCTCTGTATGCGATTACAGCAAAGTACATGAGGGCTACAGGAGGACTACTGACATTGTTTCACAGGGTTAAGACAAAAGTTCTATACCAGTTCGAGTTACTGTATACATGCGCCCCAAAGTTGCAAGAGGAGAAAAAGAAAAATATACCCGGGCACATGGAAGTCCTTTAACAAATAATAGTTGCAAGCATTTTTATAAGCATTCAGTATGGCTTATTTTCTCCATTTCCTTCATACCTGGGGGACCCTACCGTGTCCCCTTGTTGCTGGGTTTCCTGTCCCGTTTCCTGACGAATAGGAGGTGAGGAGGGGGGTGAAGGGGACAGGGGGTGGCAGGCTCAGCCACCCAAAAAGAACGCCGCTAGGGTTCGCTCAGTCCGGTAACAGGGGTGGAATAGGAATGCAGCAGGTGGTGCGGCGTCCTGTAGCTCACCGCGGCCGTCCTCAGACGGAGTAGGTACAGGGGTCGGCTGTGTGCTTAGGTGCCGTGGGCTTCGTTCCTCCGGTCCCGCATATATCGCGGCTCAGGTCCGCGGGTGGGGGAAGATGGGGATGGTGATAGAGGACGGCCTCAAGATCTCATTGTCGAGGCAGCGTGGGCTCTCACTCCACGCCGTCTCCGCTGGAGCAACCAGGCAGTCCCTGAGCGTCTCTCGAGCCGCGGCTTCCGGCTCCTCCCCTAGCACTGACGTATCACGTCAGCATCCTCCCGAAGATCCCCTCCCGGTGACCCTTCCAGGACTTGATGGGATCAGCTTTGCACCATTCCTTTAATCGTTATTGCTTAATGATTACTGTATGGACTGGTGTTCTTTGCCCTGTTGCCCCTCCATGGCTTTTTATGGGTCGCTGGGGCCTTCATTGTTCCAAAGCTTAATGATGTGATCAGCTCCACACTTCTCCTTTAATCACCATGTGTGGTGATGTGCCTTGCCCTATGACCCTGTTTTAGGCCCTTTTATGAATTGCCATGTTGCTTAATATGTATGGGTTAATATGTGGGACTCTCTAAATTGTTAATTGGTGTCAATGTTTGAAACTATTCATAGGTTATATCTTACGTTAACCACTTCAGCCCCGGAAGAATTTATCCCCTTCCTGATCAGAGCACTTTTTGCGATACGGCACTGCGTCGATTTAACTGACATTTGCATCCAAAGAAAACTGACATCCTTTTTTTCCCACAAATAGAGCTTTCTTTTGGTGGTATTTGATCACTTCTGCAGTCTTAATTTTTTTGCGCTATAAACAAAAAAAGCGTAAATTAAAAAAAAAAAAAATAAGCAATATTTTTTACTTTTTGCTATAATAAATATCCCCCAAAAATATTATAAAAAAAACAAATGTTTTCCTCAGTTTAGGCAGATATGTAATCTTCTACATATTTAAAAAAAAACAAAAAACGCAATAAGCGTATATTGATTGGTTTGCGCAAAAGTTATAGCGTCTACAAAATAATGCACTGATTACTGTATAAATGACACTGGCAGGGAAGCGGTTAAACACTAGGGGGCGATCAAGGGGGTGTGTCCTAGCGAGTGATTCTAACTGTGGCTACCTAGGACATGACAGCGATCACTGCTCCCGATGACAGGGAGCAGTAGAGCGCTGTCTTGTCACTAGGCAGAACGGGGAAATGCCTTGTTTACATAGGCAGCTCCCAGTTCTGCTGCTCTACGATACGATCGTGGGACACTGGCGGACATAGAATTTGCGGGTCCCGTGGGCATGATCACAGAGCACGCAGCGGGTGCATGTGTGCCCAAAATGCTGCTTCTTAAAGGGGACGTACCTGTACTCCCATTTGCTCAGCCGTGCCATTGTGCCGACGTATATCGTCGTGCACTGGTCGGCAAGCGGTTAATAATGGCATACATTACCATGTGCAAGTAAAAATTTTCCCCTATTAGTAGCTGCGATAGGGGAATCCAGGTCCTCAAGATGGTGGGCTATGACCTGGACGGATGTGGCTGGCCATGCCCCCCGCATGCCCTGGTCTCCGGGCTGTGCTTGCGATGCTGGGGTGAGGGGAACCTTGTCCACCCCTCCTTGTTTCCAGCATGCCCATGTGCAAAGCAGTGAGCAATGCCCGTCGCGTGATCGCATCACGGCACATGTGCTGGTCTATCTGAAGCCATCACGGCCATTTTGGTATAGGTCCAGCGTCCAATTGATTCTGGCCGCCGGACCAGAGCAGGAGACAATTTGGAGAACATTAGTTCTCTTATATGGCGCAGTGGGTTCCAGGGTATCTCTATCTCACCCCTCTCTACAGTTTGTAAACAAGCTACAGACTTTTTTGGCAGTGTGGGATTGACAAAGGTAGGACATATCTTTGGAGAGCTGCTCTTCTTAGCAACAAATCACTTTAATAACTGACAGTTTACTTGTCTCCTTGTCTAATCTGCAGATGATGTCAACCTGTGCTCAAAACGAGTCAGCACATGGCTGTCAGCGTTGGAACTTACTGGGTTTGAAATATCTACAACTAGCATTACCTGCTCCCCTTTCTGGTCTCTGTGATAGATTTGTATTAATATTAGCTATTTAATTACTGTGCAAAGGCAGTGTGGTTTCACAGAGGAATGTTACTCCAGTAACAGTACCATCATTATAGCTATCACCATTATTATTAGTAGTATAATATTACCATCACCATTATTGATGGATTAGAATAATATTATTACTACCATTGAATGAATGTGAGGAATTAAATTGGAATCATTATTTTATAGAGGAGTATTTTATGTGAGGAATCCAAACTAAACATATGAGAGAAGGTTACTTGTCAACCATTTGAGTAATGGACAACCTGTGTCACCACGATAGCTGAAATTACTAAAATGTTTAAATCATTTTTTTATGGCTGCAATACATAAGGTAAATATTGAGTCTTGAGTCAAGGATATTTGTAAAATCAAGGTATGTGACTTAATCCCTGATGGAGGCCCCTGGGAGGAGGGTACACACAGCCCATTTTGAATATAAAATCATAAATAAATGAAGGTTTGGGTGGCATTTCTGGCACCCACCAATTGAAAGAATTAACTGAGGAGGAGAAGAGGAGAAGAAAAATGAGAATGAGAAGGAGAAGAAGAAGGAGAAGGAGGAGAAGATTGCCAAGACCCTGAAACTGAAATACAGCACGGTGGCCAAGACCATACAGCGGTTTAACAGGACAGGTTCCACTCAGAACAGACCTCACCCTGGTCGTCCAAAGAAATTGAGTGCTTGTGCTCAGCGTCATATCTAGAGGTTGTCTTTGGGAAATAGACGTACGAGTGCTGCCAGCATTGCTGCAGAGGTTGAAAGGGTGGGGGGGTCAGCCTGTCAGTGCTCAGACCATATGCAGCACACTGCATCAAATTGGTCTGCATGGCTGTCATCCCAGAAGGAAGCCTATTCTAATGATGATGCACAAGAAAGCCCGCAGTTTGCTGAAGACAAGCAGACTAAGGACATGGATTACTGGAACCATGTTCTGTGGTCTGATGAGACCAAGATAAACTTATTTGGTTCAGATGGTGTCAAGCGTGTGTGGTGCAACCAGGTGAGGAGTACAAAGACAAGTGTGTAGTCAAGCATGGTGGTGGAAGTGTCATGGTCTTGG
This sequence comes from Lithobates sylvaticus, assembly GCA_028564925.1. Lineage (NCBI taxonomy): Eukaryota > Metazoa > Chordata > Amphibia > Anura > Ranidae > Lithobates > Lithobates sylvaticus. The sequence goes on along the minus strand of CM053028.1, from coordinate 173,155,216 downwards.
GCTACATGGGTGCTGCTGGCAATGGGGAGCTACAGTTTATTGGAGGAAACCATGATTTTTTTATTGCATTTTAGTGTAAATATGAGATCTGAGGTTTTTGACCCCAGATCTCATATTTAAGAGGTCCTCTCAGGCTTTTTTTTTCTATTACAAGGGATGTTTACAAAATAAAAAGGTAAAATAAATAAGTAAAAAAAAGTTTTAAGCGTGCCCCATCCTGCCGGGCTCGCGTGCAGAAGCGAGAGTATACGTGAATAGTGCCCGCATATGAAAACGGTGTTCAAACACCACATGTGAGGTATCAGTATTTACTCGGCATAACATTATCTTTCACAATAAAAATAAAATATTTTTTTATTAAAAAAAGTGTATTTTTTCCAAAAAAAGTGCGCTTGTAAGATGCAAGACCACTGCACAAATACGGTGTGACAAAGTATTGCAACGACCGCCTCTAGGGTGTTAGAAAAAAAAAATGTATAAAGTTTGAGGGTTCTAAATAATTTTCTAGCAAAAAAATAGTTTTTAACTTGTAAACACCAAATCTCAGAAAGAGGCTCGTCCGTAAGTGGTTAAACTCTATTTTGTACTCCTTTAAAAAACCCACAGGTCTGAGACATTTAAGAGCCAGGCAGAGGTAAACAGTAGCCCACCCCCCCCCCCCGCACTCCTACAGATGACCGCACCCCTTAGACGCTGCAGCATGGGCAGAGTGTGAAGGTGCACTGAATTTAGTCAGGGAGGTTGTTTGTTGCGTGCCTGAGATAGCACTAAAATCTAGATGGCACTAGAGAGTGCAGAAAACTGAGTGCGGACCATCCTGTTTAACCAAGGTCCCAATGATCCAGATGCATTCCTTCTATTGTTAAATTATAATTTTCTCTTCAGATTCTTCAATCAACTTTTAAACTTTAAAGCTAGGAGTGATTTCTCATTTAAGTGGCTGTAAACCTCAGACATGAAATATGAACAAAGCGTACCCCTCTATAGTGTGTACTTGTCTCAAGATCACTACTGCATTCCTCTCCACCCCCTTTTTCTGACAGCTCAGACAAGCTCTATTAATTCTGGACTTTAAACAACTGTAGGAGGAGAGAACACTTCAGATAAACAGGTACAACATATGTAGGATGATTTGTTTCATTTTGGTGTCTTACCTAAGGCCAGTCATTTCACTGGGTACATGTAAGGGTTTGCAACCACTTTAAGTGAGAAAATGTCCTTCACCTTAGACCACTAGCAAAAAACTGAGGATTCACGGATCAGGGTAGGGTCCAGTCACCTGAAGGTACCAGTCTACCATACACAGTCCATCTCTATCTTACCCTGTGCCCTTCACTGTACAATAGTTATATTTATTTTGTCTTAAAAGCCAAGTTCCATTTTCAGGAGGTGAGGTAAGCAATGGCAGCCTATTTCCCTTAGTACAGGTGTTCCTTAAAGCGGAGCTCCACCCTAAAGTGGAACTTCCGCTTATCGGATTCCTACCCCCCTCCGATGCCACAATTGGCACCTTTCAGGGGGGAGGGGGGTGCAGATACCTGTATAATACAGGTATATGCACCCACTTCCGGGACGAGATAGCCGGAGCTGCCCCGCCCACTTCCTGATTCCCTGACAGAGGACGATCGATCATCTGCTGCCGACATTGCTGGAACCTGGAACAGGTAAGTGTCTATTAAAAGTCAGCAGCTGCAGTATTTGTAGCTGATTTTTAAAAAAAAAATTCAGGTGGACCTCCTCTTTAATCTCAGCCATTGGCAAGCAAGGATGGTTGCTGCTTTAATCAAATACAGATCTGGTTCTACTGGCTTATCTACAAATGTATATATTAACATATTTAACAAAAAGAAAATATGGTACATCAATTCAAGGTAAATATAGCAATGATAATGAACAAAACAAAAATACAATTCTCAATTGAATACTGAAATAGTGATTTGCTAAGTGAAATGACTTGCTTGTTGCAGTAGCACATAATGTGTGATGGAATCAATATTATCAGTCTGCGATTAAAGACATCATACAAGCACACCGTACTGTGTTACCTCAGCATCTATTTCAATGATCTTTGCCTCCTCCTTATGGTATATTCTGGAATTGTCAGTTGAATAATATAACAGGCAAGACTCTCCTTCACTACACAACCTGAAGAACAAAGATCATTATTTTTTATAAAGCGCCAACATATCCTGCAGCATACAAAGGATTAACAAATACAAAAAACAAGAAAACCAGCCATATAAGGGACCATTTTGCCAGCACAAAAAAAAAAAAAAAGATGATCTAAAAATTCCATAACAAGGCCTGAATAAATTATACAAAGTACTATGTCAGAGTTAACAAAAGTGATTGCTGAACATTGCCTAATATTTAAACTGAGTGACACTGCTAGTTGTAGATATAATTACTCTAAAATTAAACTAAAATCTAAATACCATTATTGCTCTATTATGAGACCTTTGCTTTCATTTTTGCAACTCCTTTTTGATGAGCAGATGGGGCAATCAGACATCACCTGTATTAATTCTGTGTACGAAAACGGATACTTTAATTAGTCTGCGTAATACCACTAACACCCAGAGGAAGGATGAGTGTCTTACCAGTTAAAGCTCAGCTCTGGGCAACTAAATATATACCTTGCAATGGGGCTGTGCCCACACTGCAAGGGTTAAATCGCTCAGTTTATGCTTTTCCCACTCTGGCGGATTGTCCCTCTGCTTCATCACATCAAATGTAGGGCTCATAGTGTGGCGAGTGTGCCTGGGCACACCCTAATCAACCCCTGCGTGTTAGTGTAGCCGCATACCGGCTGTCTCCCGAGATCTGCCCGCTGGGCTGCAGTGAAATGTTGCATCCAAGAGGGTGTGTAGCCTACACTGCCTGTGAAACAGTTTCACATTGAGCAGATAGCGAGGCTTGCAAAAGCCGCTCATTGTGTGTGAAACTGTCTGGTATTGGAACTGCTTGTAGGGAGAGAGACCAGTCGTCAAAAATCAGCGTTGATGTCGGGACCAAACAGCTATCAAACACCAGCCAATGGGATGGGGTCTGGGCGGGCCGCTATGTGCCCCTTAAGCAGCCCAATCATTGGTTGGTGTTTGATAGCTGTTCGGTTCCGCCCATCCCGAAATCGCTGCTGAGTTTTGACAGCTGGTCTCCCTGCAGTTCCATTACCTGACAGTTTCACACACTGAGCGACTCTTCCAAGCCTCAGTATCTGCTGCATGTGAAACTTCCCCTTTCCTCCGTCAGTGCCTATCTGTGACCATCAATGCTGCCCATCAGTGCCAACCAATGCCACCTATTAGTGCCCATCAGTGCTGCCTAAGAGTGCCAGTGCTGCCAATCAGTGCCCCATCATTGCTGCCCATCAGTGCATATCAGTGCCCAGTGCTGCCCATCAGTGCCACCTATCAGTGCCCATCAGTGCTGCCAACCAATGCCACCTATCAGTGCAAATCAGTGCTGGCTATCAGTGCCACCTATCAGAGCCATTTCAGTGCCCAGTGTTGCCCATCAGTGCTGCCAGTGCCACCTATCAGTACCAATCAGGGCCCCTCAACAGATAATTGCAATACAAATTAAGTGCAAGCGCTTTTGGAAGAATGGTTGAACATTCACACAGGCACATCCTGGTGTGCCATCTAAGGTCACCAGGGGGTTCCCTGGCATCCGGGTAGAAAAAAGGCTGTCACATGAGACCGAACTCCCGATCCTCAGCCGAACTGTAAGTCGGGACTTTGGGAGTTTAGTCAAGCAGTGAATGCAAAGTGAAAGCAAGGGAGAAGGGTCTTAGGAAGTGCAGGTCGCACCATCATCAGCTCCACTAGGTCATACTGCTCACCTCATCTGGTATCAACCTGCTGAGAGATCTCCACACCTGCATCACTCATAGTTACATAGTTACAAGTCCAAGTACAAGACACAAGTCCATCCAGTTCAACCAGAAAAAAAAAAAAATAAAAAAAATAAAAAAATCATACAATCCCATATACCCAATTCTATACCTATAGTTGATCCAGAGGGAGGCGAAAAACCCCAGCAGAGCATGATCCAATTTGCTAAAGCACGGGAAAAAATTCCTTCCTGATCCCCAGAGAGGCAATCGGATTTTCCCCGGATCAACTTTACCTATAAATGTCAGTACCCAGTTATATTATGTACATTTAGGAAAGTATCCAGGCCTTTCTTAAAGCAATCTACTGAGTTAGCCAGAACCACCTCTGCAGGGGGTCTATTCCACATTTTCACAGCTCTTACTGTGAAGAAACCTTTCCATATTTGGAGATGAAATCTCTTTTCCTCTAGACGTAAAGAGTGCCCCCTTATCCTCTTTGTTGACTGTGAAAGTGAATAACTCAACACCAAGTTCACTATATGGACCCCTTATATATATTTGTACATGTTGATCATATCCCCCCTTAATCTCCTCTTATAAAAAGTCAATAAATTCAGTTCCTCTAATCTTCCCATATAGCTGAGCTCCTCCATGCCTCTTATCAGTTTAGTTGCCCTTCCCTGCATTTCTCCAGTTCCCCGATATCCTTTTTGAGAACTGGTGCCCAAAACTGAACTGCATATTCCAGATGAGGTCTTACTAATGATTTGAACAGCGGCAAAATGATATCTCTCTCTCTGGAGTCCATACCTCTCTTAATACAAGAAAGAACTTTGCTTGCTTTGGAAACCCCAGCTTGGCATTGCATGCCATTATTGAGCTTATGATCTACCAAAACCCCCAGATCCTTCTCCACTATGGATTCCCCCAGTTGTACTCCCCCTAGTATGTATGATGCATGCATATTCTTAGCCCCCAAGTGCATAACTTTACATTTATCAACATTAAACCTCATCTGCCACATAGTCGCCCAATTAGACAGAGCATTGAGGTCGGCTTGTAAATTGGAGACGTTATTCCACTGCATAGCTTGGTGTCATCTGCAAAGACGGCTGCACTGGACACTGGGGGCAAGGCTGCAAATGACACTGATGAGGCTTTTTTGTAAGTTTTTTTTTTCCTTAAGCTTCCCTCCTAAAAGTTTTTTTCCTTAAAATTCCCTCCTAAACTTGGGGTGCATGTTATATGCCGTCACGTGTTATACGCCAATAAATACGGTAATTACCTTAAAAACAATATATAATAATTATTTGTATGTTACTTACTTTTGCTAATTACTTAACCGCCTGAGATCCGCGCCATAGCCAAATGACGGCTACAGCGCGGATCAGTTGTGCCGGGACGACGTCTATTGACGTCGTCCCGGCAACGAGCTGCCTGCGCGCCCCCTAAAGGGCGTGCGCGGCGCGCTCTGTGATCCGCGAGTCTGAGACTCGCTGGATCACAGATCCGAGTAAGGGGTCGATCCCGACCCCTTACCACGTGATCAGCTGTCAGCCAATGACAGCTGATCATGTGACCGTAACAGAGCCGGTAATCGGCTTTTTTTCCTGCTCGCGCTGACAGCGCGAGGAGAACAAAAAAAAAAAAGACGATCACCGACGGCAGTGAGAGGGACATCAGTCCCTCTCACTGCAATATGCCCAGGGTCCATGGTGCCCAACCTGTGCTAATAAAAGTGCCCCCAGTGCCATCTGTCAGTGCCCCCAGTGCCATCTGTCAGTGCCATCTGTCAGTGCCCACAGTGCCCCCTACCAGTGCTCATCAGTGTCCCCTATCAGTGTCCCCTATCAGTGCCACCTATCAGTGCCCATCAGTGCCCACCAGTGCCATCTTTGCTGTGCCCACCAGTGCAGCCTTATCAGTGCCCACCAGTGCAGCCTATCAGTGCCCACCAGTGCAGCCTATCAGTGCCCACCAGTGCCGCCTCTCAGTGCCCACCAGTGCCGCCTCAGTGCCCACCAGTGCCGCCCCTCAGTGCCGCCTCTCAGTGCCCACCAGTGCCGCCTCTCAGTGCCCACCAGTGCCGCCTCTCAGTGCCCACCAGTGCCGCCTCTCAGTGCCCACCAGTGCCGCCTCTCAGTGCCCACCAGTGCCGCCTCATCAGCGCATATCAATGAAACAGAAAAATTACCTGTTTGCAAAATTTTATAACAAACTATTAAACATGATTTTATTATTTTTTTAAATTTTCCATCTTTTTTTATTTGTTTAGCAAAAAATAAAAACCCAGCTGTGATTAAATACCACCAAAAGAAAGCTCTATTTGTGGGGAAAAAATGGCAAAAATTTCATTTGGGTACAGTGTTGTATGATCGCGCAATTGTCATTCCAAGTGCGTCAGCACCAAAAGCTGAAAATTGGTCTGGTCACGAGGGGGGTTTAAGTGCAAAGTAATCAGGTGGTTAAAGTGGTTGTATACCCGCAAATAAAAATGAAAAAATAACCCTGCAAGGCAAAGGCATAATGAGCTAGTATGCACCGCATAATAGCTCATTATGAAATACATACCTTAAAACGAGGTCCCCGAGGGAGCTGACATTTTCCCCTCTGCGTTTCTTCTGGGCTTGTGGCTCCAGCGCTGTAATTTGGAGCCGCGATGAGATCACTCCCACGCATTCATGCGGGAGTCCTCAGTTCCGACAAGGGTCCGATACTCCAGACCTTCGCCAGACCTTCATTGCGCATGCACTGCTGACGTCAGCGGCTGAATGCAGGGTGAATATCTCCTAAACCGTGTAGGTTTAAGAGATATTAATTTTACCTACAGGTAAGCCTTATTATAGGCTTACCTGTAGGTACAAATGTCAAAAAAGGGTATACAGCCACTTTAATGGTAATTAACCCCTTACTACCCAGGCCAATGCTAACATTTCTCTCCTACATGTAAAAATCATAATTTTTTTGCTAAAAAATTACTCAGAACACTCAAACATTATATATATATATAGTTTTAGCAGACACCCTAGGGAATTAAATGGTGGTCGTTGCAACTTTTTGTATCACATGGTATGTGCTCAGCAATTTTTCAAACATGTTTTTTTTGGAAAGAAACTGTTTCATGAATAAAAAAAATTAAATAAAAAAAACACTAGCTTGATTTTTTGTATACTATGAAATATGATGTTACGCCGAGCACATCACGCTTTAAAATTGCGCACACTTGTGGAATGGCGCCAAACTTCAGTATTTAAAAACCTCCATAGGCAACCCTTTAAATTTTTTTACAGGTTACACGTTTAGAGTTACAGAAGAGGTCGAGTGCTAGAATTATTGCTCTTCCTCTAATGTTCGCTGCGTATGTAAACTGTGTGTATCTGGCTCCGATACTAGGCAGTGCCTCACCAGCCACTGACCTCACTGTACAACCCTGACCCAAATCTTAAAAATACATTTGGACAGTGTTGTACGAATGCCATAGCTGTGATGCTTTACTTCGCAACAGCAACTTTTTTTTTTTGTGTAATTCTTTAACTCAGCCTGCAGAGTTTGACAGGCAGCACCGCCTGTCAAACTCGCCTATTCTCGCTCGCAGTAGCAGCATAGTCCAACAATGTAAAAATACCATTCAGCAATGTAAAAAAAAAAAAAAGTAGCAGTAGCACCTCATGAACACCTGTCAACTGCTGCTATACCACTCGTTGAAAAGCAATTCACCACAGATCACTTTTCAGAGGGCAGCAAACATTACCGCAGATGTGAAAGAAACTTGAAACACATTATCAATTTCACACTCACCACCAACCAGGTGACTCCCCAGCCACTTCCCATTTTAGCCACCTTCCTTCAACTTATATCACAGGTTACCATTTCCAAATCTGCAGATGACAGACCCTACGCCAAAAGATATCACCAGTCACTCCCCCCACTCGCTGATTGATATCCCTCCATGACCACCTCACACCCCCCTGCTGACAGACCTTTCTCCACAGCCTGTCCCCACACACCCTCTCACCTGCTGACCTGTGGATGGAGGAATCACTTCCACAGTGTTATTGGGTGTGGGGGGGGGGGGGGGGGTGGCGCAGCGAAGTGTGACAGGCTGGACTGGCCTACCGGGAAATTTCCTGGTAGGCTGTCTGTCCTGGGGCCGCTTTAATCTGTGGCTGGCTGCAGCACTCCCCTTGAGCTTGTTGCGGCGCCGCCAAACACACACAGACCCAGCTATGTGACACGCAGCGGGAGATATCCACTGTGTGATCCAAGGCAGGCGGTGGTGAATCTGCATTCATAGGCAAAGAGAGGCTGCGATTATGGGCACAGAGAGGCTGCGATTATGGGCACAGAGAGGCTGCGATTATGGGCACAGAGAGGCTGCGATTATGGGCACAGAGAGGCTGCGATTATGGGCACAGAGAGGCTGCGATTATGGGCACAGAGAGGCTGCGATTATGGGCACAGAGAGGCTGCGATTATGGGCACAGAGAGGCTGCGATTATGGGCACAGTGAGGCTGCGATTATGGGCACAGAGAGGCTGCGATTATGGGCACAGAGAGGCTGCGATTATGGGCACAGAGAGGCTGCGATTATGGGCACAGTGAGGCTGCGATTATGGGCACAGTGAGGCTGCGATTATGGGCACAGTGAGGCTGCGATTATGGGCACAGTGAGGCTGCGATTATGGGCACAGTGAGGCGGCATTAATGGACACAGTGAGGCTGCGATTATGGGCAGTGTTAAAGGTCACGCTGATGGGCACCTTTTTTTTATGTTAAGGGGCACTCTGATGGACAAATTTTATTTTAAGAGCAATGCTGATGGGCAGATTTTACGTAAGGGGCACGTTTTGTTGTGCCCATCAGCGTGCCCCTTAATATAAAATGTGCCCATCAGAGTGTCCCTTAATATAATAATAAGTATATTCTTGTTTGAAACCTTGATTCTTTCTTAACCACTTCAATACCTTAGGCTTAGGGCGTCATACGACGTCCTTGAATTTGTGTGGGGATATCTGAATGATGCATGCAGTTACAGGCATCATACAAATATTCTTTCCAGCCGGCGATTCTGTGCACGACAAGAATGATCATAGCGGAAGTTCCGCTACTTGATTGTTCTTATAAGCAACGGGAGGGGACGCCCCCCCCCCCCTTCCACCGCCATCTGCTGCTTCTCTGTGCTCTCCGGTGCCATCGGGGGCCCGGAGAACAAATCGGGCAGCGCTGGATGACGACGATAGAGATGTCCAGTCATCTCTATGACCGTCGTTATGACGTCATGCCCGGGTTCCCGGAAGTAAACAAAGCTGTGGCTGTCAGCATGAGATCAGTTAATTATTTTTTTCTCGATCTCATAAAGAGGACCTGTCACAATAGATTCCTATTACAAGGGATGTTTACATTCCTTGTAATAGGAATAAAAGTGAGCAAAAAGGAATAGGAATAAAAGTGAGCAAAAAAATAAAAATGTAAAAAAATAAAAAATAAATAAAATAAGGTAAAAAAATGCCCGTCCCCGGTAGCGCACGTTCAGAAGCGAACACACGCGTAAGCCCGCCCACATATGTAAACGCCGTTCAAACCACAGGTATTGCCGTATGCGTTACAGCGAGTGCAACAATTCTAGCACTAGACCTCCTCTAACTCTAAACTGGTAACCTGTAAAAAATTTCAAAGCGTCGCCTACGGAGATTTTTTAGTACCGAAGTGTGCGCAATTTTAAAGTGTGACATGCTAGGTATCTATTTACTCGGCGTAACATCATCTTTCACATTATATAAAAACAATTAGGCTAACTTTACTGTTTTGTTATTTTTTAATTCATGAAACCGTTTAAAAAAGAAAAAAAAAAGGCATTTGAAAAATTATTGCGCAAATACCATGCAAGATAAAAAGTTGCAATGACCGCCATTTTATTCCCTAGGGAAGTGATGGTGAACCTTGGCACCCCAGATGTTTTGGAACTACATTTTCCATGATGCTCATGCACTCTGCAGTGTAGTTGAGCATCATGGTAAATGTAGTTCCAAAACATCTGGGGTGCCAAGGTTCACCATCACTGCCCTAGGGTGTCTGCTAAAAAAGCATATATAATGTTTGGGGGTTCTGAGTAATTTTATAGCAAAAAAAACTATGATTTTTACATGTAGGAGAGAAGTGCCAGAATAGGCCCGGTATGGAAGGCGCAGTTTGCCATCTTCGCCCTGGGCACCAAATGGCCTTGTCCCAGCACTGTGTGCCACCCAGGGTTGCCATGTCCAGAGGCTGTCAGCTTCTCGTTAAACATGATATCGTTTACACGTTTTTTTAACTGCTTCGAAGCTGAGCGCTGGAGTTTTCCAAGCTTTTGCTATGGTCAATTTAGTTGCAGTAAAAATATGCAATGCCAATTGGCGTTCTGGTCGTAGTAATTCCGTGATCGGTTTCCCCAGAAGGGCCTCAAAAGGGTCCCTCTATGTGTTGAAGAGATTGCGAAGTGCATAGATTCTGACCCACAATCTGTATACTCTGGGACATTTCCACCAGATGTGCGCCATTGGGCCCTCTTGTACACCCAGAGAAACACAAGGGGGAATATGATGGAATAAAACTTGCCAATCTGGCCGGGGTATAATACCATCTATAGAGCACTTTATAAGCATTTTCCAAGAAGATTACATTCTTGGAGCACTTGGACAGTGCAATAGTCATGATCTGACAATCCTCTGGGTCCAGTCGCTTGCTCAATTCTGCCTTCCACTGGAGATGGTATGGTCTCAAGGGTGTTTTTTTTAGAGCCTATTATAGCTGCATATATTAAAGAGATTAAACCCGAGGATTGGGGTCGTGATCTGCAAAGGCTTTCAAAAGGGGTTAAAGTATACGAGGTTGGTCGAGATTTAATAAGATGTTGAAGAAAATGTCGGAGTTGCATATGGCTGTAGTGCTCCCTAAGGGGGATGTCATGGGAGGATCATAAGGATGCAAATTGGATAATCTTAGTGGGGGTAAACATGGAGTGGATATCCACAAAGCCGTTCTCGGTCCATCAAGTGAACTGCAACGGGTTATCGCATCCTGGTGGGAATAATGGACACTGGAGAAGGTGGAGTAGGGGAAGATGAGGGGAGTATTTGACCAAATCCCACAACCGAAATGAATGGGCTAGACATGGGCCTATGTTGTTTGGGCGGTGGACTCGAGGAAGCCAAGGGCGGGAGGCTTATGGTATTGGATGAGAGAGTCCACTAGATCAATGGTGACCCACGACAACATTTGCTGTTTCTCATGGAGATGGGATAATGGGGCATTAGCCACTGCTGTATAGCAAGCGTGTAAGTTGGGGACCGAAAGGCCACCATTAATCCTGCGGGCATACAGGACCTGTTTTTTGATCCTGGGTCTCGTAGAACCCCAGATAAACTGCATGATTTTGTGCTGGTGTATACACAGGATGTGAGAAGGGACCTGGACCAGCAAGACCCAGAAAAAAAAAAAAAAAGCAGCTTTGGGAGGTAGGTCATACGGACGGTTGGTATCCTTCCGAACCAGGACAACGGGAGGGTAATCCAGGAGGCGAGCATAGCTGTCAGCGTCCCAAAAGGTAAGGGAAAGTTGACTTGATATAGGCCCGAATATCTTGGGGTAAGCCTGATCCTGAGGTAGGGTAATGAGTTTAACCATTGGAAGGAGAATGCAGATCTTAGAGCCTCCAGCTCAGAGGTCGAGAGATTGATCGACATTGCTTTGGATTTAGTGGTATTGACTGTTAGGCCCAAAAACCTGGCAAAGGTGTTTAAAAGAGAAAGCAGGTTAGGGAGGGTGAGTCTAGGTTTAGTAATGGTGAGCAGGATATCATCCGCAAACAAAGGAAAAAAAACTTACAATGCTATTTCCACCCCCGATATATCCAGGTGGGATCGGATGGCCTCCGCCAAGGGTTCCAGTGCCAGGATAAATAGGAGTGGGAAAAGTGGGCAACCTTGACAGGTTCCCCTTTTAATAGGGAAGGTAGGCGACTCAAACCCATAGTATTTCACTTTGGCCTGGGGGGGGGGGGTCATAAATAGCTGAAACTCAGCTCATAAAGAAGGTGCCAAACCCATAGTGGCTAAGAACCTGCATCAGGTAAGGCCATGACAAGGTGTCAAAGGCTTCATTGATGTCCAGTGACAAGAACATAGTTTCTAAGGACCTACTGTGGACGATATGTTGTATTTGAAGGAGACGTCGAATGGCATCGCTAGCTTGTCTTCTTGGGACAAAGCCCACTTGATCCTTCTTTTATCAGACATGGGAGAAAGGAGTTGAGGCAGTTGGTCTTATCTTCGTCAATATTTTCATATCTATATTGATTAGGGAGATCGGCCTGAAGTTAGCCTAGGAGGAATGGTCCCTGTCTGGTTTAGGGATCATTACGATATTAGCAGTCAGCAGGTTTGGTGTGACGGGATGACCTTCTTTAACTGAATTGTACATAGTTGTCAGGTAGGGGGCAACAACATCTGCTAATTTACGATAATTTAGTGCTGTGAAGCCATCCGGGCCTGGTGTTTTACACACCTTCAACTCCTTAATGAACTGGAGGACTTCCAAGACTTGTATGTCTTGGTCCATTAGGGATGTGTGGGTTTCGGATAGAGAAGGGAAGGATAAATTTGTCAGAAAGGCGTTGAGGCCCTGGGTGGAAGAGTGCTCGGGGGCTGAATAAAGTTTAGTTAGGCGATGCCTGAATTCATCCAGAACCCGTTGAGGGTTGCCAGCAAGGGTGTTGTGGCGGGTGCGCAAAGCAATGGGAGCACATTTTGGGGTAAAGGTGTGCAATCTATTGGCCAGCATTGCATTAGGTTTATTCGCTTTAGCATACCACTTTTGTCGGGCCCAGCGTAGGGTGCGTTCCGCATCGTCGGTCAAACATAGGTCTGTGCGGGCTTTGTCTAGGAGTCTGCGATTGGCAGGGGTAGTGGATTGTTTGAAGGCCACTGACAGGGCCTCCAATTGTTGCTCCATATCACGGCGAGCCTGTGCTCGCTCTCTTTTGCGTTTGGACGCAAGGCTGATAACGTGGCCCCCGAAGAACAGCTTTGTATGCTTCCCACAGTGTGGCTGGAGATGAAACTGACCCTGCATTAAGTCCAAAATATTCCACAGAAACCTTGTGAATGTCGCAAAGGATATCTTTGAAAGACAAAAGAGTCGTGGAGAACTGTCAAGATAGGATCATGGTCTGACCATGGGGTGGCAATGATAGAGATCAAATCTATTAGAACAGTGATCATCAACCCTGTCCTCAGGGCCCACTAACAGGTCAGGTTTTATGCATTACCTTGAGGAGATGCAGACTAGAATACTGCAATCACTGAGCAGCAAATGATATCACCTGTGATGTATTTCAGTTATCTTGCAAACCTGGCCTGTTAGTGGGCCCTGAGGACAGGGTTGATGATCACTGCTCTAATATATTTGATCTCTATCTTTGCCCCCCCATGGTCAGACCATGATCCTATCTTGACAGGGTTAATGACCACTGTATTAGAGGGAGGTGTTTCCGTAATACAAAACATATGATCGATCCTGGAGTGAGAATGATGAGGGTGGGAATAGTGAGTATAGTCCCTACCCATAGGATGAAGCGCCCTCCAAACATCGTGAGTTTGCAAGGAATGTGTAAATGTTTTTGCGACAGGGGAGGGGGGGGATTTATGGTCCGATGGGTAATTGTCAAGAGAACGGCTCAATGTTACATTAGAGTCACCCGCCAACAGGAAGGTACCTCTCTGATGGGACCTCAGCAGGGAGCAGATGTGGGTCAGGAAGGGCCCCGGATTCTTATTCGTGGCATAGTATGTCATAATGGTCACTTCGTTGTCTTGAATGGTGCCTTGCACAATTAGGTACCTACCATTTGGGTCTGCCATTTGTTTACTGCAAATAAATGGGACCAATTTGTGTATGGCGATCAGGACTCCCCTCTGTTTAGTAGAGCCATGGGCCAGATAAACATGGGGGTAATCTGCTGTGAAATATTTAGGACAGAAGGAGGAAGAGAAATGGGTTTCCTGCAGACATGCAATATCTATCTTTTGTTGTTTTGAGATATTTAAAGACTTTGACTCGTTTCTGGAGGGAATTCATGCCCTGAACATTCAGGGACAACCAGTGGAGGGTCATGGAATCAGAGGTCTACTCCTATAAAGTGCTCCAGCCGCACACCCGGGGACCAAGAGGGAGGGAGAAGAGGGTGGAGAGGAGAAGAGACAGGAAGAAGGGGGGAAAGAGAGAACAAGACGTAAGACATAAGTATTGAGGAGAACTCGGATGAAGAGTAAGCATTAAGAACTTAAATGCATCAGTTTGTGGACTGTAAGGACCACAGTGGGGTGGGACATTGGCCAAGACAGCCATCTTAGCGAAGTGCCAACTCATGGGGGGGAGCAGTGACCCGTCGGAACCACCGGCCTGTTGCAAAATAATACTGTCAATTGAAATTTCTTTAGTACAGAAACTAAGGAACTTTTAGTAACACAGTCATCAAGAACCAGCTAAAACAGTGTAGCTAACTTATTACATATGGAACATGTTAAGGTATAACTGCCTGGGACCCCCGGGCATCCCAAGACAACAGCCAGGGGCCCATTATCTCTGGGCGGCCGGGCGCACCGGCATAGCACTACCTGACCCTTAGTTCCTCCAAACCACCTAACAGGAGTGGAGAACCATGAAGCAGAAACAAAAACCACAACCATTTTGGTAAACTGGTGAGGGTTACCCCTGCAAGGAATATATTACCCCCTCGTTATGACAATCCCGGAGTCAATTGTAGAGATTAGGACAAAAAAAAAAAAACACAGCTCGGTAGACAAACTCAGGCTATCGTAGATGCAGCTGTGTAAGAAAGGATTGGGAAGTCACCTGGGGTCCCTGACCGATATGACCGCCATCTCTCAGGTGGGGCGACCTATGGCAGGGTGGCTACCTCCATCGCTGGAGCAAAGTGCAGAGCAGGGTGTAAGTATGACAGGGGACCCATTTCAAAATGCACCATAATGTTCCGGGTGTAAAGTTGGCAGCTAAACCAGGGTCATTGGTTGTGCCACATGGTCAGGCAGCAAGGTACAGAGATACACAGAGATACAGTTGGAGTGCCTTCAGCCATTATGTGATTTGTGGAAAAGCTGGGCCTGTAGATCAACCCAGCGCCTGGGATCTGGGTTGAGAACGTTGGGATGCTTGGGAGGGCTGGGGAGGAGGCCGAGAGGGTCCAGGTCTGGGAGAGAACGACGGTGCATCCGTTGGAGACGAGGGTAGGCCCAGTTGTAATTCCTGAAAGTGGCGTCTCAGATTGGATGGATTTGTAATTTTATTTGATCCCCTGGGTTTGTAGAATTTGGAGATAGGGTTTGAGGCCCGGACGTCTGGCGATTGTGACAGACGAAAGGTCAGTGAACAGCTGGAGAGGATGCTGTTCTCTTGCAGACTGTAAAAGTTTCGCTTTGGTACGGTAATAATGAAAATTAATGATGAGGTCCCTCGGGGGACCAGAGGGGTTAGGGGCCAGGGACCTGTGAATACAGTCAAATTCTAATCTGTCCACTGGGCTTTCTGGGGCCAGGTCCTGGAAAAAGGCGGTAGCTGTGCCCTGCAGGTCAGTAATAACTTCTGGAATACCACGGATACAGAGGTTATCCCTGTGGGCCCTGGTTTCTGCATCCTCCAGCTTGTCTTTTAGGGACTCAAGCTCAGTTGACATTTTGTCTACCACCTCCTCGTGTCCCTCCAGCACTGTAGTGGCCAGATCCATACGTTGCTCTAGCTGAGTAGTGCGTGGCCTCTCTTTAAGGCCCCACACCAGGTCTGAGGAAAGTTTGCGGGAGGCCGCAGTAATTTCATGCCTTACTATGCTGTGGAAAATGGCTAGCATATTGTCAGAGTCTACAGGGAGAGGACTCACCAGGTCCAAGGGCAATTGACGCGGGCTGTCGGCGGGTGGCGTTGGATCCTCTGCTGAGAGCTGTGTATCGTTGTATGGCTCCGGAGGCTCAGGCGCCATCTTACTTCTGTCCTTGCCCGAGGGGGTGGAGGGCTTATGGGGCTGCCGATTCTTAGGCTTTTTTCAGGCGGCCATCTCCTTCACTCGCGCGCATGCGCCCCCAGAAAATTATTTCTTTACACAAAAAAGGTGAGTTTTACTTGTCAGTCAGAAATACTGTAGCAAACATAATACATTTTCAATTTAATAAAAGGTGGAACTGCAACCATCTCAGAGACATCTAGGCCGTCCACGGAAGTTATCGCTTCGACAGGAACGTCTTCTGATGAAAAGGGTTGAAGAAAATCGACATGCAAGTTCACTTCAGTTAGCTAAAGAAGTAGAAAGCCAAACTGGGGTGATTGTTTCCTGTGACACAATATGGCGTACGCTGCAGAGTAATGGCATGCATGGGTATCGTCCATGAAGAAAGCCTCCCCTAAAGCCCATGCACAAAACAGCCAACCTAGATTTTGCCAGGGCCCATGCTAAAAAAGAAAATGACTACTGGTACTCGAGTGATCAGACCAAGATAAATGTTTATGGAACCGATGGCTTCAAAACTGCTTGGCGTCGCAAAGGTGAGATCTAAAAAAAAAAAAAAAAAAAAAAAAAAAAATGCATAATGCCTGCAGTGAAACATGGTGGTGGCAGTGTCCTTCTGTGGGGCTGCATGAGTGCTGCTGGTTATCGAAAGCTGCATTTCATTGATGGTATCATGAATTCATAGATGTACTGCTCTATATTAAAAGAGAAAATGCTACCATCACTCTGTGCCCTTGGTCTGTGCACTTTTCCAAAATGACAATGATCCAAAACACACATCTAAGGCCACTGTTGCATTTTTGAAGAAGAACAGGGTGAAAGTGATTCAGTGGCCAAGAAGGTCTCCTGATCTGAACCCAATCGAGCACCTATAGTAAATTCTGAAGAGACAAGTTGAGTATCAATCTCCATCCAGCATCCAGGCTCTACAAGAGGTTGTTCTTGAAGAATGGAAAAAGATGGATGTTGCAATATGTTGCAAACTTGTTAATTCTATGCCTAGACGACTTGGTGCTGTCCTTGCAAATCATGAAGGTCGTACAAAAAACTGTAGTCGTTTTTGATGTGGGGTGTATTCATTTTTGCATAAATTTGAGTAAAACTGAAGATTTTGTAATCCAAGTTATACTATTAACCATACTTTCATGTAATGAGCTAAAACAAATGTTCTATAAAACTCAGTTTTGTCAAAATTTTGGAAATTGTTCTCGTGTTCATTAAAGTGGTTGTAAACCCTCCTCTACTACTTTAGCTCATCTTAATCTATAAATCTATAAAGCACAAGCAGCTGATCGCTGCCTGTGAAAGTGCACTCACAGTTTTGGTTTTGATATAAATCGTCCTTTTATGTTCTGTGACGTGTCCCGCGCTTGCGCACTGTGTATATCCTTAAACGGCATACAGTATGTGCCATTTCAGTCTCTGCTTGCCAGGTCATTAGCTAACAATGAGAATGGCACAGAGCGAAGTCTCGCGATGCTAGTGATTTCCCCTCCTCATTGAGTTCGCTCTGTTGCCGTAGTAACGACAGTCGAGATAGAGGCTTGTTCTAAAGCTATGGCGTATTCACGAGATTTCAACAGGGAAAAGACCTAAGGGCGGAAGTTACGTACACAAATGCTTCAGCATACAGGAGGAAGAATGGCGCCGGCGATACCCGGAAGAGGCATAATAATAAAACTTATAAAAAAAGGTATTTAGAAAGCTCGTTTTTTACAAATTTATATATCTATCGCTTACCAACGTTAAACAGCATGTATATATTAGAAAAAACAGCAATAAATTAAGGGGTTTACTTCCTCTTTAATATATTGATTAAAATCTAACTTTTCAAAAGGGGTGTACTCATTTATGCTGAGCACTGTATATATGTGTGTGTGCGCATATAAGTGTGTGTGTGTATGTATGTATGTATGTATGTATGTATGTATGTATGTGTGTTTATGTGTGTATACGTGTGTTCACATGCATGTGTATGTACGTACATTACTTCTAGTCCTGACCCCTATTCCTGTATGGTTAGAGATGATTTTTTTTTATGGCTTGTTCATTTTACCAGCAAGAAAATGCCACTCCTATGAAAAGCGATTCATGTGCAGATCACTTTTCGGAGGCATTTGACAGGCAGTAAAGAGGCAATATGTTGTCTCCTCACCTCCTGTTTTAAACCCCTAAATGCAGCATGACCCCTCCACAACTGCGTGCAATGCACATAGTTGTGGGACGGTTGCAGCACAGCCCCATTCATCTGGGAGTATACTTCCAGCCACAGCATATGTATACCCCCAGCTGCTACCTTTGCAGCTAAAGGGGGAGCAGTTGGGGGTGGTTAAAACGCAGCTCATGCATGTGGTTTCCTGATTTTTCTTTTTTTAATGCACTGCACATAAAATGCACCACGTTTGCCAATGCGTGGGAGCACCAATAAGCATTAATGACATCCGCTGTATGTCTGCTAAAGAGCAGTGCGCAAATTTGCAACCATTCCACAACACGCAGTAATATGTACCAAGACTTAGAGTGGGGTGCCTCGAGAATTACTTTTCAAGAGCTCCCCGACCAGGGGGGGGGGGGGGGGGGGGGGGGGACGCTCTGGAGGATGTAGGGGGGGGGGGGGGACGCTCTGGAGGATGTAGGGGGGGGGGGGGGGACGCTCTGGAGGATGTAGGGGGGGGGGGGGGACGCTCTGGAGGATGTAGGGGGGGGGGGGGACGCTCTGGAGGATGGAGGGGGGGGGGGGACGCTCTGGAGGATGTAGGGGGGGGGGGGGACGCTCTGGAGGATGGAGGGAGGGGGGGGGGACGTGGGGGGGGGGGGGGGGGGGGACGCTCTGGAGGATGTAGGGGGGGGGGGGACGCTCTGGAGGATGTAGGGGGGGGGGGACGCTCTGGAGGATGGAGGGTAGGGGGGGGGGGGGGACTCTGGAGGATGGAGGGGGGGGGGGGACTCTGGAGGATGGAGGGAGGGGGGGGGGGAGGGGAGGGGGGGGAGGGGGGGGGACTCTGGAGGGGGGGGGGGGGGGGGGATGGAGGGAGGGGGGGGGACTCTGGAGGATGGAGGGAGGGGGGGGGTGAAAAAAAAAAAAACAAATCGATTGGGGGGGGGACTCTGGAGGGAGGGGGGGGGGGGGGGGGAGGGTGTGGGGCGGGGGGGGGGGGGATGGAGGGAGGGGGGGGGGACTCTAAAGGGGGGGGGGGGGGGGGGGGAGGAGGTGGGGGGGGGGGACGCTCAATGGGGGGGGGGTGGGGTTGGGGGGGTACGGGGGGAGGGGGGGAGGGGGGGGGATGGATGGGATGGTCGGGGGGGGACTATGGGAGGATGGAGGAGGGGGGGGTGACTACTGGAGGATGGAGGCGGAGGGGGGGGGGTGATTGGAGGAGGTAGAGGGAGGGGGGGGGGAGGGAGGGGGGGGGACTCTGGAGGATGGGGATGGAGGAGGGAGGGGGGGGGACTCTGGAGGGAGGGGAGGGGGGGGGGGGGACTCTGGAGGATGGAGGGAGGGGGGGGGGGATGGAGGGGGGGGGGGGGGAGGGGGGGGGGGGGGACTCTGGAGGATGGAGGGAGGGGGGGGGACTCTGGAGGATGGAGGGAGGGGGGGGGGGGGACTCTGGAGGATGGAGGGGGGGGGGGGGGGACTCTGGAGGATGGAGGGAGGGGGGGGGGGGGGGGGACTCTGGAGGATGGAGGGAGGGGGGGGGGGACTCTGGAGGATGGAGGGGGGGGGGGGGGGGGACTCTGGAGGATGGAGGGGGGGGGGGGGGACTCTGGGGGGGAGGGGGGGGGGGACTCTGGAGGATGGAGGGGGGGGGGGGGGGGGACTCTGGAGGATGGAGGGGGGGGGGGGGACTCTGGAGGATGGAGGGAGGGGGGGGGGACTCTGGAGGATGGAGGGGGGGGGGGGGGACTCTGGAGGATGGAGGGAGGGGGGGGGGGACTCTGGAGGATGGAGGGGGGGGGGGGGGACTCTGGAGGATGGAGGGGGGGGGGGGGACTCTGGAGGATGGAGGGGGGGGGGGGGACTCTGGAGGATGGAGGGGGGGGGGACTCTGGAGGATGTAGGGGGGGGGGGGGACTCTGGAGGATGTAGGGGGGGGGGGACTCTGGAGGATGTAGGGGGGGGGACTCTGGAGGATGTAGGGGGGGGGGACTCTGGAGGATGTAGGGGGGGGGGGACTCTGGAGGATGTAGTTGGGGGGGGGGGACTCTGGAGGATGTAGGGGGGGGGACTCTGGAGGATGTAGGGGGGGGGGGGGGACTCTGGAGGATGTAGGGGGGGGGGGACTCTGGAGGATGTAGGGGGGGGGGGGACTCTGGAGGATGTAGGGGGGGGGGGGGACTCTGGAGGATGTAGGGGGGGGGACTCTGGAGGATGTAGGGGGGGGGGGGACTCTGGAGGATGTAGGGGGGGGGGACTCTGGAGGATGTAGGGGGGGGGGGGACTCTGGAGGATGTAGGGGGGGGGGACTCTGGAGGATGTAGGGGGGGGGACTCTGGAGGATGTAGGGGGGGGGACTCTGGAGGATGTAGGGGGGGGGGACTCTGGAGGATGTAGGGGGGGGGGGGGGGGGGGGGAGCGGGGGGGGGGGACTCTGGAGGATGTAGGGGGGGGGGGAGGGGGTGGAGGAGGGGGGGGGACTCTGGAGGATGTAGGGGGGGGGGACTCTGGAGGATGTAGGGGGGGGGGGGACTCTGGAGGATGTAGGGGGGGGGGGGGGACTCTGGAGGATGTAGGGGGGGGGACTCTGGAGGATGTAGGGGGGGGGGACTCTGGAGGATGTAGGGGGGGGGGACTCTGGAGGATGTAGGGGGGGGGGACTCTGGAGGATGTAGGGGGGGGGGGGACTCTGGAGGATGTAGGGGGGGGGGACTCTGGAGGATGTAGGGGGGGGGGACTCTGGAGGATGTAGGGGGGGGGGACTCTGGAGGATGTAGGGGGGGGGGACTCTGGAGGATGTAGGGGGGGGGGGGGGGGGACTCTGGAGGCACCGATGTAAGGGGGGCTCTGATTTATAGGGGGAATGCTGGGGACACGGATGTAAGGGAAGACTCATCCTGACTGCTGCACTCCATATGTTGCTTTTTTTGTTACTTACTCCTGTCCAAGCCAGACAGATAACAGGGGGTCCCCGGGTTACAAAACAAGATAGGGACTGTAGGTTTGTTCTTAAGTTGAATCTGTTTGTAAGTCGGAACAGGTAGATTTTTTTAAGTGTAGCTCCAGCCAAAAAATCTATTTTTAAGTTTGTTAGATAACCCTTCTCTAGGTTATCACCCCTGTAATATTTGTTTTGCTGTCTGTGCCCCTGTTTAGAAGATTTCACCTCACCTTCTGTCCCAATGACAATTGGATTTAGAAAATTTTGGGTTGTTAGGGAAACATGGACTGGTGATAAAGCATCAGTGGAGACACCTTTTTCCCATATTAACTCTTACAGGAGTGAATTTCCCTTCCTAGGGGTAGATTTCCTCTCACTTCCTGTTGTCTCCCTCCGTTTGTAAGTAGGAGTCGTTTGTAAGTCGGATGTTTCTAAGTAGGGGACCCCCTGTACTTGTTATGAGTATTGTTAATG
The DNA here is from genome assembly GCA_028564925.1 of Lithobates sylvaticus. Lineage (NCBI taxonomy): Eukaryota > Metazoa > Chordata > Amphibia > Anura > Ranidae > Lithobates > Lithobates sylvaticus. The sequence goes on along the minus strand of CM053028.1, from coordinate 173,133,756 downwards.
TTTACATAATGTATGCACTGTTTAAAGGCTAAGTTCAGCTTTAGAAACATGTTAGATGTTACACCCGTATTTAGGGTGTAACATGTTGCTAAGCACCCCAATTTTTACCCCCGATCAGTGAGCTTGCAGTCTTTTGACACATCCTCCAGTTTTTGCCAAAAAAAGTTAGAGTTAGTTTCTATAGGAGCCTGATACTGCAACTGTGATCCACTAAGTGCAGGCTGCAGGCTCCTATGAGTAAAAATGATAACTTAACATTTTCCTGCAAACACATGCGCATTTATTATTTTTTCCTTAATGGTGAATTTAGCCTTTAATTATTGATTTCCTAGTTTATAATAGGACTTTATCATATTTTGGGTTGTCAGTAAAAAATGTGCTCTGTCATAAAATTCTTCATGTTTTGTCAGTAAAAAAAGTAATTGGGAGTTGGCAACACTGATTCTGACTGTTACTCATGTAAATGCATTTTAAAATGAGTTATTCAAAAATGTTTGGCACGTCAGGACATGTGACAAAAAGTTGGTGTAAAAAGGGTTCTTCTTCATAACAGAAAGTTAGTAAGTTAGAAAGTAATGCTTTAATACATTTGTACAAAAACACAGTGTCACGCAGCTCTGCGGTTTTATTTATTTTAAATAATAAATGCAGGTTCTGGTTATCAGGATGAATTGAAAAAGCAAATGATGGATGTCCCTACACTCCGCTTAAGTGTTTCCGTCTATATACCGCTTTAATACATTTGTACAAAAATGTACATCAGGAATAGTCTTTTATTTGAGATCTCCCACAAATATATACAGCAGGATGACTAAAATCTAACCTGATTAGCATGAGCTAATTACCTAATCATTGACCCAGACCAGTTGACAGAGATAAGACTTTTCAGGGTAAGACTTTACGGCTCCTAGCTCACTAACTATTCAATACACATTACCATAAACATAAACACAGGGTTAATTGGCACAACAACATTGTGGAATATTCTTACAAGCCAGACTAGACTCATTTACACAACAGACAGGTGGCTGGAGTTGATGACATTAGCATCTGACAGCTTGTGTCCCAACAGTGTGATTCAGTCTATTGCTAATATGGCATATACATATCCAGAGTCTATGTGTCTTGGGGGCGGCGGCATGGACCTGAATCCAAGTAACACCAGCTCAGGGGTCCCAAGGCATACAGCTCACAAAGAGCACAGTTCCCCCAAATGCCAGGGCCCATAATCGCAAGGCAAGAGGCTGGCATTCCGTCCCCTCCAACAGCCTCTGTCCCGGCTAGGTCTGTCATGGGTGGTCTTTGATTTCAGTTAAAAAGGATGACATTTTTATTGACATCAACCACCTTCACCCACAAAAAGAAGATGGGTCAAGCAGCTACCCCCACAAAAAGGATGGATCAAAATCATCAACACAGTACTATCCCTTTTTAAATTGACCTGCTTAAAATTGTACTCAACTACCCCCCAAGTTCCTTTTTTTCTCTCTTGCCTGTATTCTTGGTTTCTCTTCAAGACACATGCTCACCTCCACATCAAATTCAGCATTGTCCACTGAGCTGTTCAAGTGCAATACAGCGGGTCCCGCATCACCATCTTGATCCTCTTAAGCTGGGTGCAGGCAGTCAGCTTTAATGGCACATGGGGCCTGTACGCATTTACTTTGTGAGCCAATCCTGCAGCTTCCTTAGAGCTGTGAAGTATCCCAGGAGGCTGCAGGACCAGTGACACAGAGAGAGAAGCCCAGATCCTGCTCTTCTGGGTCCCGCCGCGACTCTCTTAGCTTCTTCCCGCATCAGATAACCCCTAGGAGAAGCGCTCTCCCAGGGGGTTTCCTTGCGGGCGTGCTCCCGAGTCCATCATTCGGTGTCCATAGACGCCGAATGCAGGACTCAGCCCCGGCGGCGGCGTCACTGGATTTGATTGACAGCAGCGAGAGCCAATAGCTGCACTGATATCAATCTATCCAATCAACACCTGAGAACCCCCTAGCAGAGAGACAGCGCATCCCGTGGGACAAGTTCAAGGGTTTAGGTAAGTAAGGGGGGGGGGGGGGGGGTGGCTGGGGGCCGGTCACTGACAGGTGTTTAAACACAAACCTTTACAACCCCTTTAAGTTCTGCTTTAAGTCAGATAAATAACAATAAAAATATCAGAAATCTGGTGATCTTGAATTGACTATTCCAAGTGACATTTGCCTCTTATCGTCACACTATGACAGTGAGACCTCCCCTCACGATTGTTCTCTATGTGCCCTGTTTACACCACAACACCAGTATCACTTGCAGATTTGTTTGAATCTGCAAAGTGTGCACAGTTTTTGGTCGAAAGAGATGTACTTGTGTCTTTTTTCCCAGGTGATTTCTGATCAATTGTTATAAATTATTACAGCATTTTTCCATGAATACATTTTTCTATTGCCCATCTGTAGATATCTCTTTGGACAGCTATGATGCTTTCATTTATTCAGTAAAAGACTATCAAAAGTACAGCATATAAAATGCTTCTCCAGCAACTGCAATCTTCTCAGCTTACCTTTCCTCAACTAATTTTCTTTGCCAAGTCCCTGTCCTTGATTAGACCTTTGTGTTTAAATCTAGAAGCAATGAGCAGGACTAACCTTGCGATATTGCCTCTGAGAAATCTTATCTGCGAGTCTTTTTCTAGCTGCACAGAGCAGTCAATCACACTTCTATTCTCCCATCTTGTTGGGACGCCAAATACACTGCAAGCTTTTTCAGCTGAAAAACAAAAAAGTGAATTGTTAAAGACCAAAGTGTTTTTCTCATGCTACGATAAATTTACTGTAGAAGGGTTTCACAAAAAGAGGCTCCGCAGCAACCACTTTACCTGTGTTGTGATTGCAGCTTATATTATGATGATTTCAAACAATACTAAAGTGCAAGAATGATAATAAATATGCTGAAAATTTAATGAAAAAAATTCAAACCAACTTTTTTTGGGTGTGTTTTTTCTTTTAACTTCTGTGTTATGCCCTGCCTATAGGTTTGACCTTACACACTTTACTCAGCCTCAAGCCCCTACAGTCTTTGCTTAGCATCTTAAGAGGGAAATACTGAGACCTGGAAGTTTTAATCACGCGTATGTTAGACTTTGCAAGACATTGATTTCCTAGCTTTCAAGAGTGTATAGAGAACCAAGATTGATAGGCTCTGTCCATCAGGTCCAGAGTATATTACAGCCAGGGTTGCAAAATGGTAATTGGGACAGAAGATTCAGATGATCTAGAGAGCCCCCTGGAGAGCTTGCCAGGAAACTGCCAAGGTCTGAATACAGCACCTTTCTGAGCCAGCTTGGTGCACTTAGAATTGCCAGAATGCTTTCCACATCTATCCTGTGTGGAGCAGGTGAGTTAGGAATTTCAGAGAGGGAAAGGTGCGGATCAGAATGTACCAATTCCATGCAGTCACCAGAACATCCGCCGCAAAAGACTAGAGCAGGGGTATTGAATTACAATTTGCCGATGTCCAGTCAGTAAAAATTTCGAAGAAGAAGAAGACGAAGAAGACGAAGAAGACGAAGAAGACGAAGAAGAAGACGAAGAAGACGAAGAAGACGAAGAAGACGAAGAAGAAGACGAAGAAGAAGACGAAGAAGAAGACGAAGAAGACGAAGAAGAAGACGAAGAAGACGAAGAAGACGAAGAAGAAGACGAAGAAGAAGAGATGAGCTCAGGCATGTTCGCAACTCCACATTCCCACGCCCCCCAGAAAGTGGACACTCCACAACGCAAATCACAGGCAGTGAGACATTTCCCGGTCCGCGGCTGCACAGATCGGGAAATGTCTCACTAGCTGTGATTAGTGCTGCGGAGTGTCAGCTTCCAGGTGGGCGTGGGCATGTGGAGTTGCAAACATGCCTAAGCTCCTCCTTACCCACTACGTGTGCACCTAATGCACAGATGTTAACCCATTCTTATATCAGCGTCCTCAGTCCCCTGTGCACATCACAGACCCCTCCCCCTTTAAATCAAGACCCCCTCTTGAGGAGTGTCCTCAGCTCCCCCTTTACATTATTCCCCTCCACTCCTTCCACAGTAGTGTCCTCACACTTCAACATCAACCCCCATTAACAGTACTCTCCTCTGCCACTATATACATCATAACCCCACATTAGTGTCCTCACCCCCCCCCCCCCCCACAGGACACTCCTCAGGCCTGCCACATCACTGTCCTCAGTTCCCCTCCCCCCATATAACAGTCCTCCCGTCTCCACTTTAATGTCCTCAGACCCCTCTCATATGACAGTCCTTGGTCCTTCCAATTTAACTTCCTCAGTCCCCCCACACTCCAGTCCTCAGCCCCCCCCCCCCCACATCACTGCAACCCTTGGCACCCCCCCCCCCCCACATTCAGTTGTTAGCTCTTAAAAGGGTTGTAAACCCTCAAGGTTTTTCACCTTAATGCATTCTGTCTGTCTGTGTCAATAGACTCAGCAGCAGGACTTGGGAGCGCGCACGCGCGGGTATCCCGAAGGAGAGCGCTTCTCCTGACAGGGCACTCGAGAATTAGAGGAACCACCACCAGGATGGTCCTAGCAGCTAATCACCTGTTTGTTAACCTCGGGCAGCTCCGTCCTACATCCAGAATCATCCCGCCTCCCACTGTCGGCTCTGTGAGGATTACAGAGCGACGGCAGGAGGAAGAAAAGGCTCCTAAACTACGGTACCGTGGTGTTCCGCATTTGGCCCGCAGTCCACCATTTAGTGATGCCCAGACTAAAGAATCCCTGGACTTAGAGGCGAACTGTTTAGCTTGTTGTTGAACCTGAAAGCCAGAAGGTCCATGTCTGGCGTTCACCACCTGCGACAGAGGTCTCACACCTTAGGGTTAACAGACCATTTTACAGAGGCCAAACATTGGCGATTAAGAAAGCTCATGTCCACAACTGACAGAATGTTTAATTGCAATGGTCTGGAGTAAGGATGAGCTCCGGCGTGTTCGCATACGGCATGTGCAGAGCCCGCCAGGAAGTTGGCACTGCAGAGCACTAATCACAGACAGTGAGACATTTTCCAGATGCGCAACTGCAGAGATCAGGAAATGTCTCACTGCCTGTGATTAGCGCAGTGCAGTGCCGTCATCCTGGCGGGCTCTGCACGTGCTGTATGTGAACACGCCGGAGCTCATCCTTAGTCTGGAGTGACATTGAGCATGGAAGTATTGAAGCAGGCAACCATTAAGCCTAAAATTCTCATGGAAAAGCAGAGGGTTAATTGGTTCCTAGACAAGAGAGTTAAAACTTGGCAGCAAGGGGTAGTCTAAGGTAAAGAATACCCTGGACAGGGCCATATGCAAGATCAGGCCCATGTACTTCAAATGATGAGAGGGCTTCAGCACTAATTTCTGGACATAAGGGATACACCTGAATCTCTATAGAGTCTGCACGTTCTGTTGGACACTGGCTGACAGAGTCTGAGCTGTTCCCTCAGAAGGTCATAAAGATATCACAATATGGGGATGGCCTAAGCATGTAGCAGAGCAAGAACAGGGGCTAGCACCTTGTTGAAGATCCAAGGTGCAGTGGACAGGCCAAAGGGAAAGGCAACAAGTTGGTAATGATGTGTGCCCACAGAAAAACACATGTAGCATTCATATGCGCTAGGAGGATGCAAGTAGGCATTTATGATGTCCATATAGGCCAGAAGGTCCCCAGGATGGAGGGAAGCAGCGAACTACCTGGCAGATTACATGCAGAATTTTGGTACCTAGAAGGTGGTGTTAAGAACCAGTATGGGGCTCGTGCTCTTTTTGACCTTGAGGACTGGGAACAGGTTGGAATAGAAACACTGAAACCTCTCCTTTTCTGGGACAAGGGCTATGACCCTTAAGAAGAGGATCTGTGCCAGAGCAGGAAGGCAAAGTCTGGCACTTTCTGCATACAAATATAGGTTGAACGGAATAGACTAGTGTCTTTTATCAACCATATAAAATATGCAATACTGACAAGTGGGCAAGGGGGGCCCCTATTGTGAGTACTTGTTTACAGATTTGGAAAACTTGCGGGTTCAGGGCTTATGGCAAAACTGAGTTCCAAGTTTTGTCTTGGAATTTGGAGGCATGAAAGAAATGAAAATAATTTTTCTTATTCTCTGGAGCTGTGGATTTCCCAGCTAAAAATTCTGTCTTCTCTGTCTGGAAGAAAATGGTGCTCTAACCCCAAGTGTTCTCCTAGATGAAGTTGTCCAGGCATCTTCCTATCAAAGAGGAGTTTTTTGCACTTATGTTCCACAGACCAACATTTGAGCCAAAGGGTTCAAAGAATATGTACCTAAAGGGGACCCATTCTGGCTATTTGACATATGATGTCCACAACAGGGACAGTTAACAGTCTTGTTAAGACAGAAAATAGTTGGGTCAACAAGGACAGTCCACTTCTTTAGGAACCCCTTAACTAGAAGGTATTGCTAGGCAAAACGTTAAGAAGAAAATACTTTATTCGTGTTAGGCGAATCACAAGCTGACTGGTTTCATTTAGGAATGCACAGGTTTGGGACTTTTAAGCAAACCAGACTATTAATTTCAGGTGTAGCTGACACAGGTAGGTAAACTTGCTAGATAAAAAAAAAAGAAATTTTGATGGAAAGAAAAAGTTTATTCTCTCAGGAGAGAAGGCGTTTGTTATCCTAAGACGCTAGAAAAAAACAAAAACAAAGCTTGCTGGTAGTGGAAGGGATTATACTTGGCTGTCTTTTAAAAGCTTTGTTTACCAGTTTTCAATCTCTTGAACTCATCAGTCATAACCCAATGTACCTAAATACTTCGTCCTGTGTCCCTGAATTTATGATAAGGAAAACTATAGGGTTGGATTTCAATCGCTCTAAAAGAGATTTAAGGTCTTCCAAATCTTACGCCTGGTTTCTCTGGTGGCCATGAAGCCTACCTGGTTTAAAGGAGTATTTTTCCTTTATCTAAAAAAATGTTTGGGAAGCCAGGATTCTTTTTTCACCATCTGTGTCCTATTGGGGATATTTCCCTTTCCTCTTCAATAGCCAAACAGGAAGTGATGGGAAATCCCTGCAAATTAAGGTAATTCCTTGGGGACCATAACTAGTGTTCCCATTGGAAAATTTCCCCTCTATTGCTTTTCTGGGGACAAGCCAAAATGTAGGATTTTCTTTTACTTTCAATGCTAATGGTAAACAAGACAAATAGAGAGGGTGAATCTCCTCAAGTGGGACATAGACCGAAATAAAAACTGACAAGCGTTCTAATCCCTCTCCACCCTTACCAAAAGTAAAAAAAAAAAAAAAAAAGTTTTGCCTTTAGTTATACTTTAACCGCTTGCCGACCGCCCATTGTCAATTGACGGCGGCTACTCGCGATTGCTCCCGGGAACGAAGATCTGTCAATGTAAACAGACAGATCTCCATTCTGTCAGGGGTGAGGAGAGCGATCTGTTGTTCCTAATGCTTATGAACAACGATCAGTCTCCTCACCCAGGCAAGTCCCATCCCCCTCCAGTTAGAATCACTGCCTAGGTAACACAATTAACCCCTTGAACACCCTCTAGTGTTAACCCCTTCCTGGCCAGTGACAGTTACACAGTAATCAGTGGCTATTTATAGCTCTGATTGCTGTATAAATGTCAATGGTCCCAAAATAGTGTCAAACGTGTCATATATCACAATCCCGATAAAAAAAAAAAAAAAAAAAAAAAAAAAAAAAAAAAATCGCAGATCGCCGCCATTACTAGTTAGTAAAAAAAAAAATTTATAAAAATGCCATAAATCTATCCCCTATTTTGTACAGACGCTATAACTTTTGCGCAAACAAATCAATATACGGTTATTGCGTTTTTTTTACCAAAAATATGAAGAATACATATTGGCCTAAACGGAGGAGGAAATTCGTTTTTTTTATATATTTTTGGGGGATATTTATTATAACAAAAAAAGTAATATTTTTTTGTTTATAGCGCAAAAAAATAAAAAAAAACTGCAGAGGTGATCAAATACCACCAAAAGAAAGCTCTAGTTGTGGGAAAAGGAGGGATGTCAATTTTTTGGGTACAGCCTCGCAAGACCGCCAATTGTCAGTTAAAGCGACACAGCGAGGTATCGCAAAAAAAGACCCGGTCAAGGAGGCGGTAAATTCTTCAGTAGCTAACACACAACAGGTGGTCTTATCTCTCTTAATGGATTTTAGTAATATGTATCCATAACAAATGGGGACATAGGTTTTGATGAGTAAGATGAAAGTACACTAGGGGAAAACAAGATCTGAAGATTCTGGTCATCTGCACAGAAAGCAACCAAAACTGGTTACAACTGATATGTAATAGAGAGATCCAGGTCCCTAATGTCATCATAGTTGCATAGTTAGTCAGGTTGAAAAAAAAAGACACAAGTCCATCCAGTTCAACCACAAAAAAATAAAAATGATAATCATATAATCCCATATACGCACAGTTGATCCAGAGGAAGGCGAAAAACCCCAGCAGAGCATGATCCAATTTGCTAAAAGCAGGGGGAAAAAAATTCCTTCCAGATCCCCCGAGAGGTAATTGGATTTTCCCCGGATCAACTTTACCTATAAATGCTAGTACCCAGTTATATTATGTACATTTAGAAAATAATCCAGGCCTTTCTTAAAGCAATCTACTGAGCTGGCCAGAACCACCTCTGCAGGGAGTCTATTCCACATTTTTACAGCTCTTACTGTGAAGAAACCTTTCCGTATTTGGAGAAGAAATCTTTTCCTCTAGACGTAAAGAGTGCCCCTTGTCCTCTTTGTTGACTGTAAAAAGTAAATAACTCAACACCAAGTTCACTATATGGACGCCTTATATATTTGTACATGTTGATCATATCCCCCCTTAGTCTCCTCTTTTCAAGAGTGAATAAATTCAGTTCCTCTAATCCTTCCTCAAAGCTGAACTCCTCCATGCCTCTTATCAGTTTGGTTGCCCTTTTCTGCACTTTCCCCAGTTCCCCAATATCCTTTGAGAACCGGTGCCCAAAACTGAACTGCATATTCCAGATGAGGTCTTACTAATGATTGGAACAGGGGCAAAATTATATCTCTCTCTGGAGTTCATACCTCTCAATACAAGAAAGGACTTTGCTCACTTTGGAAACTGCAGCTTGGCATTGTATGCTATTATTGAGCTTATAAAGTTAGAAGGGTTAATCCTGCGCCAGCACAACGAACAATAACTAAAGGAATGCTGCACACACTTAAAGGAAATGTCTGAACCCAAGTGGAGTAAAAAAGTAAAAGATAGTGGCGCGCAAAATTAAATAAATATTTCAAATATCGGTCCCGGGTAATTGAATATGTATCCATAACAAATGATGTCCACGGAGAGTGAAGGGAGCGCTCCAGCTGGGTCTCTATTCAATTACCCGGGACCGATATTTGAAAAATCAGGAGGACATCCCGAGAGGACGGTCACCTATGACCACAAAGACCCATACTATACTGCTGTAACCTTACAGCTGTAAGGTAAGGGGCCACCCATATCCCCTTAGGATTGCACGAGAAATACACAGGGATCACTGCACAGGATTGATACTTGTATCCCCTATCACCACTGGACACCTCAGCACAAACATCTTGCCTGTTTTTGGATAGAAGATACTAAATTCACTTTATATTTATGTTATATATGGACTTCCTATTTGGACTTTTCTTCCTTGCGATTTTTTAATCGCTATTCACCATTTTAGTACTTGCATTTATCCTTTCACTCCAGTTTGCCACTACGTCTTAGTTGGCACAGATTTGTCACTATCATAAGTTCTTTTTTACTCTGGCATCCGAGATTGTTTAGTCTCCTTTGCCTTGTTGCACTTTATATCACTTTAGTCCTTGTATCACTCTTATGATATATTGATTTTATTCGTTTGGATCACCCCCTCTCACCATTTATTGGATACATATCATACGCTTTGAAGGAGCTTCACCACGTTTTATTTATCACATCACTGATTTTATATACACTTGGATGCACTTTTATTTTATCCAGTCACACCATGCAACTCATTATTGAGCTTATGATCTACCAAAACCCCCAGATCCTTCTCCACTATGGATCCCCCCAGTTGTACTCCCCCTAGTATGTATGATGCATGCATATTCTTAGCCACCAAGTGCATAACTTTCCATTTATCAGCATTAAACCTCATCTGCCACATAGTCGCCCAATTAGACAGAGCATTGAGGTCGGCTTGTAAATTGGAGACATCCTGTAAGGATGTTATTCCACTGCATAGCTTTATGTCATCTGCAAAGACGGAAATGTTACTTCTGGTCCCAGACCCAATATCATTTATAAAGATATTAAAAAGTAAGGGTCCCAGCACTGAACCTTGGGGTACACCACTGATAACCTTAGACCACTCAGAGCAAGAATCATTAACCACTACTCTCTGAATTCTGTCTTAGATTTGAGCGGTCCAAATTATTCAGATCATTTTGAACCACTTCAAAATAGTGGGGGACTGGCTGCTTAGGATGTGTTTACTTATGTTCAAAAGCAATAAACAAAAAACTTTAAAGTGGATGTAAACCCAAAAAAAAAACATTGATGTCATAATGTAGAGAATAAGATTTCCTTTCATTTCCTTTTCCCAGTCTTGCCACACAGATTTACTCCAGCCCTGAGAAATCCTCTTTTATTGTTCAGTTAGAAAGATCTTGACAAAGTGCTGAAATCTTTGTCAAAAACGCCCACTTGCTGTGAGTGACAGGTGATTTACATATCTCATGCACTAGCCTAAAAGAGGCACATCCTGTGTAATTATAAAAAGTGAGAAATCCACCCCTCCCCCACATAACAAATCCTGTGATCAATGTATCCTCAGACACACACACTGCACTATAACAATCATCAGATCACTGCATGTTCTACTCTGCCTAGCTATGACTACATACATCTCCCCTATATTCTTCTTGCTGTTCACTCGAATAAATTTATTTTCACTCTGGTCTGTGGATCTGTGGTCTGTGCCTGTCTCAGGCTAGTGCATGAGATATGTAAATCACCTGTCACTCACAGCAAGGGGGCGTTTTTGACAAAGATTTCAGCACTTTGTCAAGATCTAACTGAACAATAAAAAAAAAAAAAAAAAAAAAAAAAAAAGGATTTCTCAGGGCTGGAGTAAATCTGTGTGGCAAGACTGGGCTCAAATGAAAGGAAATCGTATTCTCTACATTATGACATTAAAAAAAAATATATATATTTTTGGGGGTTTACATCCACTTTAAAAAAGGATGCGTTTAATAAAATAAAGAGGCAAAAAAATCCTTGGATGCTGTGACAATATCTTTTGGGCAAGATTATCTAGAACAAGGCAGGAGTTTTAATTTAGGGAATATATTTTAAGAGCTCAAGTTAGTGACTACCTTTGTTATTTATTCTCAAAGTGTCAAAAACTCTTGGCCCCATGCTTTGAGGCTGCCACAGTTGCTAGGAACTTTTTGGGGCACATTTTATTTACATGTATACAATCCAGAAGAGCCTTTTTTAACCAGGCTGCCTTGGCAAAATGGCTAAAAATTGCCTCAAATTGCACAAAAACTGTTAACAAGCTGGAAGGTGGATTAAGCCTGCCTTTTATGGTTACACAAAGGCACAGGATTTAATTGTGCAGCATTTCCACCTTGGGCATCATTCGGGCCATCTACTAGCATTATAGCAACTGATGAGGTTATAGGTTGATTGGGCACCTGAAGATGACCTTGTTTGTTCCTCCCCTGCCCCTCTCCGTCAGCACCGAGGTCACATTATTGCACAATAATATGGCTCACAAAGTTCCCCACATACCAGGAGTAAGTACAGGCGGCAAACAGTCATGGAGAAATGCCTTAGCCTTCTGATCTACAGTTGCATCTACTGGAGCATACTCGGTCAGCTTCTTCATCAGCGAGTGAACCTTCTTTATAAATGCATTTCTGCGTGGATCCTCCTTGAAAGTAACAGGATATCACTGCATCAGTAGAGCATATAAGAATTCACCCCAGCTTATCAAGCAGATCATATTATAACAGACTCAATAAAACAGTTACAACAAGGTACAAAATAAAACAGTTACAACAAGGTACAAAACCAAGCATTCCTACCAAAACCATTTGAACAATGTTTAACTGTTTGGCCCCTTTCACATGAGGCAGATACATCTGAGTGGAATCTGCCTGCTCAGCGGGAGATCTCTCCGCTGATCCCCGCTTAGCAGATGGATGACAGGTCTGCGTCCGCTCTGCTTTGCAGAGCAAACAAGGACAGAGCTCGCTCTCCTCTATGGGGCGGTCGGATGGAAAGACTGCATGTCCGTTTCCATCCGATCCGGCCAGCTAGACGGATGGCAAAAGTATCGCCGTATGTCTATTTTCAGCAGATTTCGTTGGATCGGATGCTCGGCGGGTATCCACTGCCCCATAGCGGATAATGGGTGGCCGATCTGGTCTGTCTGAAAAATGGATAGGCTTACCCGATTGGTCCGCTAGTGTGAAAGGGGCCTATAGGTAAAGATTTATTTAGCTTAAAAGTAACAATATTTAAGAAAACAACCTGTATTGTTGATTACGATTAAATGATTTCATCAGGCACTGTGTTACCGATACATAGTCAGGTTGAGTCCATCTAGTTCAACCAATAAGTAAAAAAATAAATCATACAATCCCATATACACAATCCTTCACCCAGAGTTGAACTAGAGAAAAGGTGAAAAACACCAGCAAAGAATGATCCAATTTGCTACAGCAGGGGAAGAAATGCCTTCCCGATCCTCCGAGGGGCAATCGGATTTTCATTGGCTCAACTTTACCTATAAATGTCAGTACCCAGTTATATATAAGGGGGGTATGTGGCACTAACCACTAAATAAAGTAATCTCTGTGATCTTTGTGAGACGTATTTTCCAAAAGATGGGTGACCTTTAGGTATGACAGAATCAGTTTTACACAATAATAAAAACAGCATAAATACATAAATAAAATTTCCTCAATGACAGTAAAAATATGGGTAAAGGATTATGTGCATATAATGTGACCAATAAAAAAGTGTGACCAATAAAAACGTGCTACGATAAAATCTTCAAAATTGATAACGGTAAAGAAAATTCCAATAAGAATGTGATACAAGGTCTACAATAAATATGAAGAAAATGCCTTCTGTAAACCAATGGCAAAGAAAATGAAGTGCACAGTGCAACGTGCAAGAGTGTGGAACATAAAACCAATCTTTGATAAATATGTGCGAAAAAATAAAAGTGCTTATGGATCCAAATATTGCAACGATGTGACTAAACAAATGATGTGAACTAAATCACTGTAGAAATTCCTCAATAAACAGCAACAAAAAAATATATAAATATAGGAAATCCGAAAAAGAAAAGGATAAATAAAGTGGTGCACTACAAGTCCCAGCTTGTTGTGCAAATCGCAAAAAACAGTGAAGGGGTAAAAATACCCACACAGTATGTATTGATATAATAATAAAACTTCTTGATATGTGCAAAGCAGAGGAGTTCCAAATAGCTTTGTGTATCAAAGTTTAGTGCTATTCCGTGCAATTGGAAGAAAGTGCTCCGTGTTGTTTTCAGGGGTGCACCCCACTGTTTCCCCCAGCCTCTCACCTCTAATAACGGCCCCTACAGGCCTAGTAAAGCAGATAACCTCAGGGTGGTGATCCAGGTTGGGCACTCAGGAGTATATCCCGCCTTCCTATGGGCTCTCCTGCATCTCATTCTGGTCCCCATAATACATCCAAACGGCGCTCCAGAAAGGAAAAGATCACTCCCAGCTCAGGAGAGAGAGAGAGAGAGAGAGTGAGGGGTACAGGGAGAGAGTGAGAGAGAGATAGAGAATGAGAGAGATGGAAGAGAGAGAGGAAGAGAGAGAGAGAGGGAAGCATCAAAATTGGAAAACAAAAAAGTGATTCACCCAGGGAGTCCATATAGTCTCAAAGTTGGATATTTTATCTTGAGTTATAGCCTCTGTTTTGGCATGGATCATTGCTTGATTGACTCTATTTTTAGTTTCAGCAATTAAGGATGGAGATTTCTAAGCTTTGGAAATTGTTTGTTTCGCGGCTATAGTGATCTGTAATAGGAGTTTGAATTGGAGGTAGGAGAGAGTGGCCGATTTTAAAAGTGCTATTGTAGGCTCAGGATTGATAGGGATGTCAAACCGTGTTGAAATCATAAGAAATGCATCTTTCCAGAAATTTTTTTGCTACCGGGCAATATCACCAAGTATGAAGATGTGATCCAAGATCACCACAGCCACGAAAACAAGATGGGGAATAATCTGGAGCATATTTCACAATTCTGAGAGGGACCAAATACCACCATGTGAGTACTTTCTAATTTGTCTGTTTTGTGAGGATGACTTAGTTGTGATCCAAATCTTATCCTAATCGGCTGCTTCCAATGACAAGCCAAGATCCATCTCCCACTTAGCCACATATGATGGTGGGTCTGAGATGGGTTTAGTAATAAGATGTGTAAAGAGTTGAGTTAAATTAGTGGAGGTCCATGCTTTAAAAGATTGAGGGGAAGGCCGAGCAGGATAGAAAAGTGGATTTTTAAGAAATGATAAAAGAGGTATATGGGGAGATTGTAGTCCATTTACTAATTTAAATTTATCCCAAATGGCTAGTGTAGGTTTATTTACAGGATTATTGATTTTTTTTTACGGTCGGAGGAATTAGACCATACGAAAAGTGTGTCGCAATCTATTGTTTCCAGTGCAACCCAAAGTGGAATTTCACATTTTGCGTGATATTTAGGGATGTGGGCTAATTGAGCTGCATGGTAATAGGTGGTAAAATTAGGAAACCCTATTCCCCCGTTTGGGCTTTGGAAGGTAAAAGAGTGTGTTTGGGCAGACAGGGATTCAAGGAGCCCCAAACAAAAGTAGTATTCTGAGAAAGTATGCTGGAACAGGGATAGGTAAAACTCGAAAAAGATAAAAAAAAATAAAAAAAAAATACGCCAATTTAGTGGTACCATTTCAGTCATTAACCACTTGCAGACTGCTGCACGCCGATATACGTCGGAACAATGGCAGCGGTGGGCAAATGGGCATACCTGTACATCCCCCTTTAATAGGCGGGTACTCCATGTCTGCCGGTCTCTCTGTGATCTTGTCACGGAGCCGCAGAACGGGGAAGTGCCTATGTAAACAAGGCATTTCCCCATTTTGCCTTTGCAAAAATGCTTACTTAAAAAGAGGGAGTCTGATGGAGAATATGCAACCCAGCCTGCACGATCTTAGAGCAGTGGCCACTGACATCAAAGACACCCTGTCTGCTGCCATGGCTGATCTCCGCCGTGAATTAACTGCAATAGCCGGCAAACTACATGAGGTGGAGAAGACCGCAGCGCGCCATGACGATGAAATCCAGCATATCGACTGCTCAGTCACCACACACACCAGACAACTTCGTGACATGCAGAGGCATTTAGAAGATTTGGATAACCGTGGGAGGCGCCACAATATTCGGGTGAGAGGACTCCCCGAAACCATCGATAATGACCACCTACTCCCTGCTGTAACAGGCATTTTCAATAACCTCATCGGCAAACCCACCCAGACACCAATAGAAATGGAGCGCATTCACAGAGCCCTCCGGCCTCGCGCTGCAGATACTGATCCGCCGAGAGATGTGGTGTGCTGCCTCCCGGACTACAAGTTGAAGGAAGACATACTCAGGAATGCCCGTCTCAAGAGGGAAATACTCCATGAAGACCGACCCATACACATCTATCAAGATCTATCACCGATCACCCTTAAAAATCGCAGAGATCTCCGTCCCCTACTAGAAGTCCTCCAGAACAAAGGCATCCAATATCGCTGGAAGTTCCCCTTCGGACTTTCAGCCACTCATCGCTCCCGCACTGCCCTTCTGCGGGTCCCGGAAGATTTAGATCATTTCTGCCACACACTGGATATACCCTACGTTGATCTCCCCAACTGGTATGCTGACTTCAACTTACACCGACTGCCCGCACACCGAGACGAAGTAGAACCAATGGATGCCCAGGCAACCCTCTTCAGAAGACGCCGCTCACCTTCCGCACCCAGGAGACACCATTCCGCCTTCCCTCATCGAATCAACAGAAGCCCCACAGCAGCCCCCATGCCTCGAAGACCGCGCCGAGACTACTGAGATACCAACAGACCACAAACACCTCATGCGCAGATAAGTCAATCTCCTCTCTCCCTCAGCTATCTTTACTGTACCTTTTGTTCCAGGTTTTCCATCCCAGCTTTCTATGCTCGTTTCTTGAAAACTTTAGTCACAGGTGGTCCTCCTCTGCTGCTCACTTTCTAAACTCCAGCCACCGCTGCTACTCTCCCCTTATCACCGCGATGCCGCCTGCCTAGACGAGGGAAACTTCTCCTTAACTCTCCGCTCCCTCTGCTGACACCCTCGCTATGCCTTTTACTAACCCTCCACTCTCCTGCTGCCGTTCATATTTTGTCCGACCGGATAAATCATCAAGACCCGATACAGATGATTAGCCTTTGCTGACTCTTCTACCTTCTCTAATGCCTGGCATATCTTCACTCATTTTTACAGTACCTTCCAGCGATCCCATCTGCACTGCACTGTCTTCTACGACTTACTTCTCTGACCTGCACTCCATATCTACTCCACAACCTGAACTCTACTACACTACGCCTGCAGTCTGAACATACTGTAATCTGAATTTCATTGCTTGCCATATTGTGTTTTGCTTCACTCTATGCAGGCAGAAATATACAGATTTTGATTTTCTCTGAGCGATATTTTTTCGCTTTCTTCCTCTTTTTTACTCCCTCTCCTCCATCTACACCTTGCTGAACTGAAAGGAAAGCCCCACCTGTGCTTGTAACTACCGATGGGCTGTTTCTGTAAGTTAAGAATTGCATATACTTGTTGCTAACTTTATTTTTATTCCAGCTGTTATACGATGGGAGACAAGAAGCAAAGTCAGCACTCGATATCTCACAAGCTGCCTTCTATAACCTCCTCCATATCCTCCATTTTAGGAGTTCTATCAGACGCCATTTGACGATCTGTTGCACAACACTGCCACCTTGTGGCGAGATCTCATCATATCACACAAGGTAGAAAATGTTTAAACCTAGACTGCAGTACTGCCTTTGCTTTGAGAGTTGCTCCCACAAGGACTCTTTTTGTTTTTTTTTTTGTTTTTTCTCTCTTTTTTTTTTTTTTTTTTTTTTGGGGACCCTAACCCTACCAAAAATATTCCTACATCTTAAATGGTGTCTTTTTAAAGTTAAACTGAATACTGTAATGTGTTTAGAGGTGTTCACACAAGCACATCTCCCCGCACCCAGAGACGCCTCACATGACAGATTGTTTCCTGTTTATGCAGCAGAAATTTTATATTAAAGTACTTTCTTTCTTTAATATTGAACTCCACATTTACATGCTGCTGACTATTAGATCAGAATACAAACTTTGTTTAGATGATTAAGGCCCTTTTATTTCCCTCCTACCCGGCTTAATTTTTCTAAGTTTCTTGCAAACATAATCATATACGAAGTAGATACTACTCATATTACTATCAAGTCCATTTTTGATAACTTTATTTGCGGCCCCTTACATAGATTTCTACTAGTAAACTCAGGCACGATCTTAAATTCAACACATATCCCTCGAACATCCCTATATCTTGATAACACTTCTCTGATCCAAAAACTAGAGGTCTTTTTAGACACATCCCCTACCACTCCCCTGCGCCCGCAACTTGTTATAGACCAAGGGCATGGGGTTTGACGGTCTGTTACCATCTTTACTTCTCTCCATATAACCCTCCACCCCGACAGTGGTAAACCATTAGTCACCATCTACTTTTTATTTACACGTCTTTATACCACTGAAGTTCTCCGACTCGATCTATTTCCCCCCTGGTCAGGAGAGCAGGTCCTCACCTGTAGTCGGTGACCTACCCTTCTCCTCTCCCTTTCTTTTCCTCATCCACACCCCCCACATCAACCGCGCGGGACGCGTTGACAACCCTTACATTACTGATTCACCTGATATACCTTATTGTCTGTCGGCCATTACCGTTCTCGAGACTCTTGCAACTTTAGACACTAATTACACCTTTTTTTTTTTTTTTTTTTTTTTTTTCATATAAGACTACCAATGGCTACCCCATCATCTTGTAGTACTCAGCTTCAGCTGAAATTAATCTCATTAAATGTCAAAGGGCTCAACATACCGGAAAAGCGTTCTCAACTACTCATGCATATGAAAAAACAGAAAGCTGATATACTATTCATACAAGAAACGCACTTTCGCTCTGACGCAATTCCGAAACTGCATAATCTCTACTTTCCCACCGCGTTCCATTCAACAAACAAACTTGCTAAATCTAAAGGAGTCTCTATTATCTTTGCTAAAAAATGCTCGTTTCAGTTGCTTGATACATTATCTGATGAACTAGGTCGGTTCCTATTCATTAAAGGTTCTCTAATGGGGAAGAAATTCACACTAGCGAACATATACGCCCCGAACTCTGGCCAGGTCACCTTCTTCCGTAATATTATTAACACTTTAACCAATTTTGCTGAAGGTACATTGATTCTAGGGGGGGACTTTAATGTGCCCCTCAACCCTCTTCTAGATACATCCAATGGCAACTCATCCCTTCCTTATGCAGCACTCCGATCCATAAAAACTCAACTCCACACTCTTCTTCTCCACGATACGTGGCGAACCTTGAACCCCACTGGCAAGGACTTCACGTTTTTCTCCCATCCGCACAATAAATATTCAAGAATAGACTACTTCTTTATCACCCAACCTGACCTTCCTTTCCTTCTACATACTTCTATTGACCCTATGTTTCTATCTGACCACCATCCCATCTCACTCAGTATCTCACTTCCTGACACAACTAAACGCACGCGAATATGGAGACTAGACCCGTCCCTACTCACAGACCCGTCCGTTACCGAAAAGATCAAACTGCGTCTGATACAATATTTTGAAGACAACAAGTCGACTGATACCTCCCCTCTACTTAATTGGGAAGCGCATAAATGTGTAATAAGGGGTACATTTATAGCTGCTATGGCTACTCGTAATAAAGAGAACCAGAAAACATGTAATGACCTCACTAATCGCATACACTCGCTGGAAATAGCCCATAAACGTACACAAGCTTCATCTACTTTGAACGAATTGACTCAAGCCAGAAACGAAATGCTTGAGTTGTTGGGTAAACAAACTCGCCGCAAATATATCCTCTCTCAAAAGTTCTTTTATGAATATGGTAACAAGGCTAGTAAAGGACTTGCGAGAGCATTACAACAAAAAAAAGCAGACATGACGATCCATTCCATCTCCGACACATCTGGCCGAAAGCTCAACTCGACCCCTGACATTGCCTCCCAATTTGTCCAATATTATTCCAGTTTATATAATCTACCCACATCGGACTTAAACCTCTCAGACACAAATAGGAAAACACTGATCACGGACTTTCTATCACAACACAGCCCCACTCCCATATCGGAATCAGACTACCTCGACCTGGACAAACCGCTGACTACAGAAGAAGCTAGCCTAGCCTTGAAGCAAATGAAACCAGGCAAAAGCCCAGGTCCGGACGGACTGACTACTAGCTACTACAAGACATTTACAGACATCTTACTTCCCAACTTCATCTCAACTTTTGAGACATGCTCCTTACAGACTTCTCCCCCGCGTGACTTGCTATCAGCTTATATTTCCGTCATACCAAAACCCGGTAAAGACCGCACCCTAGTGACGAACTATAGGCCAATCTCCCTGCTGAATGTTGATCTCAAGTGGTTCGCAAAAATACTAGCTAACAGACTTCTCCCCATACTATCAGATAAGATTAACTTAGACCAGGTGGGGTTCATCCCTGGCAGAGAAGCAAGGGACAACACCCTTAAAGCCCTCAACATTCACCATTGGCTGACAACTAACAAAAAACAAGGATTTTTTCTATCCCTCGACGCAGAGAAGGCGTTCGATAGAGTGGCCTGGGATTACATGTCTGATACTCTTCAATTTTTAGGTCTTCCTCCTCGCATGTTGAATCTCATACTCACACTTTACTCCTCACCCACGGCGAGAGTGAAGGTCAATGGACATTTGTCGAGCGCCTTCTCCATCTCGAACGGTACCCGCCAGGGATGCCCCCTATCCCCTCTGATTTTTATTCTTACATTAGAACCCTTGCTGAATTGTATTAGAGCAAACCCGAATATTAAAGGAGTACATATAGGTGACCGTCAATACAAAATAGCCGCTTTTGCTGATGACCTGCTTCTCTTTCTGACAGAACCCCTGACGACTCTCCCTACCTTACTACAAACCCTAACCCAGTTTAGAACAATCTCCAACCTCCAAATTAATTACTCAAAATCCAACGCCTTAAACATTACTCTATCACATAAATTACACACCCAATGTAAACAGAACTTCCCCTTTACGTGGGATGCTCACAAAATTACCTATCTGGGTATACAACTCCCTACCACCCTTACGGATCTTTATTCTACAAATTATTTACCACTCTTACACACCATACAACAAGACTTAAACAGATGGTCTTCTGGACACTTCTCATGGTTTGGAAGGGCGGCTATTATTAAAATGAACATCCTCCCCCGAATTTTATATATACTGCAAACTGTCCCCATCAAAATACCACCTGCATTCTTCTCCTCTTACCGTAAGGCTTGCACAAAATTTATCTGGAACAACTCCAGACCCAGATTGAGCTACTCAAAACTTACCTATCCCAAACTTATGGGAGGCCTAGGTCTGCCAGATCTACAAAAATACCAATGTGCTAGCCATTTAGCTAGGATCGTTGATTGGAACGTCCATGCCAGAACTAAAGACTGGGTCCTATTGGAAGACTCTTTCAATCCCACTTTGTTAGCAGTATCCCCCTGGATATCCCGAAAACACGTCCCTCCTGATCTACGCAATCACCCCTTGATATCTCAAACGTTAGACACTTTTCATGCATCCTGTCGTAAACACAAAATCTCCTCTCAACTCGGCCCGATGACCCCACTCGAAGGTAACCCAGCCTTTACTCCAGGAACCCACGGGTTATTCTCAGCCACTATCTGGCCATACCCACATATGAGAACAGGGCAATTCTTCGACGGTGACCGACTCCTCTCTTATGATGAGGTTTCGGCTAAGTCTCCCTCAGGCCGATTACCATTCTGGACATACGTACAGATTCGGAAATTCCTCCTCACCGCAACATTGGATACAAAATGGTCTAGACCCCCTACCCCCTTTGAAACTCTATGCCTGCAGACAGAACCCCAACGACACCTTATCTCATACACGTACACTCTCTTATTCTCGACGACCGATGCCGCTCTGGATTGGAGCAGGCGTGATTGGGAAAGGGATACTTCCTTAACCCTCACCCATGCTGAATGGGAATTAATCTATACTTTTATACACAAAGGGTCCATCAACACTACTGCTCAGGAAAATGCCTACAAAATAACAACCAGATGGTATAGGACCCCTATGAAGCTACATCGCATGTTCCCTGATTCCCCCCCGCACTGTTGGAGATGTAATACAGACTTAGGTACCTTCCTACACATTTGGTGGACTTGCCCCAAACTACAACCGTTTTGGCTGGAGGTCCACAGGTTGATCAAACACATAACCACCTATGAACTGGCTTTCACTCCGACTCAATTCCTGCTCAACCTCCCTTCGATCCCTAGGAAGACGTACTTTCGCTCTCTCTCCATGCATATGGTGAATGCAGCGAAAATGTGTATCCCAGTAAAATGGCGATCCACAGACCCCCTACAATTGCTGACTGGTTTCGCAGAATAGGCAAAACAGCGGAACTAGAAAACCTGATCCATCAAGCACGAGACACGCCGACCAAATTCACAAACACCTGGGCCTGCTGGCACCACTTTCTCACGACAACCGAATACCAAAGGCTCAAATAATGCATTATACTTGGTGGCGGTAATGGTCGACAGACAATACCCCCACCCCCTCCCCCCCTTGCCTATTTCTTTTCTCTTCATTCCCCTTCCCCCTCCCCCCCTTGCCTATTTCTTTTCTCTTCATTCCCCTTCCCTTCCCTAGCGCTCACTCTCCGTCCCTTTGACTCGATACTTTCCCTCACAATTAGTTGCTTCTTCTTGGACATACCAGTCCTTATCGTTTTGTGCTTGTAACCTACACTCGAATAAGAATGTTCCCTAGCATGACGATTGAAGTTCCTCATGCGATCCACACTGACTCATGCCTATGGAAAAAAAAAAAAAAGAGGGAGTCTGGCGAAATTTTTTTTTTTTAAAGTCAGCAGCTACAAATACTGCAGCTGCTGACTTTTAAAATAAGGACACTCACCTGTCGCAGGGTCCAGCGATGTCGGCACCCAAGGCCGAACCGTCCCTCGGTCCTCGGATGCTGCCGCCGCCATCTTGGGTATGAGAATCGGGAAATGAAGCCTTGTGGCTTCACTTCCCGGTTCCCTACTGCGCACGCGCGAGTCGCGCAGCGCAATAGGAATGCTCCGTCCTGTCTCCTGGACATGTGTGTCTCCCAGCAGACTGCGCGGCGAAACAGGAAGAGGCATGGACTCCCGTGGGAGTCTATGCCCGGAAGTGGGTGCAAATACCTGTAGACAGGTATCTGCACCCCCTCCCCCCTGAAAGGTGCCAAATGTGACACCGGAGGGGGGAGGGTTCCGATGAGTGGAAGTTCCACTTTAGGGTGGAATACCGCTTTAAGCATTCTGTTATGTGCCCGACTCCAGCACTTCCTCTGTCTTGCTGTGGGTGTGGAACATTATCAGCATGTGGTGTGGCCCTGTGATCTAGCCACCACTTCTCGGGTGTTCACGAGGTGTTGGCCTCGAATCTGGCATGGATACGTCAGTATGGGTTGGCGGTCCTGGGCTGCCTGGACGATCTTTGCCGACTTCGCCATTACCCTGGGGAGCAACATAGTTCCTATACAGACTTTCTTTGATTTCAGTTGGCGGCTATACTATCGGAAGTCTACTTTGGCCCTGAGCCTGACCGGGCTTCAGCTCTGGCCAGCGTGTTTCTTCCCCTGGACTGACTCCACATGTGGCATGCAGCGTTTTTCATTTACTATCCGGCATGTGGGCTCCTCTGCGGATCTTCATGTGGGCATTGGGTATGATGATTTTTTTTTTTTTGAGGCAAGATCATTTGTTCCATGTAGGCTCTCTTCGGGGAGATCCTGGCATAATGGGACAGATGCCCAAGGTCTTGGAACTATCGGAATAGAGCTGAGTCATGAAACCAGAGGTTCCCTAGTCTGGTGGTTTTGCTCTCCGGTTCTTCAGTGATGGAGGAAGAGGGGAACAGGACTCTTATCTATTCATGTTGTCATGTATTTACGCTGGCACTACCACCCTAACCATCCACTATTACCTAACCTGACACTACCACCCTAACCTGGCACTATCACTTAACCTAGCACTGCCACCTAACCTGGCACTATTGTATATCACCCTAACATCACTTGACGTCGACGTACGGTGTGCTGCATGTCTGCCTGGGGGGAGGGATGCCAGATATAGAATCCGTCTCAGGTGCCAATTTTGAAAACCATTTATTATTTTCCTTCCACTTCACAATTATGTGCCACTTTGTGTTGGTCTATCACATAAAATCCCAATAAAATACATTTACATTTTTGGTTGTAACATGACAGAATATGTGAAATTTTAAGGGGTGTGAATACTTTTTAAAGTGTGTGTGTGTGTAAATTATATACACACACACACACACACACACACACACACACACATTTTTTTTTCTAGTTGGCCCCCCTATTTTTGTCCCTGTCCCCCCATGTGCTCCCCTAAATATGAAAGCTGGAGACGCCACTGTTACCATGGGCCTCTTGGCGGCTTCTCTGATTAATGCTCCCTTTGCCCAGCCTCTCAGTTTAGGTGGATGGCCATGTCTTGGTAGGTTGGTGCCATACTCTTAATTTTCAGATGATGGATTGAACAGTGCACTGTGAGATATTCAAAGCTTTTTATAACCTAACCCTGCTTTAAACTTCTCCACAACTTTATCCCTCACCTGTCTGGTGTGTTCCTTGGCTTTCATGATGTTGTTTGTTCACCAAGGTTCTCTAACAAACCTCTGAGGGCTTCGCAGAACAGCTGTATTTATGCCGAGATAAAATTACACACAGGTGGACTCTATTTACTAATCAGGTGACTTCTGAAGGCAATTGGTTCAACTAGGTTTTAGTTAGGGTTATCAGAGTAAAGGGGGTCTGAATACAAATGCGCGCCACACTTTTCAGATATTTGTAAAAAAAAATAAAAAAAATGAAAAAAACATTTATCATTTTTCTTCCACTTCACAATTATGTGCCACTTTTATCACATAAAATCCCATTAAAACACATTTACATATTTGGTTGCAACATGACAAAATGTGGAAATTTTCAAGTGGTATGAATACTTTTTCAGGGCACTGTAGAAACTTTACAGGAGGACCTGAATAAATGCAAGCTACTCTTTAGGGGTAGAACTCGTAGGGGATTACAGGATAGAAAATTATCTAGGGGTCCTAGTAGAAGGCAGACTGAGCAATAGCATGCAGTGTCAAGCTACCAAAGCCAGCAGAATATTAGCATGCATTAACCGCTTCCCGACCGCTGCGCGATGATATACGTCAGCAGACTGGCACGGGTGGGCAAAAGGGCGTACAGGTACGTCCCCTTTTAGAATCGGTGCTGCGTGATCACGGGTCCCGCGGACTCGATGTCCACTGGGCGCCCGCGATCATGTCAAGGAGAGGTAGAATGGGGAGATGCCTTTGTAAACAAGGCATTTCTCCGTTCTGCCTAGTGACATGAAAGAGATCACTGCTCTCTGTCATCGAGAGCAGTGATCCCTGTCATGTGCGTGTTGAAGCCCATCCCCCCACAGTTAGAATCACTCCCTAGGACACACTTAACCCCTTCATGCCCCCTGGTGGTTAATGCCTTCACTGCCAGTGTCATTTACACAGTAATCAGTGCATTTTTATAGCACTAGTCGCTGTATAAATGAAAACGGTCCCAAAATAGTGTCAAAAGTGTCCGATGTGTCCATGTCGCAGTCATAATAAAAAAAAATCGCAGATTGCCACCATTAATAATAAAAATGCCATAAAAATATCCCCTATTTTGTAGACACTATAAATTTAACGCAAACCAATCAATATACGCTTATTGCGATTAGTTTTTTTACCCAAAAAAATGTATAACACATATCGGCCTAAACGGGAGGAAAAAAACTTTTTTTTTTATATATTTTTGGGGGATATTATAGCAAAAAGTTAAAAATATAGATTTTTTTTCAAAATTGTCGCTCTTTTTTTGTGAATAGTGCAAAAAATAAAAAAACGCAGGAGGTGATCAAATACCACCAAAAGAAAGCTCTATTTGTGGGGAAAATTGGATTTTTATAACAGCTCATCTGTAAAGTCCTTTTCTTAGAGTACATCATGGGACACAGAGCAACAGGGGCGGCACAGTGGTGTAGTGGTTAGCACTCTCACCTAGCAGTAAGAAGGGTCGCTGGTTCAAATCCCAACCACGACACTCCCTGCCTGGAGTTTGCATGTTCTCCCTGTGCCTGCGTGGGTTTCCTCCGGGTACTCCGGTTTCCTCCCACAATCCAAAGACATGCAGGTAGGTTGATTGGCATCTGTCCAAAAAATTGGCCCTAGTATATGAATGGGGACCTTGGATTGTGGGCTCCTTGAGGGTAGGGACTGATGTGAGTGTGCAATGTAGAGGGATGGGGACAATTTTAGACACTCGCTCAGGTTGAACTGGATGGACTGATGTCTTTATTCAACCTTACTAACTATGAAACATAGTAATTACTATGTGGGTATATAGGCACCTTCAGGTGATTGACACTGGTATACCCAATACAGGAAGTTCACTCCCTATATAACCCTATATATAGTACCTCAGTTTTTGTAGCAAAGTATTATACTTAAACCCCAGAAAGAGGGGAGGGACCTCTGTGTCACATGATGTACTCCAAGAAATGGATTTTACATGTAAGCCGTTATAAAAATTCTATTTTCTTTATTGTACATTATGGGACACAGAGTACCATAGTAATTACTATGTGGGATGTCCCATAGCAATGCTATTTGAGGGGAGGGAGACACAACCCGTAGGGCACCCCCAGACTTGAGGACTTATACTGCTGCCTGCAGCACACTGAGCCCAAAGGCGATATCCTCATGCCTCCTTACATCCACCTGATAAAATTTGGTGAATGTATGTACTGAAGACCAAGTTGCGGCCTCACAGATCTGAGCCATGGAGGCCTGGTAAAGCACTGCCCACTAACCGCCCCGGTAGAGTGCGCTTTGACTTGAAAAGGTGGAATCTTACCCCTTAAATCATAAGTCTGAATTATAACTTGCCGAATCCACTTAGCGACAGTGGATTTCAATGCTGCCTGTCCTTTTATAGGACCCTCTGGCAGTACAAATAAGACATCAGTCTTTCGAATCTGAGCAGTCATCTTTAAATAGACTTTGACCACTCTCACCACATCAAGACAATGTAATGACTTCTCTTCCCTGGAACATGGTTTTGGAAAAAACTATGGCAGGACAATAGCTTGGTTCAGGTGAAAAGACCACTTTTGGCAAACAAATCAGGACGAGGGCGCAACAGCACTCTGTCCTCATGAATAATCAAGTATGGCTCTTTACAAGAGCAGCCAATTCCGAGAGAGTTCAGAGTAGGGCAATTAAATTAATGTAGGGACTGGAGGACCTCAATTATGAGGAACGACTACAAGTGCTACATTTATTCTCCTTGGAGAAGAGACACGAGAGGAGAAATGACAGCGATATACAAATATCGCAACGGTGATCCCAGCATAAGTATGAGACTTTTCAGTCCCAGGGAGTGTAGGAAGACACGAGGGCCACACGATTAGACTGGAAGAGAAGCGGTTTAACCTTAAAGGGGTTGTAAAAGGCAGAAACTTTTTTTATTAAAAGCATTCTAAGCATTAAAAAGCCCTCTGTGTGCAGCAAACCCCCACCCCCTAACACTTACCTGAGGTCCCTCTCTGTCCAGTAATGTCCACAAGTGTCTCAGCCATTCAGATTCTCCTTCCTGATTGGCTGAGACACAGCAGTGGCGCCATTGGCTCCCGCTGCTGTCTAATAAAATCAGCTAGCCAAATCAGGGGAGAGAGGGGCGGGGGTCCTTCTCTAAGTGGGCACAGGGAGCTGTGACTCAGCTCGGTGCCCCCATAGCAAGCAGCTTGCTGCGAGGACACTGAACAGGAGGGAGGGGTAAGGATAACAGCAGAGGGAACCGAGAAGAGTAAGATCTTGGTTGCTCTGTGCAAATCCACTGCAACAGAGCAGGTAAGTATACATTTTTTTCCTACAAAAATAACAAAACAAGACTTTAGTAGCACTTTAAGCTGTGTAGGGTGTTTTTCACTGTCAGGGTGTCAGGAGCTCCAGACCAGGCGATTGATGGTTATTTTGTATTTCTTCCATTTGCGAAAAATTGCTCCAACAGTTGTCTCCTCCTCACCAAGCTTCTTGCCGATGGTCTTGGAACCCATTCCAGTCTTGTGCAGGTCTACAATCTTGTCCCTGATGTCCTTTGACAGCTCTTTGGTCTTGTCCATGATGGTGAGGTTTGGCTGGAAGAAAAATTCTGTGGAAGTGTCTTTTATACACATAACGAGTTGTCGTTAGGAGCACCTTCTTAAATTGACAGGACTAATCTGTGTACCACATGAGTACATACTGTAGCCAGTCTGTGGGAACCAGAATTATTGTTGGTTGGTAGGGAATAAAATACTTATTTTACTCACTGAACTGCAGCTCAATTTATAACATTTGTATCGTGTTTTTTCAGAAATTTTGGTTGATATTCTGTCTCCATCATCTAAAATACACATATGATAACAAATATAGACCCTTAATTTCTTTGCAAGTGGGCAAATGTACAAAAGCTGCAGGGGATCAAACTATTTTGGCCACTGTATATACACCACACAAAATCAGATAGAAGCTTGATCACATTATCGTACACAAAGGAAACTGTTTACAGGAATATAAATAACATAACTAAGGAACAACCAGCATGTACTATATGCTAATCCTTGATGACATTGCTATTGTATGTTCCAGATAGAAAACTGGTTTAAAGCGCATCCAGAGGGTAGTGATTAATGGCATATTTTCTAAATGGTCTAGAGTAGGGCTGAAACAACTAATCGATTAATCGACAACTAATCGATTATGAAATGAATCGATTACTATTTTCATAATCGATTAAATCGGCCAGTAACATAATGGGGGTAAAAAAAAAAAAAAAAAAAACTAAAATTATAGTACAAAAAAAGAGAAAATAATCGCTACTGTAAATATTACTTTCACAGTTCTACAGTAAAACAAAAAAAAAATGAACCCCTTACAGTAGTGATTATCTGCTTTTTTTTGTACTATAAAGGGCCCATTTAAATTTTTTTTTTTTAACCCCATTGTGTCAGTTTTTCCTTCAGATTTACCAAAACCATATAATACGAGGTCAAACCTTAGGAGTTTCAATTTGTATGCAATCAGGCAGGCCCTTGCACTACATGATTTTGGTAAACCTGAAGGGAAAAACTCAGCAGAAAAACTAATAGTGTGTATGGGGCTTTAGACCTGGTGTTTTTTGCAGAAACACACTACAGTTCATTTAACATGGTTTCGTAGGGGACACATTCACATCCACGCTTTTTTTACAGCCGCTGTGTATTTGGAAAGGGTCAGGGACTTTTTTTTTTTTTAACGCAAAATGGTGCTTTTTTTGGTTTAATATACTTCATTGGAGAAGCTGCAGAAAAGCATTTAATACGTTTTTTGCAGCAATTTGTGTTTTTTAATTTGCCCAACAACAAACTGGCCAAAAAAACAGTATGTCTCTTCTAATAGTATATACAGTACATCTCCTCTAATAATGTATATACAGTATATTGCTTCTGTCTGTTATTCTCAGAGCGGATTCGATATTTTGCTCCCCAACCATATAGTTGGTTGTTTATATTTACCACTGCATACAGATACAGTATTTAAGAATAGATTGCCTTTTTTTAACTTTACATATTAACTAAATTATACAGCACACATTTTTTTTTTAAGGTTATTAACCGATTAATCAAAACAATAATCGGCCAACTAAATCGATTATGAAAATAATTGTTAGTTGCAGCCCTAGTCTAGAGATGTGGGTGGTGTGCCCCAGGGTTCTGTCCTGCGACCAATTTTGTTTAACTTGTTCATAAACGTCACAAAAGTTGGAAAAAGTAGTTCAGTAGTTTATCTCAGTGTTTGCTGAGGATACAAAGCTAAGCATGACAATAACTTCACAACAGGATACAGCAAGATGACCTAGTTAAAATAGAGGCATGGGCTATAGGGCAGATGAGGTTTAATGTTAATAAATATTAATTAATGCACTTGGAAGCTTAAAATATGAATGCAAGTTACACTCCAAGACAGGGTCCCCGACCCCCAGTCCATGGACCGGTACACCAGTCTGATCTGTTGATGACCGGGCCGCACGGCAGGAGGAGAGCAGCGACCGTGGTTCAGACAGAACTATCACAGACCTTACTTGCTTCTCACCTCTTGCTGCGCGGCCATCCCACTTAGGCTGTGTGTTCTCTCCCGAATCACTCACCTGGGTGCCAATGTCATTCTATCAGCAGAGCAGGGGGCGAGAGTAGCTGGGGATATGGACAGCAGGAGTAATCACCGCTTGTTAACATAAGGCAGCATGCTCCTGCCCTCCATCCAGATCTGCAACTTCTCCCGTCCCCTGCTCTGCTGATAGGATGACATCAATGGCTGAATAGGAGATGCAGGAGAGGACACAGGCTGATAACTGCAGGGGAGGCATTACAGTGCCCCTTTGCAGTGCAGTCCCCTTTATATCACAGTGGCCCTTTACACTGCAGTCCCCTTTAAATTAATTTAAAGGGGATTGCAGTGTAAAGGGGCACTGTAATGCAAAGAGAGGCTGTGATGTGAAGGGGAACTGAGGACACTGTGGTGCTGCTGTGGACCGACTTTGTGAATATCACCCCTCCCCGGATATATTGGATGCCACTAAACTGGTGCCAAACAGGTTGGGGACTGCTGCTTTAAGAGAACCTCTGGGGGATTTAAGGAGAGGATCTGAGGGTCCTACTAGATGACAGACTTAGCAAGACAATTCAATACCAAGCTGCAGCTAGCAAGGCTACCAGGCTATAATCATGCATTAAAAAAGGGTATTTACTCAAGACATAAAACTATAATTCTAACAGGTTACAAAACTCTGGTTAGGCCACATCTTGATTATGATGTCTAGTTTTGTCACCAATCTTCAGGAAGGATGTGCTTGAACTGGAGAGAGTCCAGAGAAGGGTAACAAAACCAATAAGGGGTCTAAAGGACCCCAGTTACAGGGAATTACTACAAAGTGAATATTATCGCAATATACAAATCTTTAAATGCTGACTATCATTGGGAGAAAACCCTTTAATCTAAGGCCTCTTAAGAAGATACACAGCCAAACATTGAAGTTAGATGAAAAGCAGTTAAATTTTTAACTGTGTAAGGGGTTCTTTATGGTGAGAATGTGGAACACTCTTTCACAGCTAGTGGTGTCAGCAGGGAGTGCAGATTAATTAAAAAACTTTTAGAGGAGTTTCTTAGTGAACACAATGTACAGGAATATTGAAAATGGTAGTGATATAAACTAGGGCTGCAACTAACGATTATTTTCATAATCGATTAGTTGGCCGATTATTGTTTCGAATAATCGATTAATCGGTTAATAACCTTGAAAAAAAAAAAAAGTGTGGTGTATAATTTTAGTTAATATGTAATGTTTAAAAAAAAAAAAAAAAAGACAATTTATTCTTAAATATCTATATGCAGTGGTAAATATAAATAACCAACTATATGGTTAGGGAGCAAAATATTTAATCCACTCTGAGAATAAACAGACAGAAGAGAAATACTGTATATACACCATTAGAGGAGATATACTGTATATACCATTAGAGGAGATATACTGTATATACTATTAGAGGATATATACTGTATATACTATTAAAGGGTGAATCTGGTAAATATCAGACTCGGAGATTTAATTATTTTTATTTAAATAAAACAAACACCCCGTTAGTGGGGTGAAATCATCGTTCATTTTCAACCACAGTGACAGGAAAATTTGGAAATGGAAAACTTCTTGGTGATAGGAATTTTTAGACAGTGTATGTAGTTTTCGTTCAAAAAAAAAAGACATTTAAAATTATTTTTTTTTAAAAACAAGTGAAAATTTCAAACATTCTTTCATTCAGCGAATGTACAAAGATTTTTCGTCTGAATATTCTCGTCTGAAAATTGATCCGTGTGGCCAGAATAAGGATCAGTACACACCTATGCAGTTTGCTTTTGATCTGTTTCTGCAGTGCTTTTTGTTGTGCATCTCTGATTTTTGCGCATGTGATTTTGCTGCGATTTGCGTTTTTGCTTTTTTTTTTTTGGCCAATTAGTTGTTGGGCAGATTAAAAAACACAAATTGCTGCAAAAACACATTACATGCTTTTCTGAAGCTTCTCCATTGAAGTATATTGAACCAAAAAAAGCACTGTTTTACGTTAAAGTCCCTGACTCTTTCCAAACAGCAGCGGCTGGAAAAAGCATAGATGTGAACGTGTCCCATAGGAAACCGAGTAAATGAACTGTAGTGCATTTCTGTAAAAAAACACCAAAAAAACACATAGGTGTGAACCGGGTCTAAGATGTTTAGTAACATAATGGGGTTAGAAAAACTAAAATGAGCCCTTTATAGTACAAAAAAGCAGATAATCACTACTGTAAGGGGTTAATTTTTTCTGTAGAACTGAGAAAGTAATATTTACAGTAGCAATTATTTGCCCTTTTTGTACTATAAAGGGCTCATTTTAGTTTTTTTTAACCCCATTATGTTACGGGCCGATTAATCGATTATGAAAATAGCAATCGATTAATTTCATAATCGATTAGTTGTCGATTAATCGATTAGTTGTTTTAGCCCTAATATAAACACATACACACGCAGGATGAACTGGATGGACTGGTATTCAACCGTACCAACTATGTAACCATGACATGTTGGACTGCAAACTGGAACATATTAGCAGACTATACCAGGTAAAAACCTTGGGTACTCATGAACTGTCTGCTGAGTGTAGTAGATGTTTAAATGGCCAGTGGTGACCAGGTCACTGTAGGCAAGAACTACTGTAACGAAGGTGTCTTTTGCCAATAGGGGCAATGGTGGGATGATGCTACTTCATGTTTAAAGTGGGGACAGAGTGTGGAGTGCACATGCACAAAACTTAAACTAGCGACTCAGGACTCAATTCCTCAGCATTTTAACTGGTTCTGTGGGGCCCTGAACTTTCACACCGATTACAAAAGTGACAGCTGCTGCAAAAGAGAAGAAGAACTCCTACGTGCTCTCAGGGGGGTGGAGCGGTTCCATTTGCACCATGTTACGCGCTAAATACAGGTGTAACATGATGCAAAAGGTGTAGTTAACCGTTAAACCATCTTTAAAACGGAGCTCCACATGATTTATTATTATTTTTTTTTTAAAGTCAGCAGCTACAAATACTGCAGCTGCTGACTTTTAATAAATGGACACTTACCTGTTCCAGGTTCCAGCGGTGTCGGCAGAATGTGACGAGCGAGCGCTCGTCTCTCGCTGCCCCGCCGCCATCCTCGGTCAGGGAATCAGGAAGTGAAGACGCAACATCTTCACTGTCCGGTTCCCTACTGCGCATGCGCAAGTTGCGCTGCGCTTCTCCATTGGTCCCCGCTGTGTCCTGGGAACTGTGTTTCCCAAGACACAACAGGGTATTCTCGGATAGAGGCGGGCATCCTCGGATATGGGCGGGGATGCTCATCCCGGAAGTGGGTGCAGATACCTGTATTATACAGGTATCTGCACCCCCCTCCCCCCTGAAAGGTGCCAATTGTGGCACCGGAGGGGGGGAGGAATCCGATAAGCGGAAGTTCCACTTTAGGGTGGAACTCCACTTTAAAACAAATTTGTTTTATAGCAATCCTTCCCAGCCAAGGCTGATACAAAATGGCAGAAGCTTTTTCTCTGGTCGCATACTTTTTTTCTGGATTTGTGTAAAACATGTAATTTACAAATACATAGATTCTTCTATAACAATCTGAAAAAAAAAAATGATGATTCGAACCAGATTTCTGCACAGCAAACATATGTCATGGCCCAAGGCTTTCACTCTGTCTGCCAGTGTATTCCAGCTGGGTTCTCAACGTTGCTGCCCCTGCACAGTCTGTCTTTTTTTTTTTTTTTTTTTTTTTGTGGAATGATGTATTTACTGTTTACTCTCCTAGAACAAAACGAATAGCAAAGTGGACAGCTGTGCTACTGTTCTAGGCATACTAACAAACTGAGCAAAATGCCTCTTTCAATCTTTAGACTCCACGGACCTTGTGCAGCTAGCTTTTTAACCACTCGAGTACCAGCGTTAACTACCTTTTCAGTACCAGAACCACTCTCGGTTTCCAGTGTTATACTTTGTTAAATTCTTTATTAAGAGGGACAGTATGAAAAGGATGACATTCCGTATTTATCAGCGTATAACACGCACCCTAATTTTAAGAGGGATGTTTCAGGGAAAAAAAACTAAATTTTAGAGTTACGGACTTTGAAGCAAATAAGGGTCAATGCCCATTCATACAGCCTGATTAGTGCCCATTTGCAGCCCCGCCATTGCCCATCTGCAGCCTTGCCATTGCCCATCATTGTAGTCTGATCAGTGCCCATTTGCAGCCTCAGCACTGCCTGTTAATGTAGCCAGTGCAGATGTAGACAGAGCCATATCTCCTGTGTACTCGGCTCAGCTCGGCACAGTGTTGATCCAGGTAATATCAGATTTCCCTCTTGAGGATGGGGGGGGGGGGGGGGGGGGGGGGCCGTACCGGAAATATAGGTTTCCCCCTGTGGTGCAAATTGGACCATGCTTTATCCTGCTTTTTTCTGAATATGTAAATTTTCAATTTATTTATATGCTGTGGAAAAATGCCACATCGCACAACATGAATTTCAAGTGGCATTTATTTTAATGACACCTAAAAACGCGGTGCGGTACTGCTACGATTGTCATGCAATAAATTGCACTGCAATCTCATCGCATGAAGCTTGTCCCCCAACTTTTTTGGGCGACAAGCTTAACGTGATGCAGTTTGACGTGACTGCAGTGTTGCGGTTACAGAGTTTTGGCAGGGAAGTGCAGGCACTGAGACAGCGTAGTGACAGCATGGTGAGAGTGAAAACTGTGTCCCATGATGTACTCCAAAAAAAGGATTTTACAGGTAAGCCGTTAAAGAAAATAGGATTTTTATATCGTACATCATGGGACACCGAGTACCATAGTAATTACTATGTGGGACATCCCATAGAAATGCTATTTGAGGGGAGGGAGACACAACCCGTAGGGCACCCCCAGACTTGAGGACATATACTGCGGTCTGCAGCACACTGCGCCCAAAGGCGATAGCCTCATACCTCCTTGCAGCCACCTGATAAAACTTGGTGAATGTATGTACTGAAGACCAAGTTGCAGCCTTACAGATCTGAGCCATGGAGGCCTGGTGACGCACTGCCCAAGAGGCACTAACCGCCCTGGTAGAGTGCTCTTTGACTTGAAAAGGTGGAATCTTACCCCTTCGATCATAAGTCTGAATTATAACTTGCCGAATCCACTTAGCGACAGTGGATTTCGACACTGCCTGTCCTTTCTTAGGACCTTCTGGCAGTATAAATATCAGTCTTCCGGATCTGAGCAGTCTTTAAATAGACTTTGACTGCTCTCACCACATCGAGACAATGTAGTGACTTCTCTTCCCTGGAACATGGTTTTGGAAAAAACTATGGCTGCATAATGTCTTGGTTCTGGTGGAAACCTGAGACCACTTTTGGTAAAAAAAAAACCTGGATGAGGGCGCAACACCACTCTGTCCTCATGAATAATCAAGTATGGCTCTTTACAAGAAAGAGCAGCCAATTCCGAAACCCTCCTTTGAGGCTATAGCAAACAAGAACACTAACTTCCTAGTCAGAAGGACTAAGGGAATGTGTTGTTTTGGTTTGAATGGCTGTTTTTGTAACACTGACAAAACTAAATTCCACTCGCAAGGGTTCAAAGGAGGTTTGACTGGCGGATTAAGCCACATCACCCCTTGCATAAAACCCCAGACTAAAGAATGTGAAGCAAGCGGTCTTTGAAATAAGACAGATAAAGCTGAGACTTGGCCTTTAATAGTACTCAAGGCCAATTTCATCTCTACCCCTAATTGTAGAAAGGCAAGAATTCTGCCTATGATATACTTCTGAGGGTGCCAACCCTTGGATTCACACCAGGAAACAAAAGCCCTCCAGACTCTATAATATATAGTTCTGGAAGCTGGCTTCCTTGCATTAATCAAGGTAGAGATAACTGACCCGAAAAGCCCACGTTTCTTCATTACGTGGGTTTCAATAGTCTCCTTATTTAGGATTTTCAACCCCCTCCCCTGCTTTTTCCTATATCTCCTTTGTTATTTCACTCATTTTTTCTTCCTTTTCTTTCTTTCCTTGCCCACCAACTTTTCCTCCCCCTTTCTTCCCTTGTCTATCCTCCCTGTCTTTCCCCCTCCTGCCTTCTCATCTTTTCTTTTTCCTCTCCTTCCCCTCTTCCCCATCATCTGCATTTCAATATGAGCGTGCCATATACTTTCTCCACCCATGTTCTCCCTTTAGGCTTTCTCTGTGAACTTTTCCCGTCTCACACCTTTTCTTTCCCTTTTCAACTTTCTCTTTCTTTCTCTGTTTTTCCTCTCTCTTTCTCTCCCCCTTTCCTTCTCTCCTTTCTAACATTAAATCTAATAAAACCCTCTATCCGTAAGAACAGACACCTCGGCATAACATTTAGATATCTGCAGGCTAGATAAATAGTTTTCTGCCATATCATGTAGATATATATACTCATTACCATATACCCCTCTCTCCATATACATGGGCGATATGGGAATATGGAATGAGATGTAGATTTATATAATCACTGCTATATACCCAATATATGGTCTACTAAGTAAATAGCTAATAACCAAAAGTCTACACCAAATTGGTT
The DNA here is from genome assembly GCA_028564925.1 of Lithobates sylvaticus. Classification (NCBI taxonomy): domain Eukaryota; kingdom Metazoa; phylum Chordata; class Amphibia; order Anura; family Ranidae; genus Lithobates; species Lithobates sylvaticus. The sequence continues at coordinate 173,097,523 of CM053028.1, read as the reverse complement.
GGAGAGTAATACCCCAAACCAAATTTCTGGCATATCTCTGCCAGTATGTTTGTCTCATTTGGGATCTTTTTGCCGCAGGTGTGGTCTTTTCCTCTCCCTCACCCCGTTTTGGCACTCTGCCGATCTGTATGTGGGAGGTCAATCCTGAATGTGACCTCTTGTAAGCCCCACATTGTTCGGGAGATAATTGTACCATGGCCTACCCAAATGGAGGGCGTCTGGGGGCCACCTGGAGAGAATTAAGTGATTTTAAGGGATCTCCATACAAAGAATTCACTCTATCAAGTACATACATTTGGGTAAATATGCACACTGCTATATGTTAACTCTATGCTAATACGCAAGGAGATAATTGTGGCATATTTGCCTATATTTGATATTCGCTCTAATTGTTATTCTATTTGTTTATCCTCTACTCCAGCAGACAAAATCCTTTGAAGAAGACCGAGTTATGGGTCGAAACGCGTCAGTTTCTTTTGTACTATATACCGACATTTTCTGAGTAATCAGTTGAGGTTTATAGTGCTATCTGCTGGTATCTGTATGCATTTTCTAGCTATATTGTATTCCTTGTATGGGCTCATGTCTTTTATCCATTTTGCCACAATTGTGACATTATAAATAAACAATTACATTTTATGATAAATTTGTGTCAGTTAACTCAATAATACCTGTGTATATTATATATATATATATATATATATATATATATATATATATATATATATATATATATATATATATATATATATATATATATATATATATATATATATATATATATATATTTTTTTTTTTTTTTTTACTTCTACCATACTCTGCTGCCTAAAAACCCCACCCGTTTGGGGGAATCTTTTCCTTTTGCATACATCCTCGGTGTGAGCAGCAACCTAGCCATCTCTTAATGTGTCTTCCCTCTCTTTTTTCAATAGTCAAGCCGTTAAATTTAGCGTTCATAAGGTAGGATGGAATATTGGCTCCTGTGAGAATAGGTCTGGCCGTAGTGGAAAGGACCATGGATCCTCCACTGCCATCTTTACGATTTCTGCATACCAGGACCTTCTGGGCCACGATGGGGCTACCAGAATTACCGGCTTTCTTTCCAGCTTGAAAGTTGACTAACCATGTTGAATCTAGATGCCAGAAGATGTACGTCCGGAGTACCCAATCTTTGACAAACAGCCCGAAAGATGTCGGGGTGAAGGGACCATTCTCCCAGGAATAACTGCCGGCGACTCAAGTAGTCCGCCTGCCAATTCTCTACCCCCGGAATGAAGACTGCTGATAGGCACGGAACATTTCTGCCCAAGTTAGAATATGGTTCGCCTCTGTCTGCGCTGCAAGACTCTTGGTGATTGATGAAGGCCACAGCTGTGGCATTATCAGATTGGATCCTGATAGGACAATCTCATAGCCTGAAAGTCCAGGCATTCAGAGCCAGACGCACTGCCCAAATCTCTGATGGGCAAGGTTCTTTCGACTCTTGACCACTGTCCCTGTACAGTTGTCTTCTCTAGTACTGCTTCCCAGCCTGAAAGACTGGCATCTGTCGTTACCACTTTCCAGATAACAGGTCTGAAGAATTTTCCTTTCAGCAGATTCTGGGTTAGTAACCACCAGCTGAGGCTTTGGGACACCCTTGGGGACAGCCGCATTGGCAAGTCTAAAGCTTGAATTGTTTTGTTCCAAGCAGACAGGATACTGTTTTTCAACAGTCTTGAATGGAACTGGGCATTGAGAACCGCTTCGAATTAAGCCACCATCTTTCCTAGCAACCTCATGCAAAAGGTGAATGACTTGACCATCCACACCAGCTCTCTTATGGAGTTGATCTTTGCCTGAGGCAACACTTTTTCTGGGCTGTGTCTATGATCAGACCCAAGTACTTTTAGCGGTTTTAAGGAAGATTTCTCTAGGTTGAGAATCCAACCCAAGCTTTCCAGGTAACTGGTTGTAATGCGTACACTTTGCTCCAAACAAGCCACCGACTGGTCTATAAGCAATAGATCGTATAAGTACGCAAAGACTGTTATGCCCTGTGCCCTTAACCTGGCTAGAGGTGGGGCCAGGACTTTTGTAAAACACCCGGGGTGCTGTAGCTAGCCCGAAGGGCAAGGCTACAAACGGGAAATGCTGCTGTTCTACCTTGAACCGCAGAAACCTTTGGTGAGCGGGAAATATAGGAACATGCAGATATGCATCCCTGATGTCGATAGACGCCAGAAATCTTCCTCCTTGTAGGATAGAAACCACTGACCTGATCGACTCCATGTGAAAGGAGCGGATCTTCAGGAACTGGTTTAGATTCTTTAGATCTAGAATGGGTCTGACATCTCCATTCGGTTTTGGTACTGTAAAGAGGTTTGAATGAAACACCAAACCTTGCTCTTCTGTGGGGATTTGTATGATCACCCCCTGAGCCATTAATCGGTCTAGTGCCGAAACAGAAAATTCAGGCTTGTACCCCAGAGTTACTGTGGAGATGACCCATCTGTCCTGAATTTCCTCTTGCCAGACTTCTGAAAACTGCAGAAGTCTTCCCCCCACCCTGGCGAGGGGGCGCCTCTTCATAATGAGGCTTTAGAATTCTGTTTTGCAGGTTTTTGGCCCCAGGACTTCTTTTGAGCCTAGGCCTTACCCTGAGGTTTTCCTTTAGAGTCTGATGGCGGAGGCCGTCCACACTGCCTAGAGGCGGAAAACCCTGGCGCAGGAGAAAGAGCCTGTTTAAATGAAGGGTGTTTAAACTTTCTTTTGACTGGCAAAAGAGTACATTTCTCACTAGAAATTGTTTGGATGCATTTGTCCAAATCATCCCTAAATAGCCGATCCCCATGAAAGGGGAAACCAGTCAGGAGCTTTGTGTATGGTGCTTCGGCAGACCAATTTTTTAACCACGTGATTCTATGCATGTGTACTAGCACAAGTGTAAGGCGGGATACCTGGTGAATAGAATCTTTAATGGCATCTATGGCAAAGCATAATGCTTTTGGTAGTTTGATCAAATCCTGGGCTTGTTGTGCAGGAACCTCTTTAAGGGCCTATTTAAATTGGTCCTTTAGGGATTGACAGACACCTATTGCAGCGACTGCAGGCTGAGTAACGGCACCTTCCAAGGAAGAAGATTATTTTAACAGGAATTCCAACCTTTTATCTGTTGGATCCTTAAGCATTTGTGCATTGTCTACTGGAGAAGTTAGACTTTTATTCACACTGGAAATCGCATGGGATAGAAAACTGAGACTCTCTTTGGAGGGAGAAAATGCTTATCCGGGTGATCCCATTCAGCATAATAAGCTGTTTGAATAATGCATGGACAGAAAATGCATGCAAAGGCTGTGAAGGTTTTAACCTCCTGAGATCCGCGCTATAGCCGAATGACGGCTACAGCGCGGATCTAACTTGCGCGCGCTCTGTGATCAGCGAGTCTGAGACTCGCTGGATCACGGATCCGAGTAAGGGGTCGATCCCGACCCCTTACCACGTGATCAGCTGTCAGCCAATGACAGCTGATCATGTGATAACAACAGAGCCGGTAATCGGACAGCGCGAGGAGAAAAAGAAAAAAAAGCCAATTCCCGGCGGCAGTGAGAGGGACATCAGTCCCGATCACTGCTATGTGCCCAAGGTCCATGGTGCCCACCTGTACCCTATACAAGTGCTGCCTACCAGTGCCCACTAGCTCCACCTGTCAGTGCCCACTAGCTCCACCTGTCAGTGCCCACTAGCTCCACCTGTCAGTGCCCACAATGTGCCACCTGTCAGTGCCCACAATGTGCCACCTGTCAGTGCCCACAATGTGCCACCTGTCAGTGCCCACAATGTGCCACCTGTCAGTGCCCACAATGTGCCACCTGTCAGTGCCCACAATGTGCCACCTGTCAGTGCCCACAATGTGCATTTACAGTGCTGCCCATCCGCGCCCACCAGTGCAGCCTCATCAGCACCCACCAGTGCAGCCTCATCAGCGCCCACCAGTGCAGCCTCATCAGCGCCCACCAGTGCAGCCTCATCAGCGCCCACCAGTGCAGCCTCATCAGCGCCCACCAGTGCAGCCTCATCAGCGCATATCAATGAAGCAGAAAAATTACCCATTTGCAAAATTTTATAACAAACTATCAAAAAATAAAAAACCCAGCTGTGATTAAATGCCACCGAAAGAAAGCTCCATTTGTGGGAAAAAAAAATGATAAAAATTTCATTTGGGTACAGTGTTGTATGACCGCGCAATTGTCAAAGTGCATCAGTGCCGAAAGCTGAAAATTGGTCTGGGCCGGAGGGGGGTTTAAGTGCCCAGTAAGCAGGTGGTTAAGGAACCCAAAGGAAGAAACCGAACTTTCATCAGACTCCGTTAGGGGTAGCATGAAAGTGGAACGAACCATCTCCGTAAGAGATTGTACCAGAAATTTCTCAGATTGCGAGGATGAAAAGTGTTCATCTACAGTTGTTTCCTCCGCAGAGGAGTCATTGGTTTGTCTTTCTTTCTGATCGCCTGAGGGTAACACCTCATCCTGTGCCCACTGTTCCCCTTGCAAAGGGTCTAAGGTGGGTAGGGGGATCTAACACGCTACCTATCCATTTGAATTAAGGATGCAATTAAACCCGCTAATCTTCCTTCTAGGCCCTGCAGGGCGGAGGAAAGGGCATCTTCAGTCGTATACAGGGGTTGAGATGAGAGAAGCAGCTGTACCACCAATTTGTTCCAATGACTCACCCTGGCTTGCCATAATTGGTATTTCAGGCGAGGATGAGAGTGTGGAGACATGACTATAAGTCCTAGCACCTGGGGGTGAAACCTTTGGTACCTTTTTGGTCTTTGTGGTGTCTTTTTTGATACGCATAGTCCTAAGCACAAAAGCAGAGGCACTACATTTAATTGCACTAATTGCGGAACATAGTCTGACAGTGCAATTCCGCTATACAAGTTCAGCCTAACGCTGGGAAAAATGTCCTTCCCATATTAGGAATGCCACTTGCAGCCCTTACGTGCCCCACCGCTCCTGTGTCCCGAGTGTAGCTTGCTTGCTCCTCCTCGCTACACAGCCGAGGAGAGACTGCTCCAGCTGATCCTTAAGCCTATGCTTGGGGCGTGCGGCTTTCGGGTCCACAGACCCAACTCGGGGGAGGGGGGGGGGAGCCCAATGACACAAGCAGGCAGAGAAAAAAAAAACATATGGAGCAAACTTGGGACCTCCTCACCCCCGCAGAGGGGGAGGGTATTGCAACGGGGGTACAACAACCGCTGATTCCCTAACCCTGGTCCATTCAGGGGGGAGAAAAGCATGGCAGATCTCTTATCTTAAGAGGAATCCCCCTGTGCAAGCTGCTGCGGCCACACACAGACAGACAGAAGTGAAGACAACAGATTAAGGTATGTGCATATACTCCCTTAAGTGGAGACTTAAGGCACGACAACATCTTTCCCTAAAGAAGAAAATCCTAGGTTTCTTCCCTTACCTTATCCCTGCCGCAGGATTTGCTGATTTAACAGACAAATCCAACCATCACGGCGGGCTACGTTTGTCAAACCTTCAAGGACCGGGTCCCTTTTTATCGGGGGTCCAAACCCTTAGACCTGTAAAAGCACCTGCCATACTTTAGGTAATGTAGCATGACCAAAGCCCTGGGTCCCGGGGTCCAGCCCTGCAAAGAGGCATTACAGGCAAAAACCTTGTGCTTCGTATACAAGGCCCGGGTACCATCCATTTTGGCCTCAGTGGCACTTTGGACGGATCCGGTCTATGGAGGCTGTTTAAATCCAGCATGGATCTCTTCTGGAGCTCCTCAGAGCACATCTTCACTTGTGACCAACACCTTAGACACTGGCGAAAAAACAGAAGTGCTCCTGGTAGGAGGAGGGGTTATATAGGGAGTATATACCCACATAGTAATTACTATGGTGCTCTGTGTTCCATGATGTACGATAAAGAAATATGATAGCAATTTACTCGCTAGGAGGAGAACCTCTGGGGGACTCTAGGATGGAAAAGGACCTGGGGGTCCTAGTAGATGACAGACTCAGCAATGGCATGCAATGCCAAGCTGCTGCAAGCAAAGCCAACAGAATATTGGCATGCATTAAAAAGGGGATTCACTCCAGAGATAAAACGATAATTATCCCACTCTACAAGACTGGAGTATGTCGTCCAATTCTGGGCACCCTTCCTCAGGAGGGATGTGCTGGAACTGGAGAAAGTCCAGAGAAGGGCAACAAAGCTAATAAAGGCACTGGAGGATCGCAGCTATGGGGAAAGACTACAAGCATAAAGCATAAGCATTGAACTTATTCCCTCTGGAGAAGAGACGCCTGAGAGGGGATATGATTTCAATGTACAAATACCGTACTGGTGACCCTAGCATAGGGAAAAAAACTTTTCTGCGAAAGAGAATATAAAAAGAGAAATGTTTACCAGGACACCATGAATCAACAAAATTATTTAATGCATGATCACATCAAAAGAGTAGTGCAATGTTTCAGAGTCATGCAGGACCCCTTCATCACATGCCTGACGGAGGGGTCCTGCATGACTCCGAAAAGTTGCACTACTCTTTTGATGTGAATCATGCATTAAATAATTTGCTTGGACGCTTCCCTGTTGATCCATGGTGTGCTCATTTTTTGCGATTCGGCACTGCATCGCTTTAACTGACAATTGCGCGCTCGTGCGACACTGCACCCAAACAAATTTGACGTTCTTTTTTCCCACAAATAGAGCCTCTGCGGTTTTTAATTTTTTGTGCTATAAACCAAAAAAAAAAAAAAGCGTAAATTTTGAAAAAAAAAAAACAACAATATTTTGTACTTTTTGCTATAATAAATATTCCTTTTTTTTTTTTTAAAGAACATTTTTTTCCACAGTTTAGGCCGATATGTACTCTTCTACATATTTTTGGTAAAAAAACACAATAAGTGGTCTCTCTCTCTCTCATATATATATATATATATATATATATATATATATATATATATATATATATATATATATATATATATATATATATATATATATATATATATATATATATATATATATATATATATATATATATATACACACACACATACATACATACATACATACACACACACACACACACACACACTCCAAAGACATGCTGGTAGGTTAATTAGATCCTGTCGATAAAAAAAATTGGCCAAATATGTGTATGTTGTATGTGTTTGTAAGCATGTCAGGACCCCACAGGGCAAGGACCGCACTATACCACAGATGGACACCAGTGGCAAAAAGCGCTCTGAGGCGATTCAGTTCGCATAGGTTGCGCTATACAAGTCATTCATTCATTCACACACACATTTTTTTACTAGTAATGGCGGCAATCTGCGATTTTTATCGTGACTGCGACATTATGGCGGACAATTTTAACACATTTTGGGACCATTGGCATTTATACAGCAATCAGTGCTATAAAAATGCATTCATTACTGTATAAATGTCATAAGTGAAGGGATTAACACTAGGGGGCGATCAAGGGGTTAACTATGTTCCCTGGGAGGTGTTTCTAACTGAAGGGGGAGGGGACTGACTAGAGGAAATGACGGATCATGGTTCCTAGCTAATAGGAACACACAATCTGTCAATCCTGTCAGAACAGAACAGGGAAGTGTGTATTTACACAAACTCGTCCCTGTTCTGTGTCTCCTGCTCACGATCGCTTGTGGCCGGTGGTCATCGTGACCTTCGACCATGAGCATCGGCACCCCCGCTGTGCAGCAGGCACGCGCGTGCCTGCTATCCTGATCCCGCGAGCCGAAATACAGCTACGACAGTTCGTGGGATCGTGCCGACCTGCCACAGTATAATGACGGCAGTTGGCTGCAGTATAATGATGGCAGCTGGTCAGCGGTTAAAAAGACACGCGGCTATTCACTAATATTAGAAGAGAAGTGGTTTAACCTTAAACTGCGTAAAGAGTTCTTTACTCTAAGAGCGGTAAGGATGTGGAATTCTCTTCCACAAGCAGTGGTTTCAGCGGGGACTATCGATTATTTAAAAAAAAACTATTAGATGGGCACCTTAAGACCACAACATAAAGGGGTACACAATGCCTTAAGACCACAACATAAAGGGGTACACAATGTACTATTAACATTATAAGCACACACACACACACACACACACACACACACACACACACACACACACACACACACACACACACACACACACACAGGTTGGACTGGATGGACTTGTGTCTTTTTTTTAACCTCACTATGTAACTATGACACCACACCACATTTTTAGGTGCCATTAAAATGAATGGCATCTAAAATTCACACTGCGCGATTTGTCATTTTACCAGAGCGTTATTTGAAATCTCAGACAGAATTGCAGCAATTCTGCCTGCGATTCAAAACACCCAGGTGTAAATGCAGCCTAAATCTGCTGCTGCCATAATTTGTACAGTGATCTAGAACAAATGGATGTCTCATTTATTAATTTGTTCCTCTTTCGTCCCCTTTCTACATTGTAAGAGAAAGGAGAAGGCCTTAAAGATGTAAATGCTGTAAGAGAACGTATAAACCATTGTGCCCCTCCATTTTCTTTTTGTACTAATGAACTTCTGTAATGTAGGAGTTTTGCCATAAGCAGCCTAAACTTTAGTTTGCATAGAACTACTTACTTTGTTATTGTGGTTAGGCGGATTCCCAGAAAAGCTTCCAGTTTTCTGTGAAAACATAGGCTATTTCGGTTTCTCTTTTCAACAGCCTAACTCGTTATAAGCAAGTACTGAGTAAGCTTGTATAACCCTTAAGACACGTATGCCTTATATTCAGCCCCTCCATTGTTTTACTTGCATTGTCTTCCTCCATAAAGTCAGACATCTTATGAACACACTCAAGCTTGCGTCTCATGTGGTGTCTCATGGATCCGAGGGTCCCGGTGGTCAGCCTGCATAACCAGGGTGGTCGTCAAGGTTTAGAAAATTCCGTTCAAATGGGGGCTCGTCTGGGATAAAGCAATCATCCGTGGTAAGTAAACTTTTGTCTTATTTGACAAATTATTTTCTTGCCTTGGCTCTGATAAAGCTTTAGTCCGTTAAAAATGTATATAGAAAGGAGACGGACCATGCCTTAAAGTGTGAACGGTCTTTGGGAGACATGAGTCCTAGAGAGGATTCATTAACATTAGACAAAACAGTACTGTAACTCTTTTTGGGAAGAGAAAGAGTTAATGAGGTAACCACCACCCTGACCCAAACCTCTGTTTGCCTTGTCTTTCTGTCACATAGAAGTATAAGATACTTTGTTGTATAACCCTCAAGACACGTATGCCTTATATTCAGCCCCTCCCTTGTTTTACTTGCATATAAGCCATTGTGTGCCGCATTAAAGTCAGACATCTTAAAGAGGAGGTCCACCCGATTTTTTTTTTTTTAAAAGTCAGCAGCTACAAGTCCTGCAGCTGCTGACTTTTAATAAATGGACACTTACCTGTTTCAGGTTCCAGCGGTGTCTGCAGAAGATGACGAGCGATTGCTCGTCTCTCGGCTGCCCCGCCGCCATCCTCTGTCAGGGAATCAGGAAGTAAAGCTTGCGGCTTCACTTCCCGATTCCCTACTGCGCATGCGCGAGTCACGCTGCGCGTAGTTATTGGTCCCCATTGTGTCCTGGGAACTGTTTCCCAAGACACAAAGGGGCATCTTCGTATATGGGCGGGGCAGCTCCGGCTATCTTGTCCCGGAAGTGGGTGCACATACCTGTATTATACAGGTATCTGCACCCCCCTCCCCCCTGAAAGGTGCCAATTGTGGCACCGGAGGGGGGAGGAATCCGATAAGTGGAAGTTCCACTTTAGGGTGGAGCTCCGCTTTAAGAGCATACTCAAACTTGTGTCTCACGGATCCGAAGGTCCCGGTGGTCGGCCAGCATAACCAGGGTGGTCGTCAAAGTGTATAATTTCTTTTAAATGCTACACTGTTTAAATCTGTGATTGCGGTTATTGGTCTACGAGCCACATGGTACACTTGCACGGCACCACTGAACCAACCAAGGACAGCTTGGTTCACAAACATTAACAGATGTACTGGCCACCCAAAGGTTTTTTTTTAGGGCCCACCACTTTGCTGTTTAACCACTTCCCGCCCAACGTCATATGACGTATATAGGTGTTACTATGCTTTGTTGCCTCCCTGGTTGCATGTTTCATATAAAAAGTCCCAAATCTTGCTCCAATATACATCAATTGTCGGGATTGGAGGCACATGTATTTGGCCCCATATAAAGTCCCAAACCTTCTTTCCTTTTTTCAATGTCATGACGTCGCAGACTTTAAGTGAGGATATCTGAATGAAGTCTGCAGTTACAGGCATCATTCAGATATTTTCTTTTAGAGCCAGCGATTCCCTTCATCATAAGAACAATCATACCGGCTGTTCAGCTGTTGATCGTTCTTACAGGCAGCAGGAGCTTCTATCGACTCACCCATGTGATCAGTGAGCCAGAGAAGGAGAGATTTCTGGTGTGCTGGATGGTCCCCAAACGATCTATGATCGTTTGGAGCCCGGCCTCTGCATTTGAAAAAGTGCCGCCCCCCCCGGCTGGGAAGCTGAGATCTTTTATTTATTTTTTTGTTTTCAGGCTTCCCAGCCTAGAAAGTGATATCTGGGGACTTAAAGACCCAAGATCTCACTGTAAAGAGGACTGGTCATGCCATATTCCTATTACAAGGGATGTTTAAAAAAAATGTAGAAAGAAAGCATCAAAATAGAAAAATAAACGTAAAATTATTAATAAAAAAAATATTTTTAACAACATTTTAAAGCTCCCCCTGTCCCCGTGTGCTCACTCGCAGAAGCAAACGCAAATGTAGGTCACGCCCGGATATGTACACGGCGTGCAAACCACACATGTGGAGCGAGGGCAATAATTGTAGTGCAAGTCCTCCTCTGTAACTCTAAACAGGTAACCTGTAAAAAAATTTAAAGTGTCGCCTATAGGGGTTTTGAAGTACAGAACTTTGGCGCAATTACACAAGTGTGCGCAATTTTAAAGCGTGACATGTTGTTAGGTATCTATTTACTCAGCGTAATATCTTTCACATTATGTAAAAAAAAAATTAAAAATTGGGCTAAGTTTACCATTTTTTTTTTTTTTTTTTAAATGCATGATTTTTACCAAAAAAGCACATTTAAAAAGTTGCTGCGTGAATACCGTGCAAGATAAAGTTGCAACGACCATTTTATTTCCTAGGGTCTATGCTAAAAAAAAAAAAACACACAAATGTTTGGGGGTTCTGAGTAATTTTCTAGCAAAAAAAAAATTAGGATTTTTACATGTAGGAGAGAAGGTCAGAATTGGCCCGGTAGGCAAGTAGTTAAAGACGCACAGTGACAACCAAGTGATAAATAACTATTTCCCCATGTGAAGCCATTTGTCTTGTCTTATAAAAGGCAACTGGGAAATAAGTAGTCAATTTACGGTTTATCTGCTGAAGAAAGTACTAGGTAAATTATAAATATACTCATACAGTTAGTAAGCGACTCAATAGAACACTCAATCATGCTTACCAAGTCTGCATTTTGTACGCCCATGTACTCCAAGTAGTCTAGAGGAAGACCCTTCCGAAATTCAACATCCTCCTCAGCTGCAATCTGCAGGGATGCTGGCAAGAGCTAAAGATACAAAAAGTTAAATTAGTTTGTAAAAGAGAGGATTCCCTATATCTATTTGTAATACCCCTTTTTTAAGTAACTGTATGAACATACATGGCAACTGGCTACTTTAGCTACATGACTATATAAAATGATATGTTCATAAAGCTTTGAGTCCCCCTTAAGGGCCAGTTCACAACAGAACGCAGTGCAGGAAAGGCGTGTTCCATGTGTGTTTCCAGCACTTCGTCCAAAACGCACTACCTCTGTGATCTGCTGCGGGTACCAATACTGTAAATTGTTAATGGCACCCCAAATGCAGACTGCAAATGCAATGCGTAGTTGCGGACACCAGATCGCATGGTACTGCAGTATTTTAATGGGAAGCCATGCTGTACACATGGGCAAAATGCCATCATGCCAGATAGGCCTGCATTGTATACACATACATAAATACACACTTTATATATAAATTGCCCGATCAATGGTGTCCTCATTGCTGAGAAATACAGGCAGATACTTATCCATCATGCCATACCATCAGAATTTAGTCTGCAGCAGGACAACAACCCCAACACACACAGCCAATGTCATTAAGAACTATTTTTAGCGTAAATAAGAACAAGGAGTCCTGGAAGTGATGGTTTGGCCTCCACAGAGCCCTGATCTCAACATCGAGTCTGTCTGGGCTTACAGGAAGAGACAGAAGGATTTGAGGCAGCCTACATCCTCAGAATAACCTGTCAAGTTCCTTCAAAAACTGGGTGCAACTGTACCTAGAAGAATTGATGCCGTTTTGATTGATATTGATTTGATTTAGATTTTTCTTCTGGTTGCTCATTTTGAATTTTGTAAATTGATTAAAAACAATTAAAATATATATAATTGTGAAGGCATTTTTACTTTACAGCACTTCTTCACAACTGCCTAAAACTTTTGCACAGTACTGTATATACAAGTTTAAAAAAAGGTATGCAATTTCCAGATTACTTTTTATGGAGTATGTCTCATGTCAGTATTCAGCTTGGGAAAGGGCAGGGATGCTTTAACCGCTTACGGACCGCCGCACAAGATATACGTCCCAAGTTTGAAGAGGAGTATCATTGTTATGGCAGCAGCTAGCTGCCATAACCCCGGTATCCTCTTCTTTGGCCGACGGTCCGCTTTCCAATAAGAGTGGTCTCTGTGGCAGATTCGCCAATAGATCACTTTTTAATCGGCGGCGGGGGAGCCCCCCCCCGGATGTTGCTCCTTGCTTGGCGAGTTATAAAAAAAAAAAAAAAAAAAAAAAAAAAAAAAAAAATGTATAATGTTTGGGGGTTCTAAGTAATTTTCTAGCAAAAAAACTGTTTTTAAAAAAAATCTCAAAAAACGGGCTTGGTTCTTAAATGCTTAAAATGTCCCTGCTGTGATATATGTACGAGTGAGCAATAGTGAGAATATAGCTCTCTTGTGCTACAGCCCTTCTTGATTTTTGTTGGTGGTGATTGCTGGGACAACATGGCTGTGTATGTGTGTGTGTGTGTATATATATATATATATATATATATATTTTTCTTTTTTTTTTTTTTTATTATTATTTTTTTTTAATCAAGAAAAGGTTTTTATTTTTCGTTTTGCACAATTTACATGGTAACAATTACATTGTACAGTTATAATTTCAACATAACAGAGACTATGCAGTCTAAAATTAAGCTTTACAAGGCTCCTGAAACTATATAACAAAAACTAAGTCTTGTCTTTGTTAAATACTGTGCAAAACTTTCTTCCCATGACCTTGTCATGCTTTAGTGCACTATTGGTATACCTGTGTTACTAGGTGTAAGCATTCACAACAACCATCTTGTGGACCCTGTCTCTGTCCGATCTATTAGTATACTCTGTCTTTTTAAGTTAGCCAGCTCCTCCCCTTCTTTATGTTGGATGAAAGGTGTGTGTCTGTCCTCCATTGTTTTCCCCCCTAAAATCATCCTGCTAACAACCTATCCTGAATTAGCTGGTGTGGGGCTAGCCCAGGGGTGTCTAGCCATGGTGACCACATTGCCTGAAACTTTCGTGGAGCATTTCTATGTTGGTAGGTTATTTTTTCCCTGATCAGTAGTTTGTTTACGTTCTCTACCCATTTCTTCCTAGAGGGAATTCTTGGAGTGATCCAGACTTGGGCTATCATTTTTCGTGCTATGTATAAGAGGCGTAGTATTGCCGTATAAGTGGGTGTACCCAGTGTTTCCTCATCTAGCGCCCCTAGTAGGCATATAGTCGGGTTTTGAGGTATTGTTACATTGAAGATTGATGATATCGTATCCGTTATTTCCTTCCAGTACCTGAAAAGCTTCGGGCACCTCCAGAACATATGGAGAAGGTCTCCGTTGTCCCTTTCACATTTTGGACATATGGGCGAGTCCCTGAGGCCCCACTTGTGCAGTTGTACCGGTGTTCTGTATGCTCTATGTAGTAAATACAAATGCAATAGTTTCTGTGAGGCTGAGACTGACACAAGTGGTGCAGCAGAAAGGCACATATTCCACATTTCCCCGTCTATAGGCCCTATATCGTCCTCCCAGCCCTTCCTGCATGGTAGGTTGGAAGAGTCTTGGATTTTACCCAGGAGGATGCCATAACATCTGGATTTTCCCCCTCCATAAGGATATTTTGAATGATTGTGTGGTCTGTTTTTCGTAGTGTATTTGTTCTAGCTTGGGTTTGTATTGCATGCCTCAACTGCAGGTATTTATAAAAGTTGGTGCGTGGGATTTGAAATTCTTCCTGAAGTTCCATAAAGGATTTGAGAATAGGGCCATTGAAAAGTTGAGCCATATAGATTATGCCTGCTTCCTCCCATTTCCTGAATCCTTTAAGTTTCTGGATTTCTCTATATTGTCTATTCTGCCATATGGGCGTATGTGTCAGAAATCCCTGTATTCCTAGCAATCTCTTAATATATGCCCATAATGTATTTAAAAGTTTCACCGTCGGTGCTTTGGGATTCAGATGACAGTATCCCGCCTCTAGCCTGGTAAGCGCTGGTGCAATTTCGCCTGGCACACTGAGTAGCTTGCGGATAGGGTCTTCGGTGTCTGGTATTCCCCAGCCTCCCAGCTGTTGCAGCTGTGACGCAAGGTAATACGTTCTGGGGTGTGGGACTGCCAGCCCACCCTCTTCCTTACTATACTGTAACGTGGATAATTTTATTCTGGCATTCTTTTTCCGCCATATAAGCTCCCGGAATTGAGTCTCTATTTTACGGAACCATTTCCTGTGTATCCATATTGGGGAGTTGTTAAATACAAATAGAGCAGCTGTGGTGCCCAAACCATTTTTATCAGATTTACCCTCCCCACCACCGATAGAGGAAGTTTGCACCAAGCTGTGCACTTTTCCCGGAATTTGTTCAGTAAGGGGACAAGGTTTTGTTCTATGTATTCCGAGGTGTCTGATGTCACCTGGATTCCCAGATATCGAAATGACTGGACTATCTGGACCATCTCTGCCTCTGCTGGGAGTGGTGTTTTTATCGGGTCTATGGGTAGGAGCACCGATTTGCTCCAGTTAATGGAGAAGCCGGATAGTTGTCCGAATTCTTTAATAAGTGACATGGCCGTCTGTAGTGTGCCCTGTGTGTCCCCTAGATACAGGAGAGTGTCATCGGCGTACATGGACACTTTGTCTGTCCCGGTCCGCCTTTGAAAACCCTCTATGTTATCGGCTGCTCGGATCCTCGCTGCCAGCGGTTCCAGGGCCAAAGCGAACAGCAGGAGCGACAGGGGGCACCCCTGCCTAGTACCACGAAACAACTGAAATGAGTGACAGCTCCCCATTAACTCTAATTTTGGCCGATGGTTCAGCATAGAGGAGTTTTACCCAATTAATAAAATTATTCCCCAGGCCCATATTTTCCAGCACAGCCCACAGATGAGGCCACTCGACGCTGTCGAAGGCCTTAGCTGCGTCCAGCGAGAAAATTGCCCTCTTGCCGGGGTTGTCAACCGGGAGTTGGAGGTTCAGAAAAAGTCTCCTAATGTTTTGGGCTGTTGATCTCGTGGGTATGAACCCTGACTGGTCCCTATGTACTATCTTGTGGATCACTGTTGCTAATCTATTCGCCAATATCCTTGCTAGTAGTTTAATATCCGCCGTTAGCAACGATATTGGTCTATAAGAGTCAGGTGAGTTAGCGTCTTTACCCGGCTTCAGCAGAACAACAATAATCGCCTCGTTCATGGAATCCGGCAAAGACCCCTTCTCATAGGCATCATTATAGACCTTTCATAGTAAAGGTGTTAGCGTGTCTGCATATCTCTTGTATACTTCGGAGGGGAGACCGTCTAACCCAGGTGACTTGTTGTTTTTTGATTGCGCAAGAGCTAAAAGATATCTCCTCCTCCGTCAGGGGGGCATTGAGCATATCTGTATCTCCGTTAGACAGTTTGGGTAGAGCGCATACCTCTAAAAAGTCCGTTATTTCCTGGGTAGTGGGGTGTACCTTAGAAGCATACAAGTTTTCGTAAAAGTTCCTAAAAACCTGCACTATGTCTGCCGTTTGTACTTTGCCTTGTGTGTCTTTAATGGTGGAGATAAGGGAGGAGGACCTCTGCACACGCGCCATTACTGCTAGCATGTGCCCAGTTGCCTCACCCTCCTCAAAGTGCGACTGCTGTAAGAAAAAACGTTTGTTTTCAGCTAATTGCAATGCCAGTTGATTGGACATAGTCTGCGCGCTTAGCCAAGCTCGCTTCGTATCTTCCGTGGGGTCAGCAATATATCTGTCCTCTGTCGCCGTGACTACCCCCCGTACCGTGCATTCCCATGCCTTTGTATCAGTTTTAATACGTGTAATAGATCTAATAAATTGCCCCCTTAGGTAGGCTTTGGTCGCATCCCATACTACTCCCATTCTAGCTGAATTAAGGTTCTCCTGAATAAACGCATTTAAATCATTGCGGATTGGGTCTGGGAATAATGAGAGCCAAAATGGGTTCAGCCTCCAAACTGGTCTTATGCTGTTTATTGGTAGCGAGATGGATATCCAGTAAGAGGAGTGATCCGACACCAGTCTGTCTGCATAACCCGCATCCTGGGCCTTAAGCAACATTGCCTCGTTCCCTAGGCCCAAATCTATTCTGGAGAGACCCCCGTGCGAGGCCGAATGGCATGAATATTTCTTTTTTGTTGGTTTTTTTTCCTGCCATATGTCAGTCAGTCCCATTTCTCTTAGTACCCTGGCAAAGGGTGTATGTCCCTCTATGCCTGGCTTAACAGTGGTGGGGATAGGAAATGGGTTAGCAAATGGTTCAGGTAGTTATTATAGTCCCCTACAGCCAAAAGTGGAACATCCGGGTACAGTGCCATAAATCCCGCCAAACATTTCAAAACTTCTGATGAGTACGGGGGGGGGGGGGGGGGTATATATATATGTCCGCCAGTATGCAGGTCATACCGTGAATCTTGCAGAGCAGGAATATATATCTCCCTCCTGTGTCTATGTCATCTCTAATACATTTAAATTGTACATTTTTCTTTACTAGGATGCTTACTCCCCTAGAGTATGTGGAATAAGTGGAGTGAAATTGTGTCTCATACATTCGGGGACTCAGACTGGGGGGTGGGTCCGAGGAGAAATGTGTCTCTTGCAGACATACAATATCTGCTCCCATAGATTTAAGATGTCTGAGAACTGCCATTCGTTTTATCGGGGCCCCTAATCCTCTGACATTCCATGACACTATTTTTACACTAGCCGCCATAAGTGCGATTTACTGTCATGGACCCCTGCAGATATTTCAAATGCCATATCACGGTTAATCGTACCACCTTTTTACACATGCTGATAAAATTATGCAGACATCTTTAATTAAAGATAGATAAAAGACACCATGATATAGAAAAAAAAAAAAAAAAAAGGAGCACTCAAATCATAAATGCATTAAAAATACATTTACTACACAGCAGGAGCCACACTTGCAGCAAATTCTGGCATTTATGGGCGTATTTTTCTAAATGAAAGTTTTAAGTTGTGAAAAAATATGCCTAAACATGTGCATGAGTAAATGCCGGTGTTATCGGTTAAACGCATACAGGCTTGCATAGCGTTTTCTGTAACGCATTCCAATGGGCAATAGGAACTACAGCCTCATTTTACCCTGTAGGCCCATATGCTGTAAATTACAGATGTGTGCATGAGCCCTAAAACTGGCACATAAAGTAAACCTGCTGCTATCCCAATGGTAAAAAAAAGGCCACAGCAGATGGATGCAATTAAGTATTAGTGCCTGCACAAACCTTTACGTGACACCCAAGCATCCCTGGTTCCCCAAATCCTGCAGCGCTAGGACTTTAAGCACTTTCTAAGAGCTGGCTGATCTCTTAGTGTATGTTTCCCGATTAAAATGGGTGGAGTCCTGAAACTGTCCCATCCAGAAAAGTGTCAAAATTTGCATTTTACAGCACCCCAGAATTAAAGGTACCCAGTATACAAAAGCCATCTAAAAGGTATATGCAGGCATTATAGTGCTTTAGATTGTTCAGCGCCATTAGGGTAATTACATGCTTTAATGTCAGTTGCTGAAAGTTGATATTTTATTATTATGGAACAAGTAAAGTTAGACAGCCTCTGTCCATTTTTCACAGTTAAAACTGAGAAAATGTCTTCTCACTTTTTCCAGTAGGTCAATCCAGCTATTCTTCTGGAATGAAGAGATAGTTATGTGCAGGGAGTGGACATCAGGAAGACAGTCAGCCTGGTGAATGAACCCTCGAGGGAAGTAAAGGAGATCTCCAGCTTCCAAAATTGTCTCCAGAATGGGCTCTCCAATATCACGGTCTGTGAAATTAGCTGCGTAAAATTTAAAAATATTCACATTGTTACTTGGGTGCAGCCAAAGCAAAGTGAAAAAAAAAAACTTGGTTGTTAAATTTGTATCTAAAAAGCATCTGTGCAGATCAAATAAATGTGCTCCCAGTACTAGCAATTAAAGCAAAATCTGCAAGACAGTCTCATGTCAAAACATAGTGCGGTGTAACAGGAACTGCTAAAGTAATGCTCTTTGTATTAGGAGTTATCTTGCTTGGACAAAACAGATTGCTTTTGGTATCAATTTTAGTAGACAATTTGAACATGCAGTATTTCATTAAACTTGCTGCTATGGCTTGTAGAAATTCATAATTTGCGGAATAAAACCTTGAGGCTGGGTTCTCACTGGTGCAATGCGGGAACCACAGTGATTCCTGTGCAGGTTCCCACATCGCATCTGAGTCAATATAAAGTTAATGACACCCCCAAATCAGTTTGCAGAATGCTGAACACCCATGTGATCCGATTCCAGTGCGGACATAAAGGATCCCGCACCATTTTGGTCCGAATGCGATGAGATTTCAGTAGGGTTGCCCCAATACCGATACTAGTATCAGTGACGACAATGAGCATTTGCACGAGTACTATGGCAGATGATATGAAGGTTCCTGTGTTTCCAACAACCATTGGAAATGGTACTACTTTTACTAAAATAAAAAATATGCAACATACATTTGCAAAACGTGACAATGAAATAAAATGTTTGTTCACCAATGCCAGAAGTCTGTCAAGCAAAATAGGTGGAAGCTCTGGTGCACGAGGAGAACTATGATCTAATTGGTATTACTGAATCTTGGCTTTATTCTTCTCATGACTGGGCTATTAATATTCCTGGCTATGCCCTCTTTTGGAAAGACAGGTAAAAACAGAGGGGTGGTGGTGTCTGTCTCTATGTGAGAAGTGATCTCAAAGCGAGTGTGAAAGAGGACATAGTTGGAGTGTGATGATTCCGAAGCATTATGGGTGGAATTGTACATGGGTGTGCATACTACAAAGGTTGTCATTGGAGTTTTAGACCTCCCAGTGTTAGTGAGGAGGTGGAGACTCAGCTCCTTGCACAGATGGAAAGGGCTGCAAGGGCTTGGACAGTGATAATAATGGGGGATTTTAACTACCCGGAAATTGACTGGAGTAATGGCACTGCTGGGACAGTTAAAGCGGAAGTAAACCCATCGATTTAACAGTCTAAAAAAAAAAAAAGGCATGCCGTGAATGCTAACTGCACATTGGCTGTGCTCTCAACCAAACAGTCAAACCATCCAATGGCTGGTGTCATAACGGATCACATGTGCAGCACTGTGGCAGTTGAAGATTAAACAGAGGCAAAGATGGCAGCTTCCTTGGCTGAAAACGATAGGGGGGTTTACTTCCACTTTAAAAGGGCATCATTTTATAAACCTATTACATGACAATTTTATGGTCCAGTTTTTTGAGCCCCCAACTAATAACGAAGCTCTGCTGGACCAGGTAATCTCAAACCATGCAAAGCTTATTACCAATATTCATATAAAAGAGCATCCGGGTAGCAGTGACTATAACATGATTTCATTTAATGTTAGCTGTAAGCAAACAAACACATACGGGTAAGATAAAAACACTTAACGTTAAGGCCCCTTTAACACGAGGCGGATCCGCTTGCATGGAGTCTGCTGGCTCAGTGGGAGATCTCTCTGTTGATCTCCACTGAGCCGGCGGATGACAAGTCCCTCTCTGCTCTCTGAGCGGGGAGGGGCTTGTCGAGTGCCGCTGGTCTCTATGGAGAGATCGGATGAAAACGGATAGCGTGTCCGTTTTCATCAGATCTCACCCGATCTGGGACGGATGTCAGCGGACATCCATCGCTCCATAGACTAGCATGGAGCGCCTGTTCAGGTCCGCCGTCAAAACTGACAGGTGGACCTGAATGGTCCGTCAGTGTGAAAGGGGCCTAAGAGAGAACATTTTCCAAGTATTAGGGCTGCTCTCCAGGATTTAGACTGGGAGGGAATATTGGCATCAATGGACACAGAACAGAGATGGTAATTCTTCAAAAAGACTGTATGCGAACTCACTGAAAAGTATATTCCCATGGGCAAGAAGTTTAAAAGGCTAAAAAGAAAGCCTATGTGGCTCATGGCCAAAGTTAAAATGGCTATAAATAATAAAAAAAAAAAGCTTTTAAAAAATATAAAAAAATATGAAGGAAAGCTATCATTATTTAAATGTTACAAAGAATATAACAGAATATGTAAAAAGGAAATCAAGAACGCAAAAATTCAAAATGAACGATTGATTGCAAACGATAGTTGGACAAACCCCCAAACAATCTTCAAATATATTAATAGTAAAAAGGTCAGGTTTGAGCATGTAGGCCCTTTGGGTGAAGTCACATGGGTGACGGGGGACAAAGAAAAGGCAAATATATTAAATACTTTCTTCAGCTCTGTGTAGGCAAAGGAGCTCAAGTCCATAATGGGGGTGGTAGTGACACAGCCCCAAATGATCCACAATGGCTCAAAAGTGATATGGTCCCAAAATATTTAGACAGAATAAAGGTGGATAAAGCACCTGGACCAGATGGCATCCACCCACGGATCCTAAAAGAATTGAGTTCAGTCATTGCAAGGCCATTGTTTCTAATATTTAGGGACTCGTTAATGACTGGAATGGTACCACTGGATTGGCGCAGGGCCAATGTGGTGCCCATATTTAAAAAGGGATCCAAAAGTCTTTGCCAAGTAACTATAGACCTGTTTAACGACTATAGTCGGGAAGATACTGGAGAGTTTAATAAAAGACCACATAGACGAGTTCTTGTTGAAAAAATATATTTTAAGCAACAGACAGCATTGTTTAATAAAAGACAGAACCCCGATTTCTTTTTATGAGGTAAAACCTTGGACAGAGGGGTGGCTGTGGACGTGGTATACTTGGATTTTGCAAAAGCGTTTGACACAGTTCCCCACACGGCTCATGTGTAAGGTAAAGTCTATAGGTTTGGAAATATCAATTTATAAATGGATAGAAAACTGGCTAAAAGACAAAAGCAGAGTTCTACCCATTTAAAAGTCAGCAGCTACAAAAAGTGTAGGGAATAATGTCCCTACAAGCTGGCACCCAGCGTGGATTGTACAAACCTTTGAGTACAGACTTTCCTCCCCAGCACAGTCAGATCTCCCCAGGCCCCTCTGAGTACAGACTGACCCCCCCCCCCCACAGCACAGACCCTCTCCAGTAAAAATCACAGACACCCCCCTTCTCTACAGCACAGACCCCTCAGTACACTCCTAACATTCCCAAGTTTTTACCCAACTATGTATACTATATAACCATGTGTATTTAGGGAAGCAGCAAGGAGATGGGCTCTTTACTGTGATCAGTGATGCGCTGTGTCCAAGAGACATGGCGCACCACAGATCGCTGCACACGAATGATCCAATCTGAAGGACATCATAAGACGTCCACTCAGAACAGTTAGACCACCTCCTGGCCATCAATCCGCTATAGGTGTTTAACAAAAAACGGTAAGTTTTAAAATAAATCTATTATTTGCTTTTCCTATGGCACAGGAACAGAGTTTGTGTCGATTGTCTTTTCTGGTACAATAGTTTTTATTGGGTTAAACAAAGCCAAAATTAGGGGGTACAAAACACGAGGGTAGTCAGAATGCTCTTCACCTCTGCAAACCCAACCAAGGGATTCCTCCAAGCTCTGGCAATAGCACGCATTGCGGCAATAAAGAGGTAGGTGGACAGCTTTTCTTGATACAAGAAGAGGCCTGGGAGGGGGTAGTGGAGAAGTGCATGCCGGGCATGCTTATGGAAAAGTACATGGAAGTGTTGAGTAGGCTGTAGACCCTGGACCAGAATTCCACCAAACATGGGCAAGACCACCAGATATGGATCTTGTCTCCATGTTGGCCACACCCCCTGAAACATCTATTAATAAATGTATGACAGGTTTGAATGGGCTATGCGGGCCAGGACCCAATACCAGCAGAAGAGAACTTTATGGGCCGCCTCCATGGTGACCGAATTGAAGAAACATTTGGCTACGGATGACCAAACCCTGCTCCAGTCCTTTAAATGTAGTGTTTTTTTAACTTTGTGTATTGTGGGAACTGCATAGCAATTCCAGGTTCTAATCTTCTCCTGGTCTCAATAAGCCCTGCATAAATTGGAACCTGTTGTACAACTCCCCTGATTTTTTTCAAGTAGCACAAACATTACCACGCAAGGAACATCTTTTTAGAAGCAAAACAATCGTTTTTTTGGGTTAAAGTGGATGTCATAATGTAGAAAATACTATTTCCTTTCATTTAAGCCCAGTCTTGCCACACAGATTTACTCCAGCCCTGAGAAATCCTCTTTTATTGTTCAGTTAGAAATATCTTGACAAAGTGCTGAAAACTGTCAAAAATG
Source organism: Lithobates sylvaticus (assembly GCA_028564925.1). Lineage (NCBI taxonomy): Eukaryota > Metazoa > Chordata > Amphibia > Anura > Ranidae > Lithobates > Lithobates sylvaticus. The sequence continues at coordinate 173,074,663 of CM053028.1, read as the reverse complement.
CCCCCTTGCTGTGAGTGACAGGCGATTTACATATCTCATGCACTAGGGGCTGGAGTAAAGCTGTGTGGCAAGACTGGGCTCAAATGAAAGGAAAATCTTATTCTCTACATTATGACATCAAGTTTACATCGACTTTAAGTGAAAAAAAAAAAAAGTCAGCTCCGGTCAGAGCAGCTATGCTTACTATGCAAAGTTAGTATAGTGATCTCCCCTGCTGAGCTGTTCTGACAGGGGAAGGCCCCCTCGCCAGAACACTCCGATCAGCGCTCTCCACCTCTCATTTGGCGGAGAGCGATGATCAAGAGTCTGTATGCTGCTGGTTTTCCAGCATGGTCGTCCGACAGAAGCCGGCCAAACAACCAAAGTCTTTTGGACAGGGTGGCTTACACAGGGGCCGAATGTTGGCCATTTTTTGGGGTTTTTTTGTAACTTTTTTGGCCTTTCTTGCGGAGTGCCTTTTTTCTTGCAACTCTCCCATACAAGCCACATTTGGAGAGATTTTGTGATATTGATGTGATCTTTTGACAGTGCCTTGCCACCCATAGTTGATTGTTTGCTTCAGTTGCACTACCAGGGACTGAAATAATCCAGGAAAACTCTTTTCATTCTGAGCTAATCAAAATGATCACAGTTGAAAGTCAAATGGCTTTATGTGCCATAGAGAAGGTGATTAGCTTCACTTAATTGAGTTTAAAAATAATTTCTAGAAGGGGGCGATTCATTTTCCAACTCAATGATTCTATTTTTGATATGTTGGCGTTATATCTTTCACTTGAAGGTTACAAGTTGCACTTAGCAAATACAGCTGGATAAAACAAACACTGTGCGTCTTCATTTCAGGCTGCATAGCAAAAAAGTTTAGTTTATTTTTTTTCCTACGAACAACTGAAAGGGCACAAAACCTGTCTCTGGCAGTTTATTACCTGACTGTCACAGGTAAACACATCTTGAACTGTAATATATTGCAACACATAAATCATCAGGACTATTTCATAGAACAATGTGTATAGTGCATTAGATGGAACTAGAAGGACTTGTGTCTTTTTTCAACCTAACTACTGGTGAGACTCGAAAAATTTAAATATTGGGCAAAAGTTAATTTCACTAATGCAAAGTAAAAAGGTGAAACTAATATAGGAGATGAACTATCTTTCTTTGCAAGTAATGAGTCTAAGCCATGATTTGTCATAATTGTGATGATTATGGCTTATAGCTCATGAAAACCCCAAATCCACAATCTCATAAAATTAGAATATTGTGAAAAGGTGCAATAGTCTAGGCTCAAAGTGTCCCACTCTAATCAGCTAATTAAGACATAACACCTGCAAAGGGTTCCTGAGCCTTTAAATGGTCTCTCAGTCTGGTTCAGTAGGAATCCCAATCATGGGAAAGACTGCTGACCTGACAGTTGTGCAGAAAACCATCATTGACACCCTCCATAAGGAGGAAAAGCCTCGAAAGGTAATTGCCAAATAAGTTGGATGTTGCCAAATTGCTGTATCAAAGCACATTAATAGAAAGTTATGTGGAAGGGAAAAGTGTGGAAGAAAGGTGCACAAGCAGCTGGGATGACCGCAGCCTGGAGAGGATTGTCAGGAAAAGGCCATTCAAAAGTGTTGGGGACTTTCACATAGAGTGGACTGAGGCTGGAGTCAGTGCATCAAGAGCCACCACACACAGAAGGATCCTGGACATGGGCTTCAAATGTCGTATTCCTCTGGTCAAGCCACTCCTGAACAACGTCAGAAGCGCCTTACCTGGGCTAAAGAAAAACAGACCAGAAGTGGTCCAAAGTCCTCTTTTCTGATGAGAGCAAATTTTGCATCTAATTTGGAAACCAAGGACCCAGAGTATGGAGGAAGAATGGAGAGGCACACACTGCAAGATGCTTGAAGTCCAGTGTGAAGTTTCCACAGTCTGTGTTGATTTGGGGAGCCATGTCATTTGCTGGTGTTGGTCCACTGTGCTTCATTAAGTCTAGGGTCAACGCAGCCATCTACCAGGAGATTTTGGAGCACTTCATGCTTCCTTCCACAAACAAGCTCTATGGGGATGCTGACTTCATTTTACAGCAGGACTTGGCACCTGCCCACACTGCCAAAAGCACCAAAACCTGGTTCAATGAACGTGGGATTACTGTGCTTGATTGGCCAGAAAACTCGCTTGACCTGAACCCCATAGAGAATCTATGGGGCATTGCCAAGAGAAAGATGAGCGACATGAGACTGAACAATGCAGAAGAGCTGAAGGCCGCTATTGAAGCATCCTAGTCTTCCATAACACCTCAGCAGTGCCACAGGCTAATAGCTTCCATGCCACGCCGCATACTTTTCAGAGGTCCGATATCGTTCTATGTACAATCAGGGGCGGACTGACAACTCATGGGGCCCCCGGGCAAGAGGAGATTATGGGGCCCCCAGGCAATCAGAGATTATGGGGCCACACACACACACACACACACACACACACACACACACAGAGTATAAAATAACACAGTATATACATACATGTTTCTATTGGCTGAGAAGGTACTGGAGAGGTGGGGCAGCTATAATCTCTGGATTTTTAGACCAAAAGGATGTCGGTAAGGGACATTTCAGAAACAGATGTAAAAAAATAAATAAAAAAATAAAAAAAACACAGATTTTTACATAATGTCCCTGGTTTTACTGAGGCTGGCAACCCTGATGGGGCCCCCTAGTGGCCCGGGGCCCTCGGGAAGTGCCCGAGTGGCTGAATGGTCAGTCCGCCCCTGTGTACAATCCTTGTTTTATTGATTGCATGTAATATTCTAATTTTCTGAGATTGTGGATTTGGGGTTTTCATGAGCTGTAAGCCATAATCATCACAATTATGACAAATCACGGCTTGAACTATCTTGCTTTGCAAGTAATGAGTCTCTCTCATATATTCGTTTCACCTTTTAAGTTGCATTAGTGAAATAAATTAACTTTTGCACGATATTCTAATTTTTAGAGTATCACCTGTATGTAACTAGAGGACCTAGCCATATTTCTGATATCCAGTCAGGTTAGTTAAAAGAGAAGTGTGGGATTTCATATTCAGCTATGTGGCTGTAACAGCAATTCAATACTGCAGCTGTCCCCCACTGGCTCCAAGATCAAAAACCCAGTGATATGTCCACTGATCGCTTCATTCTTGGTCTTCACTTCGCAAAGAGCAGTGGCTGTCAGTCACAGATTTCCGCTCTGCCCCTCCAGCGTTCACTAGAGCGCCAGGTTGTACAGGGGGTGGGAGCGGCTGGCTCAGACTCAGTGGCGTGCTGAGAGGCTAAGCCAGCTGCCGGTCAGGCATCTGGGTTATTGCCAGGATCCCTGCAGAGCCTGGACTGGCTCTGTGATGTCAGCTGGCAGCAAGCTTTAGCCTTCTGCCAGCTGAATCAGGGAAATGGGAGTGCAGAAATAAAAGCACTCCTGTGTCCCACATGAGAAGTATGGCCAAAAAAGCTTTGATCATACTTCTCCTTTAAGAGTGGATTACTACACTTTAGACTGATAGAGAAAAATAGAACATTTGTTGAGACATACATTTGGAGATCTGCACAGCTCTCTGAAAGTGTATAAACCAAAACTACTCTTCTACACACACACACACTATAATCTGCTTACCACTTGAGACCTGAGGAAGCTGTTCTGATGTATTCCTACAATCAAAAAACATAAAATAGTTCTGTTATAAGCAAAGTATGACATACAAATCTAGATATCTTAAATTAATCACTGTCAGATCTATTTATGCTGCAATATTCCAAATAGATTACTTCAGGACTGTTTATAGGGGGCTTTAAAGGGGCTGTAAACTCTTATATACCCAGTGAAGTAACCGATACACAGAGATTAATCAAATCCTCCTACATATGTTGTATCCGTTTATCTGCAACCCTCTCTTCTCTACATCCATTCAATGTGCAGATTTTACTCAGAATTTCTCGGCTCTGATAAGCAGGGGTTAGGGAGCTACAGGAAACCACATGAAGCTGTGCGTTTTCTGACGGGGCCCTGCAAACTACCTCTTGCAGAGAGGTCATCACTGAACAGACTGAGCTTATCTGAAACAGAAGGATGCCCAGCAGGTTGAGATCTTAAGATAGACTTTGTGTCCCTATTCAGTTTTGAAGCTACCATTTAATTGTTTTACAATGAGCCCATAACTTTTGCTCCAAGACTCAATGCAAGGCAAAGAATGACTAAGGAGCGAAGCACCACAGAGACTGCTCTAAAATCTTATGGTCTGAGATACTCTCAAACACAGCAACCTCAGTTGCCTCCCTCACTTGGGAGGGAAACCTGGGCAGTCTCCCATCCAAGTACTAACCAGACTTGATCCAAGATCAGGAGCCACAGTGGCTCAGATCACCTTGAAGCCATTTGTCCAACAGGAGACTTGAACATTGCCAGACCACTGAACCTGAGGGTAGTGTACCTGCCTAACCCTTCTAAGTCATTTAGCTAATCTAACAGATACATTATAAAGTGACTATATTAGACAAACAAATATGCAGCTCCACAAGGATGCAGGCCTAGACAATGTTGATCTAACTCTATACAACCCAGTAGGTATGTACGTATGCAGGTACCCAGGTATACAAGTATTCTTGCCATTCATGCATCTATGTATGCAGCTCAAGGCAATAAGCACATATGCATGTATCCCTAGAGATAGAGAGATATAGAGATAAGATAGATAGATAGATAGAGAGATAGAGATAGAGAGATATAGAGATATATATATATATATATATATATATTAGTGTCCTAGGCAAATAAGCACATACAGTATCTCACAAAAGTGAGTACACCCCTCACATTTTTGTAAAAATGTATTCTATCTTTTCATGTGACAACGCTGAAGAAAATTACACTTTGCTACAATGTAAAGTAGTGAGTGCACAGCTTGTATACAAATAACTCCACACACAGCCATGAATGTCTAAACCGTTGGCAACAAAAGTGAGTACACCCCTAAGTGAAAATGTCCAAATTGAGCCAAAAGTGTCAACATTTTGTGTGGCTACCATTTTCTAGCACTGCCTTCTTGGGCATGGAGTTCACCAGAGCTTCACAGGTTGCAACTGGAGTCCTCTTCCACTCCATGACAAAAATCACAGAGCTGGTGGATGTTCGAGACCTTGCACTCCTCCACCTTCCACTTGAGGATGCCCCACAGATGCTCAATAGAGTTTAGGTCTGGAGACATGCTTGGCCAGTCCATCACCTTTACCATCAGCTTCTTTAGCAAGGCAGTGGTCGTCTTGGAAGTGTGTTTGGGGTCATTATGTTGGAATACTGCCCTGCAGCCCAGTCTCTAAAGGGAGGGGATCATGCTCGGCTTCAGTATGTCACAGTACATTTTGGCATTCATGGCTCCCTCAGTGAACTGTAGCTCCTTAGTCCCGGCAGCACTTCTTAAATTTTACCTTTTATTTTAAATTTTTTACACTGTTCTTTTAACCACTTTCAGACCGGACCATTTTGCTGGCTTAAGACCAGAGCACTTTTTGCGATTCGGCACTGCGTCGCTTTAACTGACAATTGCGCGGTTGTGCGACATGGCTCCCAAACAAAATGGACGTCCTTTTTTCCCACAAATAGAGCTTTCTTTTGATCACCCCTGCAGGTTTTTTTTTTTGCGCTATAAACAAAAAAAAGAGCGGCAATTTTGAAAAAAAAAACACACATTTTTTACTTTTTGCTATAATAAATATCCCCCAAAAATAAATATAGAATTTTTTTTTTCCCCCTGAGTTTAGGCCGATACGTATTCTTCTACATATTTTTGGTAAAAAAATAAAATAATCACAATAAGCGATTATTGATTTGCGCAAAATTTATAGCGTTTACAAAATAGGGGATATCGTTTTATGGCATTTTTATTATTATTATTTTTTTTTTTTTTACTAGTAATAGCAGCAATAAGCGATTTTTATTGTGACTGCGACATTATGGCAGACACATCGAACATTTTGACACATTTTTGGGACCATTGTCATTTATACAGCAATCAGTGCTATACAAATGCACTGATTCCTGTGTAAATGACACCGGCAGTAAAGGGATTAACCAGGAGGTGGCAGTGTAGGGGTTAAGTGTGTCTTAGGGGCGTGTTGCTAACTGTGGGGGGTGTGGCTGTGTTTTACAGATCACTGATCTCTGCTCCAATCACAGGGAGCAGAGATCAGTGTCACTTGTTGCTAGGCAGAACGGGGAGATGCTGTTTACATTGGCATCTCCCCGTTCTTCCTCCCCATGAGATGATCGTGGATATCCCGGGCAATGATCGAGTCCGCGGGACCCGCGATTGGACTCACGGAGGTCCCAACTGGCGGCGCACACGCGATGGCACGGTGGCAAATTCAAAGGGATGTACCTGTACGCCCTTATGCCTGTCCGTGCCATTCTGCTGACGTACATCGTCATGCGCCGGTCGGGAAGCGGTTAAAAGAAATTGCGTCACTTTTATTCCTATTACAAGGAATTACGAGGAGTGCACCAGAGAGCGGCGGGGGGGGGGGCCCTCTCCCGCCACCGATAAGAGATCTTATGGCGAAAGCGCTGCAGAGACCATTATTATTGGAAACCGGACCGCTCACTAAAGAGGATACCGGGGTTATGGCAGCTAGCTTCAAAGTGTCACCGTATATCAGCTTGAACCGTTCCGGAAGTGATTAAGCAATATGCATTTATGGAGGCATGCGTTTATGGAAGCATGCAGGTATGTGCTAATGCAAATATGCGTTTAGACAAAATATGAAAGCGTTTGTCCATGCAAACACGCACAATACATGCCCATGGATACATGCATTTACAGAATAAGCAAGCATGCATTTATGAAATTTATTTATGCAAACCGGTATATTTATGCAACTGTTGTGGAAATTTTATGAAGATGTATTTTAATATGTATTGTCATACTGTCTACCAGTGTTAGATCCCGCAACCCGCTCTCAAGAGATGACTGGGGCAGACACACTGGTTGAGATCCGTTCGGTAGTGCCTGAAGTTGGAGAGAGGTGTTTGCGGAGTGAGGCTGTGTCTTCCGGCGAAAGGGTGTGATGCACAGATGTTCGTCTGGGGGGGGGGGGGGGGGGGGGGGGATGTGTTCGCTCTGCAAACACATTATCGGTTTAGCAGATGTGCGCTCTTGTCACCCCAGTATGCTTGATCAACATATTTTGGGGTGACATGACATACACCTGCAGATAATCTCTCATCAGCAGGAACGGTAGTCATTGTTCATTGGTTGTTGTATTGGTTGTTGCATAAATTCATTTTTACTGTGTTGAAAGTCACATCCTGTGTAGGAGGTGATTGGCTGTTGGAGGCAGGGCTTCTTGTTTGCGATTTCCATTGTTTATATGAATAAAGGTGGCTCCCAGGGAGGGATGAGGGCAGTTGGTTTGAGCGATGGAGCTAACATCAGAGAGGTGACTATGTCTGTTTACTGGGGAAATTAGGGAAACGTGGGTTATTTAAAGATGCATTATGCTTTGCAAAAGAACACATTTTTCCATCTTTTGGTATAATGCTGGAATATTTATTGTATGTTTGTTATGTGTAAGTAACTGTATGTTGTGTAATAAGTATTGTGATTATTACCCATGTATGGGACAAGTAGATTCCATGAGTCGTGTAGATTGTTTAACTGACTCAAGACACAGATGGTATGTATTGAAGTAGTTTTGAAAGCTTTGGTTTGAAAATGGCTGCCGCACATTCATGTGGCCATGCGGCTGAATGGGGGAGGGGAAACCCGTATTCTTGATGGTCTTGGGTATCTGTTGGCTTTCGAACTTTCAGAACAAAGTCATGTGTAATATGTTTGTGATGTATACGATAAATAGAAATGGATGAATTGTGATTTTTACCTTTGTATGGAACCAAGACACATGTCCCCATAAGTGTAAAAAGGGTTTGTCTTCAAGTTGCTCTTGAAAATGGCTACCGCATATTCAAGTGGTCATGCATTGCTGGAAGCTAGGCAACAGCATGGGGGGGGGGGGGGGGGGTTCTTTTGTTTTGAGATGAAAAGATCAAGCATGCAAACAGCATTGTCTTGGTTCCGTGTATCTGTTGACCTTCCTACTTTCAGAGCAAAGTATTATACTTTGTTTGAGAAAAAGTTTATGTTTAAGCCGTGTTATTTTGAAGTTTATGTGGCGCTGTTGTTTCATTGGAAAGCATGTGTTCCTATGGGTCCTGGTTGATGTAGCCTAAATGTGCCTATGGTTAAGTGTGTATTCTCAATTGTGTAGTCAGTCTTTGTGGAGAAAGATTTTGGTTTTCTAGTGAAGAAATCTTGGTTTTGGCGGGATTACATACTTTTCAGTGGAACTGTTCCTAAAATGTTTGTAAGTGTTCATGTGGTGCCTCAGTTGTGTGGCTTTGTGGAGAAAGATTCCAGTGAAGAAGTCTGTTTTTGGCGGGATCAGCAACTACATTTCATGTTTTGGTGTTTAATGTGTTCCTTTTGTAGTCGGCCATTTTGCTGTCTGCCATGCGGCCCAGATCTTGTGGTCGCCGTGCGGCCGTGGCTCGATGTTCATTAGTTGCAACTACCATTTTGTGTTTGTGCTGTTTGGCCTGTGGGTCAACCCAAAGTGGAATTTAGTTTTTTTTTTTTTTTTCATGAAATCTAATTTGCACTGAATTTGCTACCTTACTTGCTGACTGAGTCTTTGTACTTTTAGCGGTGTGTTATTTTTTATTGTATAGCCTGCAGTAGGGAAAAAAAAAAGGCTTTGGTTGACCTCCTTGAGCCATATTTTTGCAGGAGTTTGTTTTTGGCTTTTGTTGCGCTGTTGTGTGGTATTTCTGTCTCAAAACTTGTGGTTTGACTTCCCAGGGGATATGCGAGTCAAGGGGGATTCCCTCCCATTTTGCAATATGGGGGTTTATTCGACCCTTTCCTGGACAAAAGTTTTTTAAATTGTTGAAATATATAGGATGTTAGCCATATATTTTTTAATGTCTTGATAGACATAATATGAAGCTATTCACGGCTTCCCCTCCCCCTTCCTGTTCAGGTGTGCAACAGGAAGTTGGTGGGAGGAGCTTGGGGTCTGTTGACTTGTGTTTGGAAGGACGAAATCACTGTGCTTTTAAATTGAATTCCAGTTGTTTTTTTTCTAAGTTTTATACTGTAATACAGTTTTGGGTAGAGAATAAACAGTAGGCGTCCATGTTATGGTTGTAATATCTAGGTACAGAGAGAAGCCATACTGTTCTGTAGCGAAAGCGGGCGTAAGTGTATGGTCGTACAGCGCAATGCACTTGTGTATGCATACACAGAGGGGTAGAGACATAATTCGGGGGGTGATCTGTGGTTGTTGACGAATCATTTGGCATAGTTAATAGTTGGTTGTTAAAATAGTGGTACTCTGTAGTTCTGTGCCAAAAGTGTTGGGACAACAAGCCATAGAGTTGACACGTTGGTTAGGGTTTCTAGTTGGGGGACTGGACCAGATATAGTGGTTGTAGTCTGTCGATCCGGGCGGTGCACTCCTAAATGGGTGCAATGGTTTCCCTGGACGCAGGGGTAAGACTATAAGCCAATTCGAATCGCCATGGGTAATGAGTAATCCGTGCAAGGGAAGGGATGCGAGGCTTCCCAGTTAGACGGTTGCACAGTACACAAAGTCTAGTTTTGGGGAAAAGGAGATTAATTCCTTTAAGATTGTCAGATGTGGTCAGAGGGTACAGTAAGGTGTATTCCTTTGGAGGGTACAAGACCCTAGAATAAAAATGTCTTGGAAATAGTTCAGCTGTGGCTTCAGAAATCTGTGATGAGTGAGTTGATGGATATGTAGTACACGTTTGTGTGATTAGAAATTCTCAGGCCTGTTTTTGAACTTTGTGTGGCTGGTCCATGTAAAGATTTCGTATTTTTTTTCCATTACTAAAAGAGTGAAGGTAGCATTCCATCTGGTTGTTTTGTTCTTTCATTTTTGTTTTAGGAACTATGAAATATCTCCCACACATTTGCATCTAAAATGGTTATCTCATGTTTTAGTCTTCTCATTGTTTGTATGTAGTAACAAGAATATGTTTGAACCTACCGCGACAGCCCTCTTACGTGTCGCAGGTGTTGTATTTGAGTAGGAACGCGAAAGTAAGGGTTACAGAGGGTTTAGTTATTATCGGTTTTTATTATCGGTTTTCAGGAATGTCAGTGACAATTTACCAATGTACACGAATGTTGTATTGTTTACCATTCTTTCCAGGTTAAATATGAAGGATAGAGTAATAACTTGTTTAGAAGTATTTTTTCAGGTCCAAGGAGTTTCTGAAAGTGTATGTACATAGAAAGCAGGTGTATAAGAAGGTAAAAGTATCATAGGCTATTTAATTTTTATTGTTTTTTTTTCTCTGCACCATTCTAAACCCTGCGAGTCTTCCTCCAGTTTGTAATGAAGAGGAAAGGGGGGGGGGGGGATGATAGTGGTGAGAATGGCAAATTTTCAAACCAATACTAAGCGAACAGGACACATGATTGGGTCTGTGAAGACATCGGTACATGCTATATGTGATGTTCATATTGGTATGAGGAGTTTTGACAAACTAGTAAGATCCAAACACACACTTGTCAATAGAATTTAAACGATACATTTCTAGAGGGTAAAATTAATTATAGTTTTAACAATAGCTCTGGTTCTCGCCAGCTTTGGTATTAGGACAACTACAACCACAAGTGTGCTTCAACTTTAGTTTGGTATTAATGCGGATCTACAGCTTATAAGGTAATTCCCCTAATGCAAGAGGTTTATGTGTGCTGGTGAAACTTGTCTGAGCATCTTATGTTGCGGCCAATCGCGAGGATCTGATGGCATGAGAGAAGGTAAGAATGGCAGGGACAGCTGGAAGGGAATTGCTCACCAACCCCCACCAGGTCTGGACATGGTTCCCTGCTTGTACACAGTGGGGGCTTGAGCTTATGAAAAGATTGAGCAATTTATCATCCATTGAGGATGGGGCGTTTCATGTAACTGTTGAATCTACAGGGAAGTTCCCACTGTCCAAGGAGGGTTTCTGGGAATTCATAAGTAAAGATTGCGATACCTGGATTGGGGCTACTAGTGACAAAGTGCAGGCCCATATGGATAAGGTTTAGATCCCTGCAAGGCAAAGCCAGAGCTATAGCTAGGTGAAGGTTGAAGTCCTTTTAAGGGTCTGGGAATCCTTGGGGGATTACATTTTTTATTTTGCAGCGGATCATAGTTGAAGGAAGTAGGGGTATATATACACATGTTATTTTTGTTTCTATTCCTTCTATATGCCGTGATGAGGTGCTACTGTTGCCTGATTGGACCAGTGAACAGAGCCCGAGCATATAAAGACACCCTGAAGCCCAACCCAAGTACAAGACACAGAGGATCCCAGACCAACAGGCCTTCATGTCCTCCTCTAGGTCATCCCTCTTGAAGAACAGAGTCTACATGTCAAGCCGTGTTTTCCTTTTTTATGAACTCATGTGGACTGTAAGGACTGATTCCATTTCCAGGTGCAAGAAGATCAAGATTCATAGAGGGACACGTGGGAGCATATGCCAAGAGGAGGGAATGTTGTGGAAATTTTATGACGATGTATTTTAATATGTATTGTCAGTGTCCACTCCCAGTCTTAGTTCTCTAAAGAGCTGACTGGGGCAGACTGATGCTGGTTGAGATCCGTTGGTTGGAGAGAGGTGTTTGCAGAGTGAGGATATTTCTGCCGGTGAAAAGACCCTTGTGCATTGCACAGACGTTCGTCTGGGGGGGGGGGGGGGTGTTTGCTCTGCAAACACATTATCGGTTTAGCAGATGTGCGCTTGTGTCACCCCTGTATGCCTGATCAACATATTTTGGGGTGCCATGACACCTGCAGATAATCTCTCATCAGCAGGAACAGTAGTCATTGCTCGTTGGTTGTTGTATCCCGTTTGTGATTTCCATTGTTTATATGAATAAAGGTGGCTCCCAGGGAGGGAGGAGGGCACTTGGTTTGAGCGATGGAGCTAACATCAGAGAGGTGACTATGTCTGTTGGACCCAGATGTCTAAGAATTCCTGGGACTGTAAGGTCAACTGACATACCCCACTCTGAGAAGTGAGGGCACCCCATAACAAGAATGGCTTGAAATAAGCCTTACCTGGTTTGGAGGAAAACATCAGAGTTTTCTGCCTTAGATTAGGAACTTGAGATCTGAGAGGGACAAAGGAATCTTTACTAACCTCAGGAGTAGATTTTCTACATGTAGAAGCACAGGCCTCTTTTCCCCAGAGGACTGGCTACAGTATGTGCTAATGTGGTACACAGATTAGTCTTGTTAATTTAAGAAGGTGGACCTAATAACTCGTTATGTTTATAAGAGACACCTGTCCACAGAATCTCTTTCGTCCATTAAAACCGACCATCATGAGTAAGACCAAAGAGCTGTCAAGACTTCAGGGACAAGATAGTAGAACTGCACAAGGCTGGAATGGGCTACAAGACCATCAGCAAGAAGGTGAGAAGGAGAGCACCGTGGAAGAAATACAAAAAAAACATCAATTACCCTCGGTCTGGAGCTCCATGCGAGATTTTGCCTCATGAGGTAAGGATGATCATGATAAAAGTGAGGAATCAGCCCAAAACTACAAGGGAAAAGCTTGTGAATGATCTTAAAGCAATTGGGACCAGTCAAACAAACCACTGGCAACTCGCCGACATGAATTGAAATCCTGCAGCGCCCGCAAGATTTCCCTCCTCAAGAAGGCACATGTACAGGCCCGTCTGAAGCTTGCCCATGAACATCTAAATGATTCAGAGAAGGATTGGGAGAAAATGCTGTGGTCAGAGGAGACCAAAATTGAGCTCTGACATTAACTTGACTCCCCATGTTTGGAGGAAGAAAAATGCTGGACTAGGACCCTGAGAACACCATGCCTACAGTCAAGCACGGAGGTAGAAACATTATGCCCGGGGGCTGTTTGTCTGCTAAAGGTACAGGCCAACTTTGCAACATTGAGGGGCCAATAGACCAATGGACATGGCCATGTATTGTAAAATCTTAGATGAGAACTTTCTTCTCCCAGCCAGAACACTGAACATGGGTTGTAGATGGGTCTTCCGGCATGACAATGACCCAAAAACATACCACCAAGGTAACAAAGGAGTGGCTCAAGAAGAAGCACATTAAAGGTTGGAAAGTGGCCTAGCCAGTCTCCAGACCTTAATCCTATAGAAAATGTATGCTGGGAGCTGAAACTTCAAGTTGCCAAGTGACAGCCAAGAAACAGGAACTGCAGTCTGCTCACACAATCTGTAATAAAAACATCTTTGCCATTCTGAAGCTTCCCTCCAACCACTTTACATATTTTTATATATACAGTGGGGACGGAAAATATTCAGACCCCCTTACATTTTTTCACTCTTTAAATTATTTTAGCAAATGGCTGCAATATAACAAAGTTAATTTTTATATTGACAGAAAAACACAGAATTGACATTTTTGCAGATTTATTAAAAAGAAAAACTGAAATATCACATGGTCCTAAGTATTTAGACCCTTTGCTGTGACACTCATATTTAACTCAGGTGCTGTCCATTTCTTCTGATCATCCTTGTGATGATTCTACACCTTCATTTGAGTCCAACTGTGTTTGATTATACTGACTGGACCGATTAGGTAAGCCACACACCTGTCTATATAAGACCTTACAGCTCACAGTGCATGTCAGAGCAAATGAGAATCGTGAGGTCAAAAAGGAACTGCCTAAGGAGCTCAGAGACAGAATTGTGGCAAGCCACAGATCTGGCCAAGGTTACAGAAAAAAAAAAATTCTGCTGCATTTAAGGTGGCCTCCATAATCCTTAAATGGAGAACGTTTGGGACAACCAGAACCCTTCCTAGAGCTGGCCGTCCAGCCAGACTGAGCTATCGGGGGAGAATAGCCTTGGTGAGAGAGGTAAAGAAGAACCCAAAGATCACTGTGGCTGAGCTCCAGAGATGCAGTTGGGAGATAGGAGAAAGTTGTAGAAAGTAAACCATCACTGCAACCCTCCACCAGTCGGGGCTTTATGGCAGAGTGGCCTGACGAAAGCCTCTCCTCAGTGCAAGACACGTGAAAGCCTGCATGGAGTTTGCTAAAAAAAAAAAAAAAAACACCCGAAGGACTCAAGATGGTGTGAAATAAGATTCTCTGGTCTGACGAGACCAAAATATAACTTTTTGGCCTTAATTCTAAGCGGTATGTGTGGAGAAAACCAGGCACTGCTCATCACCTGTCCATTACAGTCCCAACAGGGAAGCATGGTGGTGGCAGCATCATGCTGTGGGGGTGTTTTTCAGCTGCAAGGACAGGACGACTGGCTGCAATCAAGAGGAAGATGAATGCGGCCAAGCTCAGGGATATCCTGGACGAAAACCTTCTCCAGAGTGCTGAGGACCTCAGACTGGGCCGAAGGTTTACCTTCCAACAAGACAATGACCCTAAAGCACACAGCTAAAATAATGGAGTGGCTTCACACCAACTCTGACTGTTCTTGAACGGCCCAGCCGGAGCCCTGACTTAAACCCAATTGAGCATCTCTGGAGAGACCTAAAAATGGCTGTCCATCAACGTTTACCATCCAACCTGACAGAACTGGAGAGGATCTGCAAGGAGAAATGGCAGAGGATCCCCAAATCCAGGTGTGAAAAACTTGTTGCATCTTTCCCAAACAGACTCATGGCTATATTAGATCAAAAGGGTGCTTCTACTAAATACTGAGCAAAGGAGCTGAATACTTGTGACCATGTGATATTTCAGTTTTTCCTTTTTAATAAATCTGCAAAAATTTCAACAATTCTGTTTTCTGTCCATATGGGGTGCTGTGTGTACATTAATGAGGAAAAAATTAACTTTAAATTATTTTAGCAAATGCCTGCAATATAACAAAGTGAAAAATTTAAGGGGGGGGGGGGGGTCTAAATACTTTCTGTCCCCACTGTAAACTGCGATTCTGTACTTGCCAAATATGCTACAGAAACCTCCCTTCACTGAGTCTGGCTTCAAACATTTTAACTGTGGGCAGCTGAAGCTACTGCCCGTTCGCTTCCTGGATTTACACAGAGGCACACCTCCAGCTCTGGAGCTCTCATTGGCCCTCTTATGAGTGAGAGAGAGCGAGGTGTGCATGTCATAAGCCTAGGCTTTTTACCAGACAAGAAACAGGAAGTGGGCTGTAAAAGGTATTTACTGGCAGAAAAAAACATGGTTTTACTATTCAAAGTTAAAACAAGGGCAGATTATTTAAAAGATGGAAAGATTAAAAAAAATTAGAGTTCCACTTTAAGGATTTAGAGAAAAAAATAAAAAATAAAAAGTGGACAAAAATGAGATGTGTGTAAACCTGGTATCTCCTACCTCTGTGCTTGCCAAGAAGGGTTTCTTCACCAAATACGAAGTCATGTTTTGCTTGGGGATCAAATACTTATTTTATTCACTGAACTGCAACTCAATTTATAACATTTGTATCATGTGTTTTTTTTCTGGATTTTTGGTTGTTATTCGGTCTCAATCATTTAAAATATATCTATGATAAAAATGATAGACCCTTCATTTCTTTGTAAGTGGGCAAACTTACAAAATCTGCAGGGGATCAAATAATTATTTTCCCCACTGCATCACCCCTCCCACCACAACCCATATTTGCCACTATACAAATATCCCAGAACATCCCTAAATACCCCTTCCAAATCGTAATTCCTCAGTACAAGCCCCTCAGTAAAGATTTCCCCCAACACAGACCCCTAAGTACAAACTCCTCTCTCAGCACAGACTGACTTACAACACAGACCCCCTAATTAGTGACTTTTTTTCTCCAGCACAGACCCCACAGTTCATATGAACCACCCCCCCCCCCCCCCCAGCACAAACCCCTCAGGATAGATTCACCACCCCTCCCACTTTGAGCACAGACCAAACCCTCAGCAAAAGACTCAACACAGATTGACTTCACTCCCAGGAAAGATTCCTCAGCACAGATGGGAGAGAGAGAGAGAGAGAGAGAGAGAGAGAGAGAGAGAGAGAGAGAGAGAGAGAGAGAGAGAGAGAGAGAGAGAGAGAGAGAGAGAGAGAGAGAGAGAGAGAGAGAGAGAGAGAGAGAGAGAGAGAGAGAGAGAGAGAGAGAGAGAGAGAGAGAGAGAGAGAGAGAGAGAGAGAGAGAGAGAGAGAGAGACTCCCCTCCCACCAGGTGCAGAACCCTTGGTGCACCCCCCCCCCCCCAAAAAAAATAACTCACCAGATGACCAGCAGGAGATCAGAATGAGAGGAGTACTGTTCTCTACTCTGTCATATGAGCGGACTACAGCAGGCAACTTTCTCTCACTCTGATACACCATTGCTGACGCTCATTATCAGATAATAATGCTAATATAAAACTCTTCTTCCAGCACAGCCCCTTTACAGACAAAGCATACCCATATATTTGAGGTATAAAAACACACATACTGGTAAAAAAAAAACTAAACTAAATCAAAGTAAATACTAACAATATATTACCAGGATAATCTTGTTTCACACAGCAACACTAACCTAGGACTGTAGACTCTCCAGTGCTTCCTCCCTTCCACCTGAACTATAAAGGCTTCAATGTCATCATAATGTGGTGCAAAACCCTGAGTGGCAGGAGGGGTCAGATACCTGGACCAAGAAAGAAAAGCCAAACTGTCATATCAAGAAATATAATTTGCAACTTTGTGTATTATACTTTTGAATATCACACATGGATATACTGTAGAGTAACAATATGAAGGACATACTGAAGTTGTTTCTTATTAACATTAAGGGCTCATTCTTCACACCATACCTGCATGAAAACGGATGGGAATACCGCAGAGATTTCACTTGCAGAGACATCAGTTTCACATCAGTTTTCATGCGTGATTCAGCCAGTTTTTATGCACGCTGACATCAGTTTTCAATGCACGTTAGTTATGTTCCATATAATCACACCATGTCATGTCAGTTATTTTTCCTGTGCAGAAAACTGCATACACGTTGCACATTCCTGCGCAGAAAAAAATCTGCATGTTGTGGTGTGAACAGGGCACATAGAGAAGAGTAGAGAACCATTGTTTTTTTGTACCCTTGCAGAATGCGTGCAGAAAAACTGACATCCCTGTCTGCACCATGGTGTGAACCAGGCCTAAAAGTAAACTGAGAAAAATAAAGTGCTTGAAAAATAATAAAATTAAATTAATTTGCGTCCCAAAACATAGAAAAATTACACCTATAAACTGAAATGCACCAATATAATTTTTTTTTAATTTAAATTACTACCACAGTACAAAAAACTAGACACTACACGTTCTTCAATACTCCCAGTTAACCACTTCCCGACCACCCCATGTACATATACGTCAACAGAATGGCACGTACAGGCAAAAGGACGTACCTGTACGTGCCATTCTTCAGGCGGTTGGGGGGTCCGATCGGACCCCCCTCCGCCGGCGGGGACGGTCGGGATCGCTTCAGGAGCGATCCGGGACGAGGGGACGGCCAGTGGTTTCTGGCCACCCCCTCGCGATCGCTCCTGGCGAATGAGAAGCTTCCCCTTCCTGTCTATTGTATAGACAGGAAGGCGGAAGTGATGTCACGCTCGGTGCGCCGGTCTATGTGACCGGAACGCCGAGGAGAGAACATGTACAGGTTAGTGCACAAACAGTACACTGACACCAGTACACATAGGCACACAATCCACCCCCCTGTCACCCCAGATCACCCCCCAGATCACCCCCTCCCCCCCCAGTCACAGTGTCACTAATTGCAGTGATCATTTATTTACTGATCACTGCATTTAGTGTCAGTGTGACTGTAATAACTGTCAGGGCAGTTAGTTTTAGGTCCTAGGTAGCCCCCTACCCCCCCTAATAAAGGTTTAACCCCCTGATTGCCCCTAGTTAACCCCTTCACCCCCTTTTGCCAGTGTCACTAAGCGATCGTTTTTCTGATCGCTGCATTAGTGCCGCTAGGTAACCATTTTTTTTTTTTTTTTAACCGCCATGTTTATATAGGTTCATAAATAGGTTTATAGGTCAGGTACCCCCATATTACAACCTAAATAAAGGTTTTAACCCCCTGATTGCCCCTAGAGTTAACCCTTTCACCAGTGATCACCGTATAACTGTCACTGGTGACGCTGGTTAGCCAGTTAGTTATTTCGTTATTTAGGTTCCCCGTCAGGTTTTTATATCGCGTCAGGTACCCCCATATATTACCTAATAAAGGTTTTAACCCCCTGATTGCCCCTAGTTAACCCTTTCACCCCCTTTTGCCAGTGTCACTAAGCGATTGTTTTTCTGATCGCTGCATTAGTGTCACTGGTGCCGCTAGGTAGCCAGTTTTTTTTTGTATTACTGTTACGGGTGACGCTGGTTAGTTAGCTTGTTTTTTATACTGTCAGGGCACCCGCCATTTATTACCCAATAACGGTTTAACCCCCTGATCGCCCGGCGGGTGATATCAATTAGGTTTTAGGGTCAAATAAGGTCTGCGTCGCCCCAGGTTAGTGCCAGTACCGCAAACACCCACGCGCAAAGCATACACCTCCCTTAGTGGTATAGTATCTGAACAGATCAATATCTGATCTGATCAGATCTATACTAGCGTCCCCAGCAGTTTAGGGTTCCAAAAAAAACGCATTGTTAGCGGGATCAGCCCAGATACCTGCTAGCACCTGCGTTTTCCCCCTCCGCCCAGCCCAGCCCAGCCCAGCCCACCCAAGTGCAGTATCGATCGATCACTGTCACTTACAAAACACTAAGCACACATAACTGCAGCGTTCACAGAGTCAGGCCTGATCCCTGCGATCGCTAACAGTTTTTTTGTGGTAGCGCTTTGATTCAGTCGCTTCAGTCAGGAGCTTTTTTACCTGTGAATCTCAAAAAAATAAAAAAAAATAAAATAGTTGTCGTTTTATTATTCTCTCTCTCTATCGTTGCTCTTTTTTTACTCCATTCTATTCTGCAATGTTTTATTATGTTTTATCATGCTTGCTTTTCAGGTATGTAATTTTGTTTACTGTGTTTCAGTGTTAAGCATTTTTTTGTTTTCAGGTGCGCCATTCAGTTGCAACGCGGATTTATTTATCTTGACAGCAACAGCGTTTGCTCCCACGATACATAAAGCCGCGACTCCAACGCTGTAGGAGGTGATTTCACCACCACAGTTAAAAAAAAAAGAGCATATATGCCGAAGCATGGGGGCAGCAGGGGGGGCGGAGGAGCGATTGGCTCCTAATGCCACGTACATACGGTCGAAATTCCGACCGTGTGTACACGGCATAACTTTTGCGGGAGGATGCCCCCATGCATCGGCATATATAAATGGTGCATGTATGCCCATCATTAGAAGTGGGTGGATGAAGGGAGGTATTCTAATGGTGGGCATACCCACCAATCAATCTCTTTTTTTCGTTCAGCCAAGAGGCTGCATGAAAAAAAAAAAGATTACAATATATGTCCAGTATGTTGCTGGACTTTGAATGGTTATACCAGAATGATGCCTGCAGGTTTAGGTATCATCTTGGTATCATTCTTTTCAGCCAGTGATCGGCTTTCATGTAAAAGCAATTCTAGCGGGTAATTAGCCTCTAGATTGCTTTTACAAGCAGTGGGAGGGAATGTCCCCCCTCCCGGATATAAACCGCGCCATTGGGAAATTGGGAAAGCATTTTATCACACCAATCTTGGTGTGGTCAGATGCTTTGAGGGCAGAGGAAAGATCTAGGGTCTAATAGACCCCAATTTTTTCAAAAAAAGAGTACCTGTCACTGCCTATTGCTATCATAGGGGATATTTACATTCCCTGAGATAACAATAAAAATCATAACAAAAGAAAAAAAATGGAAGGAACAGTTTAAAAATAAAATAAAAAAAGCTAAATAAATAAAAAAAAAAAAAAAAAAAAAAAAAAAAAAGCACCCCTGCCCCCCCTTCTCTTGCGCAAAGGCGTACACAAGCGTTGGTCTGGCGTCATATGTAAACAGCAATTGCACCATGCATGTGAGGTATCACCGCAAAGGTCAGATCGAGGGCAGTAATTTTAGCAGTAGACCTCCTCCGTGAATCTAATGTGGTATCATGTAAAGGCTTTTAAAGGCTTTTTAAAAATGTATGTAGTTTGTCGCCACTGCGTGTTTGTGCGCAATTTTAAAGCATGTCGTGTTTGGTATCCATGTACTCGGCCTAAGATCATATTTTTTATTTCATCAAAAATTTGAGCAATATAGTGTGTTTTAGTGCATTAAAATAAAAAAAAGTGTATTTTTTCCACAAAAAATGCGTTTGAAAAATCGCTGCGCAAATACTGTGTGGAAAAAAAAAAAATGCAACACTCACCATTTTAATCTGTAGGGCCTTTGCTTTAACAATATATTTATATAGTGTTTGGGAGTTCAACGTAATTTTCTTGCAAAAAAAAATATGTTTTCATGTAAACAAAAAGTGTCAGAAAGGGCTTTGTCTTCAAGTGGTTAGAAGAGTGGGTGACGTGTGACATAGGCTTCTAAATGTTGTGCATAAAATGCCAGGACAGTTCAAACCCCCCCCAAATGACCCCATTTTGGAAAGTAGACACCCCAAGCTATTTGATGAGAGCAATGTTGAGCCCATTAATATTTTTTTTTTTTTGTCCCAAGAGATTGAATAATGAAAAAAAAATATATATATATATATATTTTTTTTACAAAAAGTTGTCACTAAATGATATATTGCTCAAACATGCCATGGGCATATGTGGAAATACACCCCAAAATACATTCTGTTGCTTCTCCTGAGTACGGGGATACCACATGTGTGGGACTTTTTGGGAGCCTAGCTGCGTACGGAACCCCAAAAACCAATCACCGCCTTCAGGCTTTCTAAGGGTGTAATTTTTTTATTTCACTTCTCACTGCCAATCACAGTTTCGGAGGCCATGGAATGCCCAGATGGCATAAAAAACCCCCAAAATGACCCCATTTTGGAAAGTAGACACCCCAAGCTATTTGATGAGAGGTATGGTGAGTATTTTGCAGATCTCGCTTTTTGTCACAAAGTTTTGAAAATTGAAAAAAAGAAAAAAAACATTTTTTTTTTCTTTACTTTCTTAATTTTCAAAAACAAATGAGAGCTGTAAAATACTCACCATGCCTCTCAACAAATAGCTTGGGGTGTCTACTTTCCAAAATGGGGTCATTTGGGGGGGGTTTGTGCTATTTTGGCATTTTATGGCCTTCGAAACGGTGATAGGTAGTGAGGAGTGAAATCAAAAATTTGCACCCTTAGAAATCCTGAAGGCGGTGCTTGGGTTTCGGGGCCCCGTACGCGGCTAGGCTCCCAAAAAGTCCCACACATGTGGTATCCCCATACTCAGGAGAAGCAGCAAAATGTATTTTGGGGTGCAATTCCACATATAACTATGGCATGTGTGAGCAATATATCATTTAGTGACAACTTTTTGAAAAAAAAAAAAAAAAAAATCTTTTTTATTTTTGTCTTTATTCAATCACTTGGGACTAAAAAAAAAAATATTCAATGGGCTCAACATGCCTCTCAGCAAATAGCTTGGGGTGTCTACTTTCCAAAATGGGGTCATTTGGGGGGGTTTTGTACTTCTCTGCCATTTTAGCACCTCAAGAAATGAAATAGGCAGTCAAATTAAAAGCGGTGTAAATTCCAGAAAATGTACTCTAGTTTGTAGACGCTATAACTTTTGCGCAAACCAATAAATATACGCTTATTGGCATTTTTTTTTACTAAAGACATGTGGCTGAATACATTTTGGCCCAAATGTTTGACTAAAATTGAGTTTATTAGATTTTTTTTTATAACAAAAAGTAGAAAATCTCTTTTTTTTTCAAAATTTTCGCTCTTTCCATTTATATCGCAAAAAATAAAAATCACAGAGGCAATCAAATACCATCAAAAGAAAGCTCTATTTGTGGGAAGAAAAGGACGCAAATTTCGTTTGGTTACAAAATTGCATGACCGCGCAATTACCAGTTAAAGTAGTGCAGTGCGAAATTGAAAAAAGACCTCTGGTCCTTTGGCTGCCAAATGGTCCGGGGCTGAAGTGGTTAAGTGGAACAATATTATAGTGCAGAAAGCATAACATGAAAGCATGTTCACCCGTTAAACAGCTTCTGTTCTTTTCATATATTGCTGCCACTTCACTAAAAATACACTCACTTGGTACAGAGGAAGGGAGGAGAACAGATGTATTTTCTAGCATGAGAAGCAAGTCTTTTGTAGAGCGCCTCATTTTCTTTCCACCACTGAAGAGGATCACCACTTCTGTCAATTACTAGTTCCTTCAAATAGGGATTAAGTTCATCATCCAGGCTAATTATTGATGCAGATTCAGAATAATCCTCCACATGAGGCCCCACAAAAACGCTGAACATGGCATCAATTCAACTACGATGAAGATTCTCTTCTGCCCGTTGTCTTTTTTGAAGTTTGTATGTTTTTGAAGCATCCCGCTCTTCCAGATTGGCAACAAGCTCTCCCTGGCTTTCTGCAAGAACCTCATACACCTCTTGTTGAATATCTTCTGTCAGCCATTGTTTTGGTCAATACATCAGAGGAGAAAGCACGATTCTTGTATCGAGGATCTAAAAAGACATGCCAGCACATTTTTAGTATCCTCATGTTTCTCAAAGCGTTTGATGAGGCTGTCCCTCGTGACCTGCCTGAATGTTTTAATACCACGCGTGTTGGGTCCTTAATTTCTCTTGAAGAAGAATCTTCAGCACTCACGGGATGATAGATAACACAGATGGATCGTAATGACTTCATCTCTAGTGTCACTTGCTCTATGGGGAGGAGGGTCTCAATGACACTGGCTACAATGTTCCACTGATCAGCAGTAAGACAACAATATCCTCCATGTTCACCTGAATAGATGCCAAGATCTTGCTTCTGTTTCAGCATTCTTTGCAGCATGTGAAGTGTTGAGTTCCATCGTGTTGGAACAGCCTGAATCAAGTTGATTTTGGGTAGGCCAAGGTCTTCCTGAATGCACCTCAGTCACTGCTTGGCAAGGATTGAATGGTGGAAATGGCCTGCGTACCTCTTCAGCATGCCAATTATATTGATCAAAGCTCTCTGGGTTGACAGACCATCAATTACCACGAGTT
Source organism: Lithobates sylvaticus (assembly GCA_028564925.1). Classification (NCBI taxonomy): domain Eukaryota; kingdom Metazoa; phylum Chordata; class Amphibia; order Anura; family Ranidae; genus Lithobates; species Lithobates sylvaticus. The sequence continues at coordinate 173,051,526 of CM053028.1, read as the reverse complement.
GCAGGGTGTGTGCCATGCAACTGAAGTCTGACACTTCAGCAAGCATCATTCCTTTCACCATGTTTGCTCCGCTGCCTCGAAGCACAAGAATCACTCAGTCTGTAAGCATGCCTAGAAACATTTAATGTACTCCCCAGTGTGGGATTCTTGCATCACTTGAAGTGGCATGCAAGACTCATTAGCCACTCTGTTGGTTCTGACCAGCAGTCAGTCGTGAATGAGAGTGAGTTGCCAGCAATCTCTGGTTGCAGCATAGTCTTTCCTTTCTCAACTACCTTTTCCAGCATTTCAGTTCGGTAATACTTTTCACTCTTCAGTGTGTACCTTGGCTCAGCTATGGACATCAACTGCTTAAATCCAGAGTCAGACACTATTGTAAATGGCTGGTTATCAGTACCCATCATCTCTGTTATTGCTCTGTCAAGCAGTTGGGATCTTGCATCCGAATTTAGCCACTTAGCGTTTTTCTGAAATATATCTTTTATTGTTGTCTGGGATAGTGAGGTTTCACTTTATGATTCAGTTTGTTTTCTCTGTGCTGCATTATATTATTCAACATGATGAACTCTTAGATGGGCCCAAAGATGACGTATTTTAGTTTTTTGCAGTTGCTGATCCCATGCTCACATTGTCTGTGCATGTGTTGCACACTGCTGCTTTTCCTGGGGATGGTTGAGACAAGAAATAGTCCCAGACCACACTTAGTTTTTCTCTCTGCATCCATCTGCATTGAAATTTGAAAGAGTTTACAGATAAGGGTTAAAACTTGTGTCTGGCACGGTGCACCCTGCTGTGCATGGCTGGCTGGCACCCTGCTGCGGGTGGGTGGCTGGCTGCTGCTGGTGGGAGGCTGGCACCTTGCTGTGTGGGTGGGTGTCTGGCACCCTGCTGTGTGGGTAGGTGGCCGGCACCCTGGCCCTGCTGTGGTTGGCTGGCGTGTGCTCTCTGGTTCAGTTTTGCTGTTCCGTGGCATGCACTTTCCAAGGCGAGGGAGGCAGTGGCCTTTACCCTAAACGGGTAGAAGTCAGAATGTTTGCAGGCCTCTGCGCACTGGGCCTGCAGTGCACTGCAAACCTTTTGAGTCCTGGCTTCTTCTACCCAGGCCGATTGATGACATAGTGGGCCCCACAAAAGATGGTCGCTGCGGCAGGGGGAGGCCAATATCGGCAAGTTTCTGACCGATACCGATTCTTTGAAAATTTGTGAATATCGGCCATAATTACATAGTTGGCAAGTGTGAAAAAAGACCATCAAGTCCAACCTATGCGTGTGATATTTCAGCATTACATTGTATATCCCTGTATGTTGTGGTCGTTCAGATGCCCATTTGTTTTTTTAAACTATCGATGCTACCCGCTGAAACCACCGCCTGTGGAAGGGAATTCTACATCCTTGCCGCTCTTACAGTAAAGAACCCTCTACGCAGTTTGAGTGGCCACGCGTCTTATTCAACTCACTTTTGCAGAAAAGTTTTATCCCTATTGTGGGGTCACCATTGTGGTATTTGTAAATTGAAATCGTATCCCCTCTCAAGCGTCTCTACTCCAGTTCAGTGCTCGCAACCTTTCTTCATAACCAATATCCTCCAGTCCCGTTATTAGCTTTGTTGTCCTCTGTACTCGATCCATTTCCTGTACATCCTTCCTGAGAACTGGTGCCCAAAACTGGACAGCATACTCCAGGTATGGGCCAGACAAGAGTCTTGTAGAGTGGGAGAATTATCACTATCGCTTGAGTTAATCCCCGTTTTAATGCGTGCCAATATCCTGTTTGCTTTGTTAGAAGAAGCTTGCTGAGCCTATCTACTAGGTGCCCCAGGTCCTTTTCCATCAAATATTCCCCCAGAGGTTCTCCCCCCTAGTGAGTAGATTGCATTCATATTTTTGCCACCCAAAAATGTGTTTTTCCACATCAAACCTCATTTGCCATGTAGTTGCCCACCCCATTAATTTGTTCAGATCTTCTTGCAAGGTTTCCACATCCTGCAGAGAAGTTATTGCCCTGCTTAGCATCGTCTGCAAACAAAGAGATTGACCTGGAGGATGGGATAAACAGTTCATTTATGAACAAATTAAATAGGATTGGTCCCAGAACAGAACCCTGGGGGACCCCACTTTCCACCCCTGACCATTCCAAGTATTCCCCATTTATCACCAGCCTCCGAACTCGCTCTTGTAGGCAGTTTTCAATCCATGTACTCACCCTATGGTCCATGCCAATGGACCTTACTTTGTACAGTAAACGTTTATGGGGAACTGTGTCAAATGCTTTTCCAAAATCCAGATACACCACACCTACGGGTCTTCCTTTATCTAGACAGCTCCTCACCCCCACATAGAAGGTTAATAGACTGGTTTAGCAAAAATGATTCTTCATGTATTCATGCTGATTACTGCTAATGATACAGTTTTCATTACTAAAATCTTGTATATAGTCCCTTATACCCTCCAAGAGCTTGCATACTATTGATGTTAGGCTAACTGGTCTGTAATTCCCAGTGATGCATTTTGGCCTTTTTTTCCCCATCCTTTGTAATCAGATTTCCATCCTCATTCTCTATGGGGCCAATATGGTCTGTCCTCCTTTTTTACTGTTTATATACTTAGAGTTTCTTGGGATTCTTTTTGCTCTCCCTCCGCTATGTGTCTTTCGTGTTCTATCTTCGCCACGTTAATTGCACCCTTCCATTTCTTGTTGCATTCTTTGTAAAGTCTGAATGCTGATGATGATGCCACAGCCTTGTATTTCTTTGAAGGCCCTCTCCTTTGCTTTTATATGCATTTTTACATTGGAGTTAAGCCATCCAGGACTTTTATTTGCTCTTTTAAATGTATTTCCCAATGGGATGCACTGGCTCATGCCCTTATTTAATATGCTTTTAAAGCAAACCCATCTCTCCTCCGTGTTTGTTCCTAAGATTTTATCCCAATTTATATCTTCTAGCAAGGTTCATAGTTTAGGGACGTTGGCTCTTTTGAAATTCAGTGTCTTTGTATTCCCCTTATGTTTCCCATTTGTGCGATTTATACTGAAGCTAATTGACCTGTGATTGCAGTTTCCTAAATTGCCCCTTATTTCCACATCCGTGATCAGGTCTGTATTGTTGAAAATCAGTAGGTCCAGTAACGCTTTGTTTCTAGTTGGTGCGTCTACCATCTGACCCAAAAAATTGTCCTGCAAGACATTTAGGAACTGGCGAGCCTTAGACAAATGCGCGCTCCCACAAAATCTCAATCCTCCTCGTACAACAGTATCTCTGGTTCTCCCATAATGCCTGCCAGGCTCATGGCATTGGTGAACATGCCACGTAGTTTAGACCGGACGCATACTGTCCTCTTATTGGGTGTTCCGATAATTGGTCGACCCCTAGTGCGAATCAGCCTCTTTCTGGTCCTTCCCCTGTGACATCACTCCTCCTGCACACAGACTGGTCCTTTCCCAGTGAGATCTTACCTCCAGCCCCCTTACATTGGTCTCTCCCCTGTATGTGTAGCGCTTTGGTTGCAATAATCAAACAAGTGCATACCCAATACAGATAGAAGTGTTGAAAATATAACTCACTACGTGAAGAAAGTGAGTTAAATGAATATAAATAAACAAATGAATGTGATCATCCAGAAACTGATTCAAAAACAGTCTTTTTAAAGTGATAAAATCCTTCACACTCTCCCAAGTGTGCGATGTGACATAAAGTTCAAATATAAAGTGATAAACGGTGAAAATCCAGCCTCTGGTATGACACTTAGAAGGACAGGAGAATGACACCACCACCGCAGTAAAAGGAGGCGGCTTACCGGACAGCAATGAGCTGGCGGGGTTTACGCCTACCAAGTCAAAAGGGCCTGTTGGTTACAATGAACCCAATGAAGATCAGATGTTCCGTCTCAGGAGGAAGGGACTTCAAAACAATCTGTTCACTGGTAGTTGCCACCAGATATCCAGTTACCAGACAGGAATAGGGAGCTCATATATCATACGCCATGCAAATAAAAAAACTTGCCTAGCGAGATACAGTTTAAAATATTTATTAAAAAATGTAGTAATAAAATTGAACACTCACATTTAGCTTGATCGTATATAGCATATAACAGTCAGTAGCGATGTCTGTAAAGGGGTCCACCCAACATGTTTCGACTTACACAGTCATCATCTGGGGTCTCTGTGTAAGTCGAAACATGACCCCGTCCCATGACTATACAAGTCGTTGGGCACTGCGCACACGGCATTACAGCGGGAGAGAACGTTGAGTCAACATCGCAAGAAGAGAAGAGGGAAGAAGACAACGGAGAAGACTGGGAAACCACTAGCAAAAGACTGGGCAAAAGAGCAGAAGATAGCAGAGGAGCCCGGCAGAAGACACCGGAGAGCACGGAGAAGCCGGAAGAGAACCCCTAATTCGGTAGAGACCCCCGGAGCTGCCTAATAAATTACTTTAAATACCTCTGTAGTGTGTTTTTTTATTGACACTTTTTTCCCCCAGGTGAATGAGTAGAGGTACAATGTAACCCATACTCATTCACATAGGGTGGGGATCCGGGATCTGGGGGCCCCCTTATTAAAGGGGGCTCCCAGATTCCGATAAGCCCCCCACCCGCCGACTGACAACCAACGGTCAGTGTTGTCAGGAAAAGGCCCTTGTCCTCATTAACATGGGAACAAGGTGCACCCCCCCCCCATATTGAGGGCATGTGGCTTGGTATGGTCCAGGAGGGGGGGGGGGGGGCTCGCTCTGACGTTTATACAGCTCTAGCACTGGAGCTTCAGAACGCACTGGTCCTGGGTTTTTTTTTTTGCAGCTCAAAAACGCCATGGTGGGCAGGAGGCCATGGGCTAACATGGAGAGGCGTTTTTAAGCTGCAAAAAACGCTCAAAAAAGCGGCTGTATAAACATGGGCATGAGGCCTTACTGGTATTATTTTGCATAATATTTATAAACACCGGTTTAGACTCAGATAGGTGCTCCTGTTGAACAGCTTTTGGGCTTTAAAGGAACATTTATTTTCTAGGACTATCATAGCTGTGAAGTCTTTATTTACTGGGGGTACTCCATAGCTATGTCCTGGGACTAGATCTGTTTAACCACTGTATGTTTCGTGTAATAGATAATAGGTGCCGGCGGCTCAGGAGCCGATACGCGTGCCCGCAATGTCAAACAAGTCGGATACCCATTCTGACTGGGGAGGAGGGAGAGGGAGAGAGAGAGTCCGTCCCCCTGACAGTTAGAAAGCACCTCCCTAGGGAACACTTAACCCTTTGATCACCCCTAGTGTTAACCCCTTCCCTGCCAGTGCCATTTATACAGTGAACCAATCAATAGACGCCTATTGGGATTTTGGTTACCAAAAATATGTAGGAAAATATATATTGGCCTAAACGCATTTTTTTCTTGAATATGTATTATAGTAATAATTTTAAATATTTTTTTTTTTTTTTTAATTCTCTTTTTTTTTGTATATAGCGCAAAAAATTAAAACCGCAGAGGTGATCAAATACCACCAAAAGAAAGCTCTATTTGTGGGAAAAAAAGGACATCAATTTTATTTGGGTACAGCGCCGCACATCCGTGCAATTGTTGGTTAAAGTAACGCAATGCTGTATTGCAAAAAATGGCCTGGTCCTTAAGGGGGTAAATTCTTCCGGGGCTGAAGTGGTTAAACATAATGCACAACACTGGTAAAAGTTTACTTTAAATGGAATGCCTTATACTACGTGGTTAACCTGTTCATAAATTATATTAGAACTTAAAATGGGATTTACTATTGAAAAAATTTTACGAAATGCCCTTGGGGGCTAAAAATATGAAGTGTATATGTAAGTTACTCGCTAGGGGGAGAACCCCTGGGGGAATCAAGGAAAAGGATCTAGGGGGCCTAGTAGATCATATGCCAATCTGCACCAAGCAAGGCTGCATAGCTAATGTCTACAAGAGCCAGTGGCCAGCTCCATTCTTGGAATGTCTAAAGCAGGGGTAGGCAACCCTAAACAGGTAGATCTACCTAAACAACATGGGAGAAGTCAAAGATCACCGGGCACAGTGTCACCTCGCAACCGATTTAAACCTCTAATTGCTGTACTACATATCGGGCTTGCTATGACTAAGCACAGCAAACCCGCAGGAAAGCTGCAGGTACACTTCACTGCACCCGCAGTGCAGGTAAATTGCAGACCTTCAGTGTGAAAGCAGCCTTATACTATAATGCCCAGTCTATTGCTTCACTGACCTGAAGATCTCCCCATTCCTGCTGTTTGCACCACTCTGGAGACCGTAGCTGGGATCAACCTGTATTATTCCACTGCATGGGGCAGGAGCCAGCCGTACAAAGGAGGCATTAGCTTATGTGGCTCTTGCTCCCTTCTACAGCTCCAACTTTACAAGTAGTCCCTCTGCATTACACGCTGTTGGATGCTCTGGGATAGTGGGTCAGCAAGCCAAGACCACTGTCTACCAGTCACCTAGTCGCGATCTACAGGTTGCTGACCTGGGTCTGAAGGGTGCTTAGGCAGGTTTGCTTTTATTCTAACTCTAAAGAACAATAGTCTCCCCCCACCCCCACACACACACACTCGTGCACTGGCTGACATGAATGAAACACAAAAAATAGGATTTTTAAAAACAGCTTACCTGTAAAAATCCTTTTCTTTGAAGTACATCAGGGGACACAGAGCCATAGTAGTTACTATGTGGGTTATAGGCCACCTTCAGGTGATGGACACTGGCACACCGAAAGACAAAAAGTGCACTCCCTATATAACCCCTCCCACTACTGGGAGTACCTCAGTTTTGTAGCAAAGCAATAGACATGTGTACCTCAAAGAAAAGGATTTTACAGGTAAGCTGGTTTAAAAATCCTATTTTCTTTTCATAGGGGGACACAGAGCCATAGTAGTTACTATGTGGGATGTCCCATAGCAATGCCAACTGAAGGGAGGGAGACAACAAAAGTAGGGCACCAAGAGACTAGAGGACTTATACTGCAGCCTGCAGTACACTGTGCCCAAAGGCGATATCCTCATGACCTTTTACATCTACTTGATAGAATCTGGGAAATGTATGGATTGAAGACTGAGTTGCGGCCTTGCAGATCTGAGCCATGGAGGCTTGGTGATGAACAGTGTTGGTCATCTTACTTTAAAAAAGTAATTAGTTAAGTTACAAATTACTTCTCCCAAAAAGTAATTGCGTTAGTACTACATTGGAAAAGTAATTAGTTACGCAGCAAAGTAACTGACTTTTTTTAAAATAAGGGGCGGGTCTAGTATTACTGTAAGCAAGGGGGGCATTTATTATTATTGTTATAAATCGTGTAACCAAGGGGCTGCTCTATTATTACTCTAACCAAGGGGCAGATCTGTTATAGCGTGTAAGCAAGGGGCGGGTCTATTATTATTATATCGTGTAAGGGGCGGATGGCTACAGAAGAGGACGAATGTTAAATTAATGGGCAGAGCTCGATATAGAACAATAATAAATGCGCCCCTTGGTTACAGTAGACCCGCCCCTTAGTTACACGATAGACGCCCCTTGCAGAGTAGCCCGAGCATCGCGAGCGTACGGCATCGCCTCGTACAATTACATGTTAACTGCGCCTGCGCGGTGTAGAGTTCACTCAGAGCTGTTTAGGTTCGGCAATTTTCGTAAGCTCCATAGTCCTTCGTACTGTTCAAGCACTGCGCCTGCGCACAACAGGGGGTCCTTATCCGGCGGGGGGAACTTTTTTTGTCAGGACACCGGAATTACACTACTGCCATCTAGTGGCAGTAGATGTAATTGAGGTAACTACGCTAAGTAATGGGAACTGCGTTACCATGAGGGGAAAAGTAATCAGTTAGATTACTCGTTACCCTCTAAAGTAACTGCGTTATGTAACTCCGTTACTTACATCACTGGTGATGAACTGCCCAAGAAGCACTGACAGCCCTGGTGGAGTGCGCTTTTAATATGAAAAAGGGGGAATTTTCCCCTTTAAAACCATAAGCTTGAACAATCACTTGACGAATCCATTTAGAAATGGTAGATTTCTACACCGCCTGTCCTCTTTTAGGAATGTCTAGCAACCCAAACAAAAACATCAGTTTTTGGAATCTGAGCAGTCGCTTTTAAATAGACCTTGACCGCTCTCACCACATCAAGAGAATGTAGTGACTTTTCTTCCACAGAACGAGGTTCTGGAAAAAATGAAGGCAGAACAATATCCTGGTTTAAATGAAAACCTGACACTACCTTCTGTAGAAAATTAGGATGAGGCCGCAATACAACCTTATCCTTATGAATAATCAAATATGGCTCTTTACAGGAAAAAGAGCAGCCAACTCTGATACTCTTCTTGCAGAAGATATGACAACCAAGAAAACCATTTTCCTCATCAAGAGGATCAAGGGATTATCTTGGATCGGTTCAAAAGGCTGTTTTTGTAAAGCCAACAGGACTAAAACTTAAGTCCCAAGGGTTCAGGGGTGACTTAACTGGGGGATTAATCCGCGTTACCCCCCTGAATAAGGTTATGAACAAGAGAGTGTGAAGCAAGTGGTCGCTGAAAAAAACACTGATAAGGCCAACACCTGGCCCTTGATAGTGCACAAGGCCAGCTTCATTTCTAATCCCATCTGTAGGAACTCAAGGATCCTACCTATGATATATTTCATGGGGTGCCAACCCCTGGATTCACACCAGGAGACATATGCATTCCAGACTCTACAATATGATTCTGGAGGCCGGCTACCTAGCATTAACCAAGGTAGAAACTAAGCTGAAGAAGAAAGAAGCTGAAGCCGACAGCCCTTTAGAATGTGGGTTTCAATAGCCAAACCGTTAAATTTAGCGTTTGTAAAGGTAGGATGGAACACCAGACGTTTGCGAGAGAAGGTCTGGCCACAGGGGCAGAGTCCAGAGTCCCCTACCACCATCCTTATGATCTCGGCAAACCAAGATCTCCTGGGCCACCAGAATCGCCTCCTTTCCCTCTTGCTTGATCCCACGTAGGAGACGCGCAAGCAGAACAGGAGGGAACACAGATCAGTGAAAATGGATCCCATGGAAAGACCAAGGCATCTGTTCCATATGCCATCGGATCCCTTGTCCTTGACACAAAGTTGTCGATCTTGTTGTTGAACCTGGACGCAAACAGATCCACATCTGGAACTCCCCATTTTTGGCATATTGACAGAAAGAGGTCAAGGTGAAGAATATGATTCACCTCTCTGGGCCGCACGACTTCTCGTGCCCCCTTGGTGATTGATATAAGCCACAGCTGTGGCATTGTCGGATTTGATCCTGACAGGATAATTCTGTAGTCTGAGCGTCCAGGCCTTTAGGGCCAGGCCTACTGCCCAAATCTCTAGAATATTGGATGGGCAAGGTCAACTCTGATTTGGACCACTTCTCTTGGACAGACGCTTCTTCCAGGACTGCTCCCCAGCCCAAAAGGCTGGCATCTTTTACTACTGTCCAGGTAACCAGTAGAAAGGATTTTTCTTTTTGAAGATTTTTGGATATTAACCACCAATTGAGGGTCTGATGCACTTTGGCGGATAAACGCATCGGGAATTCCAGAGTTTGGACCTTCTTGTTCCAAGTTGACAGGATACTGTTTTGCTGCAGTCGAATGAAACTGCGCATAAGGAACGGCCTCGAAAGAAGCCACAATTTTTCCCAATAAACGCATGCAAAGATGAACAGAAGGATTCTTCTTTGTTTTGACCAACCGAATCAGTTCCTTTAAAAAGGAACCGATTCTTTCCTGGGGCAAAAATACCCCTTTCTGGACTGTATCTATGATCAGCCGTAAGTACTGCAAACTCCTTGATGGTTTTAAGGAGGATTTTTCCAGGTTGAGGATCCAACCTAAGTATTCCAGGTAGCCGAATACGGTGACCAGACTTTGGTTTAACGGGCTACCGATTGATCTATCAAGAGTAGATCATCTAAGTAGGCTAGTATCGTTATACTTTGAGCCCTTAACCTGGCTAAAGGAGGAGCCAGGATCTTTATAAACACTTGAGGTGCAGTAGCTAGACCGAAAAGGTAGAGCTACAAACTGGAAATTAACATTTTCTACCTCGAAGCATAGAAATTTCTGGTGAGCGAGGAAGATCGGCACATGGAGATAAGCATCCTTGATGTTGATCGACACCAGAAGTTCTCCATGGGAAAAAAGGAGTTTAGATCTTTGAGATCCAGAATGTCCATTTGGATTTAACCAAACCCCAACCTCTGCTCTTACATGGGAACCACCATGACCACTTTTGACAAAAAAATAAATAAAAAAAATGGTCCAATTCTTGAGAAAAACACTTTTTTCTTTGGATCCTTAGGAACGTTTGATCTGAGGAAAAAAAAAAAAAAAATGAGGAGCCGGGAACTCTTGGAACTCCAGCTTGTACCTTGGAGCCATTAAGGAAATCCCCAATTCATCTTCCTGTCAGATCCTTGAGAACTGCAGAAGAATTCCCCCTATTGAGCGAGCGCGGGGCGCCTCCTCATAAGGAGGCTTCAGTATCTTGAAGGTTTCCTCCCCCAAGACCTCTTTTGTCCCCGGGGTTAATTCTGAGGATTACCTTTTGAACCTGACGGCGGAAGCCATTGTGACTGCCTGGAGGCTAATGCCCCTGGCACAAAAGAAGGAGCTTTAAAAAATATTTACTCCTTTACTTAACCGCTTCCCGACCGCCTCATGTAGATATACGTCTACAGAATGGCACGGGCAGGCAAAAGCACGTACCTGTACGTCCCCTTTAAATGCCTGCCCGTGGGTCGCGCTCACGTCACGCGATCGGGTCACGGAGCTGAAGAACGGGGAGAGGTATGTGTAAACAAACCTCTCCCCGCGCTTCATACTCTGCCTGTCATTGATTGGCTGTTCCCGGTCATCGGGAAAGCCGATCAATGACGTCAGACGTCAGCCCCGCCCCTAATGTAAAAAAAAACACACGTCACAGCCCATAACCCCTCCCCTCCCCCTAGTGGTTAACTCTTTCCCTACAACTGTCCTTTATACAGGAATCAATGCATTTAAATAGCATTGATTGCTGTATAAATGACAATGGTCCAAAAATGTGTCAAAAATGTCCGATGTGTCCGCCATAATGTCGCAGTCACAAAAAAAAAAAAATAATTATAAAAATGCTATAAAATATATCCCCTATTTTGTAAACGCTATAACTTTTGCGCAAACCAATCAATAAGCGCTAATTGCGATTTTTTTTACCAAAAATATGTAGAAGAATATGTATCGGCCTAAACTGAGAAAAAAAAATTTTTGTCAGTTAAATCGACGCAGTGCCGAATCGCAAAAAGGGGCCCGGTCCTTTGGCTGCCAATTGGTCCGGGGCTGAAGTGGTTAAATGGCAAACAGAAGTACTTTTCCCACTAGAATTTCTTTGAACCAATTATCCAAACATCCTCAAATTTCCCACTAGAAAAAAAAAAAAAAAAAAATTTCAAGGAAAAAAAAAAAAAAAAAAAAAAAAAAAAAAAAAAAAAAAAAAAAAAATATGGGTAAAAAAAAAAAAAAACCAAAAAAAAAAAAAAAAAAAAAAAAAAAAAAAAAAAAAAAAAAAAAAAAAAAAAAAAAATAAAAAAAAAAAAAAAAAAAAAAAAAAAAAAAAAGAAAAAAAAAAAAAAAAAAAAAAAAAAAAATTGGGCCCGAAAAAAAAAAAAAAAAAAAAAAAAAAAAGAAAAAAAAAAAAAAAAAAAAAAAAAAAAAAACGGCGGGGGGGGGGGGGGGGATCCAAACAAAAAAAAAAAAAAAAAAAAAAAAAAAAACATCCTCAAATAGCTATTTCACCGCAAAAGGAAGACTGCTTTTGCATGGTGAAAGGAAGTTTATCCTCCACTGACGTGCGTTCCCGCACTCATGCGTTTAGCTGTTTGTGTTAGCAACAATGTGCACAGCACCTGGTATTCCCAGGCTGTCTCCCATACAGTTACTAACCAGGCCTGACCCTGCTTAGCCTCTGAGATCAGACGAGATTGGGCGCTTTCAGGGTTATGTGGCCGTAGGCATCTCAGCAGTTGTGCGTTTGGCTAGTTTATAAGCAAGCACCTGCATGAGGACCTTGTGGGAGGTTCTACAATAGAAACTCACAAAGCAACTATTGCAAACATAAAGCTGCCAGATCCTGGGCCTGCTGAGCAGGATAACTTGAACACCTGTAAAACTGGCCTCACAACAATTAAGAAATTACTGTCAGCATGGGCGTCCGCAGGTAGGGGCAAGGGGGGTCAAGTGCCCCCCCCCCCCCCGGAGTCAGGGATCGGATCTTAAATTCAGCACAGTTGTGTCTCTGTCGAGGTGCCGCACCCGGGTGCCACCCACCAGTGGGGGTGACACCATTAAGGTGCTGTCAAGTGTAGTGCGACTTTGGGCTCTTTTTCCTGCTCAGTCCAGCAGAGAACTTGGCGGTGCTGTGACGGTAGAATGGCGAGCTGCGGGCCATCACAGGTTTCCCCCGCTCGCCCCACCCATTCTTCTGTCAGGGAGAAATGACGACGGCTCTCACCAGGTTCCCCACCCAGCTTCCTGCCCTGCTCCGTTCCTTCCCTATTGGCCATAACTGAGGGCCAATCAAAGGCGACTAGGAGAGGCAAGCTTCATGGGACAGGTAGTCCCAAAAAATTGGCGGCCCCATTTTCCACAGGGAGGAGGCTACAACTCGATCAAGAGAGAGATTGAGAGACTGCAGCCTGGAAAGAAGCTGAGGGAGAGAGTGCTACAGGATGAGGAGTGTGCTGGGCGGAAGCCAGAGAGAGAGCCTGCCAGGGCCACAAAGAGAGTCATGCTGTCCAGCACCACCAGAGAGAGCCACACTGGCCAGCACCACCAGAGAGCGAAAGACTGAGCCACTACCAGGGTACAGACATGCTACACTACTGACCAGTGTCGCCCCCGGGGAACCCAGAGTGAACGATCGTCCAACCGGAGTGATCACTGCTGTAGTTTCGCTGGGTCTGGTAAGAGAGCCTGTTGGCCATTACCCATTACTTATCCTAGGGACTGTAATACGTCTGCAGACTCTGACCATAATAATGTGATAATGACATTGTCGAAAAGGGGCGGTGCATGGGTGACCCTAAAATTATGCCCCCCCCCCTTGAAAAAAGTTCTGCGGACGCCCATGACTGTCAGCGCAGGCTGCTCAATCTGCCAGAGAAAAACTTTTTTTTTTTTTTTTTTTTTTTTTTTTAACAGGAATTCCAACTTTTTATCCGTTGGATGCCTAAGCATTTGAGCATGGTCTGCCGAACAAAAGCTCTTATTCACAAAGGATATAGCAACGTTAACTGCTGGTATACTCTACTTAGTGAATTTCCTCCACCATAGGATAAAGTGTAAAAAAACTTTAGGAGGAAAAATAATAATGTTTATCTGGGAGATCCTCTCAGATACAAAAAAGCTTTTTCCAACAATAAATGGACAGGAAAAGGCATGTACAGTTTAAGGAGGCTTTAGCGAACCCAAACACTCAGTTAAAGGAGCATAAATGTGGAGCGGACCATTCAGCAAGAAATTGCACCAACAATCTTAAAATTGAAACCAGCTGATTCTCCCGCATTTGGCATCCTCAGAAGAGGAGTCATCAGCCTCACCACGGTCCCCTGAGGGGATTCGTCTCTTCCCGCCCCTAGTTTCTCAGTTTCAGGGTCCTGGGCAATGGAAGGGAACCTGTGCTATTAAAGTCGCTAAATGTTTTTTTTTTTTTTTTTTTTAAACCCATCATGGCTGAGGGAAAAAAGATCTTTTAGTAAAATACACAGGGGCTGCAGTGTTGAAAACAGTTGCAAACATTTCATGGCCCCGATGCTCACTCTGACCACACACTCCCTCTCAGGGGAGCAAGCCATTTGTAGAGATGAGTAGGCTTTCCAGAGCTTGAGACCTTTCGGACCTTAGCCGATGCACAAAGCAGAGGTAATATCAGAAGGATAGCATCCACTGCTTGAGCAATAGTCCAGCCACTGCCGCTGCTATTAATGCTCAGCCTCATGCAAACAGTAAATGTGTTAAGCAGGAAATGCCTGTGTCACCAAAACCTATATCATACTCCTTTTGCTCTCATGTCTCTGCGACAATTTTGCAGCCATCACAAATGAAGTTATTTTTTTGTTGGAGGACGCCAACGCCGCGCCCCCCCCTCCCCCTCCTTTCACTTTAAAAAAAAAAAAAAAAAAAGGAGTTTTCCTGCTCAGCACAGCACATCTTTACTCCGTGACCAACACCTAGACACTGAGGTACTCCCAGTAGTAGGAGGGGTTATATAGGGAGTGCACTTTTTGTCTTAGGGCGTGCCAGTGTCCATCACCTGAAGGTGGCCTATAACCCACATAGTAACTACTATGACTCGGCGTCCCCTGATGTATATAAAAGAAAAAAAAATTAATTTAGGTATTTCAACACTGATACATCATTTTGAATCTGTTTAGAAATCTTTAGCTGACCATGTATCACATATAGGCTGCAGCAAACAAAAAAGAAAAAAAGTTGTCTTTAACACTAACACTCAGCCACCAAACATATGTTCGCTTGAGGTTGTGTGCCAAGTGCGCAGTCATTGTGTGCCCCCAGGACACTGACCGAGCCGTCACTGCTGCCAAGAGGCAGCGTTAGGGTTAATACTCATTGATACCATAATACTTAATGTATTTTTTGTATTTGTAGACTTTTGATTACAGGCTTTGTGATCAAGCTGCAACTTTGACAACTCATAAGCAGTGTCTAAATCCCTCTAAATGAGTGGTTGATTATTTATCAGATTAAGGAAACCCAAGATTCAATCAAACAGCCACAATTCAGTCTGCCCCAAACATAAAAAAGTACATACGTGTTTGCCCCAACCATGCTTCCAAAGAGCTCCTGGAGGATAGACAAGACATTCCATACTGTGACAGAGAAGGCCTGGGGATTTAATAACCTCAAAGAGCAGCCATTCTGTGCAATAAAGAACAAAAAATAAAATATGAAATACATAAAACATCATCTTTTAAGCTTATGAGCAGTGCCCTATTTTTATTTATATATAAAACATTTTGGGTTTCCGGCTTTTTTTTTTTTTGCGTACATGCAAGAATGCACATTTTAGACCTAAGGATTACCGTACTTAAAATCCCCAAAACATACTGTATATTTTCAGAAAACAGACCCTGGAGAATAACATTTTAGTAATTGCAATTTTTTATGTCACGCCATAGTGGTGCAACGGTTTATTAAAATCTTTTCAGTAAAAAAAAAATCTAATGTAAAATAGATGCCAAATATGTCAAGCATTAAAATTGTGTGAGCCCATGAAATGGCTACAAACTACAGTATCCAAAACTGCCCATAATGTAGATTCAGCCATGAATGTGGAAGTGATCGGGTTGGATCACTTACACTGGGCAGACAAATGGCTAAAGAATTCTAAACAGTAGTATTTTGTATTATTAACGCATTTACCTACATCCCGCCCGGCCTATAGCAAAATGACGGCCAGGCGGTGGTTTCATTATCCTGACTGGGTATCATATGACATCCAGCAGGATAAGCCACTCATGATAAAAATAAAAAAATTATAAAAATGTTATATGGGTACAGTGTTGCATGACCGTGCAATTGTCATTCTAAGTGCGACAGCGCTGAAAGCTGAAAATTGGCCTGGGCAGGAAGGGTGTGAAAGTGCTTTGTATTGAAGTGGTTAAAGAGTATACATGAAAAAGCACAAATTTTTTTTATCTGTTAATAAATGATAAAAGTACTTTATGTGCCGTTACTTGCCATTTTAACGTGGGAGTTCCGCTTGGGTAAAAAAAAGTTAAGTCAGCAGCTACAAATACTTACCTGTCCTGGGAGCCCACGATGTCGGCACCCGAAGCCGACCCTTCCCTCGGCTCCGGGTGCAGGCGCCGGCATCATTACTAAGGGGAAAACAGGGAGTAAAGCATGTTTTCTAATGTGCATGCGTGAGTCACGCTGCACTTTTTCAATGGTCCCTGCTGTCTGAGACCTGTGTGTCTCCCAGAAGGCAGCGGGTGGGGGGGCAGACATTACGTAGTTCTCTGCACTTTGATCTTTCCCCAGAAGTGGGATACCTGGATTTGACAGGTATCTGCTCCCCCCTCCAAGATGCCAAATGTGGCACCGGAGTTCCATTTTTTTTTTTAATTTTGCTGGATTTTTTTGTCATCTTGTTGCTGCAAGATCCAGCATAAATATGGGTATTTTCAATATGAATGAGCATGAGTTCTTAAAGCAGAACTAAACCCTCCTATCCTTTACAGCCAAGGAAGCTGCCATCTTAGCCTCTGTGTGATTTGCAGTTGCCATAGTGCTGTACATGTGATCAGTTAGGACACCAGCCATTTTTAAGATTGAGAGTACAAGCAACTGATTGGTAATCGAACAATTCAAAATGAATGGGCCCAAATTGCACCGCACTGAATCGAATGTGAATTGAACAGGAATGCGGTGCGGTTCTTGTGCACACGCGGTTCATAGTGTGAGCCAAGGCTTAACCAGACATACAATCAAGGCTGGAAATGCACACATTTTGATGACAGAAAACGACAAAATGGTGGTCTCCAGTAAGAAGAAATAGGAGCAATGCTTGAAGCCATTTACAGCACACACTAATTTTGGTAGCATAACTATTAATGTAGAATTTATGTTCTTTTGTTAAAGAACATTAATTGTTATCAAACTGTTAAGTGGAAAGTGACACTTTAGTTGTAGTCTTTAAAAGCATTCCACCTGCTTTTACAACTTGGTCTTGAAGTAAAGACTGACAAATAATCACACACATAGGTTGGACCTGATGGACTTTTGTCTTTTTTCAACCTCACCTACTATGTAACCACCCCTCATTTTTGGATAACTATTTATTTTTTATTATCCCTTACCTTTTTTGAAGTACATAGTGTACTTCCGTCCTAGCTCAGTCGCGGTGCAGTGCATCATTTCATCTTCTGCAGCATGCCCTCCCCCTTTTCCCCCCACTGCCTTTTGGGACGTGTGTGTGTCCCTAAAAACGATAGGGTCATTCAAAAAGCGCTGCACGACTCGCGCATGCACAGTAGGAAACCGGCTGTGAAGCCTGAAGGCTCCAATGCTGGTTTCCCTTAGTTAAAATGGTGGCGCCTGCACCCGATCCTTATTAAAAAGACAGCAGCTTTAAAAAAAAAAAAAAAAAAAACTGAGGGTGGAACTCCACTTGAAGTAGCACTGTGGCAGAATGAAACCTGCTCCTCTTCTCACGTTTGCTTCCGTTTACAGTAATGCCCCTTTCCACAGGCTTTCCCGATCAGTTTTTCAGGCGGACCTGATCGGAGCCTCCATTCACCCCTATGGAGCAGCAGATATCAGTGGTGACATGTCCACTTACACCCACTGCTATCCGGATCCATGAAATCCAGACAGAGACCCTATTTTCCATTCGTCTGGCGGATCGGATAAAAACAGACAAGCGGTCCGTTTTCATCTGATCTCCCCATAGAGGAGAGCAGGCTCCGACAGGTCCATCTCAGCACAGTGAGCAGAGACCGACCTGTCTTCCCCATGCTCAGCGGGAATCAGCAGCGTGATCCCCCACTGAGCAAAAACGGAGTCCGCCGGGCGGATCGCTCGTGTGAAAGGGCCAGTGCCACGGCTAGGCAAACTAGGCAGCCGCTTAGGGCGCAGCCACAACCGCTGGAATAGGAAGTGGACCTTGTCCAGTCTTGGTTTTTCTCCTCTAGAGAGGTGCTGAAGTCTTTTGGCTCCGCCACCAGCTCCGGAGCAGAGGATCCGACTCCATCCTGGCACAGAGACACTAACTTCTCTCCCAGCCAATCCCTGCTTAATATGGAGCTGCGCACTGCATTCTGGGAGATGTAGTTATCCATGTCCCACATACTCTGTGTAGGGGGAGCACAGCTCCAAACTACATTTCCCAGAATGTAAGGGTTTGTATGGGGAAAACTTTACTCAAACACCGAAAACTTTGTGAGTTGCTTCGCAGAAGGGCGGGTGTGTTAGGTGGGTTACATGTCAGGGCAAAGCTACTACATCCTAGATATCAGAGGATGGGGTACAGAACAGTATATGTGGATGGAGCATGTAGAGACCCCCAAAAAGCTAGCAGAATGGAGGACTGCTGAATACATGGAGTGTGCTGCGAGTATAGGGGGAGCATGGAGTGTGCTGTGAGTATAGGGAGTGTATGGGAAATGCATGGAGTGTGCTTATATTGGATAATTTTCTGTGGTTTTAAAACATTTTGAAGTGGTTTTTTTTTTGGGTGGGAGGGGTGCAAGTAGCTGCTCTTGCCTACGGAGCAAAACAGTCTAGCACTGGCCCTGTTTCTGCCTCATCTTCAGTTATAAAGCTGTCCAAGAACTTTGCAAACCTGTTGCTAATTTGCTTGATAAATATCCTTTAGAGGATGTAAAAAACACGACGTCCAGCAGCTGCAGCAGTTTTAAAAATTCTGCTGGCTTATAACGATCCAATGTGGTATATGCCACCTTGTGGATACACAGTATGTCTTTGGTTTACCATTGACATTTTTACTGAGCCCCAAAAAGTACAGTTATTGCTGTACTCCTGCTTACTTCAACATTGGTGGAAATGGTAAACGTGATAAATGGAGAGACAGCAACAAAAGCCCTGACAGATGTTTGAATCCCTCTTCACTCTATTTAAAACTAAAAAAATGTTCTGACATTAGTTATAGTAAAAATGTTCAAATGGAGTGTACCAGCAAATTTCAATCAATGTTCCATAGGAAAAAAAAAAGAAGGTTTCCCGCTTTGAAGTAAATGTGTTGTATTTTATTGCAGGGTTCACAGGGGGGCATCCCCAGCTGAACATACTTAACCACTCCTTTCATTCCCCTACAGCTCTGTTTATCCATATACTGTAGATCAAAGGAGGAAACCCTGTGTCGCAACTTGAAAATTTTACAATGGATTTAGAGCCCCTCTCTGCTCCCACGTGACAATGCTGTCTAGGCAACCAACAGCATTTATATAGCACCAACAGTTTGCACAGTACTTTACTAAATAAAAGGAAGACAGTACAGTTACAATACAATGACAAGAGGGTTAGGAAGGACCTGCTCGTGAGAGAGATTACAATCTAAAAGGGGAGGGTCAAGTGATAAAGGTAGTAATGGTGGGAGAATGAGTTGAGAAGGTTAAAAGTTTAGTTTTAGGTAGGTAGGAAGTTGGGTAGGCTTCCCTGACCAGATGATGATGTTTCAGGGATCGTTTAAACAAAGACAGAGTAAAAGAAATTGGGGTGGGTCATTCCTTTAAGATGGGAGAGGCTCTGAAGAAGTCCTGGAGGCAAGCATGGGGTTAAGACTAGGAAGATAAAAAAGCAGAAGGCCTTGGGGAGGAGTGAAAAGGATGGTTTTGGTGATATTTTTAGAAATTGTTGCTGCTGCATCTCGGGGGAAAGAGCCGCGGGGGGCTTTGTATTTTGTCCGCTAAGCAAGCAAAGCCATTGGAGGGGAGCACACACAGCCACTGGTAAGGTCAATATTGTAGCGATATAATATATCATGGGTAGATGAATAGTAGTTATTAAAAGTATTGTTCCGCAGCAACCCAATTCTGTGTTGGAAGCCAATAAATATGTTTTCAGCATATCAATGCAATAGTCAAGGTGATAAACAGGGAAGTGAATAAGTACCTAGGTGATGTCATTAGTTAAGAAAGGGGGGCATATTTTTCAAATGTTACAAGACGTGAAGACAAGCTCTGCATAGTCATTGGATTTGGGTCTGAAAAGAGACAGAGCTTTGGGTGACCCCTACTTAAAAGCAAGAGGAAAAGGACGATATGGTAGTTGTAGGGGACACTGAAGGACCAATTAGACAGGCAGGAGAAGAACCAGGAAAGGAGCAGCGGGTGGTGAGTTTTTGGAAAGCTTTAGAAACATCTGATAGTACAATTAGGGAGAAGTGGCCATCGGTTTTAGCAGCAAATAAAAAAAATAAAAAAAAAAAAAAGTTTTACCACCTCCTTTTGTTTACCTTGAAATAGTCCCATACAACCAGTGGCAATGCTCTGCCAGGGGAATTGTGGGTTTCCCGTACTCCATCAGTATAACTGGTGACATCCAAGTTTACACCAAACTGCACATTATCCTAGATTTCAAACAGAACAGAAAGATTGACAATATGAAGTGGTCTACAAAAAATAACTTGATCAAGACTAAAGAAATATTCAACCCCTATTTAGTAAAATGTCTAAATGTCAAAAGGATTTAGGAAATGTTCACTTCTATAGAAGACAATAAAAAGGTTTAACCCTTTCCCGCCAAGCGTACGCACATCTGCGTACTCTGCTTTCGGGGGTTATACCGGGATAATGCCCGCAGCTGCAAGCATCATCCCGGTACCGTTGTTTAGAGCGGGTGATTGGCTATCCAGGTATAACAACCGGTGCGGGTAAAAGCCGGTTGGCTGTTATACCGGAGGAGTGGGAGGGGACGCCCCCCCCCCCCCCGCCGCTCCTACCGGGCCTCCCGTTCCATCAGGAGGCCCGATCGAACATCTGCCGCTTCCGGCGGCTAGTGACAGACTGGAACGAAGCCGGAAACGGCTTGGTTCCAGTCTCCTGGATGTAAACACGGAAGCGACGTCACGACGTCCCTTCCTGTTTACTCGGCTGCCAATGGCGTCGGATTTAAAAAAAATATACGGTATTCAGATACACCGTTTTCGGTGATCTGAATACTTTGAAGTGTAAAGGAGGGATTTGTGGTCTTTTAGACCCCGATCCCTCCATAAAGAGTACCTGTCACCACCTATTACTGTCACAAGGGATGTTTACATTCCTTGCGACAGCAATAAAAGTGATCAAATTTAAATAATTAAAATTGTGTTTTTTTTTTTTTTTAAATCTAAAATGAAATAAAAAACAGCAAAGAAAGTGCATACGGAAGTCGCGCCCGCATATGTAAATGGTGTTCAAGTCACACATGTGAGGTATCGCCGCGATCGTCAGAGCGAGAGCAATAATTCTAGCACTAGACCTCCTCCGTAACTCTAACCTGGTAACCGTTAAACATTTTTAAAGCGTCGCCTATGGAGACGTTTTTTTTATTTTTATTTTTTTTTAGGTACTGTAGTTTGTCGCCACGGGTGCGTGCAATTATAAAGTGTGACACGTTTGGTATCTATTTACTCGGCATAACATCTTTCACACTATACAAAAAAAAAAAAAATTGGGCTAACCTTTACTGTTTCGTTTTTTTTTAATTCACAAAAGTTTTTTACCCCCAAAAAGTTGCGCTTAAAAACACCATTGCACAAATACCGTGCGACATAAAATATTGCAACAAATCGCCATTTTATTCTCTGCTAAAAAAAATATATATATATATATATATATATATATATATATATATTTATTTGGGGGTTCTAAGTAATTTTCTAGCAAAAAATATGAATTTTAACTTGTAAACACCAAATTTCAGAAATAGGCGTAGTCATGAAAGGGTTAAGCTATGCTTTACACGCATAAGGGTAATTTCACTAGACTAAAGTTATTTAACTACATGTATGATTTTACTTCACAATAATTTTGTCATTAAAAAACATTCAATTCACAAAATACAAAAAATGTTAAATTTTCTTTCACCGGAAATATCTAAAACATTAAATTGTTTCCAACTCCAATGGCTCTATTTTCTGCTTCCTCAAAATACACCTCATATACCCTTACAATAATTGCCAAGCAAAAGTTAGCAATATTTGAACAAGTGGAAATCCCTTCATTAACTTTTGCGAATTGCGGTTAGGGCCCACACATGAACACAACGTGCAGTAATGTACCATAAGCGCAGTACTATGCCAATAAAAAAAAAAAAAAGGTCAATAAAAGCTCAAATATGCACTCACTGGAAGTACACTACAGTTTTCAAAACGTATTGCTAACCATTTTACAAAATAACTAATCTTACAGTATAAATGTACCTGTTATGCATAAATACTGCACTTATTTTAACGAGTGGCCTTTATCAAAAACAGCACACATTAACAGTAGTACAAGATTTTTTTGCTCACTTACTTCTCTGAGAATGTGATCAAATTCTGAAGAAGAAAAAAATCCATCATAATACTTGTGGTTGTGTCGTCTAATTAGAGCAGGTTTCTTCTCCCAAATATTACTGCAAGGAAAAAAAATAAAAAAGCTTATGGATTGCAGCCAGCCAAACATAACAAGCACAATCAAACCATCAAAAAACAATCACGCATTAAATTAAAGCAGACCTATTTTTAACTTCACAGGTGTCAAGAGAAACTTTTAATCATCACTGGAGGTTTAATATTATTCTGAGTCAAAAAAATTATAATTGCAGCTTCTGAGCTCTTTTATGTGAACAAGGTGAAGCTTACATGGCATTGGTGACTTTCCTGATCTGCATTATTGTTCTGAGTCAGCCAACCAGAAGTTAGACAGCAACTAGTATTTTCATAATAAGGTCAGCACTGGTAGGTGCAAATTTACTTTTAGAACAGGTAAGCTCTTCCCCTCCTTCAGAAGAGAACCTGAGCTAGGAGACAATATGAGATGTACAAACAAACAATCAACATTCTCTAGTATTTATGGTAAGCATAAAGCCTAAGACCAACACAAGTATTTGAAACCTTGATAGAGCGGGAAAGTGCGAGAACTGCTGTCAGATTTTAATTGCTGCCTGAACATGCAATGATTTTTTTCCATGCAAAATATTTCACAACTTTTCCTTTTTGGCTTGACTCCTGCTTGACACAGAAAATTAGAGTCTCGCTCAGGAACACAGGCAGGACCAGAGGTTCTAAACACTGCTACATTTGTGTAACTGCTGCCAGTCTCTATGTGGCAGATTTCCCTTTACTTTTTGTTCTGACTGACACTTGTTAAACAGTCAGAAATTGGGAAAAATCGTCCCTCCCTTTATGATAATCTCCCCCTAAAGAATCTCCAAAGGGGAAACAGCAATAAAAACAGTTGAGAGACCCCAATTCCTAGAAAATGGAGAACGGCCAGCACCCCCACTATCAAAAAATGGGCAGAAGAAATTTTAAAACTTAATCTCTTCTTGACTGGGTAATGTAATGGAAATTTGTAAGTTCTGTATATAATTGTATTCTATTTTATATGTATTGCACACTGCCCTCACTGTGCACATGGCACTAATAATGTTTTTAGTACATGTTTGCATTCTTTCAAGTCCTGATTAGAATTAGCCTACGGTTACGCCACTTGTTACCATAAACGTACAATTGTAATATTAATGCGATACCTATGTAATTAGGTGTCATAATAAAGCAGAACAGTTATTTGGAAAGATGCTGAGCGTATCTTGTATGACTGTTCCCTAGTGCAGTAGTTATTAATTTGGAACCACTAATCAATATGATAGGAGTTGCCCATCTACAAAATGTTCAACTCAGGTGGCGAGCTTTGCCTAGGAGGGGTTTTGCTGGTGACCCTGAGAATCCGAAACGAGGAGCTTGACATGATCCGAGAATTTCTGATTATCAGCCGGCTGAGGTAAGCCTTTTGCTTACATTTGAGTTATCAGACTTCCTTGATCGGTAAGGCATTTTCAGGACAAAGGGTAGCTATTTTACTCCTCTTAATCGAACTGTATTGATTGGTGGTTATATGTTATGTTGTCACTGTCTACTGTCCATCGGAGTGTTATAGATAAGAAAGGGAAGAATAGTACTAGTCACAGGTATATGTAGTACATCTGCTAAAGTAGTTTAGAGGCAAGAGAGTATAGGCACACGTATAGAAGACTGGCCAGTCATTTTGGGCATTAAAGAAGAGTTTCCATGTAAAAAAAAAAGAAAAAAATTATTAAAAAAGTTAGCAGCTACAAATACTGCAGCTGCTGACTTTTAATAATCTGACACTTACCTGTTTCAGGGTCCAGCGATGCGGGGGTGGGGGGGGGGTCGAAGCTCCGCTCTTCGCCCCCCTTCGCTCATCGGCGCCGGCATTGCAACTGTGGGCACCCGGTTGTGGCTTCACAGCTGGGCACCCACTGTGCATGTGTGAGCGGCGCGCCGTGATTGGCCGCTCAGTCATCTGGGACCTGTCAGTCATCTGGGACACATGACAGGAGGGAGGGGGCAGAGATGAGCCCTTCCTGCGCCAAGGGAAAGTGATATCACCAGCCCAGGCACTGAAGGAGGCAGATTATGAGGCACCCCCTAGCAACAGGCATTTAGAGGCGAGTTAAAAAAAAATATATATCTTTTTTTTGGGGGGGAAACACTTTAAGTAAGGGTATGAAGGGTAAGAGACCATCAAAAATGCCCAGTGCAAGAGAAGCACTTTATATGAACCGAAGGTGTGGTTCCGCCTATACTGAGCCCCTAGATTAATGGTTAAAGTGGACAGGGATCCATAAGTTGTGGGATGAATTTGGGGTCAGGCACTAAAACTAGTAAAGTCAAAACAGAGAAATGAGAGTTAAAACAGAATACTTTATATGTTGTCAATGAGGGAAGATGGGATGAGCACTATGGCTGCCCGTCTGATCATAGAAGGTACAGTATGTGAAGTATGGTATTACAATACATGGGATGCAAACGATATCTGAACAAAATAAGGAAAGTGAGAGAATGATATGCATGTGTTGTGTACAAATGGGAAAAATGTAAGCTATTTTAGAGAGATATTCATGTATGTGTGTCAATGCTGGAACCTTTAGTTCCATCTCTTGTGTGTATGTCATGTATGCAGATGTGACCCCCTCCTTTGCACTCTCCTGAAAGAGGAGCTGGGATGAGAGATCAGTAATAAGCTGGAAGGACACCATGCCAATTTCTGTTTTTTTTTTAGACAAAACATTTATAACAAAATGTGCCGGTTAACGAATCTAATGATAAACAATGTGATCACAATTATTTTTAATCTGTTTTCCAAACATGGTAAAATTAAGGTTACATTTAACCATGTATTACACAAACTAAATATCCTTTGATAGTGGAAACTAAAAGTAATATGTCCCCCTTTAAGGAAATGTATCTGTTGATATATATATTAGTGTGGGATATTGAAATTATCTTTTGAGTATTAATTTCTAATATGAGTTTAACAAATTTTATTAATATAGAGAAGTATATTGAAACTGAATTAGACAACCTTTGGTTGGAAATGAAATCCAGGTTAATGGGGAAATTTGTAATGAATGGGATTAGTTTAAAGATAACAATTTTGTAATTTTACATTTATACAATAAGCCCTTATTGAGAGGAAAAAAAAAAAGAAGAAGATTAAGATGAGGTTGTTATTTGGAATACAGCTGCCATAATATTTAACAAAGCCAAGATGGATGGGATACATACGTTTTCCTACAAAAATGAAATCTAAAGGTCTGATAATAACTTGATGTGCGGTCCATGATGTGAGAGTAATAATAAATAACATTTAAATATAACAGACCCATCACATCAAGTACACACACCCTGTTAGGATAGATCCCACCTGCAGCCAGTTGTTTTATAGTTTTTGATGTGGCTGAGTGCTTTCTGGTCCATCATATACAGAGCGTTGGTCCTTTTGAAATCCAAAGCAGAATGTGTGGATTGTAAAATGGTGTGCCCCTTTTCCTTGCAAGTGCAGTGGTATAAGCAGAAGAATATTTTGGATTTATGGACATCTCTGCATGACCGCAGGGTATTGTTTTCATTTATTATAATATTGCCAAGAAAAATTTCTCTTTTTGAAATATGAAACTGGAGTTCTTACACAAACAGCATGATAGAAAACAAGCCGTTGTAATATATTTATGTAAGCTGGACCCAGTAATGAAGGATTCACCCAGATATATCAGAGCTGTAGCTTTTATGCAAAAGGTGCTATTAGACAAAGTTAGACATTATTTTGGTCAAATATTAAAATTTTTAATGGTCCCACATTCTGCGCAGCAAATATACAGCTAACTAAATGTTTGTCTAATGAAAGGCTCAAAATAGGAGTTTGTTTATGTACAAATCTAACAATGAAAAATGTGTACATTTGAATCCAGCCACCTTATTGCCTCTATTGGAGGAGGCTGGAGACAAAGGAAAACCACATGTTAAATTGATGACTTAGGAATCAGCTGCTATGAGCCCAGTGCAGGACACATAGCCTGAAGACCCAGATATTTCATTTTTTGTAGCATTATTCCTGGTTTTATACTCTGTATGCAGTTTATCAACCAGAAGGTTTCTCTGTATTTAGAGTCATTGGATCCTTTTTTCCCAGCGCAAGAAGCAGAGCCCCATGTTTTAGTAAAGCCAGTGAGCTATAAAAAGAGTATATATATATATATATATATATATATATATATATATATATATATATATATATATATATATATATATATATATATATATATATATATATATATATATATATATATATATATATATATATATATATATATATATATGTCAAGATATAGAGAGCTTTTGGTTCAATTTGAAGGGCCAGAGGTTTGTTTTTACTTCGGCGGGTAAACCAATCAAGCATGTCAAGTTAATTTGATTGGCTGTTTTCAGCCTTCCAGGTTCTTGCTGAGGTAGCCATACTAACATTAAAAACACACATGGAAGCAGACCAGGCGACTTAAGCCCCATACACACGCTCGGACTATCCGAGGACCAGGTCCGTCGGACCATGTCCGTCATACTTTGTCTGATGTTGGTTTTGCGTACACACGGTCAGACAAAGTTGTCGGAAAATCCGATCATTCTGAACGTGGTGACGTTTGTTGCCTACGACGGGACTACGTAGAGGCTAGTAGCCAATAGCTTTGGTCTTGTAATGTGATCTGAGCATGCGTAGCACTTTGTCCGGTCGGACAACCGTACACACGATCGGATTTGGTGTGATCGGACCGTGTTGTCGGCAAATCTATCCAGCAGGAGATAGGACTTTGTCCGTCGGACAATCCGACGTACACTGTCCGATGGTGCATACACGGTCTGATTTTTCAACAACATTGTCCGATCGGACAGAATCCATGCAAAAATCCGACCGTGTGTATGGGGCTTAAGGATGCTGCATTACAGCCCCGGACACTTGCTGGGTCTGTGCATCTCACAGATTCCACCCTAGTTCTGGCCCAGTATAGCTGGGATTAATAATTCAACTTTAAGGACCCCAGAATGTGAACAAGTGGTTCACAGGGGGCAACTTCTTATGAAACAGGACTTGGGAAAAGGTGATCATTTATGTCTGCCAGTCACTCTTTTCCCTCCAGCTTGACAGATGGACCGTGTCATCAGTCACAAGCAGTTATGGCTGCCTTAGTAAATGAGCGTGGGATAGAGCCAGGGTTCACCACAGTTGTTTTTTTTTTTAAATTCATTATTTGTGAGAAATCAGTCAACATACATATATAAACTTTGAAACAAAGGACATCAACCATCTGTTAACTTCAACATTTTTATCCCTCGACTTGAGAGTGGTTAGATAGTTATGAACCACTGGAACTTAGGTCGAGTTTTCCCCGATATCCCTCTAAATGAGGGGGGGGGGGGGAGTAACCCCTCACCCCCTCCGCTGTGATGTTCTATAGCATTAGTTAGTTCTGTTCACATTTTTTAAATCAAAAGTCTACCCATGAGTCGACTTACTTTTCTTTATGAAAAAAAAAAAAGGAAGGAAAAGAAAGAAGAGGGGGGGGGGGAAAGGTGAAGAAGCAGGAGGAAGCCGAACGCTAAGAAGAAAGGAGTCAACAAATAGGGGGTGGACAGGGGGGATAGTCCGTCCTCCAGCTCCCCCCAGCTTGGTCGTCTTGCTGAGTCCGGAGTACAACATACCCCATCACTCAAGTCGTCAATCTCGCGTACTCCTCCGAGAAATAAAATTCAAGCCAGTAGTGCCATTTTTTGAGATATTGTTCCCTGAGGCCTTTGTCAGATGCCACCAGGTCCTCCATCCTATGGATGTCCACTACTTTTTTCAACCACATTGCTACTCCTGGGGGATCTGTCTGTTTCCACAGTAGGGGAATACAACTTTTTGCTGCCGTGACCAGGGAGGGGATGATAGATTTCCTATAGACCTTACCTGGAATCTCATGGTGATGTATTAGGAAGAAGCCTGCGGTCATGGGCAGGTCCCTATTCACAAATTTCTGCGAGATTTGGTGGACTTCTGTCCAAAACGGGGTCAGGAGTCTGCAGGACCAGAAGATGTGGAGGAGGCTACCCGCCTCCTCTCCACATCTCCAGCATCGGTCCGAGCTCTGAGGAAACATTTTATGTAATCGCACTGGGTTATAGTACCAGCGCGTGAGGACTTTGTACCCTGACTCCTGCTGGTTAGCACTCACTGACGATTTTATCGTGAAGAGGAGGATCCTCTCCACTTGTTTCTCTGTGAATTCCAACCCCAGGTCTCGTTCCCATTTTGCTATAAATGGCAGCTTAAAGTCATGAGGTGGGATATTCAATGCTTGGTATGTCAGTGAGATTGTGTGTCTTATGGGCTCCTGATCTGAGCATAACTGCTCGAATGGGGTTAGTTTTTTCATGAATGGCCTCGGGTGAGGCTGTGTCCTGATGAAATGTGCTAATTGGACCTTTTGCCAGAAGGGAAGGCTGCTCAAAAGAGGGTCTTCTAATATTTCAGTTCTAGTCATCCATCGTCCCTCTCTAATGAAGTGTCTAAGTTGGTGTTTTCCGTTCATCCATAGGTCTTGGAACCTAGTATCTTCCATGCCCGGTTTAAAGTCCGGGTTCCCCACTACCGGGGTCAATGGGGAAGGTAGGGATATCCCCAGCAATACCACAGTTGTTTTTATAAACATACCACTTCTGAAGATTACAAAAAGATATATTCAGATGCCCAAGTCAGGATCTTACAAGTATGCATTTTGTCTGTATGGACATGTTTTCTGGATGTCCAGTGGCAAATGCTACTGCAAAGGCCACAGTAAAAACGTGTTATCAGAAGTAGTTTGTAAGTACAGAATCTACAGCATAACAGAGGAAATAATTTTTATAGGAGAGTCCTTACTAGAAGTTTTGAGGTTTTAATTTTTACACCCCCTACTGTCTACAATGTAGTGGAAATGCAGTAACGTGCAGCAGCAGGTAAAGAGGGTCTTAATGCCCAGCAGCTTCACATGTGTCCATGTGGCACACTGACTGACCTGTTTCCAACAGATCTCGATCACAGCTTCTGATCGGGGACCAGGACAGGCTCCAGATCATGTGGGCACTGGGAGAGCCAATGTATTTTTATTAATTTTCACCTGGTAATCCTGTGAATAACATATTTTCTGTCCTAGGATAGCTATATTCACTCCTTACTATATCAACAGGAAGCCATGATTGTCACCCAGGTTTCATATAAAAACTTTTTTTTCTTGGGTATAGATATCCTTTAATGGACAGCTTTGCTACCCCTGCACTCATCAGCCTTGCACTTATAGCAACAGCTTGCATCTGTATCAAGACCCTTCTATCAAAGGGGACGAAAACAACATACCTTGCAGCATTATTTCGGATCAGAGACACATTTTGTTTGAGGCAAATCTTTGTGCTAGCCCCATCTATATAGCAGGGTTCAAAATTTCAAGTTGTGGGCTACTAGCCAGGTCAAGAGTTACTCGCCACCTGTTGCCCCACCAACCCCTAAACAAGTCCTCATAAATCATCTTTAATGTTAATTGGACCCTGGGCAAACATTTAACATTTTCTTTGCCCACAACCCCCCTCCCCCCTGCAGAAACACTACAGGAGAGGGTCAGAGAGAGACTGCCGACAGGGCGCAGGAGAGGGTCAGAGAGAGACTGCCGACAGGGCACAGGAGAGGGTCAGAGAGAGACTGCCGACAGGGCGCAGGAGAGGGTCAGAGAGAGACTGCCGACAGGGCACAGGAGAGGGTCAGAGAGAGACTGCCGACAGGGCACAGGACAGGGTCAGAGAGAGACTGCCGACAGGGCTCAGGAGAGGGTCAGAGACTGCAGACAGGGTTCAGGAGAGGGTCAGAGACTGCAGACATGGTTCAGGAGAGGGTCAGAGACTGCAGACATGGTTCAGGTACTGTGGATGGTGGGGTGATGGATGCCCCCCTATCTCTGTAGAGGGGGAGATGCTGCAGATCAGTGTACACAGCTCTAGGACCTGGGGGAGCATGTCCTCCCGCCACACCTGTTCAGTGTGAACCCTGCCCCCTCCTCCCTCTCTGTGTGCAGGCATGGCCAGACCCGGACTCCTTTGCTCACTTTCCCCCAGGGCCCTTACATCAGCAGCAATGTCCCAATCTGGACAGCATGCAGGTCCCCTCATACTCCCAGCCAGACAGCTCAGCAGTGTTCCAGTCCAGACAGCAAGTCCTCTCCCGGCCCCTTCCGTTATCAGCAGGAAGCACAGCACTCGAGGGAGAGGGGGGGGGTGGGGGGGGGAGCAGCTCTGAGGGAGGAAGTTTCATCTACCTCTCTGAATGCCTGGTCCTTCGAGCATGAGCATTAGGGTCTGGAATGACACTACAGCAGCTGCTGATAGATCTTGTAGAAATGGTCTTGATCCAGTAGAGCTAGAGAGATGGTCTACTGCCTAAGGACAAATCCCCTTTATTTGCATGGGGTAAAGCCACTAGGAAACATGGATTCTAATTTGCCAAGTGTCTAAACTACTAGAGAAAGTGTGTGGAGAAATCCAATTTATACACAAAAGAGATGTCCAGAGTTAAAAGTCTCAGAATCATAGCTTCCCTCCATGAACACCAATGACTCCCCTCATTATTTACTTTAACATGGCAGACCTATGCTGCTTGTTTATCATCTCAATTCTCCAGTACTCTAAAATTACAGATATTAACCGCTTCAGCCCCGGAAGATTTTACCCCCTTCCTGACCAGAGCACTTTTTGCGATTCGGCACTTCGTCGCTTTAACTGACAATTGCGTGGTCTTGCGACGTTGCACCCAAACAAAATTGACATCTTTTTTTCCCCCACAAATAGAGCTTTCTTTTGGTGGTATTTGATCACCTCTGTGGTGATCAAAAAAAAAATTTTAAAAAAAACGCACTCGTTTTTACTTTTTGCTGTAATAAATATCCCCCAAAAATATATAAAAAAATATATATTTTTTTCCTCAGTTTAGGCCGATATGTATTCTTCTACGGGCTGGCGGCAAGCGGTTAAAAGCAATACGGTCAACTCTATAGAAAACATGGAAAAGCAGCACCCTGTAAAAGAATACCTATTTGGCATGTCTGTTGCGTTTTAGCATTCTTCTCATTAATAGCTCCAGGAACTGCGACTATCAGATACGTGTGTGTGATAGCGTGCTCTTTACAGACAAGTAAAACATTTTCTGCTGTCGGTTTAAAAAAAAAAAAAAAATTCCAATAAAATCTAATTTCCATCATAAATTTAGGTCAGAATGTATTCTGCTACATGTCTTTTGTTAAAAAAATAAAAAAAATCCTGATAAGTGTATGAGAATTGGTTTGTGTGAAAGTTATAGTGTCTACAAGCTATGCTATGTACAGTTCCCTTAAAAAAGTATTCATATCCCTTGAAACTTTCCACATTGTCATGTTACAACCAAAAACGTAAATGTATTTTATTGGGATTTTATGTGATAGATCAACACAAAGTGGCACATAATTGTGAAGTGGAAGAAAAACTAAAAATGTTTAACATTTTTTACAAATAAATATGTGAAAAGTGTGGCATGCATTTGTATTCAGCCCCCTTAACTCTGATACCCCTAATTAAAATCTAGTGGAACCAATTGCCTTCAAAAGTCAACTTATTAGTAAATATAGTCCACCTGTGTGCAATTTAATCTCAGTATTACAGCTGTTCAGCCCTCAGAGGTTTGTTAGAGAACCTTAATTAACAAACATGAAGGCCAAAAAACACTTCAGATAGGTCAGAAATAAAGTTGTGGAGAAGTTAAAAGCAGGGTTTGGTTATAAAAATAATGGCCCAAGCTTTGAACATCTCACGGAGCACTGTTCGATCCATCACGCTAAATGGAAAGAGTATGGTAAATACAAACCTACCAAGACATGGCTGTCCACCTAAACTGACAGGCCGGGCAAGGGCCCATGTCAACTCTGGAGGAGCTGCAGAGATCCACAGCTCAGGTGGACGAATCTGTCCACAGGACAACCATTTGCCGTGCACTCCACACATCTGGCCTTTATAGAAGAGTGGTTGAAAGAAAGCCATAAGAAGTCCCGTTTGCAGTTTGTTCACATTCCAGCAGGAAAACAACCCTAAACATACAGCCAGAGCTACAATAAAATGGTTTAGATCGAAGCATATTCATGTGTTAGAATGGCCGAGTCAAAGTCCAGACCTAAATCTTATTGAATCTGTGGCAAGACTTGAAAATTGCTGTTCACAAACGCTGGGCAGGAATTTCACTCTCTAGATGTGTAAAGCTGATAGACATACCCAAAAAGACTTGCAGCTGTAATTGCAGTGAAAGGTGGTTCTAAAAGGTTTTGACTAAGGGGGGCTGAATACAAAAACGCACACCACACTTTTCACATTTATTTGTAAAATATTTTGAAAACCATTTATTGTTTTCCTTCCAGTTCACAATTATGTGCCACTTTGTTTTGTTTTATCACATAAAATCCCAATAAAAAAACTAACATATGTTTTTGGTTGTAACATGACAAAATGTGGAAAATTTCAAAGGGGTATGAATACATTTTCAAGGCACTGTATCATTGAAAATTGATCAATCCTGATGTACTGACTGCCTATCATTTCTTGAGGCCCTAAAATGTCAGGACAGTACAAATACCCCCCAAATGACCCACCCCCCCTGTTTTTTTTTTTTTTAAGACCCCTCTTTGTAAAGATGACAGTCTAAGGCAGGCATGTCCAAAGTCCGGCCCAGTGTGCCGCAGGATCAGGGCTGTCGGATGAGCCCGATCCCCTGCCGAACTGTACATCGGCACTGTGAGAAGCCCTGTCAGCCTCAAAAGTTAAAGTAAAGTGCAGGAAAGTGTGCTGTGCTCTCTGCTTCCCACTACAGTGCAGTACCCGGCTGAATGAGGAAGCTGGAAAGGTACCGCTAAAAGCTAGATTCATTTTAAAAAGGGCTTTGTGCGTGTGTCTGTGTGCGTGTGCATGTGTCTGTATGTGTATATGTGTGTCTGTCTGAATGTGTGCGCATGTGTCTGTGTGTATGTTACTTTTAATCTGGACCCCCCCCCATTCCTGTACCATCAGAACTGCTTTTGTAGGGCTTGTTTGTGATAGCAGCAAGAACTGCTGCTCCTCTGAAAAGCAATACATGCACAGATCGCTTTTCAGAGGCATTTGTCATGCGGTAAAAGGAGGCATTATGTTGCCTCCACACCACCTGTTTTAAGCCCGTAAATGCAGCATCACTATACCGCAACCATGCAATGCACACAGTTGCAGTACAGCCCCATTCACCCTGGGTATACCTCCAGCTGCAGCCACAGCATGTGTACACCCCCAGCTGCTCCCTTTGCAGCTAAAAGGGGGAGAAGTTGGGGGTGGTAAAAACAGCTTAACCATGTGGTTTTACTGCATGGTTAAGCTGACATGTGAACAAGCCTTTGGTTCACATCTGTGTGGCTGCGGGTAGGGCAGCCTATTCATTTCAATGGGCTTCCCTACCCACAAAAATGCAGGGAAAGAAGTCCCCGACCTTTTTTTTTTTTTTTTTTTTAAAATTGCACTGCACCGAAAGCACCCCACGTTTTTCAATGTGTGGGGTACCATTAAGAATTACCAGTACCCCTAAAGAGCAGAGCATTTGTCTGTGTCAGGAACAAGCGCAACAAAGACAAGAGAATTCTTGTTGGGCAGTGTATTAGTGCTCGAATGAACACACTTATACCGAATTTTAATGGTTCAAATAATGCCAGGCAAAATGGTCGGCCCTCGTGCATGTTCACTTCATCAAATCCGGCCCTCTTTGAAAAAAAGTTTGGACACCCCTGGTCTAAGGTATTTCGTAAGAGGCATGGTAAGTTTTTTGAAGTTGCAATTTTGTGCCCACAATTGCTTGGAAAATAAAAAATATTATTTTTCCACAAAATTGTCATATTAACAAGTTATTTCTCACACGTGGCATAGGTAAACTTGCAATTACACCCCAAAATATATTCTGCTACTCCTCCCGAGTATTGCAATACCCACGTGTGAGACTTTTCCACAGCCTGGCCACATACAGAGGCCCAACATCCAGGTAGCACCGCCAGGCGTTCTAAAGGCATAAATCACATATTTCTTTTCCTGACTAGGGATGAGCCGAACACACCCGGGTTCGGTTCGCACCAGAACCTTCGAACGGACCGAAAGTTCGCGCAAATTTTCGAACCCTATTCGTTATAATGGACGCGAACGTTCGAAATCAAAATTGCTAATTACAACGGCCAATATGCATGTTAATGTCATAAAACAGGTTTGGGGACCCGGGTCCTGCCCCAGGAGACATATATCAATGCAAAAAGAACTTTTAAAAACTAACGTTTTTTTCGGGAGCAGTCATTTTAATGATGCATAAAGTGAAAAAAAAAAAAAAAAAAAAAAAGTGAAATTTTCCTTTAAATATGGTACCTGGGGGGTGTCTAAAGTATGCCTGTGAAGTGGCACGTGTTTCCCGTGTTTAGAACTGTCCTTGCACAAAATGACATTTGTAAAGGAAAAAAAGAAGCCATTTAAAACCACTTGCGGCTTTAATGTCATGTCTTGTCCTGGCCGCCATATGGCTGAAAATCCTTGAGAAAAATGGCATGGCTATCCCCCCCCCCCCCCCCCCAGCCCTTTTGGGTCTTGTATGGATATTAAGGGGGACCCCGCACCCAAAATAAAACCCTATACACTCTGAACAGCACTATATAGGTGGTGCAAACAAGACACGGACTGTAGGTTTGTTCTTAAGTAAAATCTGAACAGGTACATTATGAAGTGTAGCTCCATCCCAAAAAAATCTATTTTTAAGCTTTTTGGAGAACATAGGGAGGGGTTATCACCCCTGTAACATTTGCTGTCTTTGCACATCTGTTCAGAACAGGTCACCTCACTTTCCGTCCCAATGACAAATGTTTTTGGAAAAGTGGGGTTTTAATTGAAACAAGGATTGGTGATAAAGCATCAGTAGAGAGGAGATACCTTTTTCCCAAATTAAATCCAACAGGATAGAATTTCCCTTCCTAGGGGGTAGATTTCCTCTCACTTCCTGTTTTCTCTTTCCGTTTGCAAGTAGGAGTCGTTTGTAAGTTGGATGTTTGAAAGTAGGGGCCTGCCGTATATACTCTGCAGAAATTTGCCCTATTAGATGTTGGTGTAGCCACAAGAATGGTGGGCACAGGAATGGGCCCTGCTGTGAGTTATTAGATCAAGATTTGTAATTGCATGCACCTGTTGAACAGGGCAGAAAAAATTGGGCCTTTGGCGGTGGTGGACGGTGTTGCCACAAGACTGTAGGCCCTCATAGTTACTCTTGGTGGGCGCAGGAATGGGCCCTGCTGTGAACTATTAGATCAAGATTTGTAATTACACGCCCCTGTTAAACAGGGGCTGAAAAATTGTGCCTTAGGCATTGGTGCTGGTGCCACAACACTGCAACCCCTCACAGATACTGTACTTGGAGCACAGCAGTCACACCTGTTGCGAAGCATCTTTTTAAAAAATTGTAATTACACGCCGGCTGAAAAATTGTGCCTTAGGCACTGGTGCCACAACACTGCAAACCCCTCACAGATACTGTACTCTGAGCACAGCAATGAGACCTGTTGCAATTGGGCCTTTGGCGGTGGTGGACGGTGTTGCCACAAGACTGTAGGCCCTCATAGTTACTCTTGGTGGGCGCAGGAATGGGCCCTGCTGTGAACTATTAGATCAAGATTTGTAATTACACGCCCCTGTTAAACAGGGGCTGAAAAATTGTGCCTTAGGCATTGGTGCTGGTGCCACAACACTGCAACCCCTCACAGATACTGTACTTGGAGCACAGCAGTCACACCTGTTGTAATTACACGCCCCAACAGGGGCTGAAAAATTGTGCCTTAGGCACTGGTGCCACAACACTGCAACCCCTCACAGATACTGTACTTGGAGCACAGCAGTCACACCTGTTGCGAAGCATTTTTTTTAAAAATTGTAAGTACACACCCCTGTTATACAGGGGCTGAAAAATTGTGCCTTAGGCACTGGTGTGGTGGCATGGATCATTGAGGAGGAGGAAGAGGATAGTCAGTGAACATAACAGGACAGTCACTCAGCATCAGCATAGGCAGTCTTGAAGGGATGTGACATTATAAATTATTCAATTATATCCGCTTCAGGTGCCTGGTAGCTGGTGGTGATCCAAGACTGATTCATTTTTATGAAGGTCAGTCGATCAACCGTGTCGGTGGACAGGCGCACCCTATGATCGGTGACAAATCCTCCAGCAGCACTGAATGTGCGTTCGGAAAGAACGCTGGATGCAGGACAGGCCAGTAGCTCAATTGCATACTGTGCAAGCTCTGGCCAGTGATCCATCCTCAGGACCCAGTAAGCCAGAGGATTTTCGGTGGGAAAGGTGTCCAAGTCTGACCTTGCCCCTAGGTATTCCTGCACCATGTATATCAGACGCTGGCGATGGTTGCTGGAACCGATCATACCTGGGGGCTGCGGACTAAAAAATTGTCTGAACGCATCGGTCAGACGTCCACCTTCCCCACCGCTCCTTCTGCTACTGACCGAAGCCTCAGCAACTCGTCGTCCAGGACCAGGAGTTTGTAACCTCCCAGTTTCTGGGAACGCGTTGCACAGACCTTTCTGCAAGGCCTCCCTGAGATGTCTCATCCTCTGCTCCCTCTGCGACGGCAAGATAAGGTCCGCAACCTTACCCTTGTACCAGGGATCAAGGAGAGTGGCCAGCCAGTAATGGTCCCTCTCCTTGATCCGAAGAACACGAGGATCCTTCCGCAGGATTTGCAGGATCAGGGAGGCCATGCAGCGTAGGTTAGCTGAGGCATTCGGTCCGGAGTCTTCTGGGTCACTGAGGATGACATGATTGCCAGCCACCTCCTCCCAGCCACGTACAAGTCCACTGGTTTGTTGGGACTGTACATCATCCCTAAAAGACTGCTGCTGCTGATGCTGAGTGCCAGGCTCCACCTCCATGCTCACACAATCCTCCTCCTCCTCTTCCTGTGTGATGGGTGGGACAGAAGGAACACTGTCTGGATAAAGGGGGCCTT
This sequence comes from Lithobates sylvaticus, assembly GCA_028564925.1. NCBI lineage: Eukaryota > Metazoa > Chordata > Amphibia > Anura > Ranidae > Lithobates > Lithobates sylvaticus. Next base: position 173,014,372 of record CM053028.1, on the reverse strand, counting down.
GAGATGCAAGGAAGTCCTCCTCTTCCTGCCTCTGTTCTGTCTCAAGTGCCCTGTCCATTATCCCACGCAGCATATGCTCCAACAGGTGGACAAGAGGTACAGTGTCACTGATGCATGCACTGTCACTGCTCACCATCCTCGTGGCCTCCTCAAATGGTGAGAGGCCAGTGCATGCATCCCTGATTATGCTCCACTGGCGTGGGGAAAAAAAGCCAAGCTCCCCTGACCTTGTCCTGGTGCCGTAGTCGCAAAGTTACTCATTGATGGCCCTCTGCTGCGTGTGCAGTCGCTGCAGCATGGCCAACGTTGAGTTCCACCTGGTGGGCATGTCACATATTAGGCGGTTCTTGGGCAGGTTCAGCTCCTTTTGCAGCTCAGTCAGCCGAGCACTGGCATTATAAGATCGGCGGAAATGCACACAGACTTTCCTGGCCTGCCTCAGGACATCTTGTAAGCCTGGGAACCTGCCCAAGAACCGCTGCACCACCAGGTTGAGGACGTGAGCCATACAGGGCACATGGGTGAGCTGCCCCTGTCGCAGGGTGGAGAGGAGGTTGGTGCCATTGTCAGAAACGACCATTCCTGGCTTAAGCTGGCGTGGCGTCAACCACCTCTCGGCCTGCCCCTGCAGAGCTGCCAGAACCTCTGGCCCAGTGTGGCTCCTGTCACCCAAACACACCAGCGCAAGCACGCATGGCATCTTTTTGCCTGCGTACTCGCGTAGCCCCTTGTACGCCTACGGAGCACCGCTGGTTCCGAGGACAGAGCACTGGAGGAAGAAGAAGAGGAGGGGGTGGAGGAGAGAGGTGTGTCACAACCAGCATTTTGGAGGCGTGGTGGCGGAACAACCTCCAACACTACTGCACCTTGTCCTGCATCCCTCCCAGCTGCCAATAGAGTGACCCAATGGGCCGTGAAAGAAAGATAACGTCCCTGTCCATGCCTGCTGGACCACGAGTCAGTGGTAATATGCACCTTACCGCTGACCGCCCTGTCGAGCGAGGCATGGACATTGCCTTCCACATGCTGGTAGAGAGACAGAATCGCCTTCCGTGAGAAAAAGTGGCGTTTGGGAACCTGCCACTGAGGAACCGCACATTGAACAAACTCACGGAAGGGGGCCGAGTCTACCAACTGAAAAGGCAGCAGTTGAGGTGCTAGCAATTTAGCCAAGCTAGCATTCAACCGCTGGGCATGTGGATGGCTGGGAGTATACTTCTTTCGACGGTCCAGCAGCTGGGGCAGGGAAATTTGCCTGCTACAATCGGACGTCGGTGTACTGCAAGTACTTGGTTGTGACACACCTAATTCTACACCTTCAGTCCTCTCAGAGCAGCTTTCAGAGAGGACTGAAGATATAGTGGGGATGGAGATCCCAGCTGATGAGGAGCAAGGAGAGGTCCGCTTTGTTCTTTGGTGTGGGTCTTTTATGTGTGCTTGCCAACAAGCTGCATGGCAGGTCGACATATGTCTGCTCATGCTTGTGGTGCCCAAGCGGCTGATGTTTTGGCCACGCGAGATACGCTTGAGACAAATATTGCAAATAGCAGTGGTGCGATCTGATGCACTCGTCTCAAAAAAGGCCCACACCAAAGAACTTTTGTGATAATGTGCAGAGGCAGCGCCCTGCACAGGCGGAGCTCTGCGGTGTGGTACAGTTGCTGTGCTGGCCTCTAGCTGGCCTCCAGGGGGCATCCTGCCTCGTTGGACATGTGACGCCGCATCCTCCTCCTCTCTCCCTTCAGGCACCCACGTGGAGTCAGTGACCTCATCATCCCCTCCCTCTTCACCACTAGAGCAAACCTGGCAGTAAGCTGCAGCTGGTGGAACAGTACTGCCAGATTGCTGTCCTTCAGCATCCCCTCTCTCTGTGCGCACACTACTGCCTTCCTCAAGCTGGGTATCATCATCCGAGCCTTCGAATCGTTGGGCATCCTCCTGGAGCATGTACCCAACACTGTGCTCAAAGAGTTCAGGGGACTCCTCAGGAGGACATGGTGGGTCTAGGGAAGGGGTGGCTGATGATGCCATTGAGTACGCGTTGGCAGCTGCTCTGCCAGTACCCTGAGCCTGGGTGAGAGAGGATGAGGAGGATGAGGAGGGCTTGGTCATCCATTCTACCAAGCCTTCGGCATGATGCGGCTCCACATGTCCAGCTGCCGAAAACAAAGACAAGCGTGTCCCATGGCCACGTGCTGAAGACGATGCACGACCACGTCCACGGCTAGCACTGTTGTCTCTAGAAACAGAGCCTGCCTGCCCTGTGTTCTTGCCTCGGCACGCTCTGCCTCTCCTTGGCGGTCTTCCAGCCATTGTAGTCGGTAGTGTATATAGTATAAAAAATGGGTGCTGCTGAGAAGAAAATATAGGAGCTCTGTGTGCTGCCACTAACACACTAGAAGTCCTATGGGTGCTTCTGGGAAGAAAATATAGGAGCTCTGTGTGATGCCACTAACACACTAGAAGTCCTATGGGTGCTTCTGGGAAGAAAATATAGAAGCTCTGTTTGCTGCCACTAACACACTAGAAGTCCTATGGGTGCCTTTGGGGTGCAATGCTGTGCTAACAGCACTGCGGTTGGTACTACTGCAATACTGTACTAACAGTAAGCACGCACCAGACTAATCCCCAGCAGCAGCTAAAAACACACTAACTGTGCAATCAGCAGCAATGAACGATCAATGACTTAGGTAGCAATGGTTTAGCAAAGAACTAGCCAATGGTTTAGCAAAGAAGAGCAAATCTTTCTGGAGCAATGAATCAAGCAAAGACAGAATCAGCAGACTGATCTCTCCTAAAGCCGGAACTCATGTGACCGGGGCCGACGGCGTGGCAGCCTTTTAAATGGTGGGGCGTGTACTAAAGCCCCTGAGCTTTAATTGGCTATAGGCGTCCTGCCTGTAGCCAATTATTGCTCTCCGAGTTTCCGGCGCTGTGATTGGCCAAGCATGCGGGGTCACAGTGCATGCTTGGCCAATCATCAGCCAGCAATGCACTGCGCCGGCCGCAATGCATTGCGGGGCCGCTCGCATTACACGAATATGATGCGAAAGGCCCAAATAGTTCTGGGCTCGCCGAGCGAGCGAACGCCCGGTGCTCGATGCGAACGTGGGTTCGCATCGAGCACCGGGCCCATCCCTATTCCTGACTACCCATCACATTTTTGAAGGCCCTGGAACACTGTGGCCTGTGGGACAGCACAGACAAACCGCAAGGGCTTCCCACAGAGATTGGTGACCACAAAATTGAAACGGGGGAAAAAGCTAGAATGCAGAATTAAGAGGTACTAGCCCTAGTGGAGAGATAAAATTGAGACATGTACATCCTTTCCACAATACACGACAACCCCTTGGTGGAACTTCAGACAAGAAATATGTAGAGGAATATAACCTATTCATGGGGGGAGGTGAATATAAATGACCAGCTTATGTAGCCCTACTTGGGTCACCAGGAGATTTCTGTTTTGGTATAAGAAAGTTGCCATTTATTTTTTTCAACTAGCCCTGTTCAATTCATATGTTATTTTTTCCAAGGGCACACAAAGATCCCTAACCTACCTAAAATGTCAAGAGGACATTATTACAGCTCTTTTCAATCCGCATGACCATGCCCCTGAACAAATTTGCTCACATTCATTTGCCAGATTTTTATAACAGGCTGCAAAATCCCCCAAAAATATGGTGTGTGTTCAAGTAAAAGGAGTTCACCCTGACACCCGATACTACTGTCCCCAATGTCCCTCCCAGCCAGGCCTCTGTATTGGAGAGTGTTATCCGATCTAGCACTACAATAAGAGTGAAGTATATGTGAAGCAAAGATATTTTTCCAGTTTCCACTATCTGCTATTTCTGTGTATGACCCGGACTGTTTATCACTATGCCTCCGACAACCACGTTTCTGCCTTCCATGTGAATTACCTCGACCTGTTAAATGACCATGCTTTTTGATGCCGCTTGAATTGATCGTTTGCCCTGCCACTGTATTAGTGGGATTCAGGACAGCACAGGGGTCTCGCATATGTGAGGAGTGCCAGAATAGATTTTCCGAGTAGAGAAAACTTTTTTTTCCTTTCTCCGGGTTTCTCCTCTAGGCAGGCAGAGGTTCTGTTTTTTTTTTTTTAATTCCCGAATAGGTGTACAAATAGGTCAAAGTAAAACTGGCTTACCTAAAGAATTCCTTGGGCTTAATGGGAGAAATCAGCCATTCAAATAAAGTTTTAGCTCGCTCCTTGCTGTTCTGGATCTTCCCCAGATTCTGTAGTACAGATTGTAGTGAAGGTCCCACATGCCGCTTGATGCCGCTTTGCAAATCCTAAAACAAGGTACAAACATAGCTCTAATAAACAGCAGCTAAAATGTAAAGCTTGTCCCAATATAAGAGTTTCCCAGGGCCGGATAAAATACCTTGCAGTAATTCAAAATAGACAGATGGACAGACCAGGGGGTTAGTTCAGTTTTACAGGAGAAAAAAAAAAAAAAAAAAAAAAGTATGTAAAAAGGTGATTTTACACTGGAAACCCTCAGGTTACCTCTGCGTTTACTGAGCCATCAGCACCCCTACAGTAGCTCCAGGGATTTGAAATTTCCACTCTTTTCCCTCTTATCCGTCAGCAATTCCAGGACTGACTAGCTGGATTTTGTTTGGTCAGCCCTGTCTCCAGCTGGACTCTCCTCTGTCAGAATTCACCGATCATTGGCTGCAACAACTGATCGCCAAACGTTTTCCAACTATCCCATTTGACAAAAGTCGATCTAAAGATTGACTTCTGTCGAACAGTGGTGGCCACACATGGATCAAAATTCAGCTGGTTGCTGCTGAATCAGGCGACTTACAATCTGCGGCCAACTTCAAGTTGGCCATAGACCGTTTTTTTTTCCCCCATTTAGCCAAGAAAATGAACAGATACCTCCATCCACACAATGAAAGTGGATGGAAGAATCCCTCTGCCTGGGTCATTGTATTCTAACAATGGGACTTGCCATTGTCAGAATACACGGATTAGCAGCTGCAGCCACTGATTGACAAAATATTTCCAACTTGTTCATTCAACAGAAGAGAAAAAAATTGACTTCTTTAGAACAGGGATAGCTGCACACTGATAAAAATTCAACCAGTACCTGCTGAACCAGGCAATCCGTTTATAGACAGCTTTATTTTATAGGAAGAGCAAGGGCCATCAATGATGAACAGCAAGCTACCCATAAAAACCAACAAGGCAAAAGTTTTAGGTAGGTGTGAAAAATAGTTTATTTTTTTAATAAATTGACAAAATAAAAAGTAAATGAATAGAAGAGAAATCCAAACCAAAATTTGGTGTGATCACCCTTTGCCTTCAAAACAGCATTAATTCATCAAGGTACTTTTGCAGTTTTTGAAGGAACTTGGCAGGTAGGTTGTTAACTAACCATAGATGATTGGGGATGTAGGCTGCCTCAAATCCTTCCGTCTCTTCCTGTAATCCCAGGAAAACTCGATCATGTCGAGATTATGACTCTGTGGGAGCCAAACCATCATTTCCAGGACTCCTTGTTCTTTACACTGAAGATAGTTCTTAAAGCGGAGTTCCACCCTAAAGTGGAACTTCCGCTCATCGGAACCTTCCCCCCCTCCGGTGCCACAGTTGGCACCTTTCAGGGGGGAGAGGGGGTGCAGATTCCTGTCTAAGACAGGTTTTTGCACCCACTTCCGGGCATAGACACCCACGGGAGTCTATGCCTCTTCCTGTCCCGCTGTCTGCTGGGACACACACACGGGTCCCAGAGACAGCACGGACCATTCCCATTGCACTGCGCAACTCGCACATGTGCAGTAGAGAACCGGGAAGTGAAGCCGCAACGCTTCACTTTTTGATTCCCTCAACGAGAATGGCGGTGGCAGCAGCCGAGAACCGATCGATTTCTCGTCTTCGGCATCGCTGGACCCTGGGACAGGCAAGTGTCCATTTATTAAAAGTCCGCAGCTTTTTTTTTTTTTTGGGTGCAAGCCCTCTTTAATGACACTGGCTGCATGTGTGGGCCGTTGTCCAATACATTTGAGGCCATCCACATGCCATGTCGGATAAGTATCTGCCTGTATTTATCAGCATGGAGGACACCATTGATCATGACCAAATCTCTAACTCCATTTCCAAAAATGCAGCCCCATCTTGCAAGGGACCTTGACCATTCTTCACTTTTGCCTGCAGACACTCATTATTGTACCGCCCTCCACGAACAAACTGACTTTTGCTACAGACAAATATTTCAAACTTTGACTCATCAGTCCAGAGCACCTGCTGCTATTTTGCTGCACCCCAGTTCCCATGTTTTTGTACACAGGACATGGAAACACAGCTAAGTAACTCATAGGAACTGGGGTGCAGAAAAGTGGCAATAATCCTAGGGCGATAACTCATGAATAACTCTAGATTGATGACCTGTATATGCTTTTCTTAGCAATTTTTAGAATGGACATGTTCAATATCTATTTGCTGGACGCAACCCCTTCTTTTATAATTTTCCTCCCAAAAATGTGGTAAAGTATTAGGTTTGCTTGCGCCAAAATTCATTTTAGTGTATTTTTTTCCTGAAAATATGTATTTGATAAAACAGTTGCATACGTGTTGTGCAACATAAATTGCAACAATTATTTTATTCTACAAGGCTGTAGCTTTGTGAAAAGATAGGTTCTGGGGGTTTTATTTGATAGTCAAAAAAGCGAATTTTGACGTGCAACAAATCAAATAATTGCGCTAGAGGGAAACTGGTTAAACATAAGTAGCAGTTGCTCTGGACCGAAGACCAAATTTTACGGATTTTTCTAATATCTTCTTCTTATGAATATTTTTTGTACATTATTTTGTTTGGCTGCAACAAAGTCCCATAGGAGATATCTTTTTTGTTGGACCGATGACTCCAAACCTAAAATTTTGTTTTTAACAGAAGACAGTTTATGTGCCAAAAGGCTTGAGAATAGTATGTGTGAATGTATTCAGGCAACAGTAAAAGCACAATGAAGGCTCCCTGCCAGTTTTGAGTTGAACTTCCACAAAGAGTTTGTGATTTGATCACAATTGATGGCTTGCCTATTTCTGAGAAGTACAGGCAGATTCTTATCAATCCAATACCATTAGGGAGAGGTCTAAATGATCCCAAATTTAACATGACAGGGCCTCTAAACAAATTGGCAAAATTAACCACTTCAGCCCCGGACCAATTGGCAGCCAAAGGACCAGGCCCCTTTTTGCGATTCGGCACTGCGTCGCTTTAACTGACAATTGCGCGGTCGTGCGACGTGGCTCCAAAACAAAATTGGCGTCCTTTTTTTCCCACAAATAGAGCTTTCTTTTGGTGGTATTTGATCGCCCCTGCAGTTTTTATTTTTTGCGCTATAAACAAAAATAGAGCGACAATTTTGAAAACAATGCAATATTTTTTGCTATAATAAATATCCCCAAGAAATATATATAAAAAAACATTTTTTTTCCTCAGTTTAGGCCGATACGTATTCTTCTACATATTTTTGGTAAAAAAAAAAAAAAAAAAAAAAAAAAAAAAAATCGCAATTAGCGATTATTGGTTTGCGCAAAAGTTATAGCGTTTACAAAATAGGGGATAGTTTTATAGCATTTTTATTAATATTTATTTTTTTTACTAGTAATGGCGGCGATCAGCGATTTTTATTGTGACTGCGACATTATGGCGGACACATCGGACATTTTTGACACATTTTTGGGACATTTGTCATTTATACAGAAATCAGTGCTATTTAAATAGCACTGATTCCTATGTAAATGACAGTTGTAGTGAAAGAGTTAATCACTAGGGGGCAGGGAGGAGTCAGTGTGACGTGTGTTGTGTTTTTTTTTACAGTAGGGGGCGTGGCTGTACGTCTGACGTCATTGATCAGTGTTCCCGATGACAGGGAACAGCCGATCACTGACAGTCAGTGTAGGAAGCGCGGGGAGAGGTTTGATTACACAAACCTCTCCCCGTTCTTCAGCTCCGTAACCCGATCGCGGGACACCAGCGGCGATCGTGTCCGCTGGTCCCGCGGCCGGGGTCACGGAGCTCCCGACCGGGTCGCCGGCGCGCGCGACCCACAGGCAGGCACATGCACGATCACCTACAGGTATGCGATTTTGCCTGCCCGTGCCATTTTGCCGACGTATATCGCCGTTAGGTGGTCGGGAAGCGGTTAAGGACCCCTTTCTTAAAGTATCAGACGGAATACAAGAAAAAAAGGTAAGCAAAACATCGTTCTGTTACTTCAGTAACTTACAAAGCTTTTTTTGGAGTGCTGGCTTTTTGCCATTTTTTAATTTTCCTGTATCATAGCTGGTAACGAACCAATTTGATGAGGTCAGGAAGGATTGTTTACAGTTACTGGAAATATTTGCTGATACAGAACGTCTTCAGTGGAACTGTGGTAATGAATATATGCAGTTAAAAGAATTGCTGCTATGTTAAAGGCAAAAGGGTGGTCCCACCAAATATTGTTAAAGGGTAACTCCACATTCATGAAACAAAAATATATATAAAAGAAAAAAATTAAAAATAATAATATAGCATATACAATTGTTACACAAGCCATAATGTAATTTAATGTTATTCAGATTTAGCTTTTCCTTTTCAATTTACAGAGGCTGTAATTTCCTGTAAAATTCCATGCAATACAATACGGCAACCTGCAGGCGCCTTCTGAACACAGCTGGTGTACAGAACTTCCCCAGAAATGTAATTTCCTGCTTGTGTGATTATCTCGCTGATTTTCCCAGAAGTCTGCACTAAAATACAAGTAAAGTTTTAGGTATCCTCTGGAATAGGAATTCGATTTTGGCAAGATATCCCTTAAGGGTTAATTACTTCTAAAAGGGATGTAGACACTGCATCATTAGAAGACTGCACATGCATCAGCTGATTAGATTGAACAGACAGTCCCGTTAACAGGACTTCCAATGACAAAATAGAACATACAGCTTTTTCCTAGGAAAAGAAACAGGTAGGACTCTGCTACAAAGTTTGTTTTGTCCTTGCAATGTACATGGATCACCCCGATGGGTATATATATTTTTTTCTCTCAACAACAAGAGTGGAGTTACTCTTTAAATTTGTATCCATTTATGTTTACCGAATTTCTGTGAAGTTTGTTAACCACTTCAGCCCCGGACCAATTGGCAGCCAAAAGGACCAGGCCCCTTTTTGCGATTCGGCACTGCGTCGCTTTAACTGACAATTGCGCGGTCGTGCGACGTGGCTCCCAAACAAAATTGGCGTCCTTTTTTCCCACAAATATAGCTTTCTTTTGGTGGTATTTGATCGCCCCTGCGGTTGTTATTTTTTGCGCTATAAACAAAAATAGAGCGACAATTTTGAAAAAAAATGCAATATTTTTTACTTTTTGCTATAATAAATATCCCCAAAAAAATATATAAAAAAAATTTTTTTTCCTCAGTTTAGGCCGATACCTATTCTTCTACATATTTTTGCAAAAAAAAAAAAAAAAAAAAAAAAAAAAAAAAATCGCAATAAGCGGATTATTGATTAGTTTGCGCAAAAGTTATAGCGTTTACAAAATAGGGGATAGTTTTATAGCATTTTTATTAATATTTTTTTTTTATTAGTAATGGCGGCGATCAGCGATTTTTATTGTGACTGCGACATTATGGCGGACACATCGGACATTTTTGACACATTTTTGGGACATTTGTCATTTATACAGCAATCACTGCTATTTAAATAGCACTGATTCCTATGTAAATGACAGTTGTAGTGACAGTTGTAGCCACTAGGGGGCGGGGAGGAGTCAGTGTGACGTGTTGTGTTTTTTTTTTTACAGTAGGGGGGCGTGGCTGTACGTCTGACGTCATTGATCAGCGTTCCCGATGACAGGGAACCGCCGATCACTGACAGTCTATGCATACTAGCTCATTATGCCATTGTCTTGCAGGTTTTTTGTTTTTCAGCAGTTTACTACCGCTTTAAAGCTTGCAGAAGGATTTTTTATTCTACTCTGACTGTCCTATCAGGCTGCATGACCTCTGACCCTTTGGACAGTGCGGATTGGCTCTGTGGTGATCACATGCACCCTCCCAAAAAAACTTTCCAGCAACACACACCAAACTGGGACATGTGCAGAGTGCCTCCAAGTGCGTCTTGCCTACAGTCAAGCATGGTGGTGGGAGTGTCATGGTCTGGGGCTGCATGAGTGCTGCCGACACTGGGGAGCTACAGTTCATTGATGGAACCATGAATTCCAACATGTACTGTGACATACTGAAGCAGAGTATGATCTCCTCCCTTTGGAGACTGGGCCGCAGAGCAGTATTCGAACATGATAACGACCCCAAACACACCTCCAAGACAACCACTGCCTTGCTAAAGAAGCTGAGGGTAAAGGTGATGGACTGGCCAAACATGCCTCCAGACCTAAACCCTATTGAGCATCTGTGGTGCATCCTCAAAACGGAAGATGGAGGAGCGCAAGGTCTCCAACATCCACCAGCTCCATGATGTCATCATGGAGGAGTGGAAGTGGACTCCAGTGGCAACCTGTTATGCTCTGGTGAACTCCATGCATAAGAGGACAATTTTCACTTAGGGGTGTACTCACTTTTGTTGCCAGTGTTTTAGACATTAATGGCTGCATGTTGAGTTATTTTGGAGGGGACAGCAAATTTACACTGTTATACAAGCTGTACACTCACTACTTTACATTGTAGCAAAGTGTCATTTCTTCAGTGTTGTCACATGAAAAGATATAAATAAAATATTTACAAAAATGTGAGGGGTGTACTCACTTTTGTGAGATACTATAAAGTCATATAGCGATCACATCTATCACTTTTTTTGAAAATACTAGGAGACTCACAATATAGTTTAGGACCCTAGCTTCTTAACTAGATTTTAGTCAATTGTTTTATTGCTCTCATCTCCTTCCTCACTTTTATACGGAGCTTTGTTGTAACTTTTGTGTATATTTCATCTATAATTTTAAAGGGATTACCTTTTATGGTTTTGGTATACAAATTTTATTTCCTGGTGCCTCCATGGCAGCATACGTGTGATAGAGCTCCGCCTTCAGGACTAGTGAATAGCATAAATTAAAGGGCATAGCCCCCCCCCCCCCCCCAACATTCTCCTTTTTTTCCCTCATACCTCTTGACTGGGGAAGAGTAGCAGTATGTCCATACCTCTGCAGTCGGCAGCGTCCGCCGGGTTAAGCCTCTCCTGTGCGCAGTCCCTGTTCTTGGGCCGCTATTAGCGCTGATAAGACTGGGAACCCCTTCTGAGGATCTTTTGGGGTCTTGCAGAGTTTCCTCATAGGAACGCAGTCTGCTGGAGTTTCAAACACAAACTAATGATTGGTGAGGGCAGCAGGAGGATCAGCTTTTTCGGTTCCTTGGTCAGGTTTGATTTTTTCACTTTCATGCTTTAAAATAAAAAAAAGGTGTATAGGCGAGTTCAGTTTTTTTAAATAAGTGTTCATAGTGATGTGAAGGCATAAAAATAGCTGGTGCATTTACATACGAAAGTAAAATTTGTCCCTTTAAGATGTTTTATTCCATTTATGCCGTTGCATTGACGTCCATTTCCAACGCCATTAGGTCGTGGGCAGAGGACATTGAGGCAGCCCTCCGCCAGAATATCCCCAAGGATGATATAATCAAGGCTCTGTAGGTGCTTAAAGTGGGCAGTAAATTTTGTGGGTGAAGCAGCTATTGATACGGTCTGCTGTTCGGCCAACCTAATGCTTCACTAAGTCATGGCAAAAAGGGCCCTATGGCTGAAGCCATGGACTGCTGATCTTGAGTCCCAAACAAAATTGGTGCAAGATTCCGTTTGATGGCAAATTCCTCTTCAGAGAAAGGCTGGGTAAAGAAATTTCCTGAGTAACAGGAGGAAAATCTGGCTTTCTTCCTCAGGACAGGAGGGTCCAGAGAACAAGAAATTATGCATCTCGCTTCCAACAGTCAAGCTCCAGAGATTTTAGTCAGACTCGTCTCTTTTAAGGACAACAAGAGGTCATGGCGAGGCACTCAGTCTTCCTTTCTGGGTGCCAGAAAAAACAAGACTCTCATTGCTTCACAGGAGGGGACAAAGTCTTTTTGATGTCAAAGGGGTGGAGACGCCACCAGTAGGAGCCCAGCTAAAGCCTTTTTTTCCCCAGTCTGGGTTGCCAGGTGCCAGGACCCATGGGTCCGATCAACAAGTCAGCACAGACATTTCTGGATTTTCTGTCATCAGCCTCCACACACTTCCTTCAAGGAAACCCAGGTCCCAGCCTCCCCGGAGAAAACTCTGGCCTTAGGTCAGTTTATGAAGTTGCTTCAGCTTCAGGGGGCCGCAGTACCTGTCCCTTCATTGGATGAGGAGGCTCAACAAATACATTCATCTCAAGAGTTTCAAGATGGAGTCAATGCAGACAATCATTCATTCAGGTCATACAACCAAGTGATTGGTTGATATCAGTAGACCTGCAGGACACCTACTTTCATGTCCCTATCCTACCATATTTCCAAAAATATCTAAGGTTCGCAGTGGGTCATGGCCACCTGCAATTTCAGGCTCTACCTTTCGGGCTGTGCACCTCCTTGGGTGTTTACGAAGGTGCTAATATCTGTCCTGGCCCGTCTAAGGGAGAGAGAGGGCTAAGAATTTACCACTATCTGGATGACATCCTATTGTTATCAAACAATCAGGATCAACTTATAGCCCACATAGAGATACTTCTACAGTCGTTGTCAGATCTAGGTTGGTTGGTGAATCACCAGAAGAGCCAGCTGATCCCAACACAAAAAATGGTCTACCTAGGATCAATGTTCAATACAGATCTGGCCACAGTTTCTTTACCTCAACAGAAGATGGAGGGCATCATTCAAAAGATGTTGAAGTCTGTACAGAAGTGCCACTTGTCAGCCTTACAATGTCTGAGCCTCATAGGCATGATGTCTTCCTGTATTCCTATGGTCCCGTGGTCTCACTGGCATCTGAGACACTTCCAGACAGGTTTTCTAGCACAATGGAAAAAGCAACATCTATCCCAGACAATTCTGTTGTCAACCCTGATGTCCAGAAGCTTGCACTAGTGGACCAGGCTGGAAAATCTCTCCCGTTATCATCTGGGTTCCCACTCTTGAACCACAATTACTTCAGTTGCGAGTGGTCAGGGGTGGGGTGCCTATTGTGCAGAAGTCAGGATCCAGGGGAGATAGTATCCAATGTATTGGAGATAAGAGCAGCTTTTTTCAGGATGGCGATCAGAGCGGTCTTCACCCAATCCAGGGGAGATAGTATCCAATGTATTGGAGATAAGAGCAGCTTTTTTAACTTCATTCACACCAGAAAGAAGAAGATCTATCGTATACAATTGCAATACAAGTCATATTGTAATTGAATGTTATTAAAAATTGCCTTTCCTTTTCAATCTGCAGCCACTCTAATTTTCTATAAATGCAAATGCAATATGGCTACATGGAGTTGTTCTGTACACAGAATGTGTACTGACCACTCCCCAGAAACAATTTCCTGCTTGTGCGATTGGCTCACCAATTTCCCCATAAGTCTACCCAAGATAGAAGTCAGATTTCAGGCACCCCCTGCAGAAAAAAAATAAAATATTAATTTTCGTGAGATATTTCCAATAGGAACACATGTAAAGGAATGCAGGCCTGGCAGCTTTCCTCATTAGTGCCCTGCAGATGCAACAGCTGACTGATAATTATGAAACCACTCCCATTAGACCCACTCAGCACAGAAACACTCATGGATTTCTTCAGAAGAAAAAAAAAAAAAAAAGTAAGAATCTGCAACAAAGATTGTTATAATCCTTGCAAAGTAAATAGCTCACCCAGAGGGGAATATTTTTTTTTCAACAAAAGTGGAGTTACGCTTTAAACAACTACTATCTACTAAGGCCTGTATTGACCACCGTAATCGGGGTCATAAACTTCTGGTAAGCCTCCCATTTGTCACATAGGGTGGCATGACCGCATCTCGGGTGCTTTTGATCTCTTCTATACACCCTCTCTCCTGGTAGAAGCACACATTTCAAAAGGACTGTGGTTTTTCATTGTTTATTATTCCATTTGAAATCACCTCCTACCTCTCAATAAGAAAGACTTTATTGTATATTAGCACATGTATTGGTTGGGTGCACTCAAGCACTTTAAAATGGCATTGCTTATTTTGAGTAATTTTTGCACTAGGCGCATATATATATATTATATATATATATATATATATATATATATATATATATATATATATATATATATATATATATATATATATATATATATATATATATATATATATATATATATATATATATATATATATATACACACACACACACACACACACACACACACACACACACGGCTAATGTTATTAGCATTTGATGAGTTTTTTTGTTCATTGCACGTCAGCACGTTATCTTTTATTGTTTATGTGTTCTGGAGATCAATGCACAGGGTACTTTAACCGCTTCCCAACCGCGTCACGCAGATATACTGCGGCAGAATGGCACGGGCAGGCAAAATCACGTACCTGTACGCGGCCCTTTAAATGCCTGCCAGCAGTGCGCTCTTGACCTGGTTGGGAGCTCCGTGACCCCGGCCGCGGGACCATCGGACCCGATTGCCGCTGGTGTCCCGCGATCGGGTCACAGAGCTGAAGAACGGGGAGAGGTCTATGTAAACAAACCTCTACCCGCGCTTCCTACTCTGCCTGTCATTGATCGGCTGTTCCCGGTCATCGGGAAAGCCGATCAATGACGTCAGACATCAGCCCCGCCCCCTAATGTAAAAAAAAAAAAAAAAAAAAAAACCACACACACGTCACAGCCCATAACCCCTCCCCTCGTGGTTAACTCTTTCACTACAACTGTCATTTATACAGGAATCAATGCATTTAAATAGCATTGATTGCTGTATAAATGACAATGGTCGCAGTCACAAAAAAAAAAAAAAAAAAAAAAAAAAAAAAAAAAAAAAACGCTGATCGCCGCCATTACTAGTAAAAAAAAAAAAAAAAAAAAAAAAAAAAAAAGCTATAAAACTATCCCCTATTTTGTAAACGCTATAACTTTTTCGCAAACCAATCAATAATCGCCAATTGCGATTTTTTTTTTACCAAAAATATGTAGAATACGTAGCGGCCTAAACTGAGGAAAATTTTTTTTTTTTTTTTTTTTTTTTTTTATATATATTTTTTGGGGATATTTATTATAGCAAAAAATATTGCATTGTTTTCAAAATTGTCGCTCTATTTTTGTTTATAGCGCAAAAAATAAAAAAAACGCAGGGGCGATCAAATACCACCAAAAGAAAGCTCTATTTGTGGGAGAAAAAAAAAAAGGACGCCAATTTTGTTTGGGAGCCACGTCGCACGACCGCGCAATTGTCAGTTAAAGCGACGCGGTGCCGAATCGCAAAAAGGGGCCTGGTCCTTTGGCTGCCAATTGGTCTGGGGATGAAGTGGTTAAAATATAATTTATAGCGCTTCACTCTTGTTCCTTTATTGTTATACTTTACCAGAGTAATGCGCTAGCAGCTTTTTTTCACCCTTAGGCCTTAAGCGAGCAACTTTTTTTTCTTCTTCTTTTTGAAGTGAACTTGGGAAGATTAGTGCAATATGTCATAATGTAAGCAAGCACTAGTTAACAGTGATATCCACTATATGGGCCATTAGTCTGCAATTATCCTACTGAAGTAGGCATATTGTGGAGTTTCCATATAACCTAAAGCCAAAACTTTATTTTTGGTTTTAAATAGAAGGGATGGTTAAACCGCAATTTTTTTTTGCCATCTGTGTCTCATTGGGGAGATTTCCATTCACTTCCTGTCTTATAGCAAAAATGGAAAGCGAGAAGAAATCCTTTGAACTAAAAGAATCCTTGGTTGTCACCAAGGCCAGCAGAACTAGTGCCCGCACTGGGAGGATTTCTTGTTCTAGTAACAAATCAAAATTTGTAATTTAATTTTACCTTCAGTGATAATGGTAAACAGGACAAATCAAAAGGGTGAATCTCCCCAAGGAGTCACAGCCAGCAATAAAAACACGACTGGTTGTTAAAAAAAGTTTTTTCCTCGAAGTACACTTTAAAAGAAAATAAAAGTATTTGTAATAGGATGGGCAATATACATTTCCATGGGGGACGACAGTACATAAGTTAGTGGCTTTTCAGTAGGATGGTTAAGTACAACTGGTTCCTATTTTGATTGCTTTAAGCTGTACTCAAAACGTACATGTACTGTCAGCTCTAAAGGTCCCAGTACTTCATTTGTTGTCTCTGTACACAACTTTTTTTCTTTCTTGTTCAAGTTTTTTGTGTGACTAGGTGCATGCACCCCCCTGACTTCAGCTACTCCATTTTTGAGTTTCAAACGTGCTTCAGGATCAGGCCTGGCAAGCTTCCTTTTCTTCAACAGTCTGTATTCTGTCTTGCAGATTACACGCTGCTTCTTCTTTTTCAAGCTAGTCTGAAAAACAATAGGAATAAAATAATCCTTACTTGGTTTACATGCAAGCAGTTCTATACTGAGAATAAGCAATACTTTTCATCTGTAAACGTAAACAAAAAAAGTAAACATACAATATACATTCTGTAAAAAGAATATGTCATAACTGGGTTTTATAACTGGGAAATCACATTCTTTAACCACTTTAAGACCGGACCAATTTGCTGGCTTAAGACCAGAACACTTTTTGCGATTCGGCACTGCGTCGCTTTAACTGACAATTGCACAGTCGTGCGACGTGGAGAAGGAGAAGGAGAAGGAGAAGGAGAAGGAGGAGGAGAAGGAGAAGGAGAAGAAGGAGAAGGAGAAGAAATTCTGTAAAAAGAATATGTCATAACTGGGTTTTATAACTTGGAAATCACATTCTTTAACCACTTTAAGACCGGACCAAGAAGAAGAAGAAGAAGAAGAAGAAGAAGATAATAAATATCCCCCAGAAATGTATAAAAAAACATTTTTTTCCCTCAGTTTAGACCGATACGTATTCTTCTACACTTTTTTTGGGGGAAAAAAAAAATAAAAATCGCAATAAGCGTATATTGATTGGTCTGCGCAAAAGTTATAGCGTTTACAAAATAGGGGATAATTTTATGGCATTTTTATTAATTGTTTTTTTTTTTTTACCATTAATGGCGGCGATCAGCGATTTTTATTGTGACTGCGACATTATGGCGGACACATCGGACATTTTTGGGACCACTCATTTGTACAGCAATCAGTGCTATACAAATGCACTGATTGCTGTGTAAATTACACTGGCAGTGAAGGGGTTAACCAGGAGGTGGCAGTGTAGGGGTTAAGTGTGTCCTAGGGGTGTGTCGCTAACTAGGGGCGTAGCTGTGTTGCACACATCACTGATCTCTGCTCCAATCACAAGGAGCAGAGATCAGCGACACTGTTGCTAGTGTACTATAGCATCTCCCTGTTCTACCACCCGTGAGACGATCGCGGGAATCCGCGATCTGACTAGCGGAGGTCCCGACCGGCGCGCAGCGCGCACGCAATGCCACGGCGGCAAGTTTAAAGGGACGTACCTGTACACCCATTTGCCTGTCCGTGCCATTCTGAGTGCGCCGGTGGGGAAGCGGTTAAGGAATATCCTGTTTTATTATATTAGAATGCTCTAAAGTGGAGTTCCCACAAAAAAATAAAACATTTTTAAAAAGTCTGCAGCTACAAATACTGCAGCTGCTGACTTTAAATAATCGGACACTTACCTGTCCCAGGGTCCAGCAATGTGGGGGGAATCGAAGCCCCGGAATTTTAACTGTGTGGCTTCACAGCTGGGCACCCGCGAGCCGCACCGCAATCATCTGGGACCTGTCACGCATCTCAGATGAGTGCCTAGAGGGAGGAGGGGAGGGGTGATCTCCCTTCCTGTGCCGAGAAGGCAGATTACGAGGGACCCCCTAGCAACAGGCATTAAAGAGGTGAGGAAAAAAAAAAAAACACCTTTAAAGCGGTAGTAAACCTGCACTTTTTTTTTTTATTTTTTTTTTTTTTTTTAAACAAAAAAACTGCAAGGCAAAAAAAAAAATTATGAAATACTCACCTTAGAACGAGGCACCAGTATCTCACCCAATCCACGCAGAGGGAGCTGATATGTTGCCTCGACGTGTCTTCCGGGTATCGCAGATCCAGCGCTGTGAGAGGCCGAAGCCGCGACACATCACTCTTGCGCGAGTCTTATTCCCGGTAAGGTCTGGCAGTTCTGCCGGACCGTCAGCCGGGCCTTAACAGCGCATGCGCCGCATGACGCCAGCGGCTGCATGAAAAGTAAATATCTCCTAAACCGGACAGGTAAGCCTTGTTATAGGCTTACCTGTGGGGGGGGGGGGGGGGGGGGGGGGGGGGGGGGGGACGACTATACAACCACTTTAAGCTTACAAGCATAACTTGAGCCACACAGTTGATACCCAGGGACAGCCAATGGCGAGAATCAGTAAGTTCTCGCTGGTGGTTTCTTAAAGCTGCACACACACACAGTGTGAAGAACAACAGCTGTCAGATTTACACGCTGTACAAATCAATGGCCAGTGCTGCCACTGTTTACATTTACCCAGTCATCTGATCATGGAACACCATGTATTCAACAAAATGCATTGTTTTTTTTTTAATGGATAGGGAGAAAGAAAGGAGCTAGCAACTCTTTTTCACCTACACTAGCTTGCACTGTCAGTCTGAACAGGGGAAGCCCAAAGCTGATACTAGCATAGCTTAGTAATAAAACTAATATTTTTAGCATCCCCAGCCACTATCTGGACATATTTGTATCATATATAAAACAAACTACTTTTTTTCCCTGGCTTTCCACTTTAACCACTTCAGCCCCGGACCATTTGGCAGCCAAAGGACCAGAGGTCTTTTTTCAATTTCGCACTGCACTACTTTAACTGGTAATTGCGCGGTCATGCAATTTTGTAACCAAACGAAATTTGCGTCCTTTTCTTCCCACAAATAGAGCTTTCTTTTGATGGTATTTGATTGCCTCTGTGATTTTTTATTTTTTGCGATATAAACGGAAAAAGAGCGAAAATTTTGAAAAAAAAAGAGATTTTCTACTTTTTGTTATAAAAAAAATCTAATAAACTCAATTTTAGTCAAACATTTGGGCCAAAATGTATTCAGCCACATGTCTTTAGTAAAAAAAATGCCAATAAGCGTATATTTATTGGTTTGCGCAAAAGTTATAGCGTCTACAAACTAGAGTACATTTTCTGGAATTTACACCGCTTTTAATTTATGACTGCCTATTTCATTTCTTGAGGTGCTAAAATGGCAGAGAAGTACAAAACCCCCCCAAATGACCCCATTTTGGAAAGTAGACACCCCAAGCTATTTGCTGAGAGGCATGTTGAGCCCATTGAATATTTTTTTTTTTAGTCCCAAGTGATTGAATAAAGACAAAAATAAAAAAGATTTTTTTTTTTTTTTTCAAAAAGTTGTCACTAAATGATATATTGCTCACACATGCCATAGTTATATGTGGAATTGCACCCCAAAATACATTTTGCTGCTTCTCCTGAGTATGGGGATACCACATGTGTGGGACTTTTTGGGAGCCTAGCCGCGTACGGGGCCCCGAAACCCAAGCACCGCCTTCAGGATTTCTAAGGGTGCAAATTTTTGATTTCACTCCTCACTACCTATCACCGTTTCGAAGGCCATAAAATGCCAAAATAGCACAAAACCCCCCCAAATGACCCCATTTTGGAAAGTAGACACCCCAAGCTATTTGTTGAGAGGCATGGTGAGTATTTTACAGCTCTCATTTGTTTTTGAAAATGAAGAAAGTAAAGAAAAAAAAAAAAATTTTTTTCTTTTTTCAATTTTCAAAACTTTGTGACAAAAAGCGAGATCTGCAAAATACTCACAATACCTCTCAGCAAATAGCTTGGGGTGTCTACTTTCCAAAATGGGGTCATTTTGGGGGGTTTTATGCCATCTGGGCATTCCATGGCCTCCGAAACTGTGATTGGCAGTGAGAAGTGAAATAAAAAAATTACACCCTTAGAAAGCCTGAAGGCGGTGATTGGTTTTTGGGGTTCCGTACGCAGCTAGGCTCCCAAAAAGTCCCACACATGTGGTATCCCCGTACTCAGGAGAAGCAACAGAATGTATTTTGGGGTGTATTTCCACATATGCCCATGACATGTTTGAGCAATATATCATTTAGTGACAACTTTTTGTAAAAAAAATATATATATATTTTTTTTTTTTCATTATTCAATCTCTTGGGACAAAAAAAAAAAATATTTAATGGGCTCAACATTGCTCTCAGCAAATAGCTTGGGGTGTCTACTTTCCAAAATGGGGTCATTTGGGGGGGGTTTGAACTGTCCTGGCATTTTATGCACAACATTTAGAAGCCTATGTCACACGTCACCCACTCTTCTAACCACTTGTAGACAAAGCCCTTTCTGACACTTTTTGTTTACATGAAAACATATTTTTTTTTTGCAAGAAAATTACGTTGAACCCCCAAACACTATATATATTGTTAAAGCAAAGGCCCTACAGATTAAAATGGTGGGTGTTGCATTTTTTTTTTCCACACAGTATTTGCGCAGCGATTTTTCAAACGCATTTTTTGTGGAAAAAATACACTTTTTTTTATTTTAATGCACTAAAACACACTATATTGCTCAAATTTTTGATGAAATAAAAAATATGATCTTAGGCCGAGTACATGGATACCAAACACGACATGCTTTAAAATTGCGCACAAACACGCAGTGGCGACAAACTACATACATTTTTAAAAGCCTTTAAAAGCCTTTACATGATACCACATTAGATTCACGGAGGAGGTCTACTGCTAAAATTACTGCCCTCGATCTGACCTTCGCGGTGATACCTCACATGCATGGTGCAATTGCTGTTTACATATGACGCCAGACCAACGCTTGTGTACGCCTTTGCGCAAGAGAAGGGGGGGCAGGGGTGCTTTTTTTTTTTTTTTTTTGGTTTTTTTTTTATTTATTTAGCTTTTTTATTTTATTTTTAAACTGTTCCTTCCATTTTTTTTCTTTGTTATGATTTTTATTGTTATCTCAGGGAATGTAAATATCCCCTATGATAGCAATAGGCAGTGACAGGTACTCTTTTTTTGAAAAAATTGGGGTCTATTAGACCCTAGATCTTTCCTCTGCCCTCAAAGCATCTGACCACACCAAGATTGGTGTGATAAAATGCTTTCCCAATTTCCCAATGGCGCGGTTTATATCCGGGAGGGGGGACATTCCCTCCCACTGCTTGTAAAAGCAGTCTAGAGGCTAATTACCCGCTAGAATTGCTTTTACATGAAAGCCGATCACTGGCTGAAAAGAATGATACCAAGATGATACCTAAACCTGCAGGCATCATTCTGGTATAACCATTCAAAGTCCAGCAACATACTGGACATATATTGTAATCTTTTTTTTTTCATGCAGCCTCTTGGCTGAACGAAAAAAAGAGATTGATTGGTGGGTATGCCCACCATTAGAATACCTCCCTTCATCCACCCACTTCTAATGATGGGCATACATGCACCATTTATATATGCCGATGCATGGGGGCATCCTCCCGCAAAAGTTATGCCGTGTACACACGGTCGGAATTTCGACCGTATGTACGTGGCATTAGGAGCCAATCGCTCCTCCCCCCCCTGCTGCCCCCATGCTTCGGCATATATGCTCTTTTTTTTTAACTGTGGTGGTGAAATCACCTCCTACAGCGTTGGAGTCGCGGCTTTATGTATCGTGGGAGCAAACGCTGTTGCTGTCAAGATAAATAAATCCGCGTTGCAACTGAATGGCGCACCTGAAAACAAAAAAATGCTCAACACTAAAACACACAGTAAACAAAATTACATACCTGAAAAGCAAGCATGATAAAACATAATAAAACATAATAAAACATAATAAAACATTGCAGAATAGAATGGAGTAAAAAAAGAGCAACAATAGAGAGAGAATAGAGTGAGAGAGAGAACAATAAAACGACAACTATTTTATTTTTTTTTATTTTTTTGAGATTCACAGGTAAAAAAGCTCCTGACTGAAGCGACTGAATCAAAACGCTACCACAAAAAAAATGTTAGCGATCGCAGGGATCAGGCCTGACTCTGCGAACGCTGCAGTTATGTGTGCTTAGTGTTTTGTAAGTGACAGTGATCGATCGATACTGCACTTGGGTGGGCTGGGCTGGGCGGAGGGGGAAAACGCAGGTGCTAGCAGGTATCTGGGCTGATCCCGCTAACAATGCGTTTTTTTTTGGAACCCTAAACTGCTGGGACGCTAGTATAGATCTGATCAGATCAGATATTGATCTGTTCAGATACTGTGCCACTAAGGGAGGTGTATGCTTTGTGCGTGGGTGTTTGCGGTACTGGCACTAACCTGGGGCGACGCAGACCTTATTTGACCCTAAAACCTAATTGATATCACCCGCCGGGCGATCAGGGGGTTAAACCGTTATTGGGTAATAAATGGCGGGTGCCCTGACAGTATAAAAAACAAGCTAACTAACCAGCGTCACCCGTAACAGTAATACAAAAAAAAACTGGTTACCTAGCGACACTAATGCAGCGATCAGAAAAACGATCGCTTAGTGACACTGGCAAAAGGGGGTGAAAGGGTTAACTAGGGGCAATCAGGGGGTTAAACCTTTATTAGGTAATATATGGGGGTACCTGACGCTATATAAAAACCTGACGGGGAACCTAAATAACGAAATAACTAACTGGCTAACCAGCGTCACCAGTGACAGTTATACAGTGATCACTGGTGAAAGGGTTAACTCTAGGGGCAATCAGGGGGTTAAAACCTTTATTTAGGTTGTAATATGGGGGTACCTGACCTATAAACCTATTTATGAACCTATATAAACATGGCGGTTACCTAAAAAAAAAAAAATGGTTACCTAGCGACACTAATGCAGCGATCAGAAAAACGATCGCTTAGTGACACTGGCAAAAGGGGGTGAAAGGGTTAACTAGGGGCAATCAGGGGGTTAAAACCTTTATTAGGTAATATATGGGGGTACCTGACGCTATATAAAAACCTGACGGGGAACCTAAATAACGAAATAACTAACTGGCTAACCAGCGTCACCAGTGACAGTTATACTGTGATCACTGGTGAAAGGGTTAACTCTAGGGGCAATCAGGGGGTTAAAACCTTTATTTAGGTTGTAATATGGGGGTACCTGACCTATAAACCTATTTATGAACCTATATAAACATGGCGGTTACCTAAAAAAAAAAAATGGTTACCTAGCGACAGCAGTGACACTAATACAGCGATCAGAAAAACGATCGCTTAGTGACACTGGCAAAGGGGGTGAAAGGGTTACCTGGGGGGCAATCAAGGGGTTAAACCTTTATTAGGGGGGGGTGGGGGGCTACCTTGGACCTAAAACTAACTGCCCTGACAGTTATTACAGTCACACTGACACTAAATGCAGTGATCAGTAAAAAAATGATCACTGCAATTAGTGACACTGTGACTGGGGGGGGAGGGGGTGATCTGGGGGGTGATCAGGGGGTGACAGGGGGGTGGATTGTGTGCCTATGTGTACTGGTGTCAGTGTACTGTTTGTGCACTAACCTTTAGATGTTCACAGCTCGGCGTTCCGGTCACATAGACCGGCGCACCGAGCGTGACATCACTTCCTCTGCCTGTGTTTTGATTGACACAGACAGAGGAAGCATCTGATTCGCCAGGAGCGATCGCGAGGGGGTGGCCAGAAACCACTGGCCGTCCCCTCATCCCGGATCGCTCCTGAAGCGATCCCGACCGTCCCCGCCGGCCGGGGGGGGTCCGATCGGACCCCCACCCGCCGGAAGAATGGCACGTACAGGTACGTGGTTCTGCCTGTACGTGCCATTCTGCCGACGTATATATACAGGGGGCGGTCGGCAAGTGGTTAAAGTATAACTGAAGGAACAACTTTTTATCTTAGGTTTTTATTGCAGAGATTCACCCTCTTATTTGTCTCGATGACCATATCACCAAAACTGAAAGAAAATTATTTTGAGCAGTCACCAGAGCAGGGGAAATCTTCCAATGGGGAGATTTCCTGATAGTCACCAGGACTAGTTTCTTCACTTTGGGGGGCTTTCTTAATCCTGAGAAAAAAAAAAACCCACATACACACCAGAAGTTATAACCTTTACCTTACTCCATTCAAAATGGAAAATAAAAAAAGTTATGTTGACATTACAATTTAGTTCCCTGGTGGATAAGCCCTTGTTTCAACGTATTATTTAGAAATGTGAATTTATTGCGAAAGAGGAATTCCAGGTATGGATATTATATACAGTTGGTAAAGATTAGACTAACTATGTATGCATATGCCATACCTGGCTGATGCCTCTGGAGATTGGAAATCACTGAAGTAGACGCCACTACTGCAGTCATCTCCACGTCCTGTGCCGAACGGCTGGCATGATGCATTGTGGAACAAACTTTTTACTTTTGCATTTACTTATTCACCTTAGTTTTCACTTTTCTACCAGCACATTTTTATTCTTAATATACATGCACATATATTTTTCTGCTTACACGTGCTACGGGCATGGAATATTAGGTCAAAAGCATTTTCAGTGGCACGCGTTGAAGATCTGAATTATGTGCTAGATAGAGTCAGGCTGGCTTCTTAAATTGGCTAGCCAGCTGGTTCAATTAACTACCAATGTGTGTAAAATCATGAATTGTATTTATCTGCCATATTTCCCCATGTCTGTTAGCTATGAGTAAGCACTCCTGGTAGTGTGAAACGCATTAGCGATTTTTGCTTTGACCCACATTTGTGTGATTCTGTTTCACAAACAAAAGGCATTTGAATTTATCTTGGAGTGCGGCCGTCCAGAGTCTTTCAACCCATCATCATTAGTATGTGCTGTGCCTGCACATGGGTCTCTCTATCTTAGGAGAAGCTGCGAGTCTTAGTTGTGTGGATTATCCTGGAGCGGTGGTTCCCCTACTATTGTGGAACACACACACACACACACAACACACACACACACACACACACACACACACACAGAGACTCTTTGCGGATGTCAGTGAGTGGGGGAATAACGGTCCATCGCTAGTGTCAGTGATGGGGAGGGAATAGTGTCCCATCGTCTGTGTCAGTGGGAGGTATAGTGCCCCACTGTCAGCAACAAAGGCAAGATAAAAGCAAGCAAAGGGCCAAATCCAGTGCGTGGCTTGAAGTTTGATAACCACTGGCGTAGAGGGGTAGTTAGAAAAAAAAAGTTCTGCAAGCAGCATCTTTGGGGCACTTTAGGGCAGCGATGTGCCTGCATCTTTGGGACTCAATGGGCAACTCTTTTATTCGTCCGTTAGCGGGTGGAGGGGGGGGTGTTAAAACACTGAAAAGCGCCACTAGTTTTAGTGGCCACACTGATTGTTTTTCCTCTCCCCACATCCACTGTCAGAATTTTCAAACAGCGAGGCTCCGCCGATACGGCCATGTCATTCATTCACAGAATTCTGTGAAGGAATAAAGGACTACTTGTCAATGAACTGTGAGGGCGCTGATAAGTGTTCTTGTAGTCAGTTCAATTAGTTCAGGAGGTACAGGCAGAGTACTAAGAGTATGCAGAATCCTGCCATTGCACCAGCAATCGAATCGTGGGTGCAATGCCTTACAGGCTGCAGAGTCAAATAATAAATGCACATTTTTTTGACCTTCAAAAAGATGTGCAAATTTTTTTTATTATATATAAAAATAAATGGTGAACTTAGTCTTTAAAATGTTGCGTTTTTGGTGCCTGTGTACAAGAGCCCTAAGGACATGTGTACACAACTTTGTTGGAATCAGGGCTGCTTTACCACCATACAAGTCAATAGGAATGTAGTCTGCGAGACATACTCCAGAAGCAAATATGAAGGAACTCCAAATGATCTCAAGATCTACACAAACCCTTATCTGACAAGCCAAAGCAATCGTCTGATTCCAATAACGGTAAATCTGATTGGTTTAAATAGGTTACCGCACGCTTAACAAATAGCCATCACAGCGCCCTAAAATAAGTTGTGGTAGCAGTTTATGGCTGACAGAAGCGCGCTCTTCCTAGAAGTAAGTAACTACTAACCTGGGATTTAGCCTCTTGATGGAAGGCAGCAAACGCGGATACACGTGGATACATGGCTGGTCATGTAGTTACCAACCAGCAGAAGGACCTTGCTGCTGTCACGTGATCAGGAAGCTGGCGTGTAATGGGAACGCCCACTGAGCGCTTAGTTGGAGAGGGAGGCGTGCTGGAAACTGAAAGCAGAGTAGATGTATAGCGGAAGATAAAGCAGGATGAAACTATTTCGCCCAGGTGCTGACTGATGAAAAGCCTTTGATCCATTCCGAGGGAGCACTTAGATATACCGGGGTGTAGTGCGATATATGTAGTGGTATCATGACCAGTGTTCTGTCAGAAAGCCGCTGTTTTGTCAGAATGTGTAACGGCGGAAGTGTTTCGGCGCTGCCATCTTGCTATACCCTGCACTGACGCCACAGTAAGAATAGAGTGGGAATGTGGCAAGCGGACATCTTGTTACACCCACCGTAGTTTTGCTTTTTCCACTTGTTAACAGTAAACAGAGGTTATATAGTGGAATGCAGTACTTATAACTCTTTCTGACGGTTTAGATGTTGAATTTTAAAACCAGTGGCAAGCCTGCTGATCTCACAGGTTTGCTAATCTGACAAGATTTAAAAATTCAACATCTAAACAATCAGATGGATTTCTAAGTACTGTATTTCACTATATAACCTCAGTTTACTGTTAAAAAAAAAGTGCCCCCTTCTCACTGTATCCTTAAAGCGGGATTCCACCCTCCGGTGTCACATTTGGCACCTTTCAGGGGGGAGGGGGGTGCAGATACCTGTCTAAGACAGGTATTTACACCCACTTCCAGGCATAAACTGCCACGGGAGTTTACGCCACTTCCTGTGCCGGCGCGCTGTCTGCCGGGACACACACGGGTCCCAGCAGACAGTGCGGACAATTCTCATTGCGCTGCGCGACTCGCGCATGCGCAGTAGGGAACTGGGAAGTGAAGCCGCAACGCCTCACTTCCTGATTCCCTCACCGAGAATGGCACAGGCAGCAGCAGAGAGCCGAGCGATTGATTGGCCTCTGCTGCCGACATCGCTGGAACCTGTGACAGGTGAGTGTCCATTTATTAAAAGTCAGCAGCTGCAGTATTTGTAGCTGCTGGCTTTTAAAAAAAAAATTTCCAGGTATAGTCCCTCTTTAATGTGGATGAGTGTGGGGTGTAGCAAGATGGCGGTGACAAAACGCCACATCCGTTACACATTCTTTTTTTTTTAAATTCTTTATTTTCATTTTACAGGTGCTTGTTTTACAATTACACAACTTAATAATCATATTTCCTAATTACCCCTTTCCCTTTCAAATTCATATCGCCCTACCAACAGTAACACTCCTTTATATTGTCTTCTATTCTTCCCATCTGTATTGTCCGCTGATCATGACAGAGATAGAAAAAGAAAAAGAAGAAAACATGAAAAAAATGGAAAAAAGGCAGAGAGAAAACTTCAGTTCACCTTTCCTCTGCTCCTGTAATTTTACTTCCCCTTTTATCTCTCCCCCATCCCTCCTCCCCCATTCCTCTCCCGGAGGTGGGGACTGGAGGAGAGAACAAAAAAAATAAATATATAACGACAACAAAAAAAAAGGGAAAGAAAAAAAATATAAAAATATAACAACAACAAAAAAAGAAACCCCATTTCTCTCCCCTTTCCTCCCGGACAGGACGGGCGAACGTTCTCTCCCTCTGGCATTCCTCCTCCCCGCCCCGGACCCCCCCTTTTTGTTTCACATCTTTCTGCCCCATGAGGTTATTGGCGGTTTTGTTCCCTATATGTCATATAGGGTGTCCATGTCTCCTGGTATCTATCTTCTTGTTCTCTTAACTTCATGGTAAGTTTTTCCATTAATTGGATTTCTGATATTTTCGCTAACCATTGTGCTCTCGTCGGGGCTATAGTTTTTTTCCATAAGCTCGGTATGCACGCCTTCGCGGCATTCAACAGGTGTCCCTTTAATGAGTTTTTATATTCTCCCCTAGATATTGGAGTATCATGTAGCAGATATACTGCTGGATTTTCTCCCAATGATACTTCAATAATTTCTTCCACTGTTTCCCTTACCATCTTCCAGAATTCTTTAACTCCGGGGCATTCCCAAAATATGTGTATCATAGTTCCCTCTTCCCTTTGACATCTCCAACACGTATTTTCTAACTGTGGGTATATCCGGTTTAAAACTGAGGGTGTTCTATACCACCTTGTCAATATTTTATATCCACATTCTTGATATTTTGTTGATCTTGATGTCTTTTGTGTGAGGTGGCATATTTTAAGTTTCTGTGGTTCCGAGAACGTTGTCCCCAGATCTCTTTCCCATGCCTGTATAAATGTTAACTCTTGTGGAGCCTTACATTCTACCAATAAAGAGTACATAATTGGTAGCCCGTGTTTCCCTGGTTCCTCTCTCAAGCATAGCTGTTCGAATTTAGACGTTGTCCTTATTTCTGTCATTTGCATTTTTATTACTCGGAGATAGGCCTTGAGCTGTAGTCTCCTGAAGAAGTTAATTTCTCCTGTAAATTCTAAGTCTACCTCCTCCCCTGTCATCACTCTGTTCTCTCTCGTGAAATCTTGTAACCTACTTACCCCTCTTCTCCTAAGATTCCTAAACTCTACCTCTACTAGACCTGGCTCAAAGCTTGGTGTACCCAGGATTGGGGTCATCGGACTTGGGAACTTAGATATTTCCGTTTTCCTAAATACCCTTTTAATCACTTGAATTGTCGCCCCTATTGTGGGGTGTCTTTTTATCTGCTGAGGAATTTCTGTGTCCGCTATCCACACTATCCCTTCTAAGGGTATGCCAGTTATCGCTTGTTCCATACATAACCATGGTTTATCCCTTTTCACTGTGCACCACTCCATTACTCTTGCTAGGTGTACTGCTTCATAATAGTTCACTGGGTCTGGGAGTCCCACTCCTCCTCTATCTTTAGATTGCACCAAGATATCCCTCCGGATTTTTGCCGGTTTCCCCGCCCATATAAAATTTAAGAATCTCGTTCTCATCTCTCTCAGGAATCCTACTGGGATCTTGATTGGTAATGCCTGAAGTAGGTATATCAGTCTAGGCATAATATTCATTTTAATGATATTGATTCTACCAAACCATGTAAATATTTCCTTGTCCCACCGCTGGAAGTCTGCTTTTATTTGTCGCATTAGGGGTAGAAAGTTTAGTTCAAACATTTTCTCTAATTTCTTTGTTATTTTAGTCCCCAAATAATTTATATGGGAATCCGTCCATTTAAAAATGAAATGTTTAGTTAATTGTTTTTGGAGTACTTAATTTATTCCTATTCCCATTGCCTCAGATTTACCGTAATTTATCTTGAAGTTAGAAACCTCTCCATATTTACGTATCTCTACTAACAATGAGGGGAGGGATATGATTGGGGAGGTAATAAAGAATATCAGGTCATCCGCATATGCAGCGAGTTTCTGTTCTTTTTCTTGGGTTAATATACCTTTAATGTCTGGGCTAGCACGTATGGTTCTCAGGAAAGGTTCTAATGTCAAAATAAATATAATGGGCGAGAGTGGACATCCCTGCCTTGTTCCATTGTATATAGGGAAGGGTTCTGATATTATGTCGTTTATTTTAACCCGTGCTCTTGGATTAGAGTACAGGCTTTTGATCCATTTTATCATCCCATTTCCCAGTCCCATATGATGCAACGTCACTTCCAGGAATGTCCAGTCCACCCTATCAAAAGCTTTTTCTGCATCTGCAGAAATCAGTACCATGGGTCTTTTATAACATTGCGCTGCATATATTGCACTTAGGACTCTGCGTACTTTCCAGGGTAAATCCCACTTGATCTGGGTTTATTATATTTGGGATATGTGACATTAATCTAGTTGCCAGTATTTTTGTTAGGATCTTTAGATCCACATTTAATAAAGAGATTGGGCGGTAGCTAGCGCATTGTGCTGGGTCTTTCCCTTCTTTAGGGATTACTGTGATATGTGCCATTAATGTCTCTTCTGGCATCCTTGCCCCTTCCCTGATTGAATTAAATGCGGCGATAAATTCCGGTGCTAGTTTTTCTGCGAATGTCTTATAATAGAGCAGGGTATACCCGTCTGGTCCTGGTGCCTTACCACTCTTCATTGTTTTAAGGGCTTCTGTAAATTCTTCTATTGTGATTGGGCCATCTATCTCATCTGCTTCCTCCTTTCCTATCTTAGGCATCCCTGCAGCTTCTATGTACTCCTCTGCCCTTGCCCTTTTTCCTTTTAATCTTTCTTCTGTTACATTACTCTCAATTTGGTATAAATTACTGTAGAAATCTCGAAACTCTTTCGCTATATCTTGTGACGAGTTAACCAGTCCATCCCCTGCTGTTTTGATGCACTCAATGTGGTTCCGTGCTTTTGTCTCTCTGAGCGCGTTTGCCAGCATCCTGCTAGGTTTGTTTCCGTATTCATAGAATACTCGCCTACCATGGGCTATCTTTACTTTTGCTTTATCCATTAGTAGTAAATTTAATTCATCGCGAAGGCTTGTCAATTTTCCTTCTGTTTGTATTGCTACGGTTTTTTTATGTGTTAAAGTGTGTTTATGTGTTTTTTATGTGTTAAAGTGTGTTTCCTGTAAAAAAATAATCTGATTTAAATCTCCCTAATTCCGCCAACAGTCTCGTGCGTTTTTCTGCACGATTTAAACCTTTTATGTTATATGATGTTAAGGTTATTTTAGTCATGGTTTAGTCCGGGGGGGGGGAGGGGGAAGGCAACAGTCGCCCCCCGTCCGCCAGGGAAAGAGGAAAAAAAAAAAAATCAACAAATAGATAAAAAAAAAAAAAAAAAGAAGATAAAAAAAAAAGAAGGGTGAAGCTCCTCTGATTTACCTCCTCTTGGAGGAGAGGTGCTTCAAGTCGGGGAGGTGGTCAATCAGGGCCGAGTGTCAGAATCCCCGCGCCTTTCCTCCTGCACATGCACTCTGTCTACTATCCCATTATTTACATATATACCCATCCCTCTGTAATTGGGATCTAAATTCTTAACATACCATATCATTTTTATACATCGTTCAACCGTAATTAGCTTTTGGGCGCCACAGTATTCTCTAACTGAACCAGGAGGTGTGTGACACACAGTCAGTCCCTTCTATAATAATCACTTTTTCCCCTACATAACGGTAGTACTATTTTCCTCTATTCTCTTCTATGTCCTCTCCTGAAGGACTGTACTCTTCTACTACTCTAAATAGAGGGGGGAGGAAGAAAAAAAAGGGAAGGAACATAAATAAAAAAAAAAAAAAAAAAAAAGCCATGTCTACTTTCCGTCCCTACTCTCCCGCCCCCCCTCCCTGTTGTGTTGTTCTCTGTGTGAATACCACCTCTCTTTGTGCCTCCCATGTAGTCAGTGCCAACCACTTTATCACTTCCCCCCCTAAATATTCTGGTGCCCCCTAAAAAAAAAAAAAAAAAATACAAAAAAAATGAAAAAAGATTACACTAAAATGTGTGCAAACCATAAAAGTGAGCTGAAAAAAAGAAAAAGGAAGGGCCTATTATGATTCCGCCCTATTTAACCCTAGTGTATCTATGTGTATATATGTGTGTATATATGGTTGTGTGAAAACTCAATCTATATTATTCCTTATTTTCTTCCATCCACCACCTATTTACCGTGATCTTCTCGGTTTATTGCCCCCCATCCCATTTGACAGGATCTCTATTTAACACATCATCCAAATTTGTCAGGCATGCATAAACACAATAACAAAAAACAATGCCTGACAAATTTGGATGATGTGTTAAATAGAGATCCTGATCCGTTACACATTCTGACGAAACACTGCTACCCATCGGAAAATGCAACCAAAGTGACGTTCCGTTGTGGCCATCTTGGTACACCCACACAGGGCCGCTGATAGGGCAGTACAACCAGCCCTGTTGTACCGGGCCCAGCCAGCAGGGGGGCCCGAGCAGCTTTTAACTTCAAGCTAAAAAAAAAAAAAAATTGCTAAACAACTATATTAACCCACACCCACTTGATTAATAATGAATATATATTAATTTCCTGGGCCCCATCAGGTTACCAGAGGGGCCCAGGAGGTGAAAGAAAGCAGAAGAGGGACTTTTTTTTTTTTTTTCCATTTTCGGGTGCAGGGATACAATGCCGAGCCACATGCTGCTATCAGTATACCTGCACAAGTTTTGCCTGCTCACTATATGCCTATCTGGTGGATGGATATTACTGTTATACAGCTCCCTTCTCTCAGTAAGTCAGTGATGGGAAGTCCGGATCTTTAAAGTGAATCGGTTCATTTCGAACTACTCACTGAAATGAACCGATTCAATGAATCGATTCTTCGGTTCTTCGGTTCACTTGTTGAGTCTGCTGACAAGCAAGTGAACCGAAGCTCTGATTCAACCATATTAAATGATTAGAATCAGAAGACTGATTCATACAGAAGGTTGGCAGGTCCTGGGGACGTTTACTTTTATTTAGTTAATTGGGGCAGACCACAATTTGTCAGATTAGCCGGCATCATGAATTTTGGTGACACACAAAGAGCTGTGTTAGGCTGGGTTCACACTTGTGCGATGCGGGAACCCTGCGATTCCACTGCGGGTTCCCGCATCGCACCTGACTCGCACGGCAGTTCACACTGACATATGCAAACTGCTGGGGAGTGTCATACAATGTTAACGACACCCCCATTTCAGCTTGCATGTCGCACTGCGAACTGTCAGTTCGGACATAAATCGGCTCGCATAGGTGTAAACACCCATGCGATCCGATTCTGATGCTGACCAAAAAAGGTGCTGTGAGTTTAGTCCGAATGCGATACGATTTCAGCCATACTATCTGTATGGCTGAAATCGCATTGCACGGACATCACATGCGATTTTGCACCATGCAGCAGTGTGAACCGGCCCTGAGCCTAGGTTTCCACAAATTTGATGACTAGCAATGTTAACTGTGAAGTTGGCCTATCAGAATGCAGTTAACATGCACAAAAGCCTGCTTTTCATTTAGGCTCCGTTTCCACTTGTGCAACTTGTCCTGCGATTTGGGACTGCAAAGTTGCATGACAGGTGGTACCTGAGGATTTCCAATGAGAACCATTCATATCTGTGCCACTTCACACAGCGACTTCAAAGTAGTCCCTGCACTACTTTGGTCCCACTCTGATGTGACTTGAGGTCCATAGACCTCCAGAATACATAGGCATTGCTTCAAGTCGCTGCAAATTTGTGGCAAAAAATTGCAGCAGAATTGTGCGACTTTCAGGCTTTTCAGGGTATCGCAGTCTGAAAGTTGCACGATTCTGCCACAATTTTGATGCGACTTAAAGCAATACCTGTGTATTCTGGAGGTCTATGGACCTCAAGTCACATCAGAGTGGGACCAAAGTAGTGCAGGGACTACTTTGAAGTCGCTGTGACTTGAAGTCGCACAGATATGAATGGTTCTCATTGGAAATCCTCAGGTACCACCTGTCATGCAACTTTGCAGTCCCAAGTCACACAAGTGTGAAAGGGCCTCAGGCTGTCTGTACCACCTTATCACTGCTGCTACCTTAAAATTGATGTAGTGTATTGTTCTACTAGTGGGGACTCCCGATTCTTTCAGTGTACTGTGTTCTAACAACTCATATGATTCTTTAACTCAGTAACTCTATGATTCTTTAACTCACTGTACTGTGTACTTCTGACTCAAGAACTGGATACAAACTTAAAACAGTTCTGAGTGTCAGTGTGCTGTGATTGGGCTGATTGGTTGCAGGGAGGGCTGAGCTCTCTCACTCTAGGATCATATTACCAGGCCTGCTCTGCTGTGCTAGTATTGAGTCCATAGTGAACTGTTTCAAACGAATCAGTTCAGTCAGATGAATCGATTCATCCAGTTCACTGAAAAGAATCGATTCAAAAGAACGATTCGTTCATGAACTGGACATCACTGCGTAAGTGCTGCAGCCAAAGGGAGAGACCTCTAACTGAGGTGCAGGGCCGGACTGGCCTACCGGGATACCGGGATATTTCCCGGTAGGCTGCCTGCCCTGGGGCCGCTTTGCGGCTTCTGTGCTCCCCTGTCATGCTCCTGTGAACACGGAGCTGGCCGGGTCTGTGTTCGGCGGCCGCTCCGTAACACGGTCCCGCCCCCCTAGACCGGCTTATGTGATAGTAGATAGAATCCACCTATCACACAGCCAGTCTAGGGGGGCAGGACCGTGTTACAGAGCGGGAGCGGCCGCCGAACACAGACCCGGCCAGCTCCGTGAAACACAGGAGAGATGCCTGTGAGTACACAGTGTGCCTGGATAGGGGATCAGACAGCAGGGAGGCCGGCGGGCCGCATATAAAGGAAATGAGCTTTCTATATTCCTCCATGCAGCCGCTGAATGCCTTGAGGAGGGAGAGGAGGAGAATCAAGCATTCAGCGGCTGCATGGAGGAATATAGAAAGCTCATTTCCTCTATATGCCGCCCCCTGCTGATCCCTCATCAAACTTCTTTTACTGCCCCCCCCCCCCTTCTCCTTGTGCTCCCCCCCCAGTGCTCTCCTTCCCCACCAGACTCTCCAGCCCCCCCCCACAGTTCCCTCAACCCCTGTTCTTTCTGCCCCCCCCCCCCTCTCCCCATCCTTCTCTAGCCCCCCCGCAGTGCTCCCCACCCCCCACAGTACTCTCCAGCCCCCCGCAGTGCTCCCCACTACCCACAGTACTCTCCAGCCCCCATGCAGTGCTCCCCACTCCCCACAGTACTCTCCAGCCCCCCACAGTACTCCCCACAGTACTCTCCAGCCCCCCACAGTACTCTCCAGCCCCCCGCAGTGCTCCCCACAGTACTCTCCAGCCCCCCGCAGTGCTCCCCACTCCCCATAGTACTCTCCAGCCCCCTGCAGTGCTCCCCACTCCCCACAGTACTCTCCAGCCCCCCACAGTACTCCCCACAGTACTCTCCAGCCCCCCGCAGTGCTCACCACTCCCCACAGTACTCTCCAGCCCCCTGAAGTGCTCCCCGCCCCCCACAGTACTCTCCAGCCCCCCGTGCTCCCCCCCACAGTGCAGTGCTCTCCACCCCCCACAGTGCTCTCCACCCCCCACAGTGCTCCCCACCCTCCACAGTGCTCTCCAGCCCCCCACCGTGCTCCCCACCCCCCACAGTGGTCTCTACCCCCCACAGTGCTCTCCAGCCCCGTGCTCTCCACCCCTGTTCTTTTTGTCTCCCCCACCAGTGCTCTCACAAGCTCCCCCCAGCACTCTCCACTCCCCCCTGCATTTTGCCCCCACCCATGTGCTCTCCAACCCCACCAGTGCTCTCCAGTCCCCCGTGCTTTCCACCCCTGTACTTTCTGGCCCCCATGGGTGCTCTCAAGCTCCCCCCCCCATTGCTCTCCACTCCCCCCTGCTCTTTGTACCCCCCAGTGCTCTCCAGCCCTGTTTTTCTGCCCCCCCCCCCCCAGTGCTCTCAAGCTCCCGTCTAGTGCTCTTCGCCACCCCACACTCTTACCCCCCCCCCCCAGTGCTCTCAGCCTCCCGTGCTCTCCACCCCTGTTATTTTTGCACTCCCCACCCCCCGTGATCGCCACTTCCCCCTGCTCTTTGCCCCCACCCATGTGCTCTCCAACCCCGCCAGTACTCTCTGCTCCCCCTTCTCTCCAGCTCCCACCCAGTGCTCTCCACTTCCCCAGGACCAGGGGACAGGCTGACTGGGGCCGGAAAGTGAGGACGGCTGAAGGTGCAGGTGGCCCGGGACCACTCCATCTCACAGCAAAGAGATCCTCTGGAAGGAGCCACTGTCCCCATCCAAAACGAGAACAGCCCCTGCCTGCTGCTGGCCATCATGGATATCCTGCTGGCATGCAAGGTACTGTACCCGAGCATCAACAACACACCTTCCCACAGACAGGGACTGCAGACTTGGACATGGGACACAGGAGGGGCTGCAATGATGGGCACAGTGAGGCTGCATTCATGGGCACAGTGAGGCTGCATTCATGGGCACAGTGAGGCTGCATTCATGGGCACAGTGAGGCTGCATTCATGGGCACAGTGAGGCCGCATTCATGGGCACAGTGAGACTGCTTTCACGGCACAGTAAAGCTGCATTTGATGGGCACAGTGAGGCTGCATTGATGGGCACGGTGAGGCCGCAATGGTGGGCACGGTGGGGCCGCAATGCTGGGCACAGTGAGGCCACAATGGTGGGCAGTGCTGGGCACAGTGAGGCCGCATTCACGGGCAGAGTAAAGCTGCATTTGATGAGCACAGTGAGGCTTCATTTGATGGGCACAGTGAGGCTTCATTTGATGGGCACTGGCGATGCTGCATTTGATGGGCACTGGCGATGCTGCATTTGATGGGCACTGGCGAGGCTGCATTTGATGGGCACAGTGAGGCTGCATTTGATGGGCACTGGTGAGGCTGCATTGAGCTCTTGTATCATGTCTGCAGTCTCTGAGGGAGTCTGAAGAGGAGTCAAGAGTGGGAGCGCCGCCAGGATGGGGGTCATGGGAGAAGTCAGACTTGTGTGGACTGTGGAGAGGAGACTATAGGATAAAACCAGAGCCACAAAGCTGGAGCCGACTGACTAAGCCCTGCTTGGTGCACCTGAGAGGAGGTCAGTGACAGCACCGCCAGGCCAGTCTAGGGGGGGTCACTGATGTAAGGGGGGAGAGAGTACAATAATGTAAGGGGGCACTGATATAAAGGATTTCCCCCTTATATCAGTAACCCCCCCCCCCCCTTACCTTAGTGTATTCTTTCTGCGGAATGTGGTCCCCCCCCCACGTTCTGAGTTCCTGGGGTTCCCCTTGATGATTGACCATTTTTAACTGGAATTTACTTATATATATATATATCCTTATGTGATTTCATATCTGTCTTTTTTATGTATAATACACTCTTCAAATGTGCTTTAAAATGTATGGTTTTCCCTTTCTCGAACCAGAAAATGATGACGTTATGCTGTTGCGCTGGTATAATAATGCTGTGGGGCTGGTATGAAATTTTTTCCAGGGCTGAATTTTATTCCCAGTCCGGCCCTGCTGAGGTGGCTGAGACAGAGCAGCAGGAGTAATCTGGGCAGCGGCAGTGGTTCACAGGCAAGCAGTCCCCGACACATACACACATTGACAGGTCACACAGGCTATTGTAGAATGTGCAGTCCCCAGACTCTCATTGTGTGCTCATGGTCATTATGATGACCAGAGAACAGCAAGTGCTGTATGGCTGTCAGTGTAACATGGCTGTGTGGTGCTGACTTTCCTGATATATGGCTGTACTGTGTGTTACAGACTATAACACAGAGCACAGCCATAACAAAGTCAGCCCCACACAGTCATGTTACACTGACAGAGCCATACAGCACTTGCTGTGCTCTGATCATCATAATGATAATGACCATGAGCACATAGTGAGATGCTACTTTACACATGTGATGGGTAGGGACAGTAAAAACACACAGCCAAGCTGCATTTCTACCACTCCCAAACCACTTCCCTTTGATAACCTTTCACCCAAGCTTTCACAACATCCTTTTTCATGCAGACCTGATTGAAAGCTCCATGTAGGTTTACAGATATGAATTGACTTCCTCTGTGTCCATTCAGGTGGAAAAAAAATGGAAAAGAACATCCTTTTCTATTTTTCCAGACCTAAATGTGACAGATCAGAGGTAACCTGATGTAAATGGACACAAGTCTGTGGTGTATGCAGACACAAACTGAACGGGCACAGATCACAGATATCAAAACACTGACATCTCTCCCATTCAGATGCAGTTATGATTGGTGGGGTGCTGTAAATGTTACATGTTCCAGCTCCTGCCACCAGTCCCCCAGATAAACCACCCCCCCCCCCCCCCGTGACAGCGTGGAGGCAGGAGCAGAGCGAGGGGCAGGGTTGTGGGTGGGGTCAAGAGGGGCCCCGTCAGGTAGGCTGTATGGGGCCCCATGATTTCTAACAGCGGCCCTGCACCCACACTCTAGGGTTACCACCTCATCCCTTTAAAACCGAACACATATGAATTACACAGCTTCTGTGGCTGATTAAGGTGGTAAACTCACTTTGTGCCTTATTGGCATTAAATTAGCCTCAGAACCTGTGTAATTCATATGTGTTCAGGTTTAAAGGGATGAGGTGGCAACCCTACCACACTCGTTCACAGTAAGCCTACAGACAGAAGGCGGCAAGTGGACATCTTTTTACACCCACTGATGTCTTGCATTTAACACTTATTTTTACCAGTAAACTCAGCTTATATAGTGAAATACAGTATTTGGAAGTCCATGACACTGTTTTGATGTTGAATTTTAAAAGCATCGGCAAGCCAGCTGATCTCACAGGTTTACTAAACTGACAGAACACTGATTTTAAAATGTATCACCCAAACAGTTTGATGGATTTCAAAATACTGTATTTCACTATATAAGCTAAGCTAAGTGAAATGCAAGACTTCGGTGGGTGTAAAAAGATGTCCGCTTGCTGCCTTCTGACTGGTTTACTGCATACAAGTGGGGGTGTACCAAGATGGCCACAACGGAACGTAACTTCCATTGCATTTCCTGATGGGTAGCGGTATTCCGATAGAACACCAGTGTTCTTTCCAAATAGCCAATTCATCGACATCTCCAATCACGTCACTTCCAGTTACTGTAAAGCATCAGTAATTGGAGATTTAGACGAGTTGCTGTTTTGACTCAACACCAGCAAGCGTGTACACTCCGATACACAAAGAGTTTGCTGTTTTGAAAGAACAGCTAAGGAGGAAATCGTTTTCGTCGCCTTGGAGGCGGCCATGTTGTTGGTTAGTAACGGGTGAACTAACAATGTCCGCTCATAATATTGTTTACTGGAGTATATACGCTTGCCGGTGTTGAGTCAAAACAGCAACTCGCCTAAATCTCCAATTACTGATGCTTTTCAGTAACTGTAAGTGACATGATTAGATCTCAATGAATTGGCTATTTTGACAGAACACACGTGTTCTGTCAGATCTGGTAACAGAAGTGACGTTACCAGCAAACATTTCTTACTGCGCAATGCGTTCCAGCATGGCCGCTATGTGTTCCAATGGATTTCTATTCTGACAGAACACAAAGGTGGCAGCAGACATCTTGTTACACTCAGGCAAGTTTGGAATTTCACACTTGTTTTAGCAGTAAAGTCGGCTTATATAGTGGAATACAGTATTGTAAATCTTTGATATTGTTTTGATGTTGAATTTGAAAACCAGCGGCAAGGCTGCAGTCAGAAAGTGGCGACGTACATCTTGGTACACCCTGCACTTCTCACCGCCAAACTGATAGTCATATGCCACGGACATTTTTGGACACCCTCAGTCTGTTGCATTGATATAGTGTATTTGAATATATGTAAGCTCAGTTTACTGCTAAAATAAGTGTGACATTCAAAACTTGCCTGGGTGTAACAAGATGCCGCTGCCGCCTTAGTTTTCTGTCAGATTAGCAAACCTATTAGAATGCATATGGGCCATGCCGGAACGCATGTGCAGTAGGCAAATTCCAGTTGCGCATCAACCCCCCAGCTGCTGAACTCCTCCCTTCTACCTCATCTTCTAAAAGAGGAAACACAAATGTAAAAAGTAAAGTGTTGAAAAGTAAATCTTCTCCCCTGATTACAGAACTTTCACTACAAACAGCATTATTTACTGCCGGGCTGACTTGGGCTAAATTCACAAAGAGTTCTATTACTTTTAAAATCTGCAATAAAATAACAAATTTTTTCACACTTTTTTTGCAATCCCCCCCAAAAAAACGACTAAAATAAAGCATTATTTATTTAATCAAACCGTGAGATATTTTACTCAACAAACGTGGTATTTTATCTCATGAAATGATAGGATGGATACAGTGGGGAAGGATTAGAACCCCTGTCAGTTTTTGGTGCTTATAAAGAGGTAAACTGGTTTAAACTGTATAACTGCCAATTCACAAGGCAGTGCGGTCACTGCAGCATACAGTAGTGCTCATATGTTTACATACCCTGGTAGAATTTATGATTTCTTGGCCATTTTTCACAGAATATGAATGATAACACAAAAACTTTTCTTTCACTCATGGTTAGCTTTTGGCTGAAGCCATTTATTATCAGTCAACTGTGTTTACTCTTTTTAAATCATAATCACAACAGAAACTACCCAAATGACCCTGATCAAATATTTACATACCCCAGTTCTTAAAGAGGAAGTAAACCCTAATGGGTTTACTTCCTCTTTGTTTCCCTGCAAAGGTAAAGCATAATGGACTACTATGCATCGCATAGTAGTCCATTATGTGTCACTTACCTGACACAGGAGCCAGCGAAGTCACCGCTGTCCCCTTGTGTATGGAGCCTCCATCTTCTTGGTGGGTCTTGCGGCTCCGGCGCTGTCATTTGATGGCGCCGCAATGACCTCACTACCGCGCATGCGCACGGGAGCCAACACTCGCGTCATATCGCCGTTGAGAACTGCGCACTCAGTGCGCCTGCACGCTGCTGTCTACGACGCATGCGCCGTAGACAGCGATGCCTGTCTTTTGGCAAATATCTCCTAAACCGTGTAGGTTTAGGTGATATTTCTTTGACCTACAGGTAAGCCTTAATCTAAGTGTTTTTTCGCAAGTTTACAGAATCCATAGGCGCAGAGAGGTGTTTGGCTTAGGAGGGTGGGTTATATCAAACATCCATTTTTTACATATCTTCCACTTATTTCTTTGCTGCCATGGATGTTTTGCGATTTCTCAGTAGCAGACAGATTGATGTCAACACTCTGTTTACTGATTTTACACCCTCCCCTACAGAAATAAATTATAATGGGGCTATGTCAGCCTTAGGCAATATCCTAGAAAAACAAGTGAGGACCTGGTGGGACATCTGCACCTTTGAACAGTACATCAAAGATAAAATCATTATCAGAAGTCTTAGGTGGGACATTATCCCACAGGACGGTCTAGATGATCAAGGGTCTTGCCAGGAATGGCTTGATTTTTTTAATGGGGTAGGTTTTAAACTGCAGCAACTAATTCTGCAAAGGATAAAACGCAAAATGGCCAACATTGAATTAAAAATCAATGATTTAAAACTCCAATTGGAGCCGATTGAGGAGTCTCAGCAAATCATTGATTTTTACACTAGAGTCCAGAAAAGATTAGAAATAGTAGATAGGAACACACAAAAGAAAAAAGTTAAAAAATACCATAGAGATTTGTTTTTGAAATCTTCTAATCAAATATATTCTCGGCAACAAGGACCTACAGAGAACAAGTCTGAAAAAGGAAAAGAAATAGATAAACCAAGGGTGACTCCAGCTACATATCACTTGAGAAACACTTATTGGGTGGAGGAGAATGAGTACTATGAGGAGACCATGCAAATGAACTCCCGACTAATTTCTTCACCCCTATACAACGAGGCAAGGGGAAAGGAGGAAAAGTAAAAAATATCAAAGAAGCAACACCCAACCACAAGCACATGGTGTCATTACACATAATAGGTTTCAACCTATACAGAATTACGTA
The DNA here is from genome assembly GCA_028564925.1 of Lithobates sylvaticus. Lineage (NCBI taxonomy): Eukaryota > Metazoa > Chordata > Amphibia > Anura > Ranidae > Lithobates > Lithobates sylvaticus. Next base: position 172,972,789 of record CM053028.1, on the reverse strand, counting down.
GAGGATTACAACCCTCGACCCCTACCCCATCCTTTTTTAGGGAGAGGCAGGGGGGGGCCAACAAAAGGGGTCGGGGATACCCACCACGCAGGGGACGACCACTAAAATCACTGTTTAATCCTCCCAATAACCCCAACCACCAGGTGGAGGTATTTAAAGGTCTAGTTCTACAGGACCTTGCAACTCTCCAACCAAATAAAGAAATCAATGTTAGGCACATTGAAGAAGGTATAAAGATGCTGGAAAAATGCAAAGACATAATCATCCGACCAGCCGACAAAGGAGGAGTAGTAATACTATCAAAAGAATTCTACCATGGTCAAATTATGTAAATGCTCTCCGACAAAGTAACCTACCGGGCACTGAATAAAGATCCCACACAGAATTACAAAGACCAATTGGAAAAATTGGTAGATATGGGATCATATATGGGGGTCCTCACCAATAAAGAAAATAAATACTTGGTCCCAGTGAGCAGTAGGATACCGACCCTATACACTCTAACAAAGATTCATAAAGATCCGGTAAAACCCCCAGCGAGGCCAATTGTAAACAGCATAGACTCCGTGTCATCGAGAATGGGGCAATATTTGGATACCGTATATACTCGAATATAAGCCGAGATTTTCAGACCCTTTTTTAGGTCTGAAAGTCCACCCCTCGGCTTATATTCGAGTCACCGCCGTCTGCCTACATGAACAGCGTGTCATGCAGACAGACGGCGGTGTTCAAAAGCCGCGCTGCCTCCTCCCGCCCGTCCGTGATAGGCGGACACTAATTTTCCCAGCAGTACAGTGTTCCGCCTATCACGGATGGCCTGTCATTCTCATCTCATGGACGAGGATGAGAGAATGTCCATGATAGGCGGAACACTGCACACTGACTGCTGGGAAAAAAGTGTTCCTCCTATCACGGACGAGAAGGAGGAGGAGGCGCGGCTTTTAAATTTGTAATGGCGCCGTACACGCTGTGGGGGGGACAGAGCGAGGACCCAGGACCCCGGACCCGTGGATCGGCACAGGTAGGCTGCAATGGGGACACGAGGGTCTGTACAGGGGACATGCAGATGGGCATTGCTGACCCTTTTTCCACTTACAGTAGCTGCTGCATTTGTGCCCCTCGGCTTATACACGGGTCAATACGTTTCCCCATTTTTTTGTGGTGATTTAGGGGCCTCGGCTTATACTCGGGACGGCCTATACTCGAGTATATATGGTACATTTTTACAAAAAAGTGTGGGGAAACACCAGATCATACCTGCGTGACACAAAGAATTGTTTAAACTCTTTACAACAGGTAGATCTGACAGATAAAGATCAAGTACTTGTCACTGCTGACGTTTTCTCTCTCTACTCCATAATCCAACACGATGACGCGCTGTTAGCCTTAAACTGGGCATTGAGCAAACGAGATGATCTGCGAAAGTGTTTTTAAGAAATGCATTGGACTTTTGCCTCAATCATAATTATTTTTGGTACAATGGGTGTTTTTATTTACAACAGAGAGGGGTAGCTATGGGAGCTAAATTTGCACCAAGCATTGCCAACCTTTTTATGGTAGAGTGGGAAGATAAAACCAGTTTTAACAATCAACGATCAGAACTGATTTTTTATAAATGTTTTATTGATGATTTATTTTTTATCTGGGCAGTGACCCCTTAAAATCTAGAAAAGTTTTTAACCACTTCACGACCGCTCACTGTATATATACGTCATTTTTTTGAAGAGGGATATCTCGGTAACGGCAGCAGCTGCTATCCCGAGGTCATCGCGGCGGATTCGCCGCGAGATCACCGTTATCGGCGGCGGGAGAGGTGCCCCCCCCCTCCCGCCGCTCTCCCGCGCCTTCCGCCGCTTACCGGAACCGTCGGCAGCGGCGGAGGCGATCGGTCCGTTCCCTGCCTGTGTATAGAGATGAGTGACGCTACGATGGCCGCCACTCATCTCTATACCATAGGAGGGCGGAAGTCCAAATATGAGATCTGAGGACTTTTTGACCCCAGATCTCATATTTAAGAGGACCTGTCATGCTTTTTTCTATTACAAGGGATGTTTACATTCCTTGTAATAGGAATAAAAGTGATCAATTTTTTTTTTTTTTTTTTAAACAGTGTAAAAAATAATACAATTAAGTAAAATAAATAAGAAAAAACAAAAAAAATTTTTTTAAAACACCCCGTCCCGACAAGCTCGCGCGCAGAAGCGAACGCATACGTGAGCAGCGCCCGCATATGAAAACGGTAGTCAAACCACACATGTGATGTATCGCCGCGATCGGTAGAGCGAGTGCAATAATTCTAGCCATAGACCTCCTCTGTAACTCAAAAAATGCAACCTGTAGAATTTTTTAAATGTCGCTTATGGAGATTTTTGAGGGTAAAAGTTTGACGCCATTCCACGAGTGGCCGCAATTTTGAAGCGTGACATGTTGGGTATCAATTTACTCGGCGTAACATTGGGCTAATTTTACTGTTGTCTTATTTTTTTATTCAAAAAAGTGACTTTTTTCCAAAAAAAAGTGCGCTTGTAAGACCGCTGCGCAAATATGGTGTGAAAAAAAGTATTGCAACGACTGCCATTTTATTCTCTAGGGTGTTAGAAAAAAAACAATATATAATGTTTGGGGGTTCTAAGTTTTTTTCTAGCAAAAAAAAAATGTTTTAAACATGTAAACACCTAAAATCCAAAACGAGGCTGGTCTGGAAGTGGTTAAATAACCTGAACATCAATAACAACAACATCAGATTGACGTCAAACTGGCATAGTGATGAGATTAACTTTTTAGATGTGACTGTTTACCGGAAACAAAACCAATTGGAGACCAAGGTATATTTAAAAAAAACAGATCGAAACAGTTACCTGTCTATGTCCAGTGGTCATCATCCATTGTGGTTGAAAAATATACCAAAAGGACAAATCATGAGAGTCAGAAGAAGAAAACTACTTACTCCAATCGAATTTTGACAGAAAGGTTCGAGGCCAGAGGATACAATCCGGACAAATTACAAAAAATTGTGGAAGAAGTAGGAGCAGTACCCAGAACGGCAACCCTAAAAGAGAAAGATGTGAATCTGACAACAACAACTTCTATCAAACAAAATTAAAGAATGGTCCTTTATTTCAGGATATCATGCCCAATAAAAAGAGGTTGAAAATGTTTTCAAACAGCATTGGCATGTTTTCTCCTGGATAAGAAATTGAGAACAGCCCTACCCTCTGTACCTCAGTTTGTGTATAGAAAAGCTACCAATTTTGGAGACAAAGTGGTCAGGAAGGTCATAGATCCCCCAAAAAAAACTCCGACATTCTGGGATAAAGATGTTTTTTTTGCGTGCAGAAAATGCAAAGCATGCAGGGAGGTGGAAAGACCCATCAGGGCTCTAGACAGCTTTATTTCTACATCAAACAATGTCTCTTTTGACATAAAACAGTTCATTACATGCAACAGCATGTATGTGGTATACGCCCTCAAATGTCCGTGCGGTCTGATGTATATAGGCCGCACAAAAAGTTTGTTGCGCATAAGGATAGCGGAACATATCCACAACATCAAAATTGGATATAAGGATCACAACGTGTCTTTACATTTTAAATTGAAACACAACATGGATCCTAGAGGTCTGGAATTTTGGGGAGTTGAACGTCTCCAGCCTCATTGGAGGGCCATCCACATGGTGCGTGAGCTATCAAAACGAGAAACGCAGTGGATTTTTTTAACCAATGTACTTGCCCCTAAGGGGCTGAACATCGAATTGGACATCAACTGTTTTATCAGTGATACCTAGTTATCTTAACCCACCTCTTATTTTATTTTATTTCATTTTTATCTTATTTTATTCTATTCTACGTGTTCTCTACCATATATAATTTTATATTTTTAGTCTCAGTGCGCATCACCCCATACGCTGAACATATATACTGAACATGATCTGTGTACTAAGGAGTATTACATCGCTCACCTTGCTGTCATTAATGAGGAATATAAATATACCATTGGTGCATCCTTGTTGAATGTAGCAAGGTGCTGGTACTTCCAATTAAACAGATTTGAATATTGGGGAATCTGATATATCAAAATCATGCCGTATGTTACATTGCACCATTTTGACTAGGTACAGTTCGCTCCCACATAATTCATTCAAGCCTACTCCCCCCCCCCCCCCCCTGTTGGTTGAAGGGGGGAGAGGGAGGTCTTCTGTGTGTTCCTATTAATTAATTAACTAAGTTGATTCATTTAATTGAATTATTCTATACTTATATTTATAGATTTTATATGACCTAAATTAAATTAATTGAATACATTTTTATATTTTATATGACCCATGAGTATTTATATTCCTCCATTTTAAATAGGGGCGACAATTATGTTAATATTTTGTATACACTGCTATATATATAGTTTATACTTTTATCTATATATTTTCAGTGCAGCATTATTAGTGGATCGCAATTTGTATTTTTATGGACATGATATATATATATATATATATATATATATATATATATATATATATATATATATATATATATATATATATATATATATATATATATATATATATATATATATATATATATATATATATATATACAGCCCTCAAAATTTACACTCGCCTGCTCGCATTTTGCGAGTAAATTTTGAGGGCTGGCGAGGAAGGGCTGTCTGGCTGATTTGGGGACAGCAGAAGCAGCAGACTATGAAAAGGTCAAACAGGAAATACTGGCACGACTTGGTGTCACATTGGCAGTTCGAGCACAGCGGGTCCTCAGCTGGTCCTTCCAAGACGAGAAGCCTCCAAGATCCAGAGGCCTTTCTGCTAATTCACCGCTGAGAGGGAAGGTTGGCCTAACACCCAGTGGGCCTGACTGGGCCACAAATAGTGGAGCGTGGGGGGGGGGGGCGGTTTCTGAGGTCACTACCCATTTCCCTGCAGGAGTGGGTGAGTCAAGGAGACCCCAATTCGGCAAACCACCTGGTGGAACTTGTTGAAAGGTATTTTGCTGCAAAGAACCTGGTCACCACTCCTACAGCCGCACGGACTTTCCGCCCAAAGCCACGGTCTCCCCAGGCAACCGGTAAGACTGTTCCAGGGGAAGTGGGTGGTAAGCATGGCAAGGAAATAGGGGGGAGGATTTTTGGTGCCAGGACTGAAGCTTGGCATGCCAAGAAATGGGACATGTTGCGGCAAATTGTCCATTGACAGATGAACCAATGCAGTGTGGAAGGCAGTCTATGTTTGCAGCGGTTTCATGTACTGCAACCCCAAATATGAGAAAACCATTGTGCCAAATGACTGTGAATGATAAGCCTAATACAGCCTTGCTGGACTCTGGAAGTCTAGTGACTATGGTTACAGCTGAAATTATTGAACCTGTGAATTATCATGCTAAAAATGTTGCTGTGATCTGTATACATGGGAATACCCGGGAGTAGCCTGTAACCACTGTTCAGTTTAAAACTGGTTTAGGTACAGTGACCCATCCGGTTGGACCGGCGAGTCCCTTTCCCAGTGCTCATGAAGGGGAAGAGAGAGGACAGAGCCGGCCGGATGATATGAGCGCAGGGAACATAACTAGCGGCGCCGGCTTTGATTTAAATCGCCGTGTGTTCCCTGCGCTCGCTTTCACACACAGCCCCGTCCCCTGGTCCCGGGGAATTTGATAGACAGATCACCCGTCCAACCCGGGACGAGTGATGTGTATCAAAGTTCCCTGGCCAGGTGGTGGGGCTGTACGGGACGCCGAGCGGCGGGAACACACAGCGATTTAAATCAAAGCTGTTCCAGCATGTCCCTCGACGCTCATATCATCCCGCTAGCAATGCTCTTCTTCTCTGCTCCCCTTCATTCAGGACACAGGTAGGCAGCATTGGTGGACAAGTGTGAGGCTGCATTGGTGGACAAGTGTTAGGCTGCACTGGTGTTAAAGTGTGAGCCTGCGCTGCATTGGTGGACAAGTGTGAGGCTGCATTGGTGTTAAAGTGTTAAGCCCCATACACACGGTCGGAAAATCCGACCACCAAATCCATCTGATTTGGTCCGACGGATTTAGTCCGACACTGGTGTTGCATAGTCAGAAAATCCGATCATTGTGAACATGGTGACGTTTGTTGCCTACGACGGGACTACGTAGAGGCTAGTAGCCAATAGCTTTGGTCTTGTAATGTGATCTGAGCATGCGTAGCACTTTGTCCGTCGGAATTCGCTACACACGATCGGAATTGGTGTGATCGGACTTTGTTGTCAGAAAATCTATCCAGCAGGAGATAGAACTTTGTCTGTCGGACAACCCGATGGAAACTGTCCGATGGTGCCTACACACGGTCGGAATTTCCGACAACATTGTCCGATAGGACAGAATCCGTCGGAAAATCCGACCGTGTGTATGGGGCTTTAGGCTGCATTGGTGGACACGGGTGAGGCTGCATTGGTGGACACGGGTGAGGCTGCATTGGTGGACACGGGTGAGGCTGCATTGATGAGCATGGATAAAGTTGCTTAATTTGCATAAAACATTTAAGAGCAATTTCCTGATATAATTTATGAGGCTGTGTTTAGAGGTGGAATTAGGGGCAGGGCATGGGTTGGGTGGGGCAACTGGTGGCGAGTAACCCTTGAGGCCTGGCTAGTAGCTCAGGACTTGAAATTTTGAGCCATGTGTATATATATATATATATATATATATATATATATAATCTCTTTTGCTCTATGTCAGGGAGTTTTTGCTGATGGTGTTTGTCCTGAGCCTGCGTGCAATACCATTAAACTGCACAGAGGCAAGACTCCACCTCTCTGACGTTTACAAGGATGCCGCATGCATAGAAATACATTGATGAGTATATGAATTGCTTTTTAACTTTAATGGAATGTTGGTCCGCCCTATATGCCCCCATACCAATGCACGTGTGTCCACATGTGGAGCTTGTTTATTTTTGTCAAGTGGCACCGTATGTTGCGGACTACTGTGACACAGAAACTAGTTACCCATCCTCTATGGAACATGTGTGAATGGTGTGATTGGTTGAGTGTCTCGTCACTCATCTTTAAAAGGCTGCTTCCGGTTGTTGGTTTACGCCCTCGTGACAAAGTCGGAAGTGACGAAACGCGTCAAGGGTAAACCAACCAACTGGAGGTGACGTATGCGCTCCACAGCTGCGCTCCACGGATCGAAAGTAGGAAGTGTTCCGCTGCTGTCCACAGCGGAACTCCAGTTTATCCCCAGTTCCGACAAGGAGACACAGGCAGAGTGCTATATTTACATTTACATTTGCCCTGAATAATTTTTTATCTGGTACGCTTAACTAACAAAGGGGTTTGTTATGCATGTGATTGGGGAGGATTATCAATAAATGTTTAAACAATATCACACTATGTGGCCATATTGTTTTCTCTACATGGTCTGACTGGCACCTGAGATTTGGAGAACTGGTATTGTGGAGGAGGAGTGGAGAATTTGGAGATTACAGGCTTATATTTATTGTATATCTGGTGAGTGTACCCACATAGGGGAAAGGCATCGCACGTGGTGAAGTGTGCTGGTGGATGGCTCTGAATGACTGCACAACAACAATATAGAACTGTTTCCCCACTTACTTGGATATTATTGAACTTTTATAGATTTTTATTCATTTTTCACCCATTTATCAGACGTCTATGTCTGAATATCAGCGCTGCTACAATATTCTAAGGGACTTTGCACATATTTCTCTTGATTTTATTGTATTTTTACTTTTGTGTACATAGAAAATCTTTGCGTTCAGCTTATGAAAAATAGGGGCAAACACAAAAGTGTTGCATTTATAATTTTGCTCAGTGTAGTGCTAAAAATCACACACACCATATATAAATACAGTTTTTCCACCAATAAAAAAGACAGCTTTGACATTGGGGAGATTTGCCTTTCACATCTGTCCCATAGCCAAAACAGGAAGTGAGAGGAAGTCCCTGCAAATTAAAAGAATCCCTTGGGGCCCCGCAGGTCACCCATTTGAAGATTTCCCCGCTATTACTTTTCTGAGGAAAACCCAAAATTTGAGATTTTCTATCACGTTCAATGATAATGGTAAACAGGACAAATATAGAAGGCGAATCTCCCTAATGGGTCACACACAGCAATAAAAACCTGACATGGGTGATAATTCATCTCCTCTCTATCCAAAACTAAAAAAAAAAGTTTTGCCTTCAGTAGTTACTATAAGTAAATCAGCCCGATGATTCAGTGTTTTTCCATATTTAGGTTTTTATGCATTACTGTTGAGAAACTTATCCAAAAAGGTAGAGACTCCTCCAAATTTTTATTTAAATTTCTTAAAGAGGAGTTCCCATTCAAAAATAAAAATTAAAAGTCAGCAGCTACAAATACTGCAGCTGCTGACATTTAATAATCGGACACTTACCTGTTCCAGTGTCCAGCGATTGGGGGATCGAAGCCCCGCTCGCCCCCCCCTCCTCGGTGGCGCCGGCATTGTAACTGTAGGCACCCGGCTGTTGCTTCACAGCCGGGCACCCACTGCGCATGCGCAAGCGGCGCCATGCGCTGTGATTGGCCGCGCAGTCATCTGGGACTTGTCACGTGTCCCAGATGATTGACAGGAGGGAGGGGGCAGAGCTGAGCCCTTCCTGCGCCAAGGGGAAGTGATGTCACCAGCCCAGGCACTGAAGGAGGCAGACTACGAGGGACACCCTAGCAACAGGCATTTGGAGGTGAGTTAAAAAGGTATTTTTTTTAGGAATTTTATTGATTCTTTTTTTTGTGTGCAACCCCACTTTAAATACCTCATGCCTGGGCCACTACTCAATTAACTCATGCATTTATTTCCCTAGTAGTGAATTGACTTTAACTTTGTATTATGAGTTATTTACCTCATGTTTTGTTTGTTTGGTAAATAACTCATGAGATGATAGTGAATTGACATTTTCAGCATCTCATTAAATAGGCCTCATTCTCACAAGGCAGATCCGCTTCCACGGAGTCAGCCAGCTCAGCGGGAGCTCTCTCCGTTGATCTCCGCTGAGCCGGCAGATGACAGTTCCCTCTCTGCTCACTGAGCGGGGAGGGGCTTGTCGAACGCCGTTGCTTGCTATGGAGAGATTCATCAGATCTCACCCGATCCGATATCGTCGGAGGCGAATGTAGGGCCATCCATCTGCTTTTAGCGGATCGGACCGGGTCGGATGTCAGCGGACATGTCACCGCTGACATCCGTTGCTCCATAGACTAGCATGGATCGCCCGTTCAGGTCCGCCGTCAAAACTGACAGGCAGACCTAAACGGTCCGACAGTGTGAAAGGGGCCTTAATTGGAGAAAATGTGTCACCTGATTCAATTATCTCATGAGATATTCTTTAGTGAATTAAGCCCTGTGCATCTTAATCTCTATGCAGCACGATCACTGCACACTGACAGTAAGCAAGGCAGGCTGTAAACAGGGATGGACTGGCCATCGGGACTACTGGGAGATTCCCGGTGGGCCGATGGCTGTGTGGGCCGCTGTCAGCCGCATCTGCGGTCCGCGGTGATCTACCCTTCAATCGCCGACAGCTGGCACCTGACGGGTAGATCAAGATTTAGTATGCAGAGTAGCGCAGGAAGCGCGTGTCTGTGGTAAGTTCTCTCTCATGTCACGCTGCTCCCCGGCGGCCCCTCCTCTCTTCTCATCTATCCCAGATGATCTTACAAGCCAATGGGGATAGACGAGAAGAGAGGAGGGGCCGCCGGGGAGCGAACAGCGCTGCGTGACATGAGAGAAAGAGAACTTATTACAGACACGCGCTTCCTGCGCTACTCTGCATACTGGCTAGTAAAATCCGATGATGTGCCCTATAATGTGCCCCCTCACGTGCCCCCCTAATGTGCCCTATAATGTATGTGCCCTATAATGTGCCCCATGCCCTGATGTGCTATGTGCACCATGCCATGTGCCCCATGCCCTGATGTGCTATGTGCCCTGATGTGCTATGTGCCCCGTGCCATGATGTGCCATGTGGCCTGCTGTGCTATGTGCCCCATAATGTGCCCTGACGTGCCCCAAGCCCTGATATGCCATGTGCCCCATGCCCTGATGTGCCATGTGCCCTTATGTGCTATGTGCCCCGTGCCCTGATGTGCTATGTGCTCTGTGCCCTGATATGCCATGTGGCCTGATGTGCCCCGTGCCCTGATGTGCTATGTGCCCTGATGTGCTAGGTGCCCCATGATGTGCCATGTGCCCTGATATGCCCCGAGCCCTGATATCCCCGATGTGCCATGATGTCCTGTACCCTGATGTACTGTGCCCTGGTGTACTGTGACCTGTGCCCTGATGTCCTGTACCCTAATGTGCTGTACCCTGATGTGCTGGGTCCTGTACCCTGATGTGCCCTGTACCCTGATGTGCCCTGTACCCTGATGTGGCCTGGCATGTTGTGCCCTGATGTGCATTGTGCCCTGATGTGCTGGGCTCTGATGTACCGTACCCTGGGCTCAGTGTTAAGGGCAGCTTCTCTGCTGCTGCCAAAGCTGTAGGCTTCTTATCGTTGCCGGCCCGCTCACCACCTGTAGCACAGAGCCGATAGGCTTTTGGAGCACTTCCTTTGGCTCTGCTGCTGTCATAGGTGTCTGATAGGTCACGCTGGTGGGAGGGGACAGAAGTCCTCCGACTGCTGCTCCATCCTCCGGATCATCCCTGGTGTCAGTGTGTGTGCAGCGGGTGACAGCCAACTCGGGGCAGCGTGAACCAGCCATCTCGGTGCAGCTGCCCTAGAAGAGGGGATCCGCACTCTGCTCTGTCAAGCATGCCTGGGCTTGCAACACACACCCTTCTCCCGTCCTCTCTGCCTGCCAGTATGCTGCATCAGTGAAGAGGAAGGTTAAACAAGCAGCCAACAGCCACATTAAAGCAACTGACTGTGAGCCCCCCTATGGACCATCCGAGTGAGTGAGCTGAGCACTTCCACTGACCAGACCCTGACCCCTCTCTCCTGCCCCCCTCCTTCCTGCTCCCCTGTCCCCCGTGCTCTCTCTCCCTGCCCTCTTTCTGGTGGCAGGCGATGGTGGCAAGTGACATGCTGCATCTGGTGGCAGGCGACGGTGGCAAGTGATATGCTGCATCTGGTGGCAGGCGACGGTGGCAAGTGACAAGCTGCATCTGGTGGCAGGTGACAAGTGAAAAGCTGCATCTGGTAGCAGTCGACGGTGGCAAGTGACATGCTGCATCTGGGAGCAGTCGACGGTGGCGAGTGACATGCTGCATCTGGTGGCAAGGGACATGCTGCAGCTGGTGGCAGGTGACAGTCTACATCTGGTGGCAGGCGACGGTGGCAACTGACACGCTGCATCTGGTGGCAGGCGGTGATGGCAAGTGACACGCTGCGACTGGTGGCAGGCGGCGGTGGCAAGTGACATGCTGCATCTGGTGACAGGCGACAGTGGCAAATAACATGCTGCATCTGGTCGCAGGCGATGGGGGCATGCTGCATCTGGGGGCAAGTGACAAGCTGTATCTGGTGGCAGGCGACAGTGGCACATAAGCTGCATCTGGGCCATTTTGTCTCTAAATAGCAGTTTGGAAATGTGGCAATTTCACCCCAGGCCGCTCTGATGCCCCATACAAAGACGGCACCGCTTCTCTCAGGCTGTGCACGCCCTCTGTCCCCTCCCTGGCTCAGCCAATGGCAGGCAGGCATCAGTAGCTCCTCAGCTCACTCTGCATCACCCCCTGTGAAATCCCCAGGGATAAGCACTAAACTTTTGGCATTCAAGTGGTTCATCCAGCCTGTGCATCCTCCGTTCCAGCCTGTGCCTGCGTGTCCGGTCGAACGCTTGGCATGTAAGGAGCTCATTTTTGTAAGCTGCCTTTTCGGCTGCAGCATCTCCGTGCTCGGCTTGTATAGCCTGAAACCAGAGTATGCGCAGTAACAGGAGCTGGGACTCTCCGAGACCATAGCTGTCACTGTAAGCACAGAAGTTCCTGTGTTTACAAGTGAGGTGGGTGAGAGCCGGAGGTGGTGGCCGAATGCCGCTGCAGGCCACGTGACAAGGTTCAGTAGGCCTTGTGTTTGACACCTGTGCGCTAAGGCCTCTGTAAAAAAAAATATATATATATATACAGTGCATAAATATGTGACAAACCATATAGGTAAAAACAAATATACGTTAATAAATGGGTACAATCCCCACATTATAAATATGTTTACCTCTTGTGGTCAACCCTTAAGTTGTGTACATGCAAACCAACGCAACTGTATGAACAGATAAACACCTGTGCGTCAAGGCGATAGAAGTACTAATTGGGATCAAATTCTTGTGACAATGAACATTAAAGAAAAATGGGGGTGTGTTAAAGACATATTACACAATTGCATTCGTCAGTGCATTCCAATGGGTAACAAATAAAAGAGATCAAAAGTAAAAACTGGGTGGCTACATGCTAGCGTAAAAGGGCATATTAATGAGAAAAACATTGTTCTTTGAAAGTTATAACAGTAAAGCAGTATTTATCAAACTTTCTTTGTCTTGCGGCACACCAAAAAGTAATACATTTTCACACCTGAAAAGATTTAACAATTTTTATGGTGAAGAACTTTTTCATTTTTACATATATATTTAATTATAAATGTAATGTGAAAGATGTGCCTGCTTTCAAGAGCAAATCAGATTAAAGCAATTGTAATCTTCTTTGTACTTTCGCTTGCTTTTCATTTAACAGTTTCTCTTTCAGAGTTCCAGACTTGATTAAGTATTTCTCCATCGCTAAACAATGAACAAACTTTAAAAGTCTAAGGGATATTGGCGCTTCCTAAAAATAATAAAGTATCCAATATAAAGTGCAACACTAATAAAATGAAAAAGGGTAAAAAAAATGGGCTGCTACTTGGTTAGCACCCCTAAACTAATGGTGCAATCCGAGCCCCAAACGTAATAATCAGTGCCTAATGTGAATCAGTGCCATACCTAATTAAAGGTGAAAAGCAACCAATGACTAAAATAGGCCCTTTACACAAGACCAATGTGACATGTGAATTAAGCAATAATGATCAGTAATAGTATCCCAAAAAAAAAACATCACATATGCTAAACCTATGTGAAAAAAGAAATCCTTGGATCCTTCAAAGTAAATAAGTGACAATAAAACAGTGATAGATATTAATGCTAATAATAAATGGTGTCCTGTAAGTCCATCACGTGTGCAAAACCACCATGAAAAAAACCTTGGATCCTCCAGGGGACCGTAGTCCTAAGGGGTATATATAAATATATGAGGGAAAAAAATAATATAAAAGTGTAAAAATAGCAATAACGTCTCTGTGGATATTAACAGATAGCTTGAATTGGAGACAGGTTCAATATTCAATGAATGGTGACTTTGGTGACTTCACTGCTGGAAAATGGTGACTTGGTGCCGCCCCATATGGTTCCCCACTCACCAGAGATATGCACCCCTGCAGGGGTATCAGGCACTGATAGAAACCCTTGGATGGTCCAGTAATGAGTCCCAGGGAGCGATATCCGGATCCTGGATTCTGGCAGGTCAATCACGCTTAGTATCCTAAGGGTCCGTTTGTTGATATGCGGCAGCAGCACTTCACCAGCCGCAACATTCAAAACATATGGCCCTCCACACCGGGAGACAAAAAAAAATGGGGACTCATAAGTAAAAATAACAAGAAGCTTTATTCCGATAAAATAATAATAAAAAAAATATATATAAAAATGTCTACAAGGACATAAAAGTAATGTCCACAAGTACATACACTAGGCACAGCACAGGCAGGCTCAGGTCCCACTTAAAAACCTGAAAATATATGTGCTAGGAACGATAAACAGTACCAGGAAGGCCGCTCCACAGCGTGCGTTCCACCTTGCGTTCCATAGCACCTGTGCCGTCCCGGAAGTGATGAACAAACTTTATTTATAAGCATCAAGATTACATAGCTAGTCAGGTTGAAAAAAGACAAGTCCATCCAGTTCAACCACAAAAAAAAAACAATATCATACAATCCCATATACCCAATTCTATACCCACAGTTAAACCAGAGGAAGGCGAAAAACCCCAGCAGAGCATGATCTAATTTGCTAAAGCAGGGGAAAAAATTCCTTCCTGATCCCCCGAGAGGCAATCGGATTTTCCCTGGATCAACTTTACCTCTAAATGTTAGTACCCAGTTCTATTATGTACATTTAGGAAATAATCCAGGCCTTTCTTAAAGCAATCTACTGAGCTGGCCAGAAACTTCTGCAGGGAGTCTATTCCACATTTTCACAGCTCTTACTGTGAAGAAACCTTTCCGTATATGGAGATGAAATCTCTTTTCCTCTAGACGCAAAGAGTGCCCCCTTGTCCTCTTTGTTGACTGTAAAGTGAATAACTCAGCACCAAGTTCACTATATGGACCCCTTATATATTTGTACATGTTGATCATATCCCCCCTTAATCTCCTCTTATCAAGAGTGAATAAATTCAGTTCCTCTAATCTTCCCTCATAGCTGAGCTCCTCCATGCCTCTTATCAGTTTAGTTGCCCTTCTCTGCACTTTCTTCCCCAATATCCTTTTTGAGAACTGGTGCCCAAAACTGAACTGCATATTACAGATGAGGTCTTACTAATGATTTGAACAGGGGCAAAATGATATCTCTCTCTCTCTCTCTCTCTGGAGTCCATACACCTCTCTTAATACAAGAAAGGACTTTGCTCGCTTTGGAAACCGCAGCTTAGCATTGCATGCTATTATTGAGCTTATGATCTACCAAAACCCCCAGATCCTTCTCCACTATGGATCCCCCCAGTTGTACTCCCCCTAGCATGTATGATGCATGCATATTCTTAGCCCCCAAGTGCATAACTTTACATTTATCAACATTAAACCTCATCTGCCACATAGTCGCCCAATTAGACAGAGCATTGAGGTCGGCTTGGAAATTGGATACATCCTGTAAGGACGTTATTCCACTGCATAGCTTGGTGTCATCTGCAAAGACGGAAATGTTACTTTTGATCCCAGACCCAATATCATTTATAAAGATATTAAAAAGTAAGGGTCTCAGCAGTGAACCTTGGGGTACACCACTGATAACCTTAGACCATTTAGAGTAAGAATCGTTAACCACGACTCTGAATTCTGTCTTTTAGCCAGTTTTCTATCCATTTACAAACTGATATTTCCAAACCTGTAGACTTTACCTTACACATGAGCCGTGTGTGCGGAACTGTATCGGACGCTTTTTCAAAATCCAAGTATACCATGTCCACAGCCACCCCTCTGTCCAAGGTTTTACTTACCTCCTCATAAAAAGAAATAAAAAGCCCAAAAAAAAAAAAAAAAATTTTCAGAGTGCAGAACCGCTTTAAAAAGTAAGGGTCTCAGCACTGAACCTTGGGGTACACCACTGATAACCTTAGACCATTTAGAGTAAGAATCGTTAACCACGACTCTGAATTCTGTCTTTTAGCCAGTTTTCTATCCATTTACAAACTGATATTTCCAAACCTGTAGACTTTACCTTACACATGAGCCGTGTGTGCGGCACTGTATCGGACGCTTTTTCAAAATCCAAGTATACCATGTCCACAGCCACCCCTCTGTCCAAGGTTTTACTTACCTCCTCATAAAAAGAAATCCGGTTTGTCTGACAACTTCTGTCTTTCATGAATCCATGCTGTCTGTTGCTTAAAATATTTTTTTCCTGCAAGAACTCGTCTATGTGGTCTTTTATTAATCTCTCCAGTATCTTCCCAACTATTGAATTTAAACTAACAGGTCTATAGTAAAGACTTTGTTCCCTTTTTAAATATAGGCACCACATTGGCCCTGCGCCAATCCAGTGGTACTATTCCTGTCAATAATGTGTCACTAAAAATTAGATACAATGGCTTTGAAATTACAGAGCTCAATTTTTTTAGGATCCGTGGGTGGATGCCATCAGGTCCAGGTGCTTTATCCACCTTTATTCTGTCTAAATATTTCTGGACCATATCACTTTTGAGCTATTGTGGTTTTGGGGCTGTGTCACTGCCACCCCCATTATGGACATGAACTCCCCCATGCTCCTTTATATACACAGAGCTGAAGAAAGTATTTAATAAATTAGCCTTCTCTTTGTCCCGTCACCCACTCTAGATTATTTTGTAAAGGGCCTACATGCTCAGACTTGACCTTTTTACTATTAATATATTTGAAGAATTTTTTGGGGTTTGTCCTACTGTCTTTTGCAATCTGTCTTTCGTTTTGAATTTTAGCATCCTTGATTTCCTTTTTACATATTCTGTTATATTCTTTGTAACATTTAAATGACACTAGTGATCCTTCAAACCATTCCATTGTAGCTCTGGCCGTATGTTTAGAGTCGTTGTCCTGCTGGAAGGTGAACCTCCGCCCCAGTCTCAAGTCTTTTGCAGACTCTAATGCTGCATACACACGACCTGACTTTTCGACGGACTAAGTCCGGCGGTCTTTCCGACGGACTTTCGGCGGAGTTCCGACAGACATTCCGAATAAACGGACTTGGCCACACACAATCACACCAAAGTCTGACAGATTTGAACGTGATGACGTATGACCGGACTAGAATAAGGAAGTTCATAGCCAGTAGCCAATAGCTGCCCTAGCGTAGTTTTTTGTCCGTCGGACTAGCATACACACAAACGGATTTCTCGATAGGAACTGGGTCCGGCAGTCAGATTTTTGAACAGCAAAGGTCTGATGGAGCCCACACACGATCGAATTGTCCGACGGATTTGTTCCGTCGGACCTTTGATGTCAAAGTCCGGTCGTGTGTACGCATCATAACAGGTTTTCTTCCTGTATTTGGCTCCATCCATCTTCCCATCAGATCTGAACAGCTTTACTGTCCCTGCTGAAGAACAGCATCCGCACAACATGATGCTGCAACCACCATGTTTCATGGTGGGTACAGTGTGTTTAGGGTAATGTGCAGTGTTAGTTTTCCGTCCACTTTAGTGGCCCAATCCCCCAGGGAAGGCATGTTTGTCGACTTCCAGTGTCTGGGAAGAACCGTTCTGGCTGCTGCCAGAAAATGTTGCAGAACGTCTTTTTTGATCGTTTTAAGCGGTCAAGGGAGCTTAGATAGCAGCGCTATCTCAGGAGACGGTGTGATTGAGGTTGCCATGAGTTTGCAGTACAGGTCAAGGATCTTTTGCCAGAACCTTCGCACAGGGGGGCATTCCCACCAAATGTGGAGTAGTGTTCCCTTGGATGACAAGCAACGCCAGCAGGTATCCGGGAGCGCCGGGTTTATCCAGTGTAAAGTCGAGGAGCATCTGTACCAACGGGTCAACAACTTGAACCCTTTTTCTTGAGCCTTGGAGGCTAGGGATATTTTGTGAGTCTGAATGAAGCACTTTTGCCAGTCAACAGGTGAAATGGAGTGACCCAGAGCTTCCTTCCAGGCCTGTGTGTATGGGGGGAGGTCGGGGTTAGAAACCATGTGTAGGAGAGAGTATAATTGGGAGACCACATGCGTAGGGGGGTCGGTCTGAAGCAGCATGTTCTCCAGGTCTGTTAAGTCAGTAAGTATATCAGGCAGGGATGGGAAGGTATGAATGTAGGACATCACCTGTTGCCTCTGCAGCCAATGCTTCGAAGTATGGGGAGATGGGCAGGAGAGAACGTCTGTAGTCAGCGAGGAGTCTGAGCGTAGGTCGTCTGTGATCCTCCTTATACCAAGGTCCAAAACTCGCTCCTTGTATGGCCGGTGGAAAAGCCCAAACAATGGTGTCATGGGTCCTTTTAGTGGAGATAGAGTCTTAGAGGAATTCATTCGGGTCCATATTTGTATACTTTGTCGGGTAAGATCGCCAAGGGGTATCCCGCCCTTCAGAAATTAAGCGGGCGTCCATGATAAATCGCAGAGATCTATTGGATTAAGTTGGATTTGTACCCATAATTTGGTGAAGGAATGGTGGAACCAGTTAAGTATAATTGTGAGTACTGCTGCTCTATAGTATATAGAGGCATCTGGAGCTCAGGCTCCCCCACGAATCTTGGGGAGCGATAGAGTCTCATAGCGTAGAGCCCCCCTCCATATAAAGGAGGAAAACAGTTGGCGGAGCTTCTTAAAGAACCATGAGGGTATGGAGATTGTAAATTGTTTCGAACAAATAGAGGAACCAAGGGAGGACGTCTGTTTTTAGAGCATTCACCCTGCCTAGCCACAAAAGGGGTTTCTTCATGTAATTTGAGAGATCTGTCTTGGTTCTAAGCAGAAGGGGAGAGAAGTTCAAGGAGAACAGTTGGGACCCTTCTGTGGGTATTTGGATTCCGAGGTAACGGATGGAAGTGGAGCCTGTTTTAAAAGGGAACTTAGTAGAGACTTGCTGTAGGGCCTCCTGGGACAGTGAGATGTTCAAGATTTCTGATTTAGTATGATTTACTTTGAAGTTGCTCAGCTTCCCAAACCTCGTACATTCCTGCATAATATGTGGTAAAGATATATGTGGCTGCGTTACAAACATTAACAGGTGATCTGCAAAGAGAGCCAGTTTAGAATGAGTTGGGCCTACCGACACACCTGAGATGTTGGGGTTATTGTGCAAAGCAATTGCCAGGTGTTCCATAACAAGGACATAGAGAAGGGGAGATAAAGGACAGCCTTGTCTTGTCCCGTTGTGGATGGAGAATTTAGTGGACAATGAGCCATTTACCCGAATTCTAGGGAGAGGAGAGGAGTATAGGGACATAATTCGGGATAGCATATTGGGGCCCACACCTATCTGCGCCAGAGACATCTGGAGGAATTGCCAGTTGACCCGGTCAAATGCTTTTTCGACATCGACCCTCAAAAGGCATAGAGGGATATCATGGGTGTGAGCATAGTCAGTAAGAAGCAGGGTTTTCAAAGTGTTGTCTCTTGCTTCTCGACCACTTACAAAACCCACCTGATCCAGGTGTATGAGGCGGGGGAGCAGTGGCTGCAATCTATTAGCTAGTATTTTGGCGTATATTTTTTATGTCTACTCCAATTAGCGATATGGGTCTATAATTTGCGCAAAAAGTTGGGTCCTTATCTGGTTTTGGGATAATGCCAATGTGGGCTTCTAGTGTTTGTGTAGGAAATGCTGAGTCTTCCGCTAAGGAGTTAAACACCCTAGCTAAGAAGGGGGTCAGCAAAGGAGCAAATATTTTGTAGAATTTGGGAGTGAAACCATCGGGACCCGGGCTTTTACGGGAGCGGTGGCCGCTATTGCTCTTGCGACCTCCTCTGCTGTAATTACTTGTTCCAGCTCTTCTACAGTGTCGCCATCCAATGTAGGGAGTGCCGTTTCCTCTATATAGGATATATTGTTTATCAGTCTCAAGGGTAAGGGAGGGGCTAGAAGAGACGTTAGATGATAGATTATAAAGTGTTTGGTAAAAATCCCGGAATGTTTGTGATATCTTGGAGGGCTCACTGATCATTTCCTCGCATGGGGCCCGAATATGAGGTATAAATGTGGAAGACGTATTTGGGTGGATGGAGCGAGCCAAAGGTCTACCGCATTTATCCTGGAATCGGTACTGATGAAGGGCAAATCTGTTTGCATAGGTACGAGCTGAGGCCTCATATAATTCTTTGAATTGGGTTCGAGCCGTGGAGACCTCTGTAAGAGTCCCCACCGTTGGGGCTCGTTTATGTTGGGTCTCAAGGTCTCTAAGTTTTTGCATTGCTGACGTTATCGCGGCTGATTGTGCCTTCTTCAAGCGGGACCCCATCTGAATAAAGATTCCTCTCAGGACAGCTTTAAGCCCCTCCCACTGTAAAGGTAGTGGGGTGATGTCTACGGCATGATCTGTTAAGAAATTAGTAATGGTTTCCGAAACCTTGTGGGAACAGTCAGGGTTGGTGAGATGTGAGTCATTCAGCCTCCACGTCCACTCCCTCATCCGAGTGACAGGGAGAGATAGTGTCAGATAGGTGTCATTCAGGTGACCAATCCAAGCAGCTATGATCAAGAAGAAAATAGTCGATACGACTATAGGAGTGATGGACCTGTGAGAAGTGAGTATAGTTGCGATTTTTTGGAAACAGAACCCGCCAAATGTCGATTAACCGGAAGTCGTAAATAGACCGCTTGAATGCCCACAGCTTGGTAAAGGAGATGGATGAGCGAGAGGTTGATGAGTCTAGGATTGGATCCAAGGGGGCATTGAAATCCCCGCCTAAGATTAGTTTACCTTCTGCGAATTCTGACAAGATCCTCGGGTATCGCAGAGCAGATGATATTTGGTTAGTATTTGGTAGATAAAGGTTGGCGATAGTGAACTTCATGCCCCATAAGGAGAACTTCACAAACACATACCTTCCCTGAGGGTCCAAGAGCTGGTCTATCAGCTCAATCGGGAGCGTTTAGGATTTGTACTGTGGAACCATCTGTTAAAGTATCTGTTGGAGCAGGAAGGGGAGGAATTTGTGTGGAAATATGTTTCCTGTAACATCAACACATTTACTTGTTGTTTATGCATTTGGTAGAGGATTTGCCCTCTTTTGGATGCAATATTGAGGCCATTTACATTATAGGAGCAGAATTTCAGACGAGGACGGGAAAGTACTGTGTGGGCCATAGTGGAATGAGAAAAAGAAATTCAGACTATAGACAGCTGTGAAAGGAGGAGGGATGGGGAAGGAGGAACTTGTAAGATGGAAGCGATATATTAGAACAAAAAGTAGGTAGGGGGACACCTAAATAAGGAGCCTATCAAACTCTAAGGGGTCCACGAAAACGGGACACCACGTGAAAAATCACGTAATTAGGCACAGTTCGTGCCAAGCCTATTGAGGGTGGGAGGTCAAGGTAGAGAGTCTGAGCCGTGAGCCCAGTAGCATAACAGGCATATATAGCTTAATTGAGGCACATCATTGTAATAAGATATTTAAACAGTAAAACACACATCGGGTCGTCTGTGAAGGGGGGTGGCGGCCCGTGTGGGAAAATATCCCTGATCAAGACCGCCCTCCCCCCTCCACAGAGGAGTTATCAAACCATGAAATAACTGCATTGGGGAAAAAAGTAATCATTGTCACACATGCGGATAGCATACACTTGCCAACAGGGGTCCTGGAAACAGAACTGAGTATCAATACTAAAATCAGCAACAGTGCGGATTAACATTGTAGGGTGAAACTAATCAGTGTTTGAGAAACCATATACTGAGAACTATAGGTGCCCATATGGACAATGGCAAGAGACCGTGGACCCAACCAGTCCAATTATCGGCCCCTTTGCCTGTATCCAGGTGGGACCCCTCCGCTAAACACAAAGATTAGACCAGTGCGGAAAAATACATGTTAGAGGCTCAATAATTGCGCAGCCCAATCAAACATCAGGAACATCAGACCATAGTCTCTCCCAAACCCCATCTAGGTATAACACACCAGCAAAGGGCAGCGAGAAGGCCCGACAGTTTGTTGCACCAGCTGTCTTGAAGCTTTAGATTCCGGAGCAGGTCATTTCGTCGCCCATTGTATCATATCTGGCTGAAAGCGGTTGGAACAAAGAATCCAAAATGTAATAATAAAAAGGGGGAGGGGGGTTCCCAACATTGACCTGTCCAGGAGACAGGGAGTAAAAATTATTTGGAATGGTGCTTGAGGAGTGTAAGTATGGCTTCATGCAGCATCCTAAAGTTGCCTTAATCTTCCGGTGAGGTAGGATAATGCATTCTTGGGCCTATAGAATGTGATCTGGACCTCGGCTGTCTACGTCATTGTGGGAGAGGGTCACGTACTTGCACCCTAGTGTTGTCATCCGGTGGGTCCAACCAGTTCGGTACATCAGTTGGGTCCTGCTCTAGAAAGAGGAAGAAGGCTGGGAGTTGATCTGGGTCAGAGAGGACAAATTTACGTTCAGCTCTGGTCACCTTGATGCTGAAGGGATGTCCCCATGTGAACGTTGCTCCAGCCTGACGTATCCGGTCTAGCAGTGGGCGAACCATTCGGCGCATGTAGAGAGTGTTGCGAGAGAGGTCCGGGTTGAGATGGATTGCTGAACCTTCAAAATCTACGGGGCCCAAATGTAATGTACCCTACAGAGGACATCACGTGGGCGATCGATATGATCTCTCCTCAGGCCTCCTACTCTGTGTACCTGGTCCAGTTCAATGGGGGATGTAGCCTCTCTTCCCAGGACTAGGTTGAGAATGTCAGTGACGGAAGGTTTTAAGTCTGTACCAGCCGTGGCCTCCGGTATTCCTCGCAGCCTTATATTGTTTCTGGGGCTCCTGTTTTCTCCGTCTTCTATGCGCAATTGATGTTGCCGTAAACGGAGTAAGTGCTCCCTGGATGCCTGTTCAAGGGATGTGATGCGATCTGCATGGTTTTGAATGGCAGTTAGGGTAGACACTGCAGTTTTATTAGTTGAGACCTGCTGTTGGAGGGCCTGGAGGTCTTTGTAAATCGAGGTCTCCATTTTAACCGCCCAGGACTCAAACTCCGCCCGGAAGGCCGACAGGAGGGCCGAGGTCTCGGATCTGGATGAACCTCCCGATGCCTGAGGGTCATATCCACACAGCCTGTGTCCGGGAGCGGGTCAGCAGGGGACACTGGGGGGTCATTCGTTTCCTCGTTGCTGTCTATCGCCAGCAGAGCCGGGAAAAGAGGCTTGCTCTTCCCTGTGTTCTTAGCGGGCGCCATCTTGTCTTTGGGAGTACGGGTTTCCGGCTGAGACGTTCGGAGCAGGTATCGCTGGATTGTGCCCTGTTGCAGATCTGTGGACTCAATAGAGCGTGAACTGTGTGCAGACATGCTTTTTAGAGATGTGTGATGACTGAAACATAGCCTGTCATCTATGGGCGGACATGGAGCTCAGAAGCACATGTCTTTAGCCATCTATGGGCAGCCACGCTTCTCTGTGGAGCTTTATGGACAGGGCCATAGGTAACAGTAAAGCCTGTTGGGCGGCTCCTGTGGCTTTGCAAGGAGTGATCAGGCTCAGAGGGGTTAACTGGGCCAGGAGCATATGTAGATACTGTAGCAGAGTGTAGCAAGATGGCCGCCACACGTGTTCTCTGGGGCCAGGGCCGTGGCTGCAACCCGTGCACAGAAGGGGTGGATGCTTTCTAATATCCCTGTCGGAGGCCACGATCTGTTAGGCTGGGGTGCCCTTGAGGATGGATGGGATTTGGAATGGGCCCAGAGAGGACGGGGAGGCCGCCGGGGAGTAGCAAGATGGCCGCTGTCACTTACCAGGTCCCTCAGGCTGGCATACCGGAGTGTCTCTGGGAGGATTGGGGGCCGTAGATGGCAGGCTGGATGTCTCCGTTGTCCGTGCGGTACAAGAGCGGGTCTCAGGGCAGGTGAGATGGCCTGGAGACAGTTCTTTCCCCGTAACCGGATGGAGCTGCTGGTGATGTGAAAAGCCAGGTGTGGTTCAAAACGGCAGGAGCTCACCCCAGGCACATCTGCTCAGATCCGAGTGTTCCAACTTTTTTTTTTAAATCTTTTTTATTGGGTTTTTATTTACATTCAAAACAAAACTAGCCCACACAGGGACCAAGCATTAATTGCCCACGCAGGGGCCAGTCTTGTGTCACAGCAATGGGCCGTAACATTAATACAATGTACAACTTAACATGAACATCTAAATTACTACCCCAATGTGGGGAGAGGCTCCAGTTCAGGGGGATCCGTGCTCAAGCTGGTGTTAGCAGGGTGCTTAAATAGAAGAATATCTGGGTTCATTTACTTGAAATATAATCCTGATCTAGGTCTTTCTAACTTCATCACTTGCTGTGGTGTCATCATCTAGCCAACATGTCCACACTATATCAAACTTTTGTGGGCAGCCTCTGTTCGAATAGGTGGCCCTGTATAAGGGCAAGCTGGCATTTATCAGGCTTTTCCATCCAAAATCTAACAGATGGGGGGGGGGGTGATTGTTTCCAGGTCATCGTGATGGCCTTGCAAGCGTAATACAGTAGTAGGGATATAAGTACTTTTCGCGCTCTAATCACTGGCATTTGTTCAACCAACCCCAGCAGACAGTGTTTGGGATCATAAGGAGACTTGTACAATTACCTGAATTACCTCCTGCCAATAATGCTGAATTGCTGGGCAGCTCCAAAAAATTTGAAAAAACTCTCCGGGCTGGTGTGAGCAACGCCAACGGAGAATATGCTGCCGACATCCTGTGGAGCCTGTGGGGTGTGTAGTGAGCTCTGTGCAGAATTTTGTACTGGACCAGTTTATCTCTTGCTGAAACCAGATGGGAGAAGGGAAAGTCCCAAATCTCCCTCCAGTCATCATCATCCAGTTCCGGGATGTCCCCCACCAGCAACCAGGAGGGACCCATAGAGCTGGGACGTGGGTTTCTCCAGGTCCTTCACCGGAAGGGTAGATTCAAGCTCTGAGTATGACAACTCAACTGGTTGGCCCAGGAACTGACACCTATAGGCATGCGCAACTTGAAGGTATCTAAAATGTGCATGTGTGGGTACATTAAATTTGGTGCGTAAAATGTGAAAAGGGGTCAGCTCTTTATTTGTGATAATGTGTTCCAATTTCACTATTTTATATTTAGCCCAGGCCTGTGGATCTGGTATGGTGTTGAACTGTGGGAGGTTTGGGTTCAGCCAAAGTGGGGTGTGAGGAGACCAGGTGTTTAGTTGGGGAGTCCTCAGAGCCTCACTCACCCTCCATGCTTGTATGGTGGTACGCATGGAAGGAGTAAGGTGGTGTGGGGATTTGGTTCCCCTGAACAGCAGCCACTGCAAGGTTTCCAGAGACCCAACTATAGCAGCCTCCAGCACCGTTGCAGAGTTGGTCAAGTCTGGCTGTAACCACCAATGGGCGGTCACAAGCTGGGTGGCCAAATAATATTTGCGACAATCAGGAAGAGCCAGCCCCCCATTTTCCACAGGCCTGGTCAGGGTGCTATACTTGAATCTGGGCGGTTTGGGTCCCCAAATGAAGGAGGTGAAAAGTTGTTTAATGGAATTGAAGAATGTCTTGGTCAACCATTGTGGGGAGTTTCTAAAAATGTACGTGAATTTAGGGAGGACTTTCATTTTTAGCAGGTTGATGCGGCCGATGAGGGAAAGGGGTAGATTGCACCATGCATTAAGTTTGGTTTTTACTTCAGTCAACACATGGTCAAGATTAAGCCGCACAAAATCCCTGCTCTGTTTTGAAATGACTATACCCAAATAGGTGAAATGGTCAACCCATTGCAGCGGGAGAGAGGGGGGTGAGGAGGATCTAGCCCCCTCATCCACTGGAAAGAGTTGGGATTTGTGCCAATTCCCTCTCAGACCCGTGAAGGTGGAGAAGGTATCCATGATTTTGAAGGCGCCCTGCAGAGAGGCCCCAGCATCATTTAAAAAAAGGAGCAGATCATCTGCGTAGAGAGCCACTCTCTCATCCAGCCATCACCCCAGAGTCCACGGACCTCAGCCGAGCACCTGAGAGCCTCAGCAATGGGCTCCATGGCCAGGGCGAAGAGGGCCGGGGAGAGAGGGCATCCCTGTCTGGTGCCCCTCTGCAGGGGAAACGGAGCAGACAAAGATCCATTTAGCCTAATACGTGCCAAGGGTCCAGTGTATATCGTACGTATCCAATCAATACATTTTAATGGGAATCCCATTCTTCGCAACACCTCCCAGAGATACACCCACTCCACCGTATCAAATGCCTTTTCCATATCCAGGGTGGCAATAGTTCTAGTACCTTGATTGGTATGCGGGGCATGGATATTAGCAAATAATCTGCGGATATTGATGTCCGTGGACCTACCGGGCATAAAGCCTGTTTGATCAGTGTCAACGAGGGATTTTATAACTTTATTTAGTCTAGTGGCCAGTACTTTAGTAAGTATCTTTAGATCGCAATTAAGGAGTGCGATTGGTCTGTAGGAGGCGCACAGCTTAGGGTCCTTGTTGGGCTTGGGGATAAGAATGATGTGTGCTTCTCTCATGGAGGGAGGTAGAGAATCCGTTTGTAAACAGGTTTGGAACAGCATTGCCAATCTAGGAGCAAGCAATTCAATGTGGGCTCTATAGTATTCCAGGGGCAGACCATCCGGCCCCGGGGCTTTACCTGCCGGAAAAGACTGTATGGATATTGTAATTTCCTCTGGGGTTATCTCTGAGACTAGGAGGTTCCTTTCAGTGTCAGAGAGCCATCCCAGTGCCAGGGTGTCCAGCATAGAAATCATAGGTGCAGGGTCAAAATTTCCCGGTAATGAATAATTGTACAGTGTGGTATAGACTGTGGTGAATTCGGTTAGGATATCCTCCTGCGTGGTGGCCAATGCGCCACCAGGCACGAGGATTTCAGAGACAACTGCAAGGGGTCTATCCTGTTGTGCCAGTAGCGCTAGTAGTCTGCTATTTTTGTCTCCATGTTCAAAATACTCCTGTCTGCTGGATTGTATGCCAAGCCTAGTGATTTCAGAAACTTGAAGATGCAATTCTCTCCTACGCGAGGAGAGATGTTCGAAGTTCAGGACTGTAGCCGAGGCCGAGTATTGGCTCAAGGCCTCATCAACCTTGCGCTGCAGTTCGGAGACCGTATCCCCAAGCTCCGCCTTCATAGCAGCCACAGCGGAAATATACTGTCCCCTGCCATAAGCCTTGAAGGCGTCCCAAATCATCTCTGGAGAGGCCGACTCAGCATTGTGTGCCCAGTACTCCTGCAGCTGAGGGGAAACTCTGTCATGGACCGTCTCGTTATTGATCCAGAGGGGTTGTAACCTCCAAAGGGCTCGGTTACGCGACCTGGTAGTCCTAATGGACACTTTAAGCGGGTTATGGTCAGAGAGGCCAGAGGGGAGGTAACTTGCCTCTTGAACGTCATTCAGGAGGGCTGCATTGGCAAAAGCCAAGTCAATACGGGAGGAGGTTTTAAAGGTAGTTGAGAAGCAGGAGTATGTTCTATCCTGGGGATGCAACCATCTCCATATCTCAGTAAATTCAGTGGCTTGAGCCCAGGTACCCAATTCTGGGCTAAAATTGGATTGGGGAGTGGGTCTATCCAGGTCGCATGATAATGTGGCGTTAAAGTCCCCCATGAACAGAATGCAGGCTGGGCAATGCGGAGCCAGCCTCTCGTACAACGAGCACAGGACCTGTATCTGACTAGGAGGGGTAGGTATATATTAACAATAATATACTTCACATTATAGATGGTTAACACTAACATAATATATTTCCCCTGGGGGTCTAGATGAACATCTTGAAACACACATGCTATACGTTTGCTAATCAGAATAGACACCCCACGGGAGTATGAGGAGTAAGTCGCATGGAGCGCTCTCTGCACCCATGGCCTCTTGAGAGCCTGGACCCTGCTACCTATCAGGTGCGTCTCTTGCAACAACACTATGTGAGGGTTATGCATTTTTAAATATTGGAACAGCAATGATCTTTTGTATTTGGAGTTGAGCCCCCTGACATTCCATGACAAAATGGTCAGGGACTCAGTATCCGCATTAGCCATCATGGAACGTCAGGAGGGAACAGAAGTAGGATGAAAACAGCTGGCCATTGTATGTGAAGATACCCATTTTCGTACAGTAATTTGAGTCTTGAATTTGAGTCTTGAGTTGACAGAACGCTTGAGCAGCAGAGAATATATGTAGGGTTTTAAAACAAAAAAAAAATACCTCTCCCCCAAAAACATAACACCCTACCCATACACCATATAAACCAAGCCCAGTGGCCAAAAAAGGAAGCCAAGAAGCCCAAAAAGTTGATGTAGGGCTGTTATCTGTTCCCATAACAGACAAACTAATGAAACCTTCAAAATTTTGTTCGATGAACAGGTGTGGGACTTTAAGGGCGCAGTAAACAAAAATTTAAATATAATTTATTGAAAATCACAACATAACATAATATAACATTTTTTGACATCATATGTCTGTAAAAACATTTAAAAGCAATACATCACTGAACAGAGATTAAGTTTTAATTTTTCTCAACATGTTTCACCCAAATTTGGGCTTCCTCAGGAGAGTTAGATAATGTCATACAATATTCACTGAAATAGAAAAATAGAATCAAAATTTGAACACATAAGATTAACACAACCTAATAGAGTAATATAGAAATGGACATCATGTAAATAATGAGTGGGTGGAGCTTATAAGCTCATAAGCTAACCTGTGTGTTCAGGCAGAAAATCCTGCAGTCCACATACATGCTGAATACATGGGGTTATATTGAGTGCGTCATAGAGAGGGAAATAGCAGCCAAAACTATATCAGTTTTGGAATCCATCTATGGGGTATATTAATAAAGATGCTTAGATTACTTTGAATTTGAAAAAGTAGATAGACAATCAAAAGAGAACCCACCTAAAAAATCTTTGCTTGAAAATTTGTTTTAAGTATGATAGGAGCATACAAAAGAATGCCCATGACTGCCAGAAATGAGGAAGTCCAAATTTAGATCTATGGAATATTTGAAGAAAGAATTCTTTAGTCCATCAGGAAAATACAGATATAATTACCATCAGCAAACTGAGAAATTATCACCAAGCCTCCAGCATATATTTACCTATGTTGAGGGTCTAAATCCACTAGGGGGGCCAGCCAGGATAGAAAACTATCCAAAAAATAGGGAGGTCAGAGTGAGGTGCTTAAACCCCTTAAAAAGATAGAGTAAAAGAGGCATTTTAGTGATCAGTTCCCGGTATAAATGGTGGCAAACAATCTCAGAAAGTCTCTTACCTTTTCAAAGCATCATTTTAGGAGGATACCTCCGCTGAGCTGCACATTTAAACAGCCCAAACAATTCCCCTTAAATAACCCTCTCCACCGCCGTTTTGGCGCCAAAACTTTGGCGCCAAACGGTCAGGTGAGGACAAATAGCGTCACAACAAGTGCGCCGGCGCACAGGAAATGACAGCGGTGAAACCGGAAGTGGAAGCCAACAGGAAGCCAGAAAAACTGACCTCTGTGCTGAAAACAATTAAGGAACACAGGATGTAATGCCAAACCTGAAAAACTGTCAGCAAAGGGGCATAAAGTTGTAGGGAAATGGACTGACAAAAGTGTCAATTCAAAACAGTCATGGGATGTAAAGTTAAGATTTAAATCCCAGGGCTGAATTTGGACAGGTGTTTAGATTGGTTTAAGATCACAAAACATACCCCTATCCGCCACTCTATTTTTAGGAACATATATAGAATTTGTCAATATATGTAGCCAAAAACGGCTGTGGTTTTTGACACATGCGTTTAACCCTGCAGTGACTGAAGCGGCGCCTACTGGGAGTCTGAAAAACTCATAGAGTCTAAAGACTCTCAGGGACGCCTCGGGTGTCCATATGAGGCACTCAAACCCCATTTCAAAGCATTTTAACTTCAAAGATGTGTGTAAGGCAGCAAATATTGCTCCTTAAAGGGACCATCAACTAATTATGGCCATTAATTAAACATTGACACAAAGAAGCTGTGGATCTTGCCCTAAACATTCAACCTGAACACATCCAAGGTCAGCAAACACCACACTGACCCGATACATGATGAACATTTGAAAAAAATATTTTATTAATACCCAAAAAAACTATAAAAAAATAAACACAATAATGGTTACATTAATTTAAATGAGAAGAAAGAATCTCACAGAAAAATTTGACAATGGCGACCTAACCCTATAAGAAGGGTTTGAAGCTCAGAGATTCATTCAGGCCGGGATGGACAGTGGCTCTAAGGTTATGAATCCATTTTGATTCTCTCTGTAATAGAGTTTTATCAATGTCACCTCCACGGTCAAAATCTGGTACAAATTCTAGCGCAAAGAACTTCATTTGTGATATATCGAATGAATGATAGAGTCCCATATGCCGACTAATGGGAGTCTCCATCTTTTTCTTTTTAATAAGGGATACATGGTCTCTGATTCTGTGAAAAAAGGGTCGTTTTGTTTTCCCAACATAAAAAGCCTGGCAAGTACATGTCATGAGGTAAACAACCCCAATAGTCTTACATGTTGCATAGAAATTTGGCTTAAAGGTTTGACCAGAAGGCAACATTATTTCAGTAGAATTAATCAATA
This sequence comes from Lithobates sylvaticus, assembly GCA_028564925.1. Lineage (NCBI taxonomy): Eukaryota > Metazoa > Chordata > Amphibia > Anura > Ranidae > Lithobates > Lithobates sylvaticus. The sequence continues at coordinate 172,942,828 of CM053028.1, read as the reverse complement.
AATCACAGAATTCACATTTTCCACAGGGAGACGTACCTTTTCGATGTGTCTTAGTTCTTAAAGTTAAGTGACTATGAACTAGTCTATCTTTTAAGGAAGTAGATTTGCGGTAGGTTATTTGTGGATAGGCGCCCACATATTTTGAGAGTACATCATCGGTCGAAAGAAGATGCCAATATTTTTCAAAGCTGTGGTGTACTTTTTTGTGTTCACCGACGAAAGTGGTGATGAGGCGGACTTTGGATTCAGATTTGCGTTGTTTCACTTGATGGATTAATTGATGTCTATCCTTTTGCTTTGCTCTATTGTGCCAACACCTTTGCCAAGATTTTAGCATCTATGTTCAGCAAGGAGATGGGTCTATATGAAGAGGGCCTGAGTGGGTCCTTATTCTCTACTATAGCCCTGTTCCAATAGACGGTTGTCGGATCATTTATATATTGCTTTTCTAGAAGGGTAACTCGTTCTGATGCCCTTGCTTCGCTTCGGAGGTAAGCTTTAAGCGTATCCCACACTACTCCTTGAGGGGCGGTGCCAGAGTTTAAATTGATATATTCAGCTAGAGCTTCTGATACTACCTGTGGGTCTTTAATGAGTTTCGGCGGGATGAGCTATCAGCATGAAGAATTGTGTTGACTGCAGAGGGCTTCCTGTATAAGGAGGAACCAATGGTTTTATCCTCATTGATCTAAATCTTAATATCAAGAAAGTTCACAGAGACCTGATCACAGGTCATCGTAAATTTTAGATTATAGGAATTCATTTCCAGACATGATAGAAATTGCGATAGTTCATCTCGAGTTCTGGTCCAGACAATAAAAATATCATCAAATCTTTTCCAAATCAAGATATTTTGAAAGAAATGATTAAATTGAGTAGCCGAAAATATCTCCCGCTCCCACCCCCCCAGATACAGGTTGGCGTACGATGGGGCACACTTGGTCCCCATCGCCACCCCCTGTACCTGGAGGTAGTGGGAGCGGTCGAATATGAAAATATTGTTGCTCAAAATGAAGAGCAATAATTCCAACACAAAATTGTTATATGGCCTGGCTGATGGCCCCCGTTCAGAGAGGAAGCCGTCCACAACTCGAGCCCGCAATTTATGGGGGATCGAGTTGTAAAGGGCCTCCACATCTATGGCCACCAGCCAGGCCTGCTTAGGTAAGCATAGCCCATCCAGTGATCTCAGCAAATCAGCTGTGTCCTGGATGTATGAACTCAAAGACTTGACATGCGGTCTCAGATAATCATCTATAAGTTTGCTTGCCGATTCTGTTAGACATCCATTCCCAGATATGATTGGACGCCCAGGAGGAAAGGAAGCATTCTTATGTATTTTAGGCAAGGCGTACATAGTAGGCAGTCTAGGATTTTCAACAAGCAAGAATTCACATGTTTTCTTATCAATCAGGTCATTCAGAAAGGCCTGAGTGATAAGGCGTTTATATTTGGTTTGGATATATGAAACCTGGGATACAGGGATGGGACGATACCATTGGCGATTGGATAGAAGATCCATAACCATAGTTTTGTAGTTTTTAAGATCCATTAATACAATATTGCCTCCTTTATCGGAAGGCTTTATGATCAATTGATCATTCATTTGTAATGATTTAATTGCTTGGCGTTGGTTCAAATTAATATTGGATCTACTATTCCAGGGTCGCTATTTTGTATTTTGAATCTCTTTACACACCTGTTGGGTAAATGTCCAGATATTTAAATTGCCCTGAAGGACTGGAAAACACCTAGATTTTGGTTTGTAAATAGAGGGCAAGGGAAATACAGTCCCTACCCCAGTGTCTACTGAGGGTAGAGGGCAAGCCGTCAGATCCTCCAATGGAACATCCAAAGGGTTGCTCTCCTCCCACAATTCCATTAGTTCAATTATTGCTTTAATTTCATTTATTGTTTTGTTTTTCCAAATCTGAGCTGAGAATTGGTCTGTCTCCGGGATTGTCTGTTGTTTATCATAAATTGCCTTAAACATAAGCCTACGAGCAAAGAGGTGACATCTTTAATAATCTCAAATGAATCCACCTCTTGATCCGGACAGAAGGTCAGACCAAGGCTTAAAACCTGTGTCTGCTCATCCGATAGGGGGCAAGAGGATAGATAAATTATTTGGAAATTGTCTTGTTTGTTATCTTGGGATTTATTCCCTGAGTGCTTGATGGTTTCTTTGAATCCATTGTCATTTGAGAGGTGAAGATTGGTGCATTTTTCAGTTCCCCAAGCACGGGAACCAGCAAGTGGTCCCCCGATAGGGAAACTGAAGTTGGCTGATTGTGTTTGGGAAGAACAACATGGTTTACATTAGTTTGTGATAAGTTACCTACTTCTGCTGAAGATTGAGAGTCATTCGAAACTGTCCCTTTCTGAGACCACAGACCCGAACGGACATTGTCTCTCTGGCTTCTTTTTCCAGAGGTTTTTTGTGATGAAAAACTGTATTTACGTTTATCAATACCTGTTGTTGAACTTTGGAAAGAACCTGCTTGTTGAGAGGAAACAGAGGAGAAATTAGATTCATCAGAGTCAGATGGTTCTTGGTTAGAATTAGTATTCATTTGGAAAGATGTTTTTTTCTTTCGTCCCCCTCCCTCTAGAGGCCATTTATAGGCAGTACTTGTTTCATATGAGAGTCTATCTCTGTAGTATTTTTTATCTTTAGTTTTCAATATCTCAGCTACAAATACGTCTAGATGCTTTTCCAAAGCTAATTCGGACTCCTTAAAGGAGGAATCCGCTAAAAGAGTTTCATTATCTAAATACAGTTTTTCAATATCAATGTCAATATTAATAATATCTCTGGAATAGTGTCGACATAGAGACTCCATCATAGCAAAGGAGCAGGTTTGTAAATTACATTCCCATTCAGCTTTAAAGTCAGTCTCCACCTTGAAGAGATTCGGAAAGATTTGGACTCTAAGGCCCCATGGGACAATTTTATCCTCAATATATTTAGAAAAATATTTTCTGTTCCAAAAAATACGTGCCTTTTTCTCTAGTAGTTTTTTCAAACTCCAGAAGAAACGATCTAGGGTTATTCCACCAAAAAGCTCTATGAGTTTTTCAGACTCCCAGTAGGCACCGCTTCAGTCACTGCAGGGTTAAACGCATGTGCCAAAAACCACAGCCGTTTTTGGCTACATATATTGGCTACATATATTGACAAATTCTATATATGTTCCTAAAGAGTGGCGGATTAGGGGTATGTTTTGTGACCTTAAACCAATCTAAACACCTGTCCAAATTCAGCCCTGAGATTTAAATCTTAACTTTACATCCCATGACTGTTTTGAATTGACACTTTTGTCAGTCCATTTCCCTACAACTTTATGCCCCTTTGCTGACAGTTTTTCAGGTTTGGCATTACATCCTGTGTTCCTTAATTGTTTTCAGCACAGAGGTCAGTTTTGTAGGAAGCACTTCCGGTTTCACCGCTGTCATTTCCTGTGCGCCGGCGCACTTGTTGTGACGCTATTTGTCCTCACCTGACCGCTTGGCGCCAAAACGGCGGTGGAGAGGGTTATTTAAGGGGAATTGTTTGGGCTGTTTAAATGTGCAGCTCAGCGGAGGTATCCTCCTAAAATGATGCTTTGAAAAGGTAAGAGACTTTCTGAGATTGTTTGCCACCATTTATACCGGGAACTGATCACTAAAATGCCTCTTTTACTCTATCTTTTTAAGGGGTTTAAGCACCTCACTCTGACCTCCCTATTTTTTGGATAGTTTTCTATCCTGGCTGGCCCCCCTAGTGGATTTAGACCCTCAACATAGGTAAATATATGCTGGAGGCTTGGTGATAATTTCTCAGTTTGCTGATGGTAATTATATCTGTATTTTCCTGATGGACTAAAGAATTCTTTCTTCAAATATTCCATAGATCTAAATTTGGACTTCCTCATTTCTGGCAGTCATGGGCATTCTTTTGTATGCTCCTATCATACTTAAAACAAATTTTCAAGCAAAGATTTTTTAGGTGGGTTCTCTTTTGATTGTCTATCTACTTTCATTCTTTTCAAATTCAAAGTAATCTAAGCATCTTTATTAATATACCCCATAGATGGATTCCAAAACTGATATAGTTTTGGCTGCTATTTCCCTCTCTATGACGCACTCAATATAACCCCATGTATTCAGCATGTATGTGGACTGCGGGATTTTCTGCCTGAACACACAGGTTAGCTTATGAGCTTATAAGCTCCACCCACTCATTCTTTACATGATGTCCATTTCTATATTACTCTATTAGGTTGTGTTAATCTTATGTGTTCAAATTTTGATTCTATTTTTCTATTTCAGTGAAAATTGTATGACATTATCTAACTCTCCTGAGGAAGCCCAAATTTGGGTGAAACATGTTGAGAAAAATTATAACTTCATCTCTGTTCAGTGATGTATTGCTTTTAAATGTTTTCACAGACATATGATGTCAAAAAATGTTATATTATGTTATGTTGTGATTTTCAATAAATTATTTTATATTTAAATTTTTGTTTACTGCGCCCTTAAAGTCCCACACCTGTTCATCGGGATGAGGCGCTATATCTTAGTTTTCAGCAACTTAGCTCATCATTTAATGAAACCTTCCAGTCACTTGGACCCCTGGATGCCCTGCACACAGATGAAGCCCCAGCCGGGCTTGTAGTTGCTCCCTGACTTTAATACCAGGCGAGGGTGGGGGGACGTGAGTCTTGTCACATCCGGTAGGAGACCAGGTGTTCGGTAGATGCCCAACGTGGGCACAAAGTCCTCAGGAAGGTGTGTTGATTCATCTTGCTGTAGCTCCAGTTAGTTAGGATCATGTGAGAACAGGAGAGTATATAACCCCAATTGACGGGGGGAGGGGTCCGCTGTAAGACCCCAGTAGCAACAGGAGTCAACAAGGGAAAACCTCAACCGTAACAGGATTGTAGAATGGAGAACAAGCACTAGGGTTACTGCAAAGAAAGTAGCCATGTGTCCGCTTCATCGGGGGATTAAAAAAATTTCAGCGAACCTCCATGTTGAACTCGCAGGCGACTTGGGTAGAGCATGGAGTATTTGATGTCGCGTTCTCGGAGTCGCCTTCTGACATCAGTGAAAGTTTTGCGGCGTTTTTGTAGGTCCGCGGAGAAGTCAGGGTAAAGATGCACCACTGTATGTGCAAAAGGGAGGGTGGGGTGTTTGTGGGCTTCACAGAAGATACGATCAAGGTCCCTGTAGTTGAGAGACCTCACCAGGAAGGGCCTTGGTGGAGCCCCTGGGGTGCCCCAACCAGTCGGGACTCTGTGGGCCCTTTCCACCGCATAGGTTGGGGGGACCTTGGTCAGGTTAAGAAGGGTCTTGAAGAATGCTTCTGCAAACTCAGCTGGGTGGTCCCCTTCAGCCCCTTCCGGGAGACCCAGGACCCTGGCATTATTTCTCCTGAGGCGATTTTCCGCGTCGTCAGATTTAGCCACCAGTGATTGGACGTGCGCTGCAGTGTGTGGAGGGCATCGTCATGGCGGGCAGTGAGGACCTCTGTAGCAGAGATTCACGTCTCAGTCTCAGAAAGTCTGCCCCTGAATTTATCCAGATCTGCCCTGATGAGGTTACATTCCTCAGCCAATGCGGACCAGTAAGGAGGTTCTGCTCTGCTCTATGGCCGTGAGGATAACAGTGGTGTAATTTGTTTGTGGCGGTGGAGAGGCTGATCAGTGTGCTGCCTGTTCCATATTTGTTAATAGCGCTTTAAACTGTGCCAGAATGGCACTGGGACACTGGGCAGGCTGTGCAGGCACCTTTTTGCTCGCTGTCTTGCTTTTAGAGGGCATGAGCAGGCAATCTAGGGCTTTGCAGATTATAGTGCAGAGTGGTGGTTGTGTCCCCTTTAAGAGATTTTGCTTAGTTAGTTAGAAAGGTTTACAAGCAGGTGCAGCAGACACCTCCAAACTTGTGTAAGCATGTGCTCCACTGTGGCCTCTTGGAGCCAGCTGACAGCCCCAGAGTGCTGCACTGGTTTACTGTCCCCTTCAAGGATGCTGTCACTGGGGTAGAAGATAGCCGTGTGTGGATCGTGGTCGTGGCAAGGATGCAGCAGGCCCGGTAGGCCTCAAGATGGCGGCAGCCGCGGATGAGAAGGGCCAGCCGATCGGGACCTCCCGGGAACCCCTAACGCTGGTCCCCTACTCAGCTCCCTACAGATATGCCACTACAGGTGGGTCAGCGTGCGGTGCGCGGTCCCCGTCCGGCGATCACTATATGGAGGGCGGTGGAATCCGGAGGCTCCGTAGGCCTCAAAATGGCGGCCGGTCTCAGCGTTATAAAGGGGGCCACGGGGAGTGTATCTCCCAAATCGGTCGGCCCTGCTCTGGGATTTAGACTGGGATCGAGGCAGGGGGTACCCAGGGACAGATGGGGTGATGTTTGTGGTTCACCAGGGTGTAGGTTCAGCAGGATGGGTGCGGATTAATGACAGGATGAGCGGAGCTCTTTTCCATGGCGTCCTCCTTGGCTCACATCCGGACACGCCCCCCGAGTGTTCCAATTTTTAATACATTTTTTATTATACCTGGTTGTTTCTTTTTGGTTACATCGTGTGAGTATATGAGGAAGATTTGGTCCACCCTGGTTTGAGAACACCATCTGGGCACTATCACTTTGAGCCATCCAAAGGACGGAGGGATCATCTCCCATTCTGGCCAGAAGCTGCAGGCGTGGATGTTCCAACTGATTGGTGTTTATACACCACAAGCCTCGAAGACTCATCAGGCGTACGCCCTTTTGAGTCTGATAAGCCTTCCTATAGCTAAAATTTGAAGGGGTATGAATACTAGGTACAATATGTATGTATGCATGTATGTGTATGTGTGTGTATATATATATATATATATATATATATATATATATATATATATATATATAAGAAGGCCAGTATGGTGGCCTGAATTTATGGGAGAAGTCTGGGGGGTATTTATTTTTTATTTTTTTAATTCTTTATTTGTGAGATAATCAGTTAACATACAAATATAAACTTTGAAACAAAGGACATCAACCATCTGTTAACTTCAACATTTTTATCCCTCGACTTGAGAGTTGTTAGATAGTTATGAACCACTGGAACTTAGGTCGAGTGTTCCCCGATATCCATCTAAATGATGAGGGGGGCAGGTAACCCCCCGCCCCCTCCGCTGTGATGTTCTATAGCATTGGTTAGTTCTGTTCACATTTTTTAATCAAAAATCTACCCATGAGTCGACTTACTTTTCTTTATAAGAAAGGAAGGAAAAGAAAGAAGAGTGGGGGAAAGGTAAAGGAGCAGGAGAAAGCCGAACGATAAGAAGAAAGGAATCAACAAATAGGGGGTGGATAGGGGGGATAGGGAGGATAGTCCGTCCTCCAGCTCCCCCCAGCTCGGTCGTCTTGCTGAGTCCGGAGTACAACATACCCCAACGCTCAAGTCGTCAATCTCGCATACTCCTCCGAGAAATAAAATTCAAGCCAGTAGTACCATTTTTTGAGATATTGTTCTCTGAGGCCTTTGTCAGATGCCACCAGGTCCTCCATCCTATGGATGTCCGCTACTTTTTTCAACCACATTGCTACTCCTGGGGGATCTGTCTGTTTCCACATTAGGGGAATAAAACTTTTTGCTGCCGTGACCAGGGAGGGGATGATGGATTTCCTATTGACCTTACCTGGAATCTCATGGTGATGTATTAGGAAGAAGCCTGCAGTCATGGGCAGGTCTCTATCCACAAATTTCTGCAAGATTCGGTGGACTTCCTTCCAAAACGGGGTCAGGAGTCTGCAGGACCAGAAGATGTGGAGGAGGCTACCCGCCTCCTTTCCACATCTCCAGCATCGGTCCGAGCTCTGAGGAAACATTTTATGTAATCGCACTGGGTTGTAGTACCAGCGCGTGAGGACTTTGTACCCTGACTCTTGCTGGTTAGCACTCACTGACGTTTTGATCGTGAAGAGGAGGATCCTCTCTACTTGTTTCTCTGTGAATTCCAACCCCAGGTCTCGTTCCCATTTTTCTATAAATGGCAGCTTAAAGTCAGGAGGTGGGATATTCAATGCCTGGTATGTCAGTGAGATTGTGTGTCTTATGGGCTCCTGATCTGAGCATAGCTGCTCGAATGGGGTTAGCTTTCTCATGAATGGCCTCGGGTGAGGCTGTGTCCTGATAAAATGTGCTAATTGGACCTTTTGCTAGAAGAGAAGGCTGCCATCCATCGTCCCTCTCTAATGAAGTGTCTTAGTTGGTGTTTTCCGTTCATCCATAGGTCTTGGAACCTAGGATCTTCCATGCCCGGTTTAAAGTCCGGGTTCCCCACTACTGGGGTCAATGGGGAAGGTAGGGATATCCCCAGCAATTCCCCAGTGGCCGTCTGGGCTACTCTCCAAGTCTCTCCCACCGTGGGATGCTTAGTTACCTGCTCCGCGTAGCCCCTCCGGCACCAAGGCAAGCCCCGCAGATCCACTCCCGTCATGCGCTGCTCTATTTGGACCCATTGCTTGAGTGTCCCATGGCGACACCAATCAATGATCCTCGTCAAGTGACAGGCTATGTGATATCTGGACACATCTGGGAAGGCTATGCCCCCTAGCACTTTTGGTAATCTTAGAATGGACTTGGCCAGTTTTGGTGGTTTGCCTACCCAGACGAATCTGACGAGTGATCGATTGAGTGCCCTCAAGAAAGTGCTCGGTATCTTAATTGGTAGGGCCTGAAGGTAGTATAATATACGAGGCATGACATTCATTTTTATTATGCTACACCTTCCGAACCATGAGAATAAACCAGTGTTCCATTTCTGCAGGTCCCTATTAATATTCTGCAGGAGGGGGGGGGGGGGGGGGGGAAATTGAGGGAGAATACGTTCTCAATTTTGTTAGGTAAGTTAATCCCCAGGTACTTAATGTGGGTGTTAGCCCACTTGAAAGGGAAGTCTGCTTGTAGTAGGGTGTATGTAGGGTTGGGTACAGAGACATTTAAGGCCTCTGATTTCTGGAAGTTGACCTTAAAAAAGGACAATCTTCCATATAGCTCCAGTTCCGCCATTAGGTTGGGCACCGAGATAAGGGGATTAGTCAAAAAGAAGAACAGGTCGTCTGCAAATGCAGCTATCTTTGGTGAAAGTGATTCCCCCAGGTCGATGCCGGTTATGTCAGGATTGTTTCTAACCGTGATTAAAAGGGCTCTAAAGACAGGATGAAAATTAAAGGGGAAAGAGGACCCCCCTGTCTTGTACCATTAGTGATGCCAAAGGCGGGAGATAACTGTCCATTAACCTTTACCCTGGCCGACGGTCTGGAATAGATGGCCTGAATCCAGGTCAACATTCTCTGTCCCAGTCCTATATGGCGGAGGGTTTCCATAATGAATGGCCAGTGGACCCTATCAAACGCCTTCTCTGCGTCGGTTGAGAGCAAAACTAATGGGGTACCCCTTGATTTAGCTGCATGAATGAGATTTAGTGCCTTAGCGGTGTTATCTCTAGCCTCCCTAGATGCCACGAACCCCACCTGGTCCGAGTGGATTATTGCTGGGATCCATTCGGACAGCCGCATTGATAATGCCTTAGTGAAGATCTTCAGATCCACGTTGAGTAGGGAGATTGGCCTGTAGTTCTGGCAGAGTAGGGGGTCCTTTGCTTCTTTGGGTATGACTGTAATAAAGGCCCTAAGTGTGTCTTCAGGTGGTGTGCCCCCCTCCCCCGTCTCGTTATATGCTGCAAGGAAATGGGGCATCAGAATGGCGCTAAAGGTTTTGTAGTACCCCAGTGAGTATCTGTCAGGCCCGGGGGCTTTATCCGTTTGCATACCAGCTATGGCTAACGTGATCTCATCCCCCGAGAGTGGTTCTTCTAGAATACCTAAGGCCTCTTCTGGGAGCTGTGGGAGCCCTGATTTTTTAATATAGGATTTTATAGCTTCCCTTTCTAAGGATTTCCCTCTTTCTGACTGTTTACGAGGTAAGTTGTATAAGGACTGGTCTGCAATCTCTTCTGTGGTGTGGGCCTTTGCTCCCCCTTCCTTCCTTAGCTCTGGAATGAAGGCTTGCGATCGTTGGGACCTCAAAGCCCTCGCTAGCACCTTACCGCATTTATTGCTATGTTTGTAGAAGGTGCGTCTGCATTTTGCTATGACCGCCTTAGCTCCGAACATAGCTAGCTCTTTCAGTTGATTCCTCAGACCCGTCAGTTCATGCAAGGCCTGCTACATGTCTGTACAAACAGCTAATGTCTGTTTGTGCCGGGTTTCCACTGACCTGATCCTGTCCATGAGGTCTACTGTCTGTTTGGCCCTGGCCCTCTTAATTCTAGTACCAATTTTTATAAGGATCCCTCTAATTGTACACTTATGTGCCTCCCACACCATCAGTGGCGTGCTGCCTGTGTCAACATTGGAGTTAAAGAAATTCCTCAACTCCCTTGAGATTTCTTCTACCACCTCTGGGGTCTGGAGTAGGGATTCGTTAAACTTCCATTGCCACTGCCTGTGGCCTGCTTCTAGAATGTCAATGTCAACGAAGACCGGAGCGTGGTCCGAGAACGTAATGGATCCTATGGAGGCTGAATGGACCTTGGATAGCAGGGATTGGGGTAGCATGATTAGATCGATTCTGGTGTAGGAGTCATGTGGGTGGGAGTAAAAGGAGTAATCCCTTCGGGTGGGATTCAACACTCTCCACACATCCACCAAGTGGAACGAGTAGAGGTTTCTTTTTAGGCGTTTAAGGGCCGGGTAAGAGATCTGTGATGCCTGTCTGGACGAGTCGAGGCAGGGATCTAGCGTTACGTTCAGGTTGCCCCCTAAGATCACCTCCCCCTCAGCAAATTCCTGTAGTTTAGACAGCGTCGGCTCCAGGAAACCCAACTGTCCCGTGTTGGGGAGGTAAAGATTAACCAACGTAACCACCCTGTCACCCAACGTCCCCTTGACAAACAGGGCCCTACCCTTCCCATCCTCCCACTGATCCCGCAGCTTCCACGGTGTCGTGGCTCTGATCAGAATACTAACCCCCTTCGATTTGGATTCAGAGGAACAACCATGGTAGACTATCGGGAAGTAGCGGTCTTGTAATTTTGGCACTTTGTCGGCTCTAAAGTGGGTTTCTTGGAGGAAGCACACGTGCTCTTTTGAATGTTTCAGGTTGGAAAGGACCATCGAACGTTTCTCGGGAGTGTTCAGGCCGTTAGTATTTATGGACATTAATCTACGGGTGTTTGTGGTACCCATGGCTTGCGACGAGCTGGAGGAGGGATATCAGGTCCCAGGGAAAACAGGGAGGGTGGGAGGGCGGGGGGGAAGGGAGAAGAGGGTGGGTCCGGCCAGGGAAGGGGGAACACTGAGAGGGGGGAGGTGCGAGGGGGAAAGGGAAAAAGGAAAAGAGAGAGGATAGAAGTGAGAAAGAAGTAGAAAGGAAATTAGAGGGGACCGCAATAGAGCAGTCCCTTATCCTAAAACGCTATCCGCGTTTGTGAGACCAAGTCTCTCTTCGCCCTTAGGGCTCTCACCAGCAGAGCCCCAGCGGGGTGACTATCTATGTGGGAGGGTGACCGGACACTTCAGAGGCCAAAGCACCCCTCCCAGACCCATTCAACAAAGCATGTAACTATAAAACTAAACATGTCATCAGCAAAACAGTCCTGAACCGTACAAGTGTACATCTTTACCGCTGTGAATTCTGAGATGTCCGCCCGTCCCCCACCTCCCCCACTACCCTCCCAGCCAAAACTCTGGGTGGGTTCAGTAGCTATCTGTTAAAGTTTTCTGTTAGGAGGGGGGAAAGCCGGTTACGGACGGACATCCATCTCAAATCAGTGCCAACACAGGTGACAGTGTGGGCTTCAGGCACAATCAATACAACAGTAGTGCTACCAAGCAATACCCGCCAAGCAACACCCGTACACCTCCCTCCTCCCCCTCCAGAACCGGGCTCCTCCAGTACACCTCCCGACATTCCCCTCCGGAGTACTTTTCCGAGGGGGAATGTGATCTAAAGGCCCGCGGGAGGATAGGAGCATCAAAACGATGTACTCCTCCGGATCCCACGTACCACTCCCAGAGGAGACCGGTCCCGGATGCTCAAAAACAAACAGTTTATACAGTACATTCCCGTCCAGTACCCCCCACCCACATCCCTCACATGCCCCAACATGAATGCAGAGGACCCCTGGTAAAACTGAAGCACCCCTGAGAAGTTCATTGAAGCCAACGGGTACAGGTCTGTTCTCCTGCTACGGGGCTCCTAAGGCTGCCTTGGCCTGCATGTTGTCTCTTTCCTCCTGGGTCTCCCCACCAGGATCCTTCTCCTGCTGCTATCAAGACCCTGGTCTGTCTCTGACCGGTGGGGTATCCCCAAAGCCCGAAACGGGGCAGACTCTAGTCAGCTTTTCCGGGGTAGACATTGATGGTGTGGGGGCCCGGGGGCTCTGCCTGTTGTCTATGAGGGGTGTGTTCCCTGCACAAAGTGGCCCCGGGAAGGGAAGGTGAGGGCCGGAGCGGGAGAAAACAACCAGCAGGGGGGTGGTACAACACCTAGAGAGGGGGACGTCTGTCCGGCTGGGCAACATAGACAAGAAACACTCACCAGCTGGGTTCTAGCTTGGCACACACACCGTCAGTCTCGATGAAAACAAAAAGGCCCGGCCCCATCACTCACGTGTCTTCTCTGTTCGGCTTACTGCTCTGGGTCCCCTGGGGGGTATTTAACCACTTCAGCCCCGGACCAATTTGCAGCCAAAGGACCAGGCCCCTTTTTGCGATTCAGCACTGCGTCGCTTTAATTGACAATTGCGCGGTCGTGTGACTTGGCTCCCAAACAAAATTGGCGTCCTTTTTTTCCCACAAATAGAGCTTTCTTTTGGTGGTATTTGATCGCCCCTGCGGTTTTTATTTTTTGCTCTATAAACAAAAATGGAGCAACAATTTTGAAAAAAAAGCAAAATTTTTTACTTTTTGCTACAATAAATATCCCCCAAAAATATATAAAAAAAAAATTTTTTTCCTCAGTTTAGGCCGATATGTATTCTTCTACATATTTTTGGTAAAAAAAAAATTGCAATTAGCGATTATTGATTGGTTTGCGCAAAAGTTATAGCGTTTACAAAATAGGGGATAGTTTTATAGCATTTTTATTAATTTTTTTTTTTACTAGTAATGGCGGCGATCAGCGATTTTTATTGTGACTGCAACATTATGGTGGACACATTGGACATTTTTGACACATTTTTGGGACCATTGTCATTTATACAGAAATCAGTGCTATTTAAATACACTGATTCCTATGTAAATGACAGTGGCAGTGAAGGAGTTAACCACTAGGGGGCGGGGAGGAGTTAGTGTGACGTGTGTGTGTTTTTTTTTTACAGTAGGGGGCGTGGCTGACGTCTGACGTCACTGATCGGCGTTCCCGATGACAGGGAACAGCCGATCAGTGACAGGCAGTGTAGGAAGCGTGGGGAGAGGACCCGATCGCGGGACACCAGCGGCGATCGGGTACGCTGGTCCCGTGGCCGGGGTCACGGAGCTCCCGACCTGTTCGTGAGCGCGCCCCCACGGCTAGGCAATTAAAGGGGATGTATATATACATGCTTTTGCCTAGCCGTGCCATTCTGCCGACGTATATGTGCAGGAGGCAGTTGAGAAGCGGTTAAGCAGCCTACTCACCTGTGGTCTTTGTTGGTTCCGTTGCGCGATTCGTTATGTCACCAGGCCGACTCTTCCAATTTGTTCAGTGTTTGTGAGTTGTGTGTCCAAACTTCCAGAGGCTTTCGGTTCTCTGTTCATGGTTTTCATAGATCGTGTCTTGCCCAAACTGACACAGGTAGGATTCATATGTAATTTCTTCATTTTAACGCATCGTTGTTTGCCAGATATCCCGTGTCACCGAAACCCCGATACGGAACTTGCGAGTCATTCGTTAAGTCTCCGTATGCAGCCTTATTTTAGCCTTGTGCAAACCACAAACTTGTGGCTTAGTTTGTGAGCACAAACACCGAGCCGCTTTTCATCAGTTTCATTCGTACATTCTCGTACCTTGTTGTTTTACACCACGTAGTAGGCTCATTTCACTTAAGAAACACACTGTCTATCATTTCAAGTGTCGTGATAAAATCTGATACAATATATAAGTGCTTGCGTGACAATCCCAAGTGCAGAATAATAAATGCTTCACGTTACAATGAGGTTGTAACCAATTTATAAATGTATAAATAAATACACAATGTGTTTCAAAATAAATAAATAAATAAAGTGCTTCAAAGTGTGAGTAAAAACAAGTAATCCTTAATGTGCTATAATGTTTCAAAAGAGATATCCAGTGTATGCTAATGATGCATATGGGGATATGTAAATCCCAAAAACCAATACAGGACTGACCTGATATAGTGGCCGATTAATTAATATGTTGATCTCTTAATTAGTACCAATCCATTAATAGCAATGAGTAATTGATTAAATAATAATTGATTAAACAAAATTCACTGGTGACTCTTCAAATCCACCAATGGTAAAAAAAACGGGAGACATTTAAAAGTATAAGGAGTGAATAAAAAAGGACTTCCCTTAATGCTGGAATGTGGGGATTTTTAGTCTTCTTTATAATTCCTCCTGGTGTCTTGCTCCGGTGTGACATGAAAAAGAAAAAGAAACAACAAAAACAAACACCATTGCGCAGCGCTCTACTGAAAAATCAAAGAAGATCTCAGGGGGTTGCCTAAAGCTAGTAAACTCACATTTACCCCGTGGATATTGGCGCATTCAGATACCGCTAATGGTCAGGCTCAAAGACGGGGCTGTCAGCCCTTTCCTCCTCACTGTGCTTTGCAGCGTCACTCGGGCTCCTTCTCCCTTTTTTTGGCAACTACCTGCAAGACAAAGTCATAATGAGCTAGTATGACTAGCATACTAGCTCATTATGCATCACTTACCTTAGATCGGGGCCCCCAACGCTGTCCTCTTCTCCCCCTCCGGCCGCATCCATCTCTCCACAGATACCCTTCCGGGTATTCTCGCTCCGGCCAATCACAGCGCCGCTGCGGCGCTGTGATTGGCCAGAGCGGCGAGGACGTCGCTCTGCGCATGCGCGTGGGACACTTCAACTGCGGTGAGCCGCAGTTGTGAATGGGGATTAACCCTGTAAATGCACCATTGTCTATGGCGCGCATGCGCCGTAGACAACGTTGTAAAACGTTCTTTGCAAATATCTCCTAAACCGTGCAGGTTTAGGAGATATTTCTTGTACCTACAGGTAAGCCTTAATCTAGGCTTACCTGTAGGTGCAAGTTGAATTTAAGGGTATTCAACCACTTTAAAGCTCCTGTAGCAGAGCGTCCCAGAGAGAGCCAGGAGAAGTCTTGTTCGGGGTTTATACATCTCCCAGGCTCCTCTCATATACATTCAGAGGTCTCTGAGACATGATCCAGTTCGGATCTTAGTCCTCCTTTCCAGGCTAATTTAAGCTCACCTGAGCAAACAGCCTTTGCTCTCTGCCTGGGACACACAAACAGGGATGGTTTGTGAGGAGCCAAAAGGTTGGTAAAACCCTTTAAAAACTCTTTAAAGAAGCTGACAAGCGGTAGGCTTGCTCAGCCTGATAGTTAGAGACGGTGTATGTTATAGTTAGAGCCGAGACACGGCTAGGACTTTTGTTTGTTTATTTCTGTTTTGATGTGTTTTCTGGAAGACTGTGCAGCACCTGTGTATGGACTTGTATTTAAATCAAATAAACCCAGCACTGTTTTCACTACCTCAAGTGGATTTGGTATCTGTGCCTTACTAAACAGCCCATCCCAGTGAGCTTTGTACCTGCTACCTGTCCCCCAGGTTACATATGGTGGATTTCAGCGGGCAGCTGTAGTAAGTTACTACTTAAAAGGCCAGTACCTAGAGTGACTAAACATGGAGGAAATCCTAAAACAGTTGATGATATCCAACGCTGCGCAACAGCAAACAAACGCTGCACTGCAGAAAACAAACGCTGCACTCCAAGCTGCACAACAGCAAGCAAACGCTGAACAGCAGAAAACAAATGCTGCACTACAGCAAGCAAACGTTGCACAGCAGAAAACAAACGCTGCACTCCACGCTGCACAACAGCAAGCTAATGCTGCAGTCCACGCTGAACAGCAGAAAACAAACACTGCACTCCACGCGGCACAACAGCAAGCAAACGCTGCACAACAGCAAGCTAATGCTATCGCACAGGAACAAACACAGAGGCTGTTTGAACAGCTAGCCACTGCTGCAAAAGCAGATAGAAAAACCTTGTCAGAGGTTGTGGAGACAATAGCACAGTGGTCACCTGCTAACGTTGATAAGGTTGGAGACAAGCCCTCAGCCATCCATGTGGCTCGCTTTTTGTCTAAGATGACTACAGATGATGATCCAGAGGCCTTTCTGTTAACGTTTGAACGGACCGCTGAGAGGGAAGGTTGGCCTAAAACCCAGTGGGCAGGACTGGTCGCCCCTTTGCTTACTGGGGAATCGCAGAAGGCCTACTATGATTTGGAGTCAGCAGAAGCGGGAGACTATGAAAAGGTCAAACAGGAAATACTGGCACGACTTGGTGTCACTTTGGCAGTTCGAGCACAGCGGGTCCACAGCTGGTCCTTCCAAGACGAGAAGCCTCCAAGATCGCAGATGTTCGACCTAATTCACCTGGTGAGAAAATGGCTACAGCCGGAGTCCCTGTCTGGGCCACAAATAGTGGAGCGTGTGGTCAAGGACCAGTTTCTGAGGTCACTACCCATTTCCCTGCAGGAGTGGGTGAGTCAAGGAGACCCCAATTCGGCAACCCACCTGGTGGAACTCGTTGAAAGGTATTTTGCTGCAAAGGACCTGGTCACCACCCCTATAGCCGCACAGACTTTCCGCCCAAAGCCACGGTCTCCCCAGGCAACCGGTAAGACTGTTCCAGGGGAAGTGGGTGGTAAGCATGGCAAGGAAATAGGGGGGAGGATTTTTGGTGCCAGGACTGAAGCTTGGCATCCCAAACAAGGGAAGCCAGTGCCTGTCAGCAAACCAAACTGGGGAAACGTCAGGTGTTTTCGTTGCCAAGAAATGGGACATGTTGCGACAAATTGTCCATTGACAGATGAACCAATGCAGTGTGATTTATCTATTAGAAGGCAGTCTATGTTTGCAGCGGTTTCATGCACTGCAACCCCAAATATGAGAAAACCAATGTGCCAAATGACTGTGAATGATAAGCCTATTACAGCCTTGCTGGACTCTGGAAGTCTAGTGACTTTGGTTACAGCGGAAATGATTGAACCTGTGAATTATCATGCTAAAAATATTGCTGTGATCTGTATACATGGGAATACCCGGGAGTATCCTGTAACCACTGTTCAGTTTAAAACTGGTTTAGGTACGGTGACCCATCCGGTTGGACTTGTTCCCCACTTGGTGCATGAGGCCATCATTGGTAGGGACTTCCCTAAGTTTTGGGAACTGTGGGATCATCCCAACTCGGTCGCAGTACCTGACTCAGTCGCAGAGCCAGAATTCCTGGCCACTACTGACAAGGTGGGTTCAGGGGACTCTTCTCAGGGCTCCCCGGCTTTTCCTCTATCGGTTATGGCAGGAGAGCTGGAGGACCCTGAGGAGGTCCCCACTACCAGTAGAGCCGGACAGCCGTCTGCTGACCCCGAGCCTATGTTAGAGTTTGATGACCTTAATGTGCATAAGGAAAATTTTGGTACTGAGCAGAGAAAAGACCATACCCTTTCCAGGGCCTGGGAAAATGTAATAGTGATTAATGATGTACCTGTCAAACCCGGGGACAGGCCCTGTTTTCCTTATTTCAGCAGCAATGAGGATTTACTGTATCGTGTATGTAAAATGAATGATGAAGTGGTTGAGCAGTTGGTGGTCCCTAAGCCATACAGACGGCTGGTGTTAAAACTTGCCCATGGGCACTTGCTAGGAGGCCATTTAGGGGTTGAAAAAACTACTGAAAGGGTGTTGCGCAGGTTTTACTGGCCCGGGATACAGAAAGATGTTAAGAATTACTGTCAATCCTGTCCTGTGTGTCAGATGTCAGCCCCACTATCCCACTTCCGAAGTCCTTTAGTGCCCTTGCCTATCATTGAAGTGCCCTTTGAGAGGATTGCCATGGACCTTGTGGGCCCACTTCCCAAGTCTGCCCGGGGTCATCAGCATATCCTCGTAATCATGGATTATGCTACCCGTTACCCTGAAGCAGTTCCCCTACGTGCCGCGTCTGCTAAAAACATTGCCAAAGAACTGTTTATGGTGTTCAGTCGGGTTGGCATCCCGAAAGAAATCCTTACAGACCAGGGCACCCCGTTTATGTCGCGAATATCTAGGGAGCTCTGCAAGTTATTTAAGGTGACGCAGCTGCGAACCTCAGTGTATCATCCTCAAACGGATGGCTTAGTGGAACGCTTCAATAAGACGTTAAAGAGCATGTTAAAAAAGGTTGTAGACAAGGATGGGAAAAACTGGGACTTCCTGATACCATACTTGATGTTTGCCATCAGGGAGGTTCCCCAGTCCTCTACGGGGTACTCCCCATTTGAGTTGCTTTATGGGAGACACCCTCGGGGACTCTTAGACATAGCCAAAGAAACTTGGGAGGGAGAACAGACACCCCATAAAAGTGTCATTGAGCATATTGCCCAAATGCAGGAGAGGATTGCAGCAATCATGCCAGTGGTAAAAGAACACTTACTGCAGGCCCAGGCAGCCCAACAGAGAATATATAACAGGGGGGCACAACTCCGTGTTTTCTCACCTGGTGACAGGGTTCTGGTGTTAGTTCCCACTGTTGAGAGCAAGTTCCTGGCTAAGTGGCAGGGTCCCTTTGAAGTAATTGAGAGAGTTGGGAAGGTCAACTACAAGGTTTATCAACCAGGGAAAAGGAAGCCCGAACAGGTTTACCATATAAACCTGTTAAAACCCTGGAAGGATAGAATGGCGTTAACTGCGAGGCCTCTCCCAGTAACGCCTACGGGTACTGAGTCCCCTCTCATCCCTGAGGTCACGATTCCAGACACCCTCTCATATTCCCAAAAACAGGACACTAGAGAATTCCTGATAAGGAATAGAGAGAAGTTTTCAAAGTTACCTGGCACGACTTCAGCAGTTCAGCATGATATTGTTACTGAACCTGGGGTACGTGTCAAGCTCAAACCTTACCGAATTCCTGAAGCGAGGAGAAAGGACATCAGCAATGAAGTTAAAAAAATGTTGGAGCTAGATGTCATTGAGGAATCCAATAGTAACTGGTCTAGCCCCATCGTGTTAGTCCCAAAACCGGATGGCACGTGGAGGTTCTGTAACAACTTCAGGAAACTTAATGCGGTGACAAAGTTTGACACATACCCAATGCCCAGAGTAGACGAACTTATAGACCGACTTGGCAAGGCTCGCTATCTTACCACTTTGGACTTGACAAAAGGGTATTGGCAAATACCCCTAACTGGTAGCGCCAAAGAGAAGACTGCGTTCGTGACCCCAGACGGTTCCTTTCAATATAAAAAAATGCCTTTTGGGTTGCAAAATGCCCCCGCGACATTTCAGAGGGCCATGGACAGGACCCTAAAACCCCACCGACGATATGCAGCAGCCTATCTAGATGACATAGTGGTACATAGTACTGACTGGGAGTCTCACTTGCCTCGTGTCCAGGCTGTTCTTGATTCCCTCTTCAAAGAAGGTTTTACAGCAAATCCAAAAAAATGTGCCATTGGTCTAGAGGAAGCCAAGTATTTGGGCTACACTATTGGCCGTGGTGTCATAAAACCACAAGTGAGTAAAATAGCAGCCATACAGGAATGGCCACGCCCTGCAAACAAAAAGCAGGTCAGGGCCTTTCTTGGTATTGCGGGGTATTATAGAAGATTTATCCCAAATTTTGCAACTATAGCTGCCCCTCTGACAGACCTTACGAAAGGGAAAGACTCTGTAATGGTGAAATGGTCCCCAGTAGCAGAGGAGTCTTTCCAGGTCCTGAAGAAGGCTCTGTGTGCACAGCCAGTACTGTACTCTCCCGATTTCTCCAGAGAGTTTTTGGTTCAGACGGATGCGTCTGATGTTGGTATCGGGGCGGTACTGTCACAGGTATACAATGGGGAAGAACACCCTGTCGTGTACCTAAGCAGAAAGCTCAATGACCATGAGAAAAAGTATGCAGTCATTGAAAAAGAATGTTTAGCCATAAAATGGGCCGTGGACGCACTCAGATACTATTTGTTAGGGCGCCAGTTTGACTTGATAACTGACCATGCTCCCCTGAAATGGATGGCCCAAAAGAAGGAGACTAATAGACGGGTGAACCGGTGGTTTTTGGCTCTACAGGATTACTCCTTCACCGTAAAACACAGGCCAGGTGTGGAGATGGGGAATGTAGATGCCCTGTCCCGTGTTCACTCCTGTTGGGCCACGGGTGTTCCAACCCTTGGGTTGAAACAAGGGGGGAGGATATGTAGCAGAGCGTCCCAGAGAGAGCCAGGAGAAGTCTTGTTCGAAGTTTATACATCTCCCAGGCTCCTCTCATATACATTCAGAGGTCTCTGAGACATGATCCAGTTCGGATCTTAGTCCTCCTTTCCAGGCTAATTTAAGCTCACCTGAGCAAACAGCCTTTGCTCTCTGCCTGGGACACACAAACAGGGATGGTTTGTGAGGAGCCAAAAGGTTGGTAAAACCCTTTAAAAACTCTTTAAAGAAGCTGACAAGCGGTAGGCTTGCTCAGCCTGATAGTTAGAGACGGTGTATGTTATAGTTAGAGCCGAGACACGGCTAGGACTTTTGTTTGTTTATTTCTGTTTTGATATGTTTTCTGGAAGACTGTGCAGCACCTGTGTATGGACTTGTATTTAAATCAAATAAACCCAGCACTGTTTTCACTATCTCAAGTGGATTTGGTATCTGTGCCTTACTAAACAGCCCATCCCAGTGAGCTTTGTACCTGCTACCTGTCCCCCAGGTTACACTCCATACACACGGTCGGATTTTCCGATGGATTCTGTCCTATCGGACAATGTTGTCGGAAATTCCGACCGTGTGTAGGCACCATCGGACAGTTTCCATCGGATTGTCCGACGGACAAAGTTCTATCTCCTGCTGGATAGATTTTCCGACAACAAAGTCCGATCACACCAATTCCGATTGTGTGTATCGAATTCCGACGGACAAAGTGCCACGCATGCTCAGATCACATTACAAGACCAAAGCTATTGGCTACTAGCCTCTACGTAGTCCCGTCGTACGCAACAAACGTCACCACGTTCAGAATGATCGGATTTTCTGACAACTTTGTCCGACAGTGTGTATGCAACACCAGTGTCGGACTAAATCCGTCGGACAAAATCCGATGGATTTGGTGGTCGGATTTTCCGACCGTGTGTATGGGGCTTAAGGATTACTTGTTTTTACTCACACTTTGAAGCACTTTATTTATTTATTTTGAAACACATTGTGTATTTATTTATACATTTATAAATTGGTTACAACCTCATTGTAACATGAAACATTTATTATTCTGCACTTGGGATTGTCACGCAAGCACTTATATATTGTATCAGATTTTATCACGACACTTGTCATATTTATTCTTTTATCGTCACCTATTGATCTAAATAGATTAAGGTTGATACTGCGCACTATTTATACTCTAGTATTTATTTTCATATTCTTTTAAGTGTAGGACACACTTCAATGGTGCAGCATATCATTTGGTCATCTTATCTATTTTAATTGGTTTTCTAAATTTTAATATTTTAATATCCTATCAGCGCTTTAGTATTTACTTTACATGTCTATCATTTCAGTTATTTTAGTTCTCCTTACCCTCCGGTCCAAATCTAGTCGCATTTTGTCCCAGCTAGTTTTGTCATCTCATTTCATGCCACGCAAATCATTTAATTTGTTACATTTCACAAACTCTTCACTCCAATTTTAATCCAGTCGCATCTGCGACGCACCGGCTCGTTCTAGTCATTTCATTCCACGCTCCACAGTCCGGTTCGTTGTCAGTCACAATCACTGCACACCGATTCGTGCCACTGTCATGGCAAACATTTAATTAGTTAATTTCACATACCCTTCACTACGATTCAAATTCAGTCGCATCTGCGACGCACTAGTTCATGTTGACTCGTGTTAGGCCTTATTTCCTGTTCCATATACAGGTTCGCTGTCAGTCGCCATCGCAACACACTGATTTGTGCCTCTGTCATGGCAAATCATTTAAATTATTTAATTTCGCATACCCTTCACCCCGATTTGAATCCAGTCGCATCTGCGATGCACCGATCATTATAGTCATTCCGTCTCATACAGTTCCATGCTCCACAGTCCGGTGCGTTGTCAGTCGCAGCTGCGGCACACGAATTTGTGTTTCTGTCGTGGCAATCATTCCATTCGTCTCATATACCCGCTCCGATTCAAACCCAGTCACAGCTGCGACACACCGATTCGTGACGACTCGTACTAGTCATTCCATCTCATGCATTCCACGCTCCGCAGTCCGGTTCGTTATCAGTCGCAAATTGCGGCACACCAATTCGTGCCACTGTCATGGCAAAAATGTAATTTGTTCATTTCGTATACCCTACTTTTTTTATTTTTTTATTTATTCTTTATTACATTTTTCATATATACAAGGTATACCATACACAGCAAGAAATACATTCTTCATTTCGTGACTTCTATTCAACTCTATACATTTTTATCTCACTATTATATACCATACACTAGTGACTACACTTCCATTTAGCACCTAGAGGGCGACTCAAAGGGTCTCTCTTCCCTTTCCTCATAATGTCCCTTTTTAATGTATAAAAAAGGATTCATTTTAGTTAGCCATGGATTCATTTTAGTTAGCCATGGGCTCCACAATTTATTAAATTCTTTAACATTACCTCTCTTTATATATACCGCCTTTTCTCTATACAAATTCTCGTTACTATCCCAATCCAGTTATTTACTGTGGGTGGTTCCTTTGATTGCCATTTACCTGCAATTAGTTTTCTGGCTTGAAATAAACATCTCAGGACTGCCATAGTTTTACTTTTACTCTCTTCCCTTTCTTCTCTATATCCCAATATACACTCTTTGGGTTCCAGTTCAAGTTTAATTCCAAATATCCTACTTATACTGTTAGTCACTCCCTCCCAGTAATAAACCAGTTTGGGGCACTTCCATAACATGTGGATGAGGTCTCCTGTTTTTTGGCATCTGGGACAATTGTCGTCGGCCCTTCTGCCAAAACTAAACAACCGCTTGGGGGTATAGTATTCTCTATTAATCATCAAATGTGATATTCTCTGTGGGGGGGATACTGACACCTTTGACCCTTTCTCCAAAATTCTCTTCCATTGTATATCCGTTATTAAGCCAACATCTTTTTCCCATTGTACTTTTACCTTTTCAAGTCTCCCCCTTGAATCTATTTCCTGTCTCATATATTCATATAACCCTGATATCAGCCCTTTAGTTGATCCTATCTGCGAAATCTTTTGGAGGAGTGGCATTCTTTGCCATATTAATGGTTGTTCTGAAAATTGTGCCCCAAGAGCATGCTCCACTTGTAAATATGTGAAAAGGGAATACTGTGATATATTAAACTCTCGTTTTAAATCCATACATTTTTCAGTGTATTACCTCTGTATAGATGACTCAGTTTCCTAATCCCATTTTTTTCCCAGTCCCTAATTTTGCCTATCAAATCTCTTTAAGGTTTTTGTTATTCCATGCTGTATCAGAACTCCTCTCAGAAATGCTTTCAATGTGTCCTATATTATACTAGGTGATGCTGATTCTTTATTAAATACTAAGAATTCCTTTATTTTAGGCAGGATCTCATCTGGTTCTTTAATCAAGTCTAGCCACCCTGGATTTATCCTCCACTCCCCCTGTGCTCTTTTTTCCCCCACTTTCATTGTCATTACTATTGGGGAATGATCCGATATCCCCCTTGGGCAATATTAAATTTTTTCCACCCTCGACACCGCTGCCACACTCCCCAGGATCAAATCTATCCTGGAGAGTGTGAAGTGCGTAGCCGAGCAGCATGAGTACTGCTGCGCTTCAGGATTACGAACACTCCATATGTCCACCAATCCCAATTCCTCTACAAACTGACCTAGTTTACTTCTCTCCACAATATCAGAGGATATCTTTATAGGAAACCTGTCTAGTTTATTATTCAAGACCTCATTAAAGTCCCCCATTACCAATACTGAGGTTTCCCCTTTATCCTGTAAAAATTCATTCAATTTGAGCAGCACATCTATTTTAAATGGCGGGGGATATAAATATTTGCAATCACATATGCTCCATTTTCAATCATACAGTACAAAAAAACATATCTTCCATTTTCATCAATATCAATCTGTCTGCAGGAGAAGTTCACTCCAGATTTTATCGTATACCCTTCACTACAATTCTAATTCAGTCGCATCTGCGACGCACTAATTCACGTCGACTCCTGTTAGCCATTGTTATTTCCTGTTCCAAAGACAGGTTTGCTGACAGTCGCTATCGCAATACACGGATTTGGGCCTCTGTCATGGCAAACATTTCGGTCATTTCATTTCATATACCCCCAGTCGCTTTAGCAGCACTCCGATTTCGTGTCGGCTTCATTTCGCTCATTTCATTTCGCCCTCATTTCATCCCATATTCCATAGTTCGGTTACTGTCAAGTCAAAAATACGGCACCCCGATTCGTGTCACCATCACTTCAGTGGTCTTATTTGTATATTTTCTGTCATGTTCTCCTTAGGTCCGGCAGTCGCTTCGTGTCAGGTCATTTGTGCATTTTTGTTTCTTTTATCCCGTCATTCGCTCTACTGTTGTTTGATGTCGGTCGCCTTAGCGACGCAATGGTTCACTTTTAAATTCAGATCACTGTATGATTTGTCACATCATTGACAGACACCCCTCAGTGCGGCTCACCCTACGGTCCAGTTTGAATCCAGTCGCAGCAAGGCACGTCGGCCCACATAGCTTCAGACCAACTGTTCTCAAAGCCATTTTTGACTAGAGACCACCTTCTGCAGAGTGAATACACTAAGGTAAGGGGGGAGAGGGTAACTAATATAGGGGGGAACCTTTGTATCAGTGCCCCCTTCATTATTGTATTCACTCCTCCCTTACATCAGCAACCCACCCCTCCTCTCAGGTGCATCGTGCAGGACTTAGTCAGACGGTTCCAGGTTGGCAGCTCTGGGTTTTATCCTATAGTCTCCTCTCTACAAATGTCTGACTCCTCCCATGACCTCCATCCCGGCGGTGTTCCCAGTCTTAACTCCTCCTCCAGACTGATACAGAAGGGGGACAGGGGGCCAGGCGGCGTCATTGCGTTACTGCGCATGCGCCGCCCGGCCGAGCGTGTACAAGCTATCCCGAGCCCGGCCGGCTTCGGAACGGCGCATGCACAGTTGAATGTTTGGTTTGGGGCCATCTTTTTTTTGGGCACCGTTGCCCGTAACAGACATTTACGGGTAGCTTTAAGTTACAGGCTGCCCGTAAATCTATGGGTGGTTGACAACACTGCTTGGATCCTGTGGCACCAAGCCCAGTGCCAGATGGTCATTTATTCTCTGGATGACTTCCTGCTAATTGAACAGGCCAGTGTGCCCCCAGTAGACCTATATAGGTTAAGAGTGGTGTTTGGGTATCTTAATGTGCCCATAGCAGAACACAAGGTGGAAGGCCCAGCACACTCTATCACCTTCCTCAGGGTCAACCTTGACACTTGCTCCATACAGGCAAGACTGCCCCCCGTCAAACCGACCGGTATCAGGTCCGTTCTTCATGACTTTACCTGTGCACATGGGTGTACTAAGAAATAGCTCCAATACCTCTTAGGGATGCTTAACTTCGCAATGAGAACTATTCCCCAGGGACAATCTTTTGTTAGGGTGGGCCCTTCATGGTTTCTTGCACCGGGGCCCTGAAGGTTCTAGTTACGCCTCTGACAGGTAGGGGTCAGGGATAATGACAAACATTGAGACTTTGTAAATAGAAAACCATGATACAAGCTATTTGTTTTAAACATTATTTAATTATGTTATTAACAAAAAAAATATTATTTTTAAAATATTTATGTTGTGGACGGATACCTTTAAATATCTTTTGCTTTTTGTGTTATTTTTTGCTATCAATATATTAGGAGATATGCATATACTTACCGACATATTTATAATTGAATATGTTCAATTACAGTAATTTATTTTTAAAAATGGGGATAAATGCCTGACGGACAAATTCAAACTCGAGCAAGTGCAGCTGTCTTATAATCAGGTTTTGTATTATTTATGTGCTTTTTTCAAAAAATGGTGTAAAGATTAAAGAGAGGTGTTATACTGACATAATACACATATCCAGTAGGTGGTGTCAATTTGCTTTTAGAATCATCAGTTTTTTCTTCGCAGAGTGTGAGATGCTTATTGGACAAACAGGAAGTAATACAGTAAGATCTGTTCATCACTCAACTTGTTAGGTATAGACCATAAGGGATCCTGGGACAATACAAACACATGGCTGCTGAGGAGCTGCTCTCTGACAGTAAGGCCAATTAAAATGTTTTCTTTTATACCAGGTCATTAAAATGTTAGCTTCTATTTTTCTTTTGAAAATAGCTTTCATCGCCTTTCACAACAGATTATTTAATGTGAGAGAAATGTGTCTTTGTCTTTTTGCTCGAGCTATCCGTACCTTAACTCTGCAGCTAGACTTTTTGACTGTAGTCAACTGTATCCTGCAATACCTACAGTGAAAATCAGCCTAGCTATTTTACATCAGCTACAGCAAAAAAGTAGAATGAAAGGTGTAGATAGTGTTTGTAAGTGTGTGTATATATGTGTATATGTGTGTGTACGTATTTGTGTATTTATATATATATATATATATATATATATATATATATATATATATATATATATATATATTGTTCAAATAAATATAAAAACGTGTGGAAATGTTATGTAAAGAAAAATAGGGATTATACTGCAATGTTAGCTGTGGAAACCAGCAACAAGAATTTTTAGAGATGAATATTTAAAACTCAACTGTCAATAGAAAAATAATAATAAGGAGAATGCTCATAGTGGTGTAGTAGGTTGTTATTTACAGCTCATGAAATGTTTACTTTTGTTTTCTGTTTTAGATTAAGCTCTATCAATTTATCACTGCCAATAAATAGACAACACAAATTTACTATCTTCTTTTTAATCTCTTAATGTACATTGAAGAACTGAAAACATATTATTTTAAATGTGAAAATGAAATACAGTAATTGATATTGGTGGCTGAATTACAAGGTAAACATAAGTTTGGGGAGTGTATGCATATACATACTGTATATACAGTATATATATATATATATATATATATATATATATATATATATATATATAATAATTAATGACAGTTTTCTCCATATGATAAATCCATGTCTACATAGATCCTCCTAACCTTGGAGGATCCAGGTTAGGCAAAAAAAAGACTATTGCGTGGACTGGAACCTTTAGGCCAATAGCCATTTTTTCCTTTGAGATAAGGGGTATGCAGCGGACAGAGACCGCTTTCTAAACACTCAGATTATTTAATTAATGTCCACTAGCCTTCTGATGTCTGGTTAGATTCTTCACATATAAACGAATTGTCAAATGTTAAAATAAATTATGACATCTAGCCATTTAAATATTACTGAACAATTTAGCAGCTATTTAGAAAAGAAGCAATGAGGCTGGGTAGTGAAATAGTGTAAATAAGGGGTGATTAGGTAGAAGAAGCAATGGGAATGTGGAGTGACATATAGAAAATGGGAATTGAGGGACAGTGGAGAAACATAGAGAAGAAGGTACTGATAGGTGCAGGAGAAGGAGCATTGATATTGTGCAGTGACCTGCTGATATAAGGAGTGCTGAAGATGCTGTAGAAGGGGCACTGAGGTATATGGTAGAAAGAGGCATAATGCCTAGGGAGAGACCCGGAGCAAGAAAGGGTGCTGAGGGTGAAGGAGCATGAAGACTGTGAAGTAACATGGAGAAGAGGTCAGGTGTTTTGGGGACCAAACCATTAGTGGATGTAGATGGTGTATGTGTTTCCCCCCTGTCCCAACCCCTTGGTTTTGGATATAAGAGGCTGCTGAATAATTGTCTATTTGGCTGATTACTCTTTTGTCGAGAATGGGGGGCATAAAGGCTACTCTGATTTCAAGAATGTTGGATACAGTATATCCAGGGGGGCACTCTTATTGGCTTGGGACATGTTATTTAGATAAGGGGCTCCCCAGCACAGATGACTTGTTCATAAGCTGATTACATTCTTATGACAGTGGACTATAGAAGGGTCTCCTGTAGTTGGATATTTTGGGCCACCACCAAAGGGAGTATTTATTCTTTTGGGCGATATGAATAGTTGTATGTAGACCATTCTTGTTTCACTGGTTGAGGAATCTGACCTAGCTGTGCGGCTCCTCCTTCCTCCTCCTAGGCGTCCAATAGGATTGCCTGTCCTTTCAGCCAATTGGGTGACCGGTGTCAAAACCCACTTCCTGATTGGCTGGGAGGAGGATCAGTGTTACAACAGCGAATATTGATTCGCTGTCGTGACACACTTGGGTGGGCGACCCAAGACCACCCTATATTGAAGCCTATTAGAGCCTCTGGCTCTAATTGGTGCTTCAAAAAAACAGCCCACCACATTGGAATCAATGCGCCGGTGTCCTGTAAGGGCCCGGATGCATGGATAGGTAAGGCAGCGATGGACAGAGGGGGAGGCGCTCGTGTGCCCTTAATGGATGGGCCGCCCCTGGTAAGAATCTTTACTACCCTTGTTTCTTGCACTAATATTTCTGTGCTAAATTCCTACCTATTGCATGATTTCTTTGCATTCTGTGATATGTTTTCGTAAAAAATCTATAAAAATATTTTGAAAGGTAAAAGTAACTCACACTTTATATACATTTCACATAAATTATTGCTGTACTATTCTTAGGTTATTGTGTTATAACAGATTTGTAGGTTCTCCCTCACTGCACTTACTTGACCTGCATGGATAAGAATCAGCTTTCACAATCAGAATCAGCTTTATTTGGTCAAGTATGTACAAATTTACAAGGAATATGTTTCCAGTTTAGAAGATGCAGTAATTCACTTGCACATAAATAAACATACACACCCAACCTATATACATACTGTACATTCACACCCCCACTCACTTATAAACCCAACCTAATACTAATATTTTAATCTTAATTACACAAAAATCAGTAGAAACAAGTACTACACATACAAGCTATGTCTTGCTATAAAATCTGTAAAAACTAAATAGTAAAAACTACAAAGTAATGCCCCGTACACATGAGCGTATTTTCCATCAGAAAAATCTTGGATGGTTTTTCCAACGGAATTCCGCTCAAGCTTGGCTTGCATACACAGAGTTACACAAAAGTTTGCTGAACTTTTGACCGTCAAGAACGCGGTGACGTACAACACTACAACAAGCCGAGAAAATTAAGTTCAATGCTTCCAAGCATGCAACAAATTGTTTCCGAGCATGCGTAGGAATTTTGCGCATCGGAATTGCTGCAGACGATCATTTGCTGTCCCCTCAAAATAACTCAACACACAGCCATTAATGTCTAAACCACTGGCAACAAAAGTGAGTACACCCCTAACTGAAAATGTCCAAATTGGGCCCAATTAGCTATTCTCCCTCCCCGGTGTTATGATTGGGGAGCAGTTGTGTTAAATTTGGTGTTATCGCTCTCATACTGGTCACTGGAAGTTCAACATGGCACCTCATGGCAAAGAACTCTCTGAGGATCTGAAAAGAAAGAATAGTTGCTCTACATAAAGATGACCTAGGCTATTAGAAGATTGCCAAAACACTAAAAAAGAACTGCAGCATGGTGGGCAAGACCTTACAGCGGTTTAACAGGACAGGTTTCACTGAGAACAGGCCTCGCAATGGTCGACCAAAGAAGCTGAGTGCACATGCTCAGTGTCCTATCCAGAGGTTGTCTTTGGGAAATAGATGTATGAGCGCTGGCAGCATTGCTGCAGAGGTTGAAGGGGTGGGGGGTCAGCCTGCTCAGACCATACACCGCACACTGCATCAAATTGGTCTGCATGGCTGTCGTCCCAGAAGGAAGCGTCTTCTAAAGATGTTGGACAAGAAAGCCCGCAAGCAGTTTGCTGAAGACAAGCAGACTAGGGACATGGATTACTGGAACCTGTGGTCTGATGAGACCAAGATAAACTTATTTGGTTCAGATGGTGTCAAGCATGTGTGGCGGCAACCAGGTGAGGAGTACAAAGACAAGTGTGTCTTGCCTACTGTCAAGCATGATGGTGGAAGTGTCATGGTCTGGGGCTGCATGAGTGCTGCCAGCACTGGGGAGCTACAATTCATTGAGGGAACCATGAATGCCAACATGTATTGTGACATACAGAAGCAGAGCATGATCCCCTCCCTTCGGACACTGGGCCGCAGGGCAGTATTCCAACATAACTACCCCAAACACACCTCAAAGAGGACCACTGCCTTGCTAAAGAAGCTGAGGGTAAAGGTGATGGAATGGCCTAGCGTGTCTCTAGACCTAAACCCTATTGAGAAGCTGTGGGGAATCCTTAAATGGAAGGTGGAGGAGTGCAAGGTCTCTAACATCCACCAGCTTGGTGATATCGTCATGGAGGAGTGGAAGAGAACTCCAGTGGCAATCTGTGAAGCTCTGGTGAACTCCATGCCCAAGAGGGTTAGGGCAGTGCTGGAAAATAATGGTGGCTACACAAAATATTGACACTTTGGGCCCAATTTGGACATTTTCAATTAGGGGTGTACTTACTTTTGTTGCCAGCGGTTTAGACATTAATGGCTGTGTGGTGTTGAGTTATTTTGAGGGGGACAGCAAGTTTACACTGCTATACAAGCTGTATACTCACTACTTTACATTTGTAGCAAAGTGTCATTTATTCAGTGCTGTCACATGAAAAATGTGAGGCGTGTACTCACTTTTGTGAGATACTGTATATTAGTGTGAGGCACTGTTTATTAAAGAAGTAGTATGGGCAAAGCTTTTATGGCGATACTTTCATGGATCACAGGGCTAAAGCCTCCAGATCGATGCTGCATCCAACTAGGTGAGTATAATGCTGCGTACACACGATCGGACTATCCGGTGGACTTGGTCCGGCGGACTATCTGGCGGACCAGAGTCCGCCGGACAATCCGACCATGTGTGGGCTCCGGCAGACTTTTTCTTCCCAAAAGTCCGGCGGACTTAGAAAGAAGTCTTGACTCAAAATTATCCACCGGACTCGGCAGTCCGGCGGACAATCCGGCCGTCTGTGTGCTGGTCCGCGGGACTTTTGAAATGAACGGACTTGCCCACACACGGAGTAAAGTCTGTTCATTTTGAACGTGTCTCTAGGTAGACGGGACTAGCAAAGGAAGTCAATGTCGCCGCCTCCATCGGCGAGATTGACACCTTGCTAGCCCCGTCACCTGGTATGGATTTAAAGAGGAATCCCTACGCCGAAACAACGGCGTGGGGGTCCCCCCGAAGTCCATATCAGACCCTTATCCGAGCACGCACCCCGGCCGGTCAGGAAAGGGGGTGGGGGCAAGTGAGCGCCCCCCTCCTGAGCCGTACCAGGCCGCGTGCCCTCAACATGGGGGGGGCGCTTTGGGGAAGGGGGGCCCCCCACCCCAAAGCACTTTGTCCCCATGTTGATGAGGACAAGGGCCTCTTCCCGACAAAATAAAAAACAAACAACTGCACTGCAAACAACCATATAAGTGTTAACTATATCGCAAAAGTGTGACAAATATGTGACTTCAAATTCAGCTAGGATAAGTACAATGAGTATACACCTCCTAGAACATATGCAAGTGATGAGTGGTTTCAGTAGTAAAAGTCCATATTGACAAACAAATTATAAACCAAACAATATTTAGTGATAGTCTTTCTTTAAGAAGCCTGTGTGATTCTGCAATAGAAAAAACAACAGGGACTCCAAAGGATCCGCAGTGATCTTATTCAGTAAACACCAACTGGAAGGAGTGATCTGGTCGGAAAAAGAAAGGCACCTCCACCATCAAAACACACTGACCCTTACCAGATTGTGCGACCCCCTGTTACAGAGGTCACACTAGCTTGTGGCTTAATCCCGGCCAAGGGCTCCAATGGGCAATAGCTGGTCACTCAGGATAGGAGACACGGGCTCAGAGGCAGTCAGACGAAGGACATAAATGAGAGAAAAAAATCCATAGTGTATCTCTTTTTCTAAGCAGCAACTATGCAGGATAGACTTCTGCAAGCATTTGGCTAATAGGATGAGAAGTGTTGTTGGTGTATGTTAGTCCTTATAAGTATTTTTAGCTGGTATTCTCAAACAAACCTCACACTTCCCACATTGATGCTTTGTGGATCTGTAGGGCCACAGGTGCCGTTGGTTGTCGGGGTCTGCGGGCTGGGGGCTTATCGGAATCCGGGAGCCCCCTTTAATAAGGGGGGCCCCAGATTCCAGCCCCCCACCCTATGTGAATGAGTATGGGGTACATGGTACCCCTACCCATTTACCTGAGGAAAAAAGTGTTACAAAAAAACAACACAGGTTTTTAAAGTACTTTATTAGACAGCTTTGGGGGTCTTCTTCCGACTTTGGGGGTCTTCTGACTTCGGGGGTCTTGTCCCGCTCTTTGTTTGTTCTGCCGGGCCTATCTTATTGCAGCTCTTTTACTAGCATTGGCCCGGTCTTCTGGTTTGTCGCTGTTGTCACCGCCCGGGACTGTGACATCATAAGGGGCGGGGTCACCATGTGATATCAGCCGATGACCCCGCCCCTTGTCCCTATATAAGTGGCAGCAAAACGCATCCCGGCCATTACAAGCGGAGAGAGCGGTGTGTCAACATCGGGAGAAGAAGGAAGAAGAAGCAGAAGGCGGCGGCGGGGACAATAGCGACGAACCAGAAGACCCGGGCCAACGGTAGTAAAAGAGCTGCAAGAAGATAGCGTGTGTGGGCAAGTCCTTTCATTTCAAAAGTCCGGCGGACCTCCGCCAAAATTCCTGCGGATTGTCCGCCAGAAAAGTCCGGTCGTGTGTGGGCAAGTCCGCTCGTTTGGAAAGTCCGGCGGACCTCCGCTGGAAAGTCAGGCTGATTGTCCGATCGTGTGTACGTGGCATTAGGTTTGTTTTTTTATAGCCTCATACTTCTCTTTTAATGGATGCTTGACTGATATATTTTGATGAGAGATTTTTGACCATTTTTTTATTTAAGTTTACTTTTGTTACCTGTGATCCAGAGTCAGCTTATAGTGGGCTATTATTTGAAACAAACCTTAGCTCATCTTCATTCTTGACTTAGTAAGCACAAACTTTCCAGCGCCAGAACGCTACCCCCAACATTTATGCACACTGAAGGGCTGGAACGCAAGTATTCTGCAAGCTGTGAAGGTACCTGAATTTGACTTGGCATGAGTGTGTTGCCTTCCCTATATTGCAGAGTTCAGACTAAGGGAGGGAAATTCCAGAGGTTACAGTGTATCATTACCGCTCACTGACTGGTTGCTAGAGGTTACAGTGTATCATTACCACTCACTGACTGGTTGCTAGAGGTTACAGAACACATTACAGCTCACTGGTTAGTTGCTAGAGGTTACATCACATGATTTGCTTGTTGATTGGTTGCTAGAGATTACTGTGGACATGACCTCAGGGGGGCATGATATACATATCGATGATGCCAGCTGTCGCTATTTATGTATGAATGCCGGTAATTTATGTAAACACAGGGTCTGCAGGTGAGTCATCTGTACACAACAATAGGGCAGAGCTGGGCAGCATTAGTACCAGCATTTCACACTGAGATATTGGGACACAGCACAGGACTAAAACCTCAAGGGGTGAGGGAATTTAAACCAGGATAGTTGGCAAGTATGAGGCAACTGCTTTGGGCCCCACAACAATGACAGGGCCCAGGGCAGCTGCCCCTTTTTGCCTTGCCTTAAAAACGGCCCTGGCTGGCAGGAAGAGGGAGCAGGGAGACAGTGAGATGAGCTCATTGGTCTGCTGCTTCTATTTTCACTGTCCAGTCACAGAATTTATTCACCTAGCATACATTTCCCTGTGCTTTCCCACGGCCAGGGAGCCGCATATGCCTTGTACAGCCTAACATACAAGTTTCAAATTTCCATGCTTGGGCTGCTGGTGGCAACAGTATGGCTGTATACAGCTATTCAATTGGCAAGCTGTATGCGGTGCTGGTGAAAGCTCTGGGACATTTATGCTGGGCATAAATAGTTCATATATATGAACCTAAATGTTACTTAAAGGATAAGTTCCGCTTTGTTTTTAGGGTGGAACATGTAAAATTTTTCTGCTCCTGCAGTGGCTTGGTGATCCAAGCCCTCTGTGTGACAGCAGTACAGGGAGAAGTTCCCCATACCTGCTGTCACTTTTTGATAAGGGAGCAGCCATGTGGGGCTCTGCCCACAAGGCCATGTCATTCATTCACAGAGTTATGTGTATGAATGAAGTGTGGCTGTCGGCTTGTAGTTCTCAATGAACTACCACAGCGCTGTGGAGCACTGTGGTAGTTCATTGAATCTTTCTGTCAGGGTAACATTGCTTGCCCATAAGACAGCTCACGCTGATAGTCTGCAGGAGAACTGCATGGCACCAGCAAGCTGCTGATTGCTAGTGCAATGCTTTCCAGACTCCTAAAAAAAAAAAAAAGTAGTAAATGCACAGTTTTTTACCTGCAAAAAAATATGCCTTTTATTTACATTTTTTTAAGGTAGACGTATCCTTTAACTGCAGCAGAGAAAAAACAGGCCTCCTGTCCTGAGATGTGTGTACGGCTTTGTAAATCTCAGGAAGTAATAAAAAAGAAATAAAACATTTTTGAAAAGTAAAATGATTCCTACATATGTATTTCATCTGTGTTTCTAGCTGTTTGCCTAGAGTTCAGCTTTAACCATCCACTTGAATTATTTTGGGCATGGCTAGGCCTGCTTTAAGTGGCATTAGTAAACAGTATGAGGAATAAGGTGCTGCCCCTTACTATTTCCATGTATAGTAATCCTACAGAAATAGTATTGAAGAAATCTTGGAAGGAGTGACACACATCGTCTTTGTGTTGCTGCTATTTGTTATGCAAAGGATGAGTTAATTGTGACTGGGGGAGAAATGTGTGTAGCAGGAATGCAGTTGTTTTCCTTAATCATTTGTTCTACATTCCGGCAGCTCATCTCAGGTTCACAAACCCTCTTTGTTTAGATTTGGTTGGGATACTTTTCAGGAGAATAAGTACTGGAGAGTATAAAGACTTTCTAGCATCCCGTTATCAACTATGATCTAATTTCTCTTGGTGGAATTTGAGGTATAACAAAGGTATAACAAAGTGCTAAACTCTGAAGCCTTCTTTCCAATTTCAGATTTCCACCGTTTCTTTTAAACAAAAGGGTCAGTTCATGCAAGCATAATGTCATACATGTATGTACATTATTTAAGAATTTTTCTGATAAAACATTCATATATATATATATATATATATATATATATATATATATATATGTATGTGTGTGTGTGTGTGTGGCACTGACCCCCGAAGGAGCTGCTGATTCTAATTCTTTTGGGTCTACCGTTGCCTCACGTCATCACGTCATTG
Source organism: Lithobates sylvaticus (assembly GCA_028564925.1). Lineage (NCBI taxonomy): Eukaryota > Metazoa > Chordata > Amphibia > Anura > Ranidae > Lithobates > Lithobates sylvaticus. The sequence goes on along the minus strand of CM053028.1, from coordinate 172,907,184 downwards.
TGTCCGTCATAGGGATCCCATTGAGAAGTTGTTCACAAATGTCAGCTCCAAACACTTAGTCTCTTTTTCCCAAATGCTTTTATTAACAAATCACACAGAGTGACGGAGGGTTAGGGGAGATTCAGGTACCTTGTATTGCGGATCACGGATACTTCTTTGATCCAGAAGACAAGCGACTTCCACAACTGGATCTAGCAACCACCCGATGCAATGCTCGGTCATAATCTCTGCCACAGACTTGAAGAGTACAGTAGAATCGTTGCACAATCCTCTGCCACAGGATTGTGTAACCAATAACTTTTGCAAAGTCAACATACAGTCACACAGTATTAGTTTCTTTCAGCCAAGCCGGCAATACTGTGAGTCTCCCGGCTCTTCTTGAGATACCAGCCTTGTTGCTCGGTCCTCTCTGAAAAAAGTCCTCCCCTGGTTTCTCCAATTGCTTGGCTTCTCCCCGCAGGCAAGACAGCACAGGACCACCCCTGGACCAGTAGGCCCCAGAACTCCTGGGCCTACCTTCAGTGATGAGGCCTCGGGCCAGCCGGCCCTGAGACAGTCAAAGGGTACACCTTAGGCCAGGAGGGCCATCGGGTCAGAGAGCTCCTGGACCACAGCGTCTGTCCCTTACGTACCCTCTCCCGGAATGCACAGCGGGTAAACCACACCCACTGGACTGTTTCCGGGCAAAGAGGTACTCAATACACCCAGCTTGTTGCATTTCCAACACTGACCGATGATGAGAGCGTCACCCACGGCCAAGTGGAAAACTACACAACCCAGCTGAACTGGAACAGAAACCAGAAATTTAACACAATCAATCTGAGCTAAACTACAACTCAGACAAACCTAAATTTACACCTACAGTGCCTACCCATTAGTAGCAGGGCACTATATATATATATATATATATATATATATATATATATATATATATATATATATATATATATATAAAATACTGTGTGCGTGCATGGAGGGAAAAAAAAAATAGCTTCTGAAAAAAAAGTTGATGCATGAGAAAAAATGCTTTGAAATATTGTGCATAAGTGCATTTAACCGCTTCCCGACCGCCCACTGTATATTTACGTCCTCAGAAGGGCACGGCTAGGCAAAAGGACATACGAGTACGTCCCTTTTAATTGCCTAGCCGTGGGGTCGCCCGCTCCAGCGGACACGATCGCCGCTGGTCCTACACTGCCTGTCAGTGATCTGCTGTTCCCTGTCATTGGGAACAGCCGATCAGTGACGTCAGACGTCAGCCACGCCCCCTACTGTAAAAAAACACACAACACGTCACACTAACTCCTCCCCGCCCCCTAGTGGTTAACTCCTTCACTGCCACTGTCATTTACATAGGAATCAGTGCTATTTAAATAGCGCTGATTTCTGTATAAATGACAATGGTCCCAAAAATGTGTCAAAAATGTCCGATGTGTCCGCCATAATGTCGCAGTCACAATAAAAATCGCTGATCGCCGCCATTACTAGTAAAAAAATAATATTAATAAAAATGCTATAAAACTATCCCCTATTTTGTAAACGCTATAACTTTTGTGCAAACCAATCAATAATCACTAATTACGATTTTTTTTTTTACCAAAAATTTGTAGAATGTAGAAGAATACGTATCGGCCTAAACTGAGGAAAAAAAAATGTTTTTTTATATATTTTTTGGGGATATTTATTATAGCAAAAAGTAAAAAATATTGCATTTTTTTCAAAATTGTCGCTCTATTTTTGTTTATAGCGCAAAAAATAAAAACTGCAGGGGCGATCAAATACCACCAAAAGAAAGCTCTATTTGTGGGAAAAAAAGGACGCCAATTTTGTTTGGGAGCCACGCCGCACGACCGCGCAATTGTCAGTTAAAGCGACCCAGTGCCGAATCGCAAAAAGGGGCCTGGTCCTTTGGCTGCCAATTGGTCCGGGGCTGAAGTGGTTAAAGGACATTTTTTTTATAGAGTGGAGAAGTGTGGGACCCTTTGTTAAGTTTTTTTTTTTTTTGTAGTCTGTGTTGTGGAGACTATTGCAATGCAGTGTGTTGTGGAAACGCGTATGTTAGGGAAATTAACCCATTATGGTGCCATTCATTTTGACAAAGACAAGGCAACTCCGACACATACTTTTTTCATCATAGTGCACTATAAGACATGGTAGTACATTACTGTGCTTTGTGGTATGCTGTGTTGAAAAAAATGCTGCATGTGGATTTTTGGTACCTTCTTGTGTATTGACAGTTAGGGATGAGCCCGGTGTTCGATTCGAACCCATGTTCGAATCGAGCACCGGGCGTTCGCTCGGCGAGCCCAGAACTATTGGGGCCGCTCGCATCAAATTCGTGTGATGCGAGCGGCCCCGCAATGCATTGCGGCCCGCGTAGTGCAATGCTGGCTGATGATTGGCCAAGCATGCACTGTGACCCCGCATGCTTGGCCAATCACAGCGCCGGCAGCGAGGAGAGCCATAATTGGCTACAGGCAGGAATGCCTGTAGCCAATTATAGCTCAGGGGCTTTAGTACACGCCCCATGGTATAAGAGGCTGCCGAGGCGGCGGCCTCGCATATCCTGTTTCAGTCACTGTGTCAGCGTGTCAGTGTGCTGCTGACAAGATATGCTATATTTCTGGGGATATGTGTGTGCGTGCTGTTAGAACAGCATTGCAGTATCACATCTGGGGGGTGTCTATAGGTGGCCTATGAAGGGGGGCAGGTTTCCTGTGCTTAGAACTTTCCCTGCAAAAAAGTGTAATTTTTGCAGGAAAAAAGCTATTTAAAAGCACTCGCGGCTAATGAATTGATGGCTCCTGTAACACAGAGAACTGTCATTCATTAATAAAAAACAAAAAAAAAAGCGTGGGGGTCCCCCCAAATTCAATAACCAGGCCCTTCAGGTCTGGGATGGATATTAACGGGGACCCCAGCCAAAAAAAAAAATGGCGTAGGGTCCCCCTCAAAATCCATACCAGACCCTTGAGGTCTGGTATGGATTTTAAGGGGAACCCTAGCCAAAAAAAATGGCGTGGGGTCCCCCTCAAAATCCATACCAGACCCTTATCCGAGCACGCAACCTGGCAGGCCGCAGGAAAAGAGGGGGGGACGAGGGCGCCCCCCCCCTCCCGCCTGAACCGTACCAGGCCACATGCCCTCAACATTGGGAGGATGCTTTGGGGGTCTAAGACCCCTAAAGCACCTTGTCCCCATGTTGATGAGGACAAGGGCCTCTTCCCCACAACCGTGCCCGGTGGTTGTGGGGGTCTGCGGGCGGGGGGCTTATCGGAATCTGGAAGCCCCCTTTAACAAGGGGACCCCCAGATCCCGCCCCCCCCCCCCTGTGTGAAATGGTAAGGGGGTACAAAAGTACCCCTACCATTTCACCAAAAAAGTGGCAAAAATGGTAAAAATGACAGGAGACGGTCTTTGACAATTCCTTTATTAAAATCTTCTTTCTTCTTTCTTCATCCTTCGGTTTCTTCATCTTCTCCTTCCGTCATCTTCTTCCATTTTCTTCTTCCTTCGATCCGCTTCTTCTTGCGCTGGTCTTCTCGTCCTTCTCGTCCGGCATCTTCTTCCGTCGGCGTCTCTGTCTCTTCTTGGGCCGCTCCGCGCAATGGGAGGCTCCCGCTGTGTGAGGCTCCGCTCCGTCTGACAGGTCTTTTATAATGGAGGGCACCTGGTGACCCCGCCCCCTCTGACGCACGGGGACGTCATGGGGAATTCCATGATGGCTTTCCCCATGACGTCAGAGGGGGGCGGGGTCACCAGGTGCCCTCCGTTTTAAAAGACCTGTCAGACGGAGCGGAGCCTCACACAGCGGGAGCCTCCCATTGCGCGGAGCGGCCCAAGAAGACGCCGACGGAAGAAGATGCCGGACGAGAAGGACGAGAAGACCAGCGCAAGAAGAAGCGGATCGGAGGAAGAAGAAAATGGAAGAAGAAGATGGAAGAAGATGACGGAAGGAGAAGATGAAGAAACCGAAGGATGAAGAAAGAAGATTTTAATAAAGGAATTGTCAAAGACCGTCTCCTGTCATTTTTACCATTTTTGCCACTTTTTTGGTGAAATGGTACCATTTCACACAGGGGGGGGGGGCGGGATCTGGGGGTCCCCTTGTTAAAGGGGGCTTCCAGATTCCGATAAGCCCCCCGCCCGCAGACCCCCACAACCACCGGGCACGGTTGTGGGGAAGAGGCCCTTGTCCTCATCAACATGGGGACAAGGTGCTTTGGGGGTCTTAGACCCCCAAAGCATCCTCCCAATGTTGAGGGCATGTGGCCTGGTACGGTTCAGGCGGGAGGGAGGGGCGCTCTCGTCCCCCCCTCTTTTCCTGCGGCCTGCCAGGTTGCGTGCTTGGATAAGGGTCTGGTATGGATTTTGAGGGGGACCCTACGCCATTTTTTTTTGGCTAGGGTTCCCCTTAAAATCCATACCAGACCTCAAGGGTCTGGTATGGATTTTGAGGGGGACCCTACGCCATTTTTTTTTGGCTGGTGTTCCCCTTAATATCCATCCCAGACCTGAAGGGCCTGGTTATTGAATTTGGGGGGACCCCTACGCTTTTTTTTTTTTCATTTTTTTTTTTTTTTTTATTTTTTATCAATGACTTTTTTTTTATGAATGAGTTTCAATGAATGACTGTTCTCTGTATTACGGGAGCCGTCAATACACATTAGCCGCAAGTGATTTTAAATAGCTTTTTTACTTTCAAAAATGACACTTTGCGCAGAGACAGTTCTAAACACGGGAAACATGCGCCCCTTCACAGGCATACTATAGACACCCCCCAGGTACGAAATTTAAAGGAATATTACACTTTTATTGTTTCAATTTAAGCATTATTAAAATCACTGCTCCTGAAAAAACAGACGTTTTTAAAACTTCTTTTTGCATTGATACACGTCCCCTGGGGCAGGACCCAGGTCCCCAAACACTTTTTATGACATTAACATGCATATTAGCCTTTAAAATTAGCACTTTTAATTTCGAGCGTTCGCATCCATTATAACTAATAGCGTTCTAAAGCTCGCACGGACTTTAGGTCCGTTCGCGGGTTCTGGTGCGAGCCGAACGGGGGGGTGTTCGGCTCATCCCTATTGACAGTCTATGAGTGGGTTGTCTTAATGCAACATTCATAAAATGGCAAAGTTTGAATGGGCCCTTACTCTTATATTCGTCCTTTTGATCTTCGTCACCAAAACAGAAAGCTGTTTCTAAGACCAAGAACTGAGCAATTACATGACCGCTGATGTCTCAGTTCTCAGTCTTCACTAAGCAGAGAGTGGTGACTGTCAGACAATCAGCTCTCTGCTCTGCCCCTTCAGTGCTCACTGGAGCACAGGGCTGTGGAGGGGGCGGGCGCTGCTGTCTGATGATCTCAGTGACACCCTGAGAGGTTAAGCAAGCTGCTGTTCTAGTATCTGGGTGGATCCCAAGATTTTTGTCAGGATTCCTGCAGAGCCTGGACCCTCGTAGCCTACCGCCCACTGAATCTGTGTACAAGAATGCAGAAATAAGTTCACTCCTGTGACCTAGAAGAGAAGTATGTCCAGAAAAGCTTTGGCCATACTTTTCTTTACATCACTCAGATCTACATGGTCCTATGAAAGCTCAAACTGTAGGAAACAAAAGATAGTTTCTCATATTCGTTGAGATCTACCCATGCTCTACCTGTTACACAGCAAAGATGATGTTCCACAGATAATGGCACACATAATGGCTACACAGGTGGTAAAACCCAAGCTATTCTGAGGAGTCATGGGATTATGTTCCAGACTATCCAAGCAGATGCTATACAAGGGTGGGGTGCCTGAGTCAAGTAGAATTGGCGACTCTCCAGGGTATCATCCCATATATACAGTATATAAGACTAAGATTCAAAGTTGGGACTTTAAATATACCATTGAGAGTCATTAGACTTATTTCTTTAAAACATAATCATTATTACAAAGAATAACCTTAAAAGGTCAAATATATGACCGTTGTAAAATTTGAACAATATGAGTTGCAAGAAAAAAGGGTCACTCCCATCGTTGTCAGGTGTCCTTTTATAGGTCTACGCATTTTATCCCCACTTTATCAGGACCAATAGTAACTGTTTTAGGAGAGAGGATTGCACAAAGTACAATAAAGATAATCCAGTACAATATAAAGGGGCGATAAAATGACAGCAGGGGTATATATGTCTAAATATGCGCTCATTGACCCATAGGAAATACCCCTGGTTCCATAAGACCCCAAATACGCCTCCTGTGGGGTATAGTGGCTAAACAAGTTCTGGATAGTTGTTTGGTATAAGATGGTGTTATACTGGAGTAAAGTACACTCAAAATATAGTAGTGTCCTCAGGGAACCTCCTCCCTCATGGTCAGATAAGCAACATTTTACATCCATGTCAGTACTGCATCCCCGAGGGCACTACTATCGTTTGAGTGTATTTTACTCATATTGTTTACATTTTACAACGGTCATATGGTTGGCTTTTTAAGGTTAATACCTTGTAATAAATATTATGTTTTAATGAAATAAGTCTTTTTTGACCCCCAGTGGTATAGTTAAAGTCCCAGCTTTGAATCTTTCTTAGTCTTTGTGTTACAGACTACTGTACCATACAATCCAGAGAAAAATTATGTTTCAGAGACAATGAACCATACTTTATGTAAAAGGGGCAGAAGCATGCTTTTTGATGAGTGTATGCCACCAACATACTGTGGAGATGCACTTATAGCATCTCCAAAACTGCTTACATAGAAAAGCAACAGAGAAAACTGCATGGAATGGAAAGCCTGACCTGAAACACATAAACATTTTTGGAAGCAAATGCATACATACATATTCCCAACGAAAAGTAAACCTTGTGCTAAGGTAAGAAAGATATGTTTGTCAGTTACAGTGAATCTCAAAGGATTACAGAATTCTGCAACCAGACACCAATAAGGTAACAATCAGCAGAAGTGTAATAATTTTTTTTTTTAAAAAGCCTACGTGTCAAAAGCCTCATCAAGTGCCACAATTAGCACCATCTGAACAGCAGCCTGAATAAGAATGTCACGTACCTGGTAGAAGAGCCTGGCACGATGAGGAAGGCCTCTCTTACACCTATGACTCGACTTCCTGATAAAGTAGACAGGAGGAGCAGGAGTAAAGAGCGGCACAAGTTCCTATTGGTCTTGCTAGCTACTGGGCTGGACGGACTCTCTGGATCAAGCAGGGGAAGACCGTCAGTAGACCACAGCAGAGTAGGAGTGCTGGATGGACATAAGCAAGCAGGAGACAGGAGCAGGCTGGCACTGGCGACAGCAGACAGGTACAGGCTGGTAGCAGACAGGTTGTAAACAGGCACCAGAGGAATATAGGCAGAGGCTCACAGCAGGCAGTCCAGCAGCAATGGGAACAGAGGCAGAGACAGATGAACTGGGTCATACACAGCATCGGCATGACCGTGCAATTGTCAGTTAAAGCGACGCAGTGCCGTATTCCAAAAAATGGCGTGGTCAGGAAGTGGGTAAATCCTTCCAGGGCTGAAGTGGTTAACTGAAAATCATAAATCTGGTATCATACAAGAAAATTTTTCGTTCTTGTCCCGTCAGATATTTTCGCACGACCTGACGTGATTGGCTCTCAAAAGAGGTATTTTTCGTTCAATAGTCTGATCGTGTGTATGGGTCTTAAAGTGGTTGTAAACCCTTACACACCACTTTTACCTACATGCAAGCATATAATAAGGCTTACCTGTAGGTACTAGAAATATCTCCTAAACCTGCACGGTTTAGGAGATATTTACCATATACGTTTGCGCCGACGTCATTGGCGCATGCGCACTGAAGAAAGGGCACGATTGTGCCGTTTCTATATTGCCTGTGCCGTGACCGTCAGCTCCTGCGCGCATGCGTGTTAGTGACATCACGTGGCTCTTGCCAGTCACAGAGCCGAAGTCCACGGCCCCAGAAAGAAGAGGGGTGAAGATGGACGCGGCCACCATCGTGGACTTCGTTTGCAGGTAAGTGCAACATAATTCCCATTATGCTCTTACTTTGCAGGGGAATAAAGAGGTAGTAAAACCCATCAGGGTTTACTCCCTCTTTAAAGATTGGGAGGTAGTCACCCGCATGTGAAATAACCCACAGGCTGAATGAGAGAAATCTATGGGTGTATGGCCAACATAAAGTGAAACTTTAAATATTTAATATATTAAAGTCTTTCCCCCTGAGGAAGTCACATGTCATGGTGACAAAACGTGTCATACACACAGTCCTTGTAAAAACAGTCCTTATAGTAACAGAAACAAATACTCTTGCGCACAGGTGTGTTAGCTAGGCAGTCCAAAGTTCAGAATGGACAATGACTTTCGGCCTTGCTGCTCTCCAGGATAGGGATATCCTAGTAGTCAAACGAAAAAACAGAAAAGAGAGGGCGCACCAGCCTTGTGCATTATCGTTTGGTACATTTATTCAGAAAAACATAATTAAAAACTACTCACAAAGGTAGAAAAAAAAATCACTCCGGTGACAGTCTTTGACAGATGGCAGTCTGTCCACTGATAGCAGTCTCCAGGTCTTAGAGAGAGGTCATGCGAACCGCTGCTGGCTTGGAAAAAGTAAACATAGTCCGTGTTTACACTAGTGTCATCTACTTTTTCTTTTTGTGATTGTGATTATACAGAGGGTAAACATCCAATGGGGATTAGTCCCATGGAAAATGATGGTCCCGATTGTTGTTTAAAATCTTCATTATGCTATTCAAAATGAAAAGAATTGATATTCTTAACCTATTCATTTTATTGTGGCCTGTGTAAGGGTAAGTTTGCCTTTACAGAAAACTCTGTAAGGTGAACTTACACAGGTCCTCCTCTTCGCCCCCCCCCCCCCCCCCGGGCCCCACTGACCTGGACCGTGGCAATCTCCAGTTCTAAGCCACGGTATATCTGCACCAGGTGTCTGGGGCTTAGAAATCCCCTGAGCTGAATGTCCAAAGTGTCCCCTGTCAGGGGGAAGTTTTGGAGCATTCTAATTGGTCCTGTCAGCTATGCAGAAGACGCGATGATGTAGAGGGGATTTCTAAGCCCCGGGCTCCTGAAGCGGATATACCGAGGCTTAGAACCGGAGAGTGCCGCTGTCACAGGTCATCGGGACCGGGGGGTGCAGGGAGGGGGACCTGTGTAAGTTCCTTCCAGATTTTTCTGTAAAAGTGAACTTACACTTTAAGTGGCCCTTGCTCTTCAAAAGGTTGAGTACCCCTGCCTAACATTATATGGGGGTCATAAACACAAGGTGAATGAGAGCAAAACTGGTGTTGGTGGAAGACTGGAGTGAACACAGTTGAATGCATGATGGATAACCCCTAAGAAAGACACAAATAGACACTGTGTATTATTTAGACATTTTATTAATCATTGGTTGATATAGAAAAAATGTTAAAGCGCAGTATACTTTTTTGTTTGATTCAAATGGGCACTGTATATGCACATGAGAAGTATATGGTGTGAGCAGCTGCGTTTATATTTGCATATATTATTTATTATCTATCTAGTATTTTGGGTTTATATTATCAGCTGTAACGTACCTGGTGATGGAGTCTGAAGTGCAGAGGTAGGCCTCTCTTACAGCTCTGGCTCAGGAGCCCTGGTAAGGTAACAGGGAATGCCAGAGTGGCACGTACTGATGTGCGTAAAGCATAGTACACACGGGCAGAATGTCGGACGGCATTAGTCAGTTCAATAGAAACCAGCTGCCATTCGATCAGTGTACTGCAGTGGGCCATTCAGCCGGCTTCTGTCGAAAGAGTCATGACTGAAAAAGGTCTGACGATCGGCTCCTCAATGGCTGACCAGAGTGTTCTGGTGGAGAGGCCGGCCCCTGTCAGAACACAATAGCACAGCAGGGGAGATCGCTGTACTAATGTTGGATTGTTAGTACAGTGGCTCCTCTTAAGATGTCAGTTTTTTTTTTATTCAGCCCCAAGATCAGACAGTCCAGGTCAGTAACGTTCGGGCAGATCAAGGTACAGACAGTAGGCAGCAGAGTAGTCAGTAACCAGGCCGGGGTCTATAACAGCAAAACAGATCATCCAAAGGAGCAGGCAGAAGAATAGTCTAGAGGCAAGCCAGGGGTCAATACAGGCGGCGTTTAGGCAGAGTTAGGTACAAATGAGGTCGGCAACAGAGGATCAACACAGGAACAGATGCTTAGGAATGTAGTAGACCAAACGACACTGACTCAGAGGACTACAGGGGGTCCCCGAGTTACGAACTCGTTAGGGACTGCCCGCCTGTACTTAAGTCGGAAATGTTCGTAAGTCGGCCGCGCATGCGCAGACCGACAAATACGGACATTTCCGAAGTTTTCCGAGGCTCCGAATGGCCGCGCATGCGCAGAACGGCCGGAACATGGCGAAGGGTCCCCGCAGCGCCCCGTTCGTAAGTAGGGGATGTTTGTAGGTCGGGCGTCCGTAAGTCGGGGACCCCCTGTAGTGCAGTTTAAATAGCCCACTTAGGCCTTAGTTACTCTACACTGATGGCTACCCCCAGGAGCAACAGGACCATGTCACAGTTTTTTTATAGTATCTCAGGGCCTAAAATTGTCCAAATAACCACTATCAGAATTTTACTTGAGGAGGTGAGTTGCCATCTAGAGAAAGGAAGGCCCATAGACGTGGTGTATTTGGATTTTGCAAAAGCATTTGACACAGTTCCCCATAAACGTTTACTGTACAAAATAAGGTCCGTTGGCATGGACCATAGAGTACATGGATTGAAACCTGGCCACAAGGGCGAGTTCAGAGGGTGGTGATAAATGGGGAGTACTCAGAAAGTTTCGGGGTGGGGTCCGCCAAGGGTCTGTGCTGGGACCAATCCTATTTAATTTGTTTATAAACGACCTTGAGGATGGGGTAAAGTTAAATCCCTGTTTTTTCGGACGATACTAAGCTAAGCAGGGCAATAACTTCTCCGCGGGATGTGGAAACCTTGCAAAAAGATCTGAACAAATTAATGGGGTGGGCAACCACATGGCAAATTAGGTTTAATGTAGGAAAATATAAAATAATGCATTTGGGTGACAAAAATATGAATGCAATCTATACACTGGGAGGAGAATCTCTGGGGGAATCTTGGATGAAAATGACCTGGGGGTCCTAGTAGATGATAGGCTCAGCAATGGCATGCAATGCCAAGCTGCAGCTGCTGCTAACAAAGCAAACAGAATATTGGCATGCATTAAAAAGGGGATCAAATACCGTACTGGTGACCCCACAATAGGGATAAAACTTTTTTGTGGAAGGGAGTTTAACAAGACATGTGGTCACTCCTTCAAATTAGAAGAAAAGAGGTTTAACCTTAAACTACGTAGAGGGTTCTTTACTGTAAGAGCGCTAAGGATGTGAAATTCCGACGAGCACAACATACAGGGATATGTAATGTAATACTGACATATAATCACACACATAGGTTGGACTTGATGGACTTGTGTCTTTTTTCAACCTCACCTACTGTGTAACTATGTATTACGGCTGTTCTGTGAAGCCCTCAGAGCTTTGTTAGAGAACCTTAGTGAACAAACAGCATCATAAAGGCCAAGGGACACACCAGACAGGTCAGGAATAAAGTTGTGGAGAAGTTTAAACAGGGTTAGGTTATAAAAAAATTCCTAAGCTTTGAAAATCTCACAGCACTGTTCAATCCTTCATCGTAAAATGAAAGAGTATGGCACAACTACAAACGTTTACATGGATGCTGCAGTTATAAGTTCCCCCCCAATAAGGTGTGGGATAAGCACTGAAATTGATATATTGGATAATGGTGCTAACCCTAAAGTTAATTCTGTGACATTAAATGCTGTGTGCATCCATCAGTGACTTCTTATGCATTAAAATAAACACATAAAAAACTCATAAAAATACATATAAATTATAACCACAGTGAAAAATAAAAAGTGAAATAGTAAAAAAAGTGCTGCTCTTTATCACAAGTATTTCAACCCCATGTTCAAAATTTGTGATTCACCACCACCTTCCAAAGTTTGCACTCACCAGAAAGCAATGACAAATACGCCTCAAATATATACCTGGATTCGTTTATCCTTTTATAGGGATATGCCACGAGTTTCACAACAATTGTGCCAATATTCCTTCCATAAGTCTCCACCATTCAGTGATCTTTGCTCCTCATAGAAAACAAACCACCATCATTGCGCAACATTTCTTACTTTTTTTTATGTAACATATGTATAGCAAATGTGCACTCACATGAAAAAGTGCCTTTAGACCGGCACAAGTCTATCCAGCATTCCAAGCGGCGTCTCTGCTCACCGTTCCGTCTCCAGGACCGGGGTGCGGTGAAAGCCTCGGTTTCGTGCGGTGTTAGCTACAGGATGTGACGTTGGCGCTGCTCACTAGCCTCTACGCATCACTCGTGCGTGCTTCCCGATGACGCACGAGTGATGCAAAATGCGTCTAATATTCTAATATTTCACTTTTTATTTTTCACTGTGGTTATAATTAATATGTATTTTTATGAGATTTTTATGTGTTTATTTTAATGCGTAAGAAGTCACTGATGGATGCACACAGCATTTACTGTCACAGAATTAACTTTAGGGTTAGCACCATTATCCAATATATCAATTTCACAACTACAAACCTACTAAGACATGGCCGTCCACCTAAACTGACAGGCCAGGCAAGGAGAGCATTAATCAGAGAAGCAGCCAAGAGGACAATGGTAACTCTGGAGAAGCTGCATAGATCCACAGCTCAGGTGGGAGAATCTGTTTACAGGACAACTATTATGCCCCGTACACACGGTCGGAAATTCCGACCACAAAATCTGTCGGACGGATTTTGTCCGACACTGGTGTTGCATACACACGGTCGGACAAAGTTGTTGGAAAATCCTATCATTCTGAACGTGGTGACGTTCGTTGCGTACGACGGAACTACGTATAGGCTAGTAGCCAATAGGTTTGGTCTCCTAATTTGATCTGAGCATGCGTGGCACTTTGTACGTCGGAATTCTTTACACACGATCGGAAAAAGTCTGATCAGATTTTGTTATAAAAATTTGAGCAGGATCTCAAATTTTTTCCGTCGGAAATTCCGACGGAAAAAGACCGAGGGAGCCCACATACGGTCGGATTTTCCGACAACATGGTCCGATCGGACATTTTCTATCGGAAAATCCGACCGTGTGTACGGGGCATTAGTCGTGCACTCCACAAATCTGGAATCTGGAAGAGTGGCAAGAAGAAAGCCATTGTTGAAAGAAAGCCATAGGAAGTCCCGTTTTCAGTTTGTGAGAAGCCATGTGGAGGACACAGCAAACATGTGGAAGAAGGTGCTCTGGTCAGATGAGACCAAAATTGAACTTTTTGGCCTAAAAGCAAAGCGCTATGTGCGGCAGAAAACTAATACTGCACATCACCCTGAACATACCATCCCCACCATGAAACATGTTCTCTCAGCTTCACTATAATGTCCACTTGTAGCTCTTCAGCCCTTTGAGCTCCTAGTCTCTCACTGGACTCTCTGATTCACTGACTCTGAATCCCGTGAGCTCCTCAAGGCTTTTGTGGTGGTATCTCCCTCAAGCGTCACCCACGCTTCCCTGCTGGGTCCCTAACTTGGCACTCCAGATACCTTTCAAGCTTCACATACAGATTTAGTAGCTTTTCGATTCTCTGTATGGGCAATAACCTGAATAAGGGTCTGTGTGGACGGGGCTTGAATAGAGCATGCGAGAAGTCTACCTGCTTTATTTCCAAATTCATAATATACATTCATATATACTGTATAGCATCTTCATTTTGACTCTAGATATAATGAGTTGACCTGTTCCCGTAAATTTCTTTTTCAGTTCTACCATTGATTGCTTTACTTGTGATTTCTTATGTTGTCTATACGATGTATATGTGTTATTAATGAGTTCAATTTTTCAAGGTGTTACTTTTTGCACCTAGACCCAAGTTTGATCAGAGATCCCCTGATATACAGGTAGCATTTATGAGCTTCCCAAATTGAAAGTGGCCTGACATCCTGTGGGGGTTATTTACGAAAGGCAAATGCCCTTTGCACTACAAGTGCACTTGGAAGTGCAATAGATCTGAAACGAGGGGAAGCTCTGCTGATTTTATCATCCAATCATGTGCAAGCTAAAATGCTGTTTTTTAATTTCCTTGCATGTTTCCCTCGGATTTACAGCGACTGTACTTGCAGTGCACTTGTAGTGCAAAGTGGATTTTCCTTTCGTAAATAACCCCCTGTGTGTCATTCAATTCAAAGAAAGTTAAAAGCTCAGTTTGTAGTTGTGTCTTTGACAAAATACTTTCATTTAGACGCCACTGTCTGTTCTGGCGAGGTTGTTTAGCAATAGGAAAAGACAAAGTAATGGGAGCATGGTCTGACATAATCATTGGTTCTATAGTGCTTGTCGCCACATCCTCTACAAGTACACAAGAGATAAAAAAATAATCGATCCTAGAATAAGATTGGTGCACATGGGAGTGGTAAGTATAGTCTCTTACATTGTGATGTTGGAGACTGACTGTCTACAAGCTGAGCTTCGTGCAAACTTCGATTCTCCTTAAATAGGAGTATGAAAGATGTGAAGAACCAGGGGAAGAGTCTATTAGGGGGTTCAATGCCATATTAAAGTTTCCACCCATGATGATCTTCCCCTCTGCAAATTGTGTAAGATCCTCCATACAGGTCTAGAGGAAAGTAAGCTGGGATATATTAGGAAAATATACGTTGGGAAGTGTTATGGCCTGATAACCAACTTTGCCACGTACAAAAAGATATCAGCCCTGAGGGTCAGATAGCTGGTCCTCCAATGTCCACGGCAGGCTTCTAACTTGTGTACATGTTATCAGGCCAAAATCACCAGGGTATGTAAACTTTTGATCAGGGTAATTTTTTTTTCACACGCCAACCATGAGTGAAAAAAAAGTTTTCCTGACACAAAGCATGAAAGCATAAACGAATGGGATAGGCTCCGCCTCTCACGCAATCAGGACTGGTTATACTATATTTAAATAAGTCGCCTCCCCCTAGGCGGCATTCTCTTTTTTTTCCTCAAATGCTCAACTGGTTATAAATTGGAAGGCCGGGTACCGGCCTGAAGTTATGGGAGGAGCCCGGAGGGTATTTAAGCAGCCCAAAGGCCGCCGGTCTTTGTCGGTTTCCTGTGCGTGATATCTGATACGTCAGACATCTAGGACCGACTCGTTCGAGACAAGCGCTGTTGGTGCCGGTTCGTGAGCTCCGTTTTTCGTCAGTCCGTCTCCTCTTGTTGCAGTCCCGCGTTCCGTGTTCGTAAGTCGTGTTGTCCCTTCGTGTCGCACTCGTGTCGCCGAGTCGCAGTTTCGTACAAAGAGTCTAGTTCGGCTGTCGCAGGTAGGGCTTCGGCTCCCATGTTTTACGTTCTCATGCACTGCTTATCATGTCACTAAACTGTGGTCTGCGTAGCTCACGAACCACGCACTGCTTGTCTCGAAACCTAAACACTTACTCGCACGTTTTTGGTTGTACACGATCGGGAGCCATCTAGCGGCACGCACATTCAGGGCCGCCCGCCACTACACTCCGACCGATGCCGCATCCGGCACTCAAGGGTTCCCCTTACGCGGTCGTGCTACGCAGTCTTCGAATCGTTCAAACATGACTCACGCACGGGTGCCGTTCGCACTCACACGCATCGTTCATGTCCTGTCATTGTTCAAATCAGTTGCGCCAGCAAGTGTGCCGAATCGCTATTTGCATTCCGAATCACTGTTGGCATGTTAATTGTACGAATCACTTCGACCGTGTCGAAACATTTCACGTATTAGCATGACAATCATTTCATCATTTCAAACATGGCTAACGTATCAGGCCATTCGGTCATGCTAAATCATTTCGCATTAGTTAAACAGGGCGTTCATGCTATCGTTTCGATCCTGGTCCAGTCGCATCCATAGATGCTCCGATCGGGGCGATCCAGACGCACGATTACCCGGCCTCATTTCGATACATCACTGGTTGCGTACATTCTTGATTCTTGCCCCTGTCATGGTATGTCATTTCTGTCACCTTACCACGCCCGGCATGAATGCAGTCACTTCCCCGCACTAATTTGTGTCGGCGTGCCCTAGGCCCGGCCTCATTTCAATACATGCGCCAAGGGCGGAATCGCATCACTGATTGCGTACATTCCTGATTCTTGCCCCTGTCATGGTATCTCATTTCTGTCACCTTACCACGCCCGGCATGAATGCAGTCACTTCCCCGCACTAATTCGTGTTGGCGTGCCCTAGGCCCGGCCTCATTTCAATACATGCGCCAAGGGCGGAATCGCATCACTGGTTGCGTACATTCCTGATTCTTGCCCCTGTCATGGTATCTCATTTCTGTCACCTTACCACGCCCGGCATGAATGCAGTCACTTCCCCGCACTAATTTGTGTCGGCGTGCCCTAGGCCCGGCCTCATTTCAATACATGCGCCAAGGGCGGAATCGCATCACTGGTTGCGTACATTCTTGATTCTTGCCCCTGTCATGGTATGTCATTTCTGTCACCTTACCACGCCCGGCATGAATGCAGTCACTTCCTCGCACTAATTCGTGTTGGCGTGCCCTAGGCCGGCCTCATTTCAATACATGCGCCAAGGGCGGAATCGCATCACTGGTTGCGTACATTCCTGATTCTTGCCCCTGTCATGGTATGTCATTTCTGTCACCTTACCACGCCCGGCATGAATACAGTCACTTCCCCGCACTAATTTGTGTCGGCGTGCCCTAGGCCCGGCCTCATTTCAATACATGCGCCAGGGGCGGAATCGCAAAAAAAAAAAAAAAAAAGAGATTTTGATTCTTGTCCTTGTCATGTTATATCATTTCTATGTCACCTTACCACGCCCCGGCGTTAATTGGTCGCCTGCCTGTACGAATTCGCGCCGGCGTGCCCTAGGCCGGCCGCATTTCTACAAAAAAAAAAAAAAACTTGGAGTCGGACCCGGTGGCAGCTGGATGTCACAGTTCGGCCTTAGCGTACCCAGGCAGTTGGCCTCATTTCACGGTTGCCTCATTTCTGTACGTGCTCCAGAGTCCGGCTCACAGTCACCCCCATACGGTACGAACGGGCCGGGCCCTGTCACGGGAAGTTCATTTCAGTTAAGGCAACATGTCAAGTCAGTCATTCGTGTTGTTATCTGTCATTTGATTCCACAGCGGTCTCGGCAGTCGACTTAAGTCACTATCGCCTGTTGTTATCATCTACGTTGGGTTCCGTCGCTCTGGACGGCAGCAGTTTCAGGCTCTTAAATAGGTACTTTCTCTCACACTCTCTCAGGTCAGTCGGATTCAGTAGGTCCACCTGCACCAGCTTGATCAGGGTTCCAGCAGGTAAAAAAAAAAAACGCAGGGGCACGGGGGGCTCCTGCTTTCTCATGGCAGGTACGTATACCATAGGTGACACGTGCAAACTCATTTCTTGTCACCTCTTTATAGGCCCAGCCTGCAGACACGTGACCAGTCTACTAGGTAACGGGTCTTGGCAGCCGCCATGTCATCAGTCGGCAGCGATGACCTCACCACCCCGCTATCCCCGGCGTCAGCCTCCGAGGCTGGCCGTGTCCAGTCTCTTAGGGCATGGACAATTCCCAGGCTGTCCGCCGAGCTGAGGCGCAGAGGGATACCCTTCTCGTCCGCGGCCAGGAAGGCGGAGCTATTCAGGCTCCTCTTCCCACCACCGGCCGCAGCAGGCCCCAGCAGCCAGCAGGCGTCTCTGGAATCTATTTCAGCCAGCTACACACCCTCGTGTCTTCCCTGTCTTCCTCGATCGTTGAGGTCCAGGACAGGGTGTCTCGCCTAGAGACCAGCCCAGCGGCCACGGTTCCGGACCCTGCGGTGGTCCCAGCCATCGGTGCACCGGCCGCAGGTAGTGAGCTTGCCACGACTACCGTTCACCCTTCCCACCTGGTGCCACCCAGCGTAAGGAAGGACATTTTAGAGGGCAGAGACGTTAACCTGGTCTCACTCATGATCTCGGTCCATGACTTGGCCGAGAACAAGGCCTACACCTGGGGGGACGTCTCGGTGGTTTTGAAAGCAAAGGATCCGAGGCTCAACAGAAAGCTCACGGTGCCCGAGTTCACGCTCGCCTTCGGCATGTTCAGGGACGTGCTGTGCTCAGCCTCCCCCGGCAGACGGGAGGAACTGGACCTCTACCTCCATTTGATCGTAGACCTGGGCCACAAATACGGTGGCTCAGCGATCTACGATTATCATCGGTCCTTCTCGGCCAAAGCCGCGGCCAGATTTTTACACTTTCATTTGACAACGGACTGGAGCGTAGTGGACACGGAGTTGTTCTGCCGCCACTTCGCGGGTCTACGCTCCCCGCTATGTGCTGTCTGTCAGTCAGCGTCCCACACCACGGTCTGGTGTGCCAACATAGCCTCTGTCCATCCGACACGGCTAGCACGGCCTCTACCAGCACGAGCCAGGCTCAGCAGGCCCCGGCGCAAGGGCAGAAGGTGGACAAGTTGGGACGTCCGGTGCGGATGGTTGGGGGAGCCGCCATTTGCAACAATTTCAATTACGGCTCCTGCAATTTCAGCCAGTGCCGGCTCTTGCACGTTTGCACCCTATGCCAGAGGGCGCACCCCAGGATCCTATGTGAGGTCAAACAGAAGAAACCGTGACTAAGCCGGGTCAATGTCCTTTGGCTCGATGTTTACTTGACCTAACACCCCACTCCGTCACTCGCCAGCTACCTCATCCGGGGTTTCACCGATGGGTTTCATACCGGGCTCATCACCCTGCCCCACTCCACCCACGAATGTCCGAACCTACGCTCAGCAGCAACAGATGAGCCAGCGATTGACGTCCTTCTGCAGACGGAGTTGGATCGGGACTTCATGATAGGCCCGTTCAGTCAGTCTCCCTTTAGCATCTGGAGGGTTAGCCCTATCGGGCTTGTACAGGGGAAATTTTCAAATAAAAAACGTCTGGTGTATGATCTGTCAGCGCCTCATTCTTCCGTCGTTCCCAGTCTCAACTCGCTCATCCCCTCCGAGGAGTTCTCACTGAAGTATACTTCGGTAGACATGGCTATCCAGGCCATTCTCAGGGCGGGGGTGGGTGCTTGGCTCTCGAAGGCGGACATATCCGACGCCTTCTAGCTGCTGCCCATTCATCCTTCCCTGTGGTGCTGGCACGGCATCAAGTGGAGGGAGCGATATTGTTTCGCGACCAAATTGACCTTCGGGTCTAAGAGTAGTCCTTGGCTATTTGACAAGTTCGTGGAGACCCTGGCGTGGATCCTTCTCCATGAGGCACAGTGCCACGAGGTCATCCATTATTTGGATGACTCCCTTCTGATAGAACCGCCCGGGGCTCCCCCAGGGGACCTGGGAAAGTTGAGGACGGTTTTTGACAATCTGAACGTCCCTGTAGCGGAGCACAAGGTTGACGGCCCGGCACACAAGATCACGTTCTTGGGCATCGACCTTGACACGCTTGCCATGCAGGCCAGCCTTCCCGTGGATAAGTTGGACCGTATCAGGACGGTCCTGCGAAGGTTCACCCGGGTGGGGGGATGTACTCAGAAGCAACTTCAGTCTCTCCTCGGGATGCTGAACTTCGCTGTGAGGATCATCCCCCAGGGCCGCTCCTTCGTGTCCCGGTTATTGGTCTTCCCGTCCTACACTCAGGACCCAGACCAGGTCGTCAGGCTGGATTCTGCAGCCAGGGCAGATCTGGCCATGTGGGAACACTTTCTTAGTAATTGGAACGGTGTGTCCCTGTTCATCCCAGTCGTGTCCACGCAGTCACCTCAGGTGGTGACCGATGCGGCGGCATCCACAGGATGCGCCGCCATTTTTGGCCATTTGTGGTTCGCCGCCCCTTGGCCTCCTCAAGCACTAGCCACACCAGGCTTCACTACCACGTCAGCCCTCTTTGAGCTCTTCCCCATCGTAGCAGCCGCTCACCTATGGGGTCACCTTTGGTCTGGACAGACTGTGGCTTTCACGACAGACAATCAAGCCACAGCCGAGATCATCAGCAAGGGCAGGTCTAAATCCAGGCCTGTCATGTCCTTCCTCCGCAGACTGGTCCAGCTATCCCTACAGCATCAGTTCAATGTTTACTGCTCATTCATTCGAAGCGGCTGCCTATCTCGGGGGAGGTCTTCAAGGGGATGTCTGACATCCTGGATAGGTCCCCTTTCGGTCTCCTCCTCAGCACCGTCCTGCAGGCTGCGATACACATGGCGTTTTATGGGTTTCTACGGCCCAGCGAGTTCACTCGCAGCCACCCAGCCGGTCCAGTCTTGCATAGAAGTAATCTCTGCCGCCACCAGGATCACTACGTCCTTCATTTGGCGACATCCAAAACTCAGCAGCGAGGTTCCGGAGTAGATATTCACCTGTACAGGACTCACAATAACTGGTGCCCAGTTGCCGTGTTAAACCGCTTAACGGCACTGCTATCCGACCGCCCAGGGTCCAATCCGCTTCTACCCTTTCCGGTAAAACCCCTCAACTCGTCGCAGTTCGTGGAACATGTCCGGCTCCTTCTCGGCAATCTTCAGTTGGACCCCAGCCAGTACTCCGGGCATTCATTCCGGATCGGGGCGGCCACGACGGCCTCAAGACAGGGGGTTCCGCACCATGTGATCAAGAAACTGGGTCGGTGGAAATCGGCCTGCTTCTCTCGCTACATACCTAACCCACAGTTAGAGATGGCTCAGGCCTTTGCTCGACTCACTCAGTGACATTACCTTTAATAAATAATTATCCCCTACCTGAAGGTTTTTGCCCCCTTATTTTGGTGTACCATACGGTAGACCAAGGCACACTTTCAGGTCTATTTCATGTTGGTTAGTTTTGTGTTGTTCCTATGTGTTATCGTTACTCATGTCGTCCGTAGGGCTCTAGACCATAAATTGGAAGGCCGGGTACCGGCCTGAAGTTATGGGAGGAGCCCGGAGGGTATTTAAGCAGCCCAAAGGCCGCCGGTCTTTGTCGGTTTCCTGTGCGTGATACCCACCCACCCTCCCCTTTTTTAAAAGCCTCTTCCAAGTATTCTTACCCCAGACTGAATACTCATTCCACATTATTCCATAACTACTTCTTATCATTCCTTATCTAGGGTATGCCCCCTTATTTTGGTGTACCATACGGTAGACCAAGGCACACTTTCAGGTCTATTTCATGTTGGTTAGTTTTGTGTTGTTCCTATGTGTTATCGTTACTCATGTCGTCCGTAGGGCTCTAGACCATAACTGTGAATTAATGAAGATTTTTTTTTTTTTTATTTCTGACCACCTCCGCTAAGACAATAGCATTATCTCGGGTCAGAGTAGCCTAAGAGGCTTATAGAAGGAAGATAAAGTCATCAATCTAGTGCAGAGCTCACTTTATCAGATGGATGTGCTCATGGACAAAATTCAGAGGTCCAGAATTTTATAGGATACCAACCAGGTTCATATACCACAAACCATTTTTTTGCCTATTGCAAAGTTAATCAGGCATAATTGGAAGGAGGGGAATCGACTTCAGTTCTAATCTAATGATATGTTGATTCAAATGCTTCAGCATGGCCCTCCCTTATAGGTTTTGTGGGCGTGCTACATCCCATTGGTGTATGCTGCCATGCTTTGTGTCAGGAAAATGGGACATTTTATACTTACCTGACGGTAATTTTCCTTTCCTGATGCAAAGCATGACAGCATACAGGTCCCTCCCTTGTGCGTTTTGCATTTGAGTATAGTTACGAGAATGCCGCCTAGGGGGAGGCGACTTTTTTAAATATAGTATAACCAGTCCTGATTGGGTGAGAGGCGGAGCCTATCCCATTCGTGTATGCTGTCATGCTTTGCATCAGGAAAGGAAAATTACCATCAGGTAAGTATAAAATTTTCAGTTTTTGTGTTATCATTCATATTCTCTGAAAAATGGCCAAGAAATCATAAATTCTGCCAGGGTATGTAAACTTATGAGCACAACTTTATATAAGGCATCTGCAGCTGCTTACCCTTTTTACACATTTTCTTTACATGGTGGCATTTAGATGGTCCCCTAGATTGGGCTCCTTGTTGCCTACTCCATCTTTCCTTGATCTTGGATCATAGTCTCTGGGATGTCTCCTCCATTCTTGGACAGTACACAGCATCATTTGTATACACTGTTCATATGATGTGTAATAGAGTCGTAGCTACAGGGGTCGCAATTGCGACCCGGCCACATGCTCTAGGGGGCCCCCCTGTACACCTGGAAAGGAGGAGCGGCAGCCTGAAGAGGAACCAATCCCCTCCATCTTCCTCCTGCAGCTGCTGAATGCCTGATTCTCCTCCTCTCCCAGCAGCTGCAGAAGGAAGATGGAGGGGGTCAGTTTCCCTATAGACTGCTGCCTCTCCTATCCAGCTTCCTTCTGCTGCCCCCCCCCCCCCCCCCGGGTCTCTTCACTCTCTCCCAGCCCCCTTGCTCTCTCCACCAGGGTCAGATCAAAGGGGGTGCTGTGCTTGGTTGTGCTCTCCCTCCTGTCAGAACAGCGATCCTCTGAACAGCAGATGGCATCAGATCGCTCTCAGATGGGACTGTGCATGGACCATACCTGCCCCCTACTGACATTTCCTGCTGTAGGGAGGTGAGCAGATAGAGAAGGGAATGGAGGGGTTGGGTGATCAAGCCATATATAGCTCGATCTGTGTCATCTGCTGTATGGAATATAGAGGATTGCTGTTCTGACAGGAGTGGGGAGAGCACAGCCCAAGACACCTCCTCCTGACTGTGAGTCCCCACTTGGGTAGATTTTTGTGCTGGGACAGGAGATTGGGGAGGGGGGAATTGAGCTAAGAGGGGGATTTTGAGGGGGGTGATTTGAGCTAGGAGGGGGTGGGGGGGTTGTACCTGGGTGGGAGGATTTATGCTGCTAGGAGGGGGGAGGTATGCCAAAAGGGGGGGATTTACGGGTAAGGATTTGTGTTGGGAAGGGGGATGGGGGAGTTGGGCTATGAGGGGGGGACTTAAGGGGTAAGGATCTGTGCTAGGAGTGGGGATGGGGGGTTGTGCTGGGAGGGAGCATTTGTGCTGCTAGGAGAGAGTGGGGGGATTTGGCTAAGAGGGGGGGGTATTGTAGGAGGGGGGGGCTTTGGGGGGGATTGGGGGGATTTGTTCTAGGATAGGAAATTTAAGGGAAAAGAGGATGTGTGCTTGGCGGGAGGGGATGATTTTATTGGGTGGGGGAGATTTGTGCTAGGAGAGGGGAATTGGGGGGGGGGGGGGGTTGAGCTGGGATTTGTGCTGAAAGAGAATTTGGATGGGGAGGAGGGGAATTTTTGCATTCAGGATGAAGAGTAGAGAAGGGGCTGGTGTCATTTCCTGGCCCCTTCCCTATAGATAAGATAATAGACTGTGAAACATGATTTAAGGCCGTTTGACGCTGCTGAGCTTTGATTTTCACACAGGTTACCCGTAGTTTCCCATAGACCTTCTATTGTGTCCTGCATTTTTGGCATGTTTTCTGAAAGCAAAGATGCAGCATGCAGGAATTTTGGGGTACTTTCAGAAAATGCCTATAGAAAACCATGGGTACACCTGCACTGTGGCCAGACTAAAGCACAGTAGTGTCAAACAGCCTTTAGTCCTAAAATGACACTAAACTCCGTGCTCTGTTGGCAGTAACTTTGATTTGCTAAACTGGATTACATTCCATGTGTTGAACTTTTTGCAAGATCTAGAGCCACATGTTTCAGCTGTGATGGCCTTTTGATTCCAGGAGTTTAGTCTGGCCTTTTCTGACCAAAACAGTTTTTGATCATATCTCTCTAGAGTGGAGGGAGGAGTCTTTCATGTATATACCCCCCTCATAATTTCAAGAAAGTTTTCATCTGTTGCAGGTCCTCTTCTTCAATGAAGTTCAACAGGCATGTCCAGTGTTATCTTACCTTAGGCCCCTTTGCGGGAACCCGTTATAGAAGATTTTTTCTTTTCTTCATCTATAATGATCTTTAATCATTTGAGGAACACTCTATACGTTCTTCCCTTCTACCTTTTTTTCCCCCCTAGTGGTAAGTCTAGGATTTCTACCCTCCACGCTTTTTAGTGCAGGATAATACCTTTCTCAGGTATAAACTGAAACACCTGAAATCATTCTGTTGTTTCAAGGCTGTTCACTTACCATACCCCTGAACACCCTTGTCTGTTGTCTGCACAGACTCTTTTCTTGTCCTTCTATTTCTTCTTAAAGAGTAAAAACAATAAAAAAATAATAATTAAAAGTCAGCAGCTACAAATACTGCAGCTGCTGACTTTTAATAATCGGACAATTACCTGTCCCAGGGTCCAGCAATGCGGGGAATCGAAGCCCCGCTCCCCCCCCCTCCACCGTGATTGGCTGCGCAGTCATCTGGGACCTGTCACGTGTCCCAGATGATTGACAGGAGGGAGGGGGCAGAGCTGAGCCCTTCCTGCGCCAAGCGGAAGTGATGTCACCAGCCCAGGCACTGAAGGAGGCAGACTACGAGGGACCCCCTAGCAACAGCCATTTAGAGGTGAGTTAAAACATTTATTTTTTCCAAATGTTTATTTTTTATTTTTTAAGGAATATTAATGATATTTTTTTTTTTTTTGTGTGCAACCCCACTACCGTCTTCTCTATACAGATGTTGGTGATTACTTTTCCTTTTACCAGTAGTATGCTCTGGGATGGTATTATTAAAACTTTTTTTTTCTCTTCTGATTGTCCTTTTTTTTTTTTTATAGCATGCTTTTGGTAATGAAGCACTCTCTCACTGATATAGAGGGTTAGATATATCCTACTGGGGGTCATTTACGAAAGGCAAATCCACTTTGCACTGCAAGTGCACTTGAAAATGTGTAAATCTAAGGGGTAGATCTGAAATGAGTGGAAGCTCTGCTGATTTTATCATCCAATCATATGCAAGCTAAAATGCTGTATTTTATTTTCCTTGCATGTCCCCTTCGGATCTACAGGGACTTTACTTCCAAGTGCACTTTCAATGCACTTTCAGTGCAAAGTGGATTTTCATTTAGTAAATAACCCCCACTGAGTCTTAGCAGCTCATTAAGTGATCTTTCAGTAGACATGTGCTCTCTGTCCAACCTAGGAAAAACAAAGTATAAGAATAGGACGTTAAAGGTGTTGAAACCTTCTCACAGAATGATTACCAATATACAAACATTTAGTTAAAAAGTTTATTTATCACAAAATTGGTTAAAAGATAATATGGAGGCATGTCAAGAAAAAAAGAAGCAAGCGGTGCATATCTGAAAAATCCTGCTATTAACACATGTGAAAATAAAATCAATACAACCTTAAAAACACAGTGCCATTACCTACAATATTCATCTATCCTGTAACAATCTATGGGGGTTATTTACGAAAGGTAAATCCACTTTGCACTGCAAGTGCACTTGAAAGTGCACTGAAAGTACATTTGGAAGTGCAGTCGCTCTAAATCTAAGGCGTAGATCTGAAATGAGTGGATTTTATCATCCAATCATATGCAAGCTAAAATGCTTTTTTATTTTCCTTGCATATCCCCCTCGGATCTACAGTGACTTTACTTCCAAGTGCACTTTCAAGTGCACTTGCAGTGCAAAGTGGAGTTGCCTTTAGTAAATAACCCCCTATGTGTACTATATTCAAACAACTATGGGGGTTATTTCCTAAAGGCAAATTCACTTTGCACTACAATTGCAAACTGCAAGTGCAAAGTGCACTTGAATGTGCACTTGGAAGTGCAGTCGCTGTAGATCTGAGGGGGACATGCAAGGAAAATAAAAAACAGCATTTTAGCTTGCACATGATTGGATAATAAAATCAGCAGAGCTTCCCCTCATTTCAGATCTACCCCTCAGATTTACAGTGACTGCACTTCCAAGTGCACTTTAAGTGCACTTTGCACTTGTAGTGCAAAGTGGATTTGCCTTTCTAAAATAACACCCTATGTAACTAATTAAAGTGCAAATGCAAAAAAATATATAAATATGCAAGAAAATGTGTATCAACACAATCAAAAAAAAATCTTTGTGCAAAAAAAATGTTCATTAATAAAGTGCATTGCATGCATCCAAAACTCATATGTGTTTAAAAAAAATTGTTCATTAATAAAAGACATACATCTGAAATTGTATCATCATATGTGTTCATAATAATTAAAGTCCA
Organism: Lithobates sylvaticus; assembly: GCA_028564925.1. NCBI lineage: Eukaryota > Metazoa > Chordata > Amphibia > Anura > Ranidae > Lithobates > Lithobates sylvaticus. The sequence continues at coordinate 172,881,027 of CM053028.1, read as the reverse complement.
TATTCTCAATCCCAGAAAAAATCAAAAACTGCAACGTATTCCTAAAATATCTTATTCATATAATCATACACCCAATGTGCTCCTTCATCACTTGTCAAAAAAAAAAAAACTCACCAGAAACGATGGCTGGTAAAAAAATTAAACCAGCAGAATCGCTCTGTGTTATATGTCAGGTAGATCCACTCTCCACTCTGCTGTTCCTGACGTAACCTCTTGTGAATTTCTCTCCTGAATTAGACAATGGTGCACAGGATTTTTAGGGGGAAGGAAGAAAGATTTCCAAATCGTGATACCGTTTAAAAATGCTTGTTTATTAAAACTTAATAAAAACACTCACATTATTCAAGTGTCATCCCGACACTAGGGAATAGGGATGAGCCCGATGTTCGAGTCGAATGTAAGTTCAACATGAACATCGGGTGTTCACCGAATAGCAAACAATTTGGGGTGTTCGCGGCAAATTCGAAAGCCACGGAACACCCTTTAAAGGTCTATGGGAGAGATCAAAAGTCCTAATTTTAAAGGCTTATATTCATGGTATTGTCAAAAAAAGGGGACATGTATCAATGCAAAAAAAAGTTTTAAAAACGTCAGTTTTTTCGGGAGCAGTGATTTTAATAATGCTTAAAGTGAAACAATAAAAGTGGCGCATGTTTCCCGTGTTTACAACAGTCCCTGCACAAAATGAAATTTCGAAAGGAAAAAAGGTACCGTATATACTCGAGTATAGGCCGACCCGAATATAAGCCGAGGCACCTAATTTTACCACAAACAACTGGGAAAACTTATTGACTCGAGTATAAGTCTAGGGTGAGAAATGCGCAGCTACTGTAAGTGGAAAAGAAGGTCAACGATGCCCATTTGCAGCCTCACTGTGCCCATGCAGATGGACACAGTTGACCGATTTGGGGCCCTGTATCTCGGGGTCACTTAGTGCTAGGAACCCCATCTTTGGATATGTTATAGTGCTAATTTCACTGGGTTGGAATACAACATTTGGGGTTCCTAGCACCAAGTGTCCCCGAGATATGGGGCCCCAAATTCGGGTCAGAAAATCTCAAGCACTTTTCTGCAGCAGAGAATGACATTTTCTGAACCGACTTTGGGGCCCTGTATCTCGGGGCCACTTAGTGCTAGGAACCCCATCTTTGGATATGTTGTAGTGCTAGTTCAACTGGGTTTGAATGCCAAATTTGGGGTTCCTAGCTCCAAGTGTCCCCGATATATGGGGCCCCAAATTCGGGTCAGAAAATGTCAAGCACTTTTCTGCAGCAGAGAATGACATTTTCCGAACCGATTTTGGGGCCCCGTATCTCGGGGCCACTTAGTGCTAGGAACCCCATCTTTGGATATGTTATAGTGCTAGGTCCACTGGGTTGGCACACCAAATTGGGATTCCTAGACCCAAGTGGCCCCGAGATACGGGGCCCCAAAGTCGTGTCGGAATTTATTTATTTTTGCTGCAGAAAAGTGCTTGACTCGAGTATAAGCCGAGGGGGGGGGCACTTTCAGCACAAAAAAATGTGCTGAAAAACTCGGCTTATACTCGAGTATATACGGTAATCTAAAGGTACACGCGGCTATAATGAATTGTCGGTCCCGGCCATACACATAAAAGTCATTGAAAAAAACGGCATGGGATTCCCCCACAGTCCATTACCAGGCCCTTTGGGTCTGATATGAATATTAAGGGGAACCCCCGAACCAAAATTAAAAAAATAATATTGCGTGGGGGTCCCCCCAAATTCCATACCAGGCCCTTCAGGTCTGGTATGGATATTAAGGGGAACCCCACGCCAAAAAAAAAAAATGGTGTGGGGGTCCCCCCAAAAATCCACACCAGACTCTTATCCACGCACACAACCTGGCAGGCCGCAGGAAAAGAGGGGGGGACAAGAGAGCGCCCCTCCTCCTGAACTGTACCAGGCCACATGCCCTCAACACGGGGAGGGTGCTTTGGGGTAGCCAAAGCACCGTGTCCCCATGTTGATGGGGACAAGTGCCTCATCCCCACAACCCTTGCCCGGTGGTTGTGGGGGTCTGCAGGCGGGGGGCTTATTGGTATCTGGAAGCCCCCTTTAACAAGGGGACCCCCAGATCCCATCCTCCCCCTGTGTGAAATGGTAACTGGGTACAAATGTACCCCTACCATTTCACAAAAAAATTGTGAAAATTTAAAAAATGACATGACACAGTCCTTTATTAAAAAAATAAAACTGTCCCACGAAGTCTTCTTGTTCTTTTCTTGCTCCGCAGACGGACCGTAAAAGAAAAAAAACATGCATGCCGCCACCGATCCGCCTCTATGGGAGGCACCAGCCATAATGACCGTCCTCTCAGGTGACAGCTCTTTTAACCCCGCCCCCCTCTAACGCACAGGGACCTATGGACCTATGGATTCCCCGTGGCGTCAGAGGGGGGTGGGGCCACATAACCGGTACAGTTCAGGAGGGGGGGGCCCGCACTCTCGTCCTCCCCTCTTTTCCTGCGGCCTGCCAGGTTGCATGCTCAGATAAGGGTCTAGTATGGATTTTTGGGGGGACCCCCATGCCATTTTTTTTTTTACATTTTGGCACAGGGTTCCCCTTAAAATCCACACCAGACCTGGATTTCACAGACAGGACCAGATTGGATAGCAGTGGGTGTCAGCGGACATGTCACCGCTGACATTCGCCACTACATAGGAGTGAATGGAGGCTCTGATCAGTTCCACCTAAAAAACTGACAGGCAAACCTGATTGGAAAGTCCATTTGAAAGGGGCCTTAGGCTTTCTAAGTTTAAAGTGATTGTAAACATCATCTTGTAAAACAACCCATTCAGTTTATTTTTTATTTACCATAAAATAATTTTCTTGGAGGTCCTTACACATGTCCCAAACTTCTGTGTTATTAGCCTTCTGTGTTGCTAGCTCACAGAACTGAAGCATGATGGTTGGGGGCCGGGTTATACAGAGGGCCGGCTTTCCAGTTTTTGTTTGCCAGGGAGGTAAATCTTCCCAGTGGAGACAATACTTTGAAGGGATAAAAACCCACCTAACTCCAAAATGTATAAAAATTAACTGCTGGTGCTCCTGGCTCCTCCCCCTTGCTGATTGCCTCCATAGCAAGCCGCTTCCTATGCGGACACTCATGCGTGCTCGCACCCGAGCCCTGCTCTGTCTGTCCATGCTTGGCTTGCAACCCCCACCCCACCCCCCCACTCCTCCCTCACTGGCTGTGATTGACAGCAGCAGTGCTGTCTGTGCCTGAGCCAACCTTCAGCATTTAGAATCACTTTAATACACTTTAACCCACATAGGTCATTAAGGACTTTCATTTAAATCACTGGGGTGCGGCAGTACTGGTTACGGCCCGATGGTGGTTCTCCCAGCCCAAACAAAACCCGGCAGTGACTCTGGAGGCGGCGATTCTGGGATCCTATGCTGCACTATCTAACCTGCCCTATAGGGGGCCCAAGGCCCACCCTCAGGCCACGACCCTGATGCGCACCACTGTGCAAGTATGGCAGAAATCCAGGAAAGTATACAGGGAGGACTCGACCATCTCGCCTCACACCCCCTTGTGGGGCAACCCAACTTTGTCGCACCTCTTTGGGGTTCCTGAACCCCAGATGTGGGCGAGAAAGGGCATAATCACTCTTAGGCATGTCTTTAAGGATGGCTCCTTCCGCTCATTTGAAGCCCTTCAGGCCCAGTACGCCCTACCGAATACTATGAGGTTCAGATATTACCAATTCAGGCATGCAATATTAGCCCAATTCCCGAATCCCCTGACGCTCCAGACGGATGCAGTGGAGAGACTGCTTATTGCAAAGCTGCTGGATAAGCCACTGTCCTCCCTCTATTTTTACCTCTCAGCTGCACACATGACGTCCCTGACTAAGATATACGAAAAATGGAGGGCCGACATACCTGAGCTGACTGAGGAGATATGGGAAGATGTTGTCTCAGACTATACCACTAAAATGATCTCGGCAAAGGACCGTTTTATCCAGCTTAAGATACTACATAGAGCATACTACACACCTGTCAGACTGGCTAGGATATACCCTGGGGCGACTGAATTTTGCTCTAGGTGTGGTACCTCCGCGGGAACCTTTTTCCACGTAATGTGGTCATGCCCTGTGCTGCGCCCCTACTGGGGAGCCGTTATTGAGGTCCTTGACTCCTTTGGGGACTGGGCTCTCCGTATGGACCCAGCCTTGGCACTCCTGGGAAGTATGGAGGATGTTGAGGCCTCACGGCACGAAAAACTGTTCTTGTTCCACGCCCTGTATTATGCCAGAAGAGAGATCCTCCTGAAATGGAAGCAAACCACCCCCCCTACACTGAACATGTGGAAAGCCACAATAAACTCGGTTCTACCCCTCTATAAACTCACGTATGAGAGCAGAAACTGTCCCAAAAAATTTGAAAAAGTCTGGTCCCACTGGGTCGATGCACATGGTTGCTGAGTAGGAATATGTTGATTGTTCTATTATTCATGTTATCAGACTTCTTAGACGCAAATGACAATGTTGTTCCGGATGTTGATTCCTTCCCCCCCCTCCCAACCGCCCCCCCATACCCTTCCCCCTCCCCCCCGTCCCTACTCTCCTGTTTTCCCTCCTGCTTAGAAGATGATTGGAACAACGATTCTGTAACTGTGCCTTATATCTCATTGCTGGAAACTACTGTGATCTTGCATTAATCTGCATTGTTAAGAATGTATAGACCTTGCTGACCGTATGTATCGTTGGTCAATGTGAACTGTGTCATTGTTAACTGTTATAATTTTTTTCAATAAAAAAAAACCTTTCTGTTAAAAATCACTGGGGTGATATAATATATATTATTGTACCTAAATCATTGTACCTAAACAATACACACAATTAAAAATGTACCTCATAGCACTGGCATACCCGGTGTGGGGACATAGCTAGCCATTTCAACATGGCGCACTACATGTGTTGAAGCCAAACCCTTTTATTACCAAAATAACTGACATATTGAGGAGGGGATGGTAAAAAATAACCTGGCCTGGGTGTCAAAAATAATAGGTATGCCATAAGGATGTCTATTACGGTTCATAAACAGCTATCCAGTGCAAACCTTATTTTCAAGAATTCTTCAAAAATCTACAGATGCAGGCCAAATTCTTTTATACACAGCCTTCACATTATGCACCTGGGCAATTAGGCACGCAAGCTATAATGCAAATTAAAATTTACAGTTAATAGTAGAGAATTCTGATGGAGAAAAACAGTTTGACTTCCTAGTGGATGTCCATTGAAACGAAGTTGGTTGTGGATATTCATATGTACATCTGGATTAGAGGTGACTATTTATCATGCTATTCACAGGTTTCTACATACAGCAGGCATTTATTATCAAAACCTAGCATGATACAAGTGACTGGTGTACTATTTGGACTACATAGAGCAGGTCCCTGCTTGGCAGACTATATATTCTGTATGATGACTGCCTTGCCAGGCCCTTTGTCAACATCCATACATGTTTTGCTTGATCGATTTATGTTTAGAATTCAAATAATGTGCCATATGTGGTCTTTCTGTAATTTTCTGTTTTGACTGAGATAAGAGCATATTTAAATGTGGACAGGGTGGTTTCCACGTTAGCTTTCTGTGTTTGCCCACTTAAAATCACATATGCCAATAACGGTTGAAGTATAAAAATTTATATTTTGGAGTCAGCGCTTTGCACTGTAAAGTGCCTAACCACACTATAAATTGCAAATATTATAATATATATGCATTTTGAACTGTAGGGCCACTATCTATACTACATACTATTAATTCTACTTTAGCAATGAAGGATTATTGGAATAGGTACATATAAATACAAACTGTAAATATTTTGGCAATAATGATGTAATGTCATCATTGCATGCATAATATATGTAAATGATATTCCATGCACAATTTATTTGGTAACAGTGCATAGATATGTGTCATTATCTACAGTAATGGTAAATACTGATATTTATTGGAGCTGGCCAGTGGTCCATATGCATAATTGTATAGCTGCATATAAAAAAATTGTCACCCACCTGTATATCTTTTTAGTAGAGAATTGAAACTGAAAATAGGATTGGGAATCAACAACTGCTTATAAAGTATGAATGACTATAGACATCCATTTCAGGTACATTGTTACAGTATGTATGGTTGGGGTACGCTATATATTGTAGTAGGGGCTGGCTGCAGAGTAGAATGTTCTGTGATTTCAGTGAAAGATTTTAATGACACATTTGGGTTATTAAAAAAAATGCTGCTTTTATTATGAAAAACTGTTTCCCTATCATTTCATGTCCGTATCTCTTTTGATATGATTATAAATATAAAGTTGTGATATTTAGATTATGGGGCCTGTTGTAGTCAACAAGATAGGTGGGTATAAGGTGTGGTTTGCCTAATATAAGAGCTGAATTGGTGGTTGAGTAGTTAGCACTCTTGCCTTGCAGCTCTGGGTCCTAGGTCTGTGGATGGTATCTGCATGGAGTTTGTGTATTCATCCCAAATTCACAGGTTTGTGTCTAACCTGAATGTAATAATCTATTGAACCAACCTCGGGTTTTTCATATGTAGTTCATATTTATAAGTTCAAGAGTGGATTTTTAATGATTTTTAGATATACAAATATAAATTTTAATTAAAATAATCAGATCAATGTGCATCAAAATCCTTTATTTTTTGTATAAAGTATATACTGTAAATATTTACATGGGACAGTGTTTTTGATCCTTCTATTTCACATAGGCGGATGTGAGACAAGCAATACTGTCATTGGAGACAACTTGCCAGTGACAGGATCTCACTAACAGTCTACTTACCTTGTACCTTGCCCGTTCACACGATCTGGAAAATCAGATGAAAAATACCTCTTTTGACACGATCGTACGATAATCTGATTGTTAGTACAGAGCTTTCGAGAACCGATCACAACAGTTCATCCGATATTATTTCATTGGACAAGCGCGAAAATTTTCCTCGTACGATACCAGATTGTCCGATTTTTGTTTAGTCGGTACAGTTTTCATCCGAAAATACAATGCAAATACACTACATTTTTTTTCTGTGGTATGAAAACTTTCGTGACTTTAGTAACCTATTCAATTTCTTGTTCAGATGTTGTTCTTTTGCTGCTCCTATTCTATAGCAGCCTTTCTCAACTTTTTTAAACATGGAGGAACCCCTCAGATAATGTTCTGGTCTCAAGCTGGTAATAATTACTATAGCTACAGCTCATAATACATTAGCATGATTGTCACTTGAAAGAATGCTCCTTACATTTGTGGTTATTAGGAAAAGTGTCCCATGTACAGATAGCTAAGAAGATCATTGGTGTCAATGATTACTTATCTGAGAGTCAGAAATTGCTTATTGCTCAAGGAACCCCTAGCAAGCTTAGGGATTTTACTCTCTAGAGCAGTGTTATATGCAGGGTTTCTCCCTGCTTGAAAACAATGCTCTAGACTAGAGAGTAAAATTCTACAGCCTTCTGGTCCAGAGAGGGAGCGATTCCATTATCGGAAAGGATTGCCTTGCCTGGGTGAATCTACCACTGACAAGGCCCCAAAGATTAAAAAAGGCTGTGGACTCCCTGCCATAACGATTGGTAACCATGGAACACATTTTAATATAAACGTAGTCATACCTCCCAACATTTTGAGATGGGAATGAGGAACTCCTACTAGCAAACGTATGTAGGCATAGGACATGCTCCCTGCCACACCCAGTGGCTTAGCATGGGGGGGGTGCAGGGGGTGCTGTGGCCCCGGGCGCGACATTTAGAGGGGCGCCAGTATCTGTCACTGGCTGCCTCCTCCTAATTTTACGTTCCTGTGTCCCCCTCGCTCCAGCCGCCATGTTCAGTGTTCGGCGCCCTGTGATTGGGCGTATAGAGGTCATGTGAGGCGTGGGGCTGGCCTGTCCTTCGGTTGCTCCTGAAGTCCCGCCTCCACACATGACCCCCCATACGCCCAATCACAGTGCACCGGACACTAAACATGGCAGCAGCCAGAGCGCGGGGGGAGACAAGAAAAAATGTGAGCCGCCGCGACCGATGTCTTCTGAGGAGACTCTTCTCCTCCTCTTACATTCTGGACCGATGCAGGCCAGGACCGTGGACAAGAAGAAGGTGAGTGAGAGTTGTGTTACTGGCCTCGGGGGTGAGAAAGATAGAGAGAGAACAGTGTAGTATGGTAGTCAGTGTAGTATAGTGGTCAGTCAGTGTAGTATAGTGGTCAGTCAGTGTAGTATGGTGGTTAGTGCAGTGTAGTATGGTGGTTAGTGTAGCGTAGTATGGTGGTTAGTGTAGCGTAGTATGGTGGTCAGTGTAGCATAGTATGGTGGTAAGCGTAGTATGGTGGTCAGTGTTGCGTAGTATGGTGGTCAGTGTAGCATAGTATGGTGGTTAGTGTAGTGTAGTATGGTGGTCAGTGTAGCGTAGTATGGTGGTTAGTGTAGCATAGTATGGTGGTCAGTGTATCGTAGTATAGTGGACAGTGTAGTATTGTGGACAGTGTAGTGTCACAGGTGCCAGCCGACCTACAGCAGTAAAGGTAAGACACAGATCAGCTCCGCAGCTGATCTGTGACATACGGGTAAGGGTTTTTTGTCGAAGGGACTCATTGAGTGCTAAAAGTCCACGCGTTAGGGGGCGCAAATTACTTGCCTTGCCCTGGGCGCTGACAACCCATGCTACGCCACTGGCCACACCCCCTTAAAGGTTCATTAACCCAAAAAAAGGTTAATTAAATCCACAAGTGCTTTTTTTACAACTACTGTTCCTTTATATTTACTTTTAAAATGTACAAATGCAGCAATTTAGTAATTGGATTGGATTAGCACTGGGAAACACTTTTTGAAAAATAAAAAGTGCATTTTATATACAACTATATAGATCAGACCAAAATTAGGGACAAATGAGGGGGAATGAGGGACAGAGGGACAGTTCCTTTGAAATCAGGGACAGTTGGGAGGTATGGTATTGTGCTTGAGTACAAATAACATGTTGTACTATATTTTGTAATTGAAGCTGCTGTGTTCACTTTCCAGCCACTGCATGGCTAACAATGTTTGTGAATACCCTTTGCATTTTTGTGCAATAGGTTAATAGATAAGATGTACACTTTAATGTAAATTTACACTAGTTTGGTAGTCTCTTCTAGTGCTGTAATCTCTTGGTTTAGTAATCCTATGTAAATTTTACGCAGAGAACTTTCAGACTCATCTTTCACACCTAGCAAACCGTTTGCAGTATATAGGCATATTATGCTGTGTGCATCTTGCCAGATGTGACAAGTAAGTACAAACCATAACTCAATTCAAGTTTCAACAAAAACAGGATTAACATTCGTGCCTGCCATGCATCTCAAGTCTGTACATGTAATATTTATTTGATGTGGAAGTTTCATGTCAGCAAACACTTCCAGGTTTTCTTCACTGGTACAAAATTTGTCTGAGGCTGGATACAGCTAGCAAGTGTTAACCCTGTAACTGCTTGTAAATTGGTTTTATTTACCAGAGGTTTATTTATACCTCTCATCTTTAGAACACTACTCATATTAAAACATGCTCTGTGATGAGGCCTACTTATAAAGCTTGGACATGTCAACAGTTTTTTTTCTAAATTAGCTTTTTATCATTTTGATTTTCAATATAGTTATAGTTATACACTCTTTTTCAGTTTTATTGTTCAACAGCTTATAATTCAATTTGCCTGTTTACAAAGCAGATAACTGTTGTTTTAGAGAAGAAGATAATTCGGTTTTTATCCACTCCCAGTGACACTAATCAATATCTTTATTCTCTAAAAATAAGCCATACACATCCACTAGTAACTAATTACTAATATCTCGTTTTCCCTCTCATTTCTTTGTTTGGAATGAGCAGTACAAGTTAGTTGCAGTCATGTGTACTACTCTATACACACTGCGACAACCCCATAGTCCCTAGTCCATCTCAGGAGAGAGCAAGAGAGGGTGACTACATGATTACATGTCTACATACAGTGGGACCATGGAGAATGAATGCAGACACCCTCTAACCGGATGTCAGATCACATCAGCAAAAAAAAAGGAATTTGGAGATTTGGAGGAGACTGACAGCAAAATAATTTTATTTTTTTTTGTGTTTTTTTTCTAAACCAGAGTTTAGTGTTACTATAAAAATGAGCTCCATGTAGGATCTTTATTTCCTACTTACATTTAATTAATGTAAGTTTGCATATCTTATACCTGCGGGGGCACTGGGGGAGCAGTCAATCACTGTAATAGTTTACACTTCCACAGTGATAAATATAGCAAACAAAAGTGCACCGCTGCCCTTCCAACTTGTTTATGAATAATGACGTAGCCCCCTGCTTCTATTTTGAGAGGTTTCAAGCTTCTATATGAGCGTTAAAGATTGATGCAATAAATTCTTACGCAAAGAAGTGTTGGTGAATTGTTGATAGGTCTGAGCAGAAGGTGAGTGCATATGTTGACTGGTGGCAGATCACATGGTGTTGGAGTTGGTGTACATCGAGGAGATATGGAATTGGACATGTAAAGTTGTTGTAAACTTCAGACATGAAGTATGAACAAAGCATGTCCCTCTATTAGTGTGTACTTGTGTGTGTACTTGTCTCAATCCAGAGCACAAAGTGTAATTTCTGTCTGCTACTTTGTTCCTCTGCTATCTGCATAAGTCACTTCTGACAAGTATTCCTGACAAAAACAGAGAAAAAAGGTGACAGGGGAGGGACCTCCAGCTGACTGACAGCCTCAGCTCTGTTCCTGTGTGCTGTGTGAAGAGGGTGTGTCTCTTCCGTCCATTTAGCTCTCGGAGTTCAGTGTAATTTCAGCTCTCTGCCCCTGTTTTTGAACTCTCAGACAGGCTTTATAAATTCTGGACTTTGAACAGAGAAGACTGCAGATAAACAGCTATAACTTAAATAGTAGAATTTGTTTCATCTCTTTGTACCACCAGAGGCTATAGACTGCTAACATGCTAATATGGACTTTTTTTGATTATTCATTATATTTCTTTATCTGATTGTGTAAGCTCTTTTTAAGGCTTTTTTTTTACTGTGTTTCATCACAGCACATACATTGATATTTGAATATGCACATTCCCTTGTAGTGTTTTTCTGCACATTTCATTTGGAAACCAATCACTGTGGGTTTTATAGTAGGAAGAATTGTAAAGCACTGCTTTTGTTTCACGCATATTATTTATTTTCATATGATGATGAACGGCATTAAAAAATACAAGGCATTCTGGGAATGGCAGCAATACCGAGTAAGCAACCCCCTAGGATTACCGTGCAGAGGGGAAGCCACTAAGCACAGAACTTGGAAAATCATGGCTATCACTGTAGAAGCGGTGACTATTACAGTGACCTTTTGCTTCCACGGTGGTCCCACAGGTATATGTATACCTAAATTGGACAAGCTTGGACCAATGCAATCAAATCCATACCTGGAGTTCAACTTTAAAGCGGAGTGGCTACCCAGCAAGCACCTCCCGATCTTGCGCATGTGCAGTGGGACTTTATCATGGCCATAGCAATGAAGTCCAGCATTGCGTCATTTCAGGTTTAGAAATAACGCGATGCTAGTCGCAGAGGATGCCCATTGACTCCTGGGATTGATTACATTGGTATCGCAGGAGCCAATGCGAATAAGGATATGACGTACCTTACCATGACGGAGGATTGGATGGAAGTGGAGTTTTTTTTAGCAAAAAAGGATCTATATATTAAAAAAAAAAAGACAATATCCAAAAAGAAATGACGGAGCATTCAGCAACACATGCGAACGTGCATGTAAATTAGGGTGGAACTCTGCATTAAAGTGTTTTTTTTTTTAATTGACCCATTGATATATATTTTTTTCCACTATTAAATGTTTTGATAATTCAGACAATCAGAGAAATTCAATAAAGCAGTAACATTCCTTTTCTGGTGGTTAATATGACCTGTGTCTGATTCATGAAAGCCTTGCGCCAGTTTCAGTAAAAGTACCAACATATTCAAGTAGTTCTTACTGCCACAATTTATACAATCTGTCACAATGGCTGGGATAGATTCTAAAAGAATTACCGCCAGTTTACAGATTAGCAAACTGGCAGTAATGAAGACCAGCTCAAAGTTGGCATACTGGTGGAGGGTGGTATTTGTGTGTGTGCTTTACCTTTACTTCATTGGTTGCTAGAACGAAGGCTGCCTGCACCCTAGAAACCTATGAATAACAGTGAGCTGGCAGTGGGTGAAGTCTGATGAACAACTCTGAGATACTAGTTCCCGAACAGGTTTTTTTTTTTCTGTGATTGACAGCAAATGGCAGTGAACAGATTCCTAATCCACTATTCATTCCAAATAGCAGCTTTAGAATCTACCCACCCCATCCGCTGTCAATTCCAAGCAAAGCAGACCTGATAGGGAACTAGTCTCATGCTGTGTACACATGACCGGACTTTCCGTCAGAATAAACTCAGACAGTCTTCTCGACGGAGTTCCGACCGAACGGACTTGCCCACACACGATCGGACCAAAGTTCGTTCTTTTGGAAGTTCAATAGCCAGTATCCAATAGCTGCCCTTGCGTCGTATTTGGTCTGTCGGACCAGCATACAGACGATTGGTTTTCCCAATAGAAATTGATTCCGTCGGAAAGATTTGAAGCATGTTTTATTTCTAGGTCCGTTAGAATTTTGTGAAGAAAAACGATCGGATTATCCCACACACGATCGGAATATCCGACAGAATGATTCCGTCGTACCTTTTCTACCGGAAAGTCGTGTGTACGCGGCATCAGAGTTCCCTATTAGGCCTCGCCCATCCAACAACACAAATTCACAGCCACTGCACCTTTGGTGGACAGGGCTTGATTTGGAACTCCTGAGACTAGTTCCCCATCAGATCTGCCTTGGTTTTGATAGACAGTGTACAGCAGTGGGCAGATTTGAAAGCCTATTGGACTAAATAGCAGCTATTTATGTGCCCACTGACATGTGCTGTCAATTAAAAATAACTAGTTTTCTCAGTTCCCCATCAGGCTCTGCCCACCCCAGTGCACAAGTCCTCGGCCAGGTGCCTATCAGTGTGGCAGACACAGTTGCCAGTGTGAAAAGGCACTTAGGAAGGAGTGCCCAGTATGGACATTCCAACCTCACTGCTGGCATCAGTAGATTCATGTACCTGTCTCTGCCAGGTACATTAATCAGATGCAAGCACCCATTAGAATGCAACTTATTTTGCTTTATCTCCACAGTAAAAATGTCCCACTCTTAATTTATGTAAGGCCTTGTTCACATTGGGAGTATGAATGCATGCCTCGTGTGAGGGCCTTGTCAATTTACATGGGGATGTGGAGGTGTTCTCTTAATACCTGTGCAGGCAGTCTTATTGCTGTCAATTGGAATCCAGCGAAGCATGTGACATCCATTAAGGATGTAACCCCCTAGATCTCACGGGTTCATGCTGGGACCTGTAGTCCTTCACTAGTTGGGGAGGGGGGCCTCACATCCTCAGCTCTGAGGGGCCCATGCTGGGACCTGTAGTCCTGCACTTTTGGAGGGTCACATCCCCCAAAAGTGAAGGACTAAAAGTCCCAGAATGAACCCCTTATTTTTGTATGGGTCTTTGGCTCTGTAATGACTTTGCCCGGCTCCCTCGCGATGACACTGTACACACTGTATCAATCTGGCCTGCACCCTCACCTTACACTTTAATTCCCTTCTTCCCTCAGAGCATGCCAGAGGCCCATAAAAGATAAAGGAGGTGGGTGGACTGTGGAGAGCACTAGGCGTGGAGGAGCTAGTTAAATCCCCCTCCCCTTTGAATGCTGGGGCTGCCTTTAGGCTCCCTCTGCATTAGGGTGGGGAGTCGTGGCCGTGACGTCACTGGTTGCTAGATGGCAGGCGGCTGTAGCAACCAGTGGCCAGTAGAGCCTCAGCCAGCGGTGGGGATGGAGGTGGAGACAGCGTTATCACTGAGTTCTTATACATAACATACACTCAGTCTAGTCTATATGCACCCCTGTGGTGCCCCTGCCAAGAGCCCAACCATTTATCAGGGATTTCTTTACTCCAGTAAAGCACTGACCACGTGTAATGGGATATGAATCAGATCAATAGATATGCATTCCTGGAATGTAAAACAACTGCTGTTTAAGAACATGTAGCATTCTTAAGATGCTAAGTTTACATAAATCATTGCAAAAACCAATCTGTCTATGGTCACTTACATACAGAAGGGCGTTTTTCAATTTTGCTTGCTAATGATGAATTTACAAAGAGTTTGGGTCAACATTCTAAATCAGGGGTGTCCGCATGTGGCCCAAGATGGCTATGAATGCAGCCCAACACAAAATAGTAAACATACTTAAAAATGTTGATTTTCTTTTTGTTGTAGTTTACACTTAGGCCCCTTTCACACATGCGGACCGTTCGTCCGTTTTTTCATACGTCCGTTTACTGATGAAAACGGACATTAATGCTTGTCTATGGGATAGCGGACGTTAGCGGATGATCATCCGCTAACGTCCGTTAACATCCGTCTCCGTTAAGGTCCGTTTTTCTGAACGGAAGAAGACCCTATTTTGTCTTCCGTATAAAAACGGAACGGACGAAAAACGGACGTTAGCGGACGATCCGTTCACATCCGATCCGCTGACATCCGTTTTTCATCAAAAAAATACCCATAATTCATGAAAAACTGTTTTAAAAAAAAAAAAAAAAAAAACGGATAAAAAACTGACATAAACGGACAAAAAACCTGATGAAAAACGGACGTAATCGGATGAAAAACGGACGAAAAACGGAAATGAAAATGGATGAAAACTGATGTTTACTGGCAACAACTGATGATAAAAAAACGTGACTGAACTGATCTAATGTACGGTCCGCATGTGTGAAAGGGGCCTAACGCTTACACACAAGAAAAATTTGACAGTGTCTCTTTACTGGACTTTTATACATTTTATCTTTCCAAAGAAAAATATCCCACTCTTCACAATCGCACCTTATTAATGCCATCAGTTTTAGGCAGCACCTATATGTGTGAGTAACTATTTTTTAGGATGAAGCATGCGAAGGGCAAAATTAGAACCAAAATATCTGATGATCACCTTAATTAATTAAGAATTGCTACTACATCCTTCGAACCACATATTGATGCGTTAATTTAAAATATTGCACTGGTTTTATGTTACCCTCTTTTACTTTTATAATAAATATTACAAAAAAAAATTAGTTTTATTACTCACATAGGTACATGTACATAGGTACATCAGTGATCGTTAACGTGTTATCTGCCAAATTTTTTCTGCTCATCGGCTATCCTTATTGTTAGTGTATTTTCTGTGTGGCCCAAGACAATTCCTCTTCTTCCAATGTTACCAGGAAAGTCAAAAGGCCCCTGCTTATTGTGGAGATTATTTTCTAAAACGTTTGACTAATCTTCATATAACAAAGAATAATCCTTCTAATAAGCATGTGCTGCATTCAAATATTGCAGTGATTGGTAGAGTGCAGCACAAGGGATGGACACATCACACTCTGTCATTCTTTGCGCACTATTAAAAAGCAAGAATATGAGATCCCTTTTGAATGTCTTTTAACCTGAAATGTATTTCTCAGCAGATCATGATGTTAAAGAACCAGTTGAGGATACGGAGCCCAGCACAATGTTGTTTGAGACCGTAAGTAATTTGTTTGTGTAAAGATGTACTCCTAGTTACTGTACAGAATATTTGCCCAGCAAACTCACCCATCCATCCATGTCTCCATGTTCTATTTGTTGAGAAATCACTTTGAGAAAGACTCTTTAGCATTTTTAGCTGTGGCCATCTTGAATATGAGCAAGTGATTCATGTAGCATTTACCTCCTGGAATCCATCTGCCTTTAGCTCAGGCATGCAGGCAAGAGTGTGTGCTTAGCTGAGAAAGTCCCATCTCATCTCCTCTAGATGAAAGAAATAAAATGCCCATGAAAACTCCTGGGATGTATGACATAATTTTGGCCTAGGCCAGAAAGCAGATGAAGAAATGTAAAAATAAAATAAAAATTAAAACAAGAAAATATAATAAACTTTCCTATCTATTTACTAATATTCAACGGGCAGTTGGCACTCGCCTCATTTCCTGCAGCACAATGGAATAACTGACAGGAGACTGACCAGAGATAAAGTTGATGTAAACCTTTTGGTATATAGTTTGCTAAATCATGTATCATAAACAACTGCCATTTTTCCCTTTAGAAAATACAGTTTTTAACTTTTTTTATCCCGTTGCATCTCTGTGCTGTTAATCTCATACAGCCTCTTTGCAGTCACGTCCGGTTCACATACACTCCAGCAATGGATGCATGGTATTTCTCAGGTTGACAAGGTGAATAACAGTAACAGTGGACCATGTCTGCATAACGTATGTTGAAATGGCCACTTGTAGTTTCCATTGGAGCCTATGTGAGAAGATAATAGCACTTACAGTGCCTTGAAAAACTATTAATACCCCTTGAAATTTTCCACATTTTGTCATGTTGCAACAAAAAATGTAAATGTTTTTACAAAGTGGCACATAATTGTGAAGTGGAAGGGAAATGATAAATGGTTTTCACATTTTTTACAAATAAATATCTTAAAAGTGTGGCGTACATTTGTATTCAGTCCCCTTTAATCTGATACCCCTAACTACAATCTAGTGGAACCAATTGCCTTTAGAAGTCACCTAATTAGTAAATAGAGTACACCTGTGTGTAATTTAATCTCAGTATAAATACAGCTGTTCTGTGAAGCCTTCAGAGGTTTGTTAGCGAACCTTAGTGAACCAACAGCATCATGAAAGCCAAGGAACACACCAGACAGGTCAGGGATAAAGTTGTGGAGAAGTTTAAAGCAGGGTTAGGTTATATAAAAAATATCCCAAGCTTTGAACATCTCATGGAGCACTGTTCAATCCATCATCTGAAAATGGAAAGAGTATGGCACAACTGAAAACCTACCAAGACATGGCCATCCACCTAAACTGAAAGACTGGGTAAGGAGAGAATTAATCAGAGAAGCCGCCAAGAGGCCCATTGTAACTTTGGAGGAGCTGCAGAGATCCACAGCTCAGGTGGGAGAATCTGTCCGAAGGACAACGATTAGTCGTGCACTCCACAAATCTGGCCTTTATGGATGAGTGGCAAGAAGAAAGCCATTGTTGAAAGAAAGCCCCATTGCAGTTTGCGAGAAGCCATGCTGGGGACACAGCAAACATGTGGAAGAAGATGCTCTGGTCAGATGAGATCAACATTGAACTTTTTGGCCTAAAAACAAAACACAGATGTGTGGTGGAAAACTAACACTGCACTTCACCCTGATCACACTATCCCCACCGTGAAACCTGATGATGGCAGCATCATGTTGTGGGGATGCTTTTCTTCAGCAGGGACAGGGAAGCTTGTCAGAGTTTATGGGAAGATGGATGGAGCCAAATACAGGGCAATCTTGGAAGAAAACCTGTAATGTCGTGTACACACGACCCAACTTTCCATCAGACGGTCTTCCCGAAGGAGTTCCGAACGAACGGACTTGCCCACACACGATCAGACTAAAGTCCATTTGTTTAGAACGTGATGACGTACGACGGGACTAGGAAAGGAAGTTCAATAGCCAGTAGCCAATAGCTGCCCTTGTGTCCTATTTAGTCCATCGGACCAGCATACAGACGAATAGTTTTCCAGATAGAAGTTTATTCCGTTGGAAAGATTTAAAGCATGTTCTACTTCTAGGTCCGTCTGAATTGTTTAAAGAAAAACGATTGGAATATCCGACGGAATGATTCCGTCTGACCTTTTCTGCTGGAAAGTCCGGTCGTGTGTAGGCAGCATTAAAGTCTGCAATAGACTTGAGACCGGGGCAGAGGTTCACCTTCCATCAGGACAATGACCCTAAACATACAGCCAGAGCTACAATGTAATGGTTTAGATCAGGGATCCTCAAACTACGGCCCTCCAGCTGTTGCAGAACTACACATCCCATGAGGCATTGTAAAACTCTGACATAACAATGTGGAAAAATTTCAAGGGGTATGAATACTTTTTCAAGGCACTGTAGCACAATTTGGATAAAGGGACAAAGCATCCCCACTCTATACCAGAAAGTACCTAAACGAGGTCCCTCATAGCAGAATCACTAGGTATTTTAATGAAAGTTGCATATATAAAAATATAAAATGTTATATACATTTTAAATCTTTCAGTAGCAATTTAATCGCCATCAAAGCCTAGCCTTACACTGAATTAAAGTAAACAAGGAAAGGGGCGCCTCTGAGTATGTATCAAAATAACATTTATTAAACAGATAATATCCACTCACATGGTAAACAGCATTGTTGCGTTCAGGCATGTCTCTGGACAGAATGACAGGAGGAACTACAGGTCACAGTGGAATCCGTGTGTAGCTGGCATCCCATCAAATCCTGGTGGGGATGGTATAGGTAGGTTTAGCACAGCAGTAGTGTCAGTTCTGGTCCTCCAATATTGCCAAATCCGGTGGAGGTCAGGTCCGTTCTGAGCTCTGGTGGTGTGGGTTCCAAAGGGCAGTTGGGGGAGAAAAGGCAGAGTGGAGGTGGGGGGACGCCAACACAGTCACCCACTGTGCTGCGCTGTAAGCATAGCCAGGACCGCTTCCGTATGTATGGTGAAGACACTGCTGTGTATAGGAAGCCGGAAAGAGGCTTGGAACGCGCAGCAGAGTCAGGCGCCGAGCCGTGACGTCGTAAGAATGCGATGCGTTTCTGAGCATGCATCGCTATGGATGGTGGGAATAGCGGCGCTCCTTTTTCAAGCATGGGTCCAGAGACGTGTGTGAACGCAACAATGCTGTTTACCATGTGAGTGGATATTATCAGTTTAATAAATGTTATTTTGATACATACTCAGAGGCGCCCCTTTCCTTGTTTTCTTCTAGCTTTTATTGGACCTGGCTTCGGGCCCTTTCGGTGGCAGCCCTGACAGACTCATATGTTTCTGTATATTGTTATATACACCCTGCCCCTGCCCCTTCGGACTATTAGGAACTATATATAAACAAGGTACTGTGACATTGCGCCTTTTTACTTGTTTTTACTGAATTAAAGTAGGCTTTTAGGCTGGGTTCACACTGGAGAACCCAGCAGCTCACAGCAGGAGTCCTGTGCATCTCCATTCACCATTGCAGGTCTGATTTCAGCCCAAATTTTGGGCTTAATTCAGACCTGAAATAGACCAAAAGACGCACAGGGCTCCTGTGCAATTCGCACCGGAGCCGCTGCGGAGATGTGTGATCTGCTTTAAGTGGAAGTATTGTCAAAATAAAAATTACATTTTTGACGTAGTTTACTGTATTTCCCAGATTAAAATAGCAGTTTTTGTCTCTCAGGGTCACTTCTGTAAAATATTTGTATTACCTATGGAATCTGTTAATAAATCTGTTGATTTTCTATTAAAATTTACACTAGCAGAAATCCCTGCCGCCCCCCTGAGAAATGATAGGCAGCGTATTTTACTGACAGTCTACTAACTGAAATGATACCAGGTGATTGGAGAAAAGCCAATGTAGCAGCGATATTTAAAAGGGGCCCAAAATACATCCCTGGGAATTACAGACCAGTTAGCCTAACATCAATAGTATGTAAACTCTTGGAGGGGACGATAAGGGACTATATACAAGATTTTAGTAATGAGAACGGTATCATTAGCAGTAATCAGCATGGATTCATGAAGAATCGTTCTTGCCAAACCATTCTATTAACCTTCTATGAGGAGGTGAGGTGCCATCTAGATAAAGGAAGACCGTGGTCGTGGTGTATGTGGATTTTGCAAAAGCATTTGACACAGTTCCCCATAAAGTTTACTGTACAAAATAAGGTCCATTGGCATGGACCATAGGGTGAGTACATGGATTGAAAACTGGCTACAAGGGCAAGTTCAGAGGGTGGTGATAAATGTAGAGTACTCGGAATGATCAGAAGTGGGTAGTGGGGTCCCCCAGGGTTCTGTGCCGGGACCAATCCTATTTAATTTGTTCATAAACGACCTGGAGGATGGGGTAAACAGTTCAATCTCTCTGTATTTGGGATGATACTAAGCTAAGCAGGGCAATAACTTCTCCACAGGATGTGGCAACCTTGCAAACAGATCTGAACAAATTAATGGGGTGGGCAACTACACAGCAAATGAGGTTTAATGTAGAAAAATGTGAATGCAATCTATACACTGGGGGGGAGAACCTCTGGGGGAATCTAGGATGGAAAAGGACCTGGGGGTCCTAGTAGATGATAGACTCAGCAATGGTATGCAATGCCAAGCTGCTGCTAACAAAGCAAACAGAATATTGGCATGCATTAAAAAAGGGGATCAACTCCGGAGATAAAACAATAATTCTCCCGCCCTACAAGACTCTGGTCCGGCCGCACCTAGAGTATGCTGTCCAGTTCTGGGAACCAGTCCTCAGGAAGGATGTACTAGAAAAGGAGCGAGTACAAAGAAGGGCAACTAAGCTAATTAAGGGTCTGGAGAATATTAGTTATGAGGAAAGGTTGCGAGCACTGAACTTCAAGAGACGTTTGAGAGGGGATATGATTTCAATATATAAATACTGTACTGGTGACCCCACAATAGGGATAAAACTTTTTTGCGGAAGGGAGTTTAACAAGACACGTGGCCACTCATTCAAATTAGAAGAAAAGAGGTTTAACCTTAAACTACGTAGAGGGTTCTTTACTGTAAGAGCGGCAAGGATGTGGAATTCCCTTCCACAGGTGGTGGTCTCAGCGGGGAGCATTGATAGTTTCAAAAAACTATTAGATAAGCACCTGAACGACCGCAACATACAGTACACATATACAATGTAATACTGACAAATCACACACATAGAGTGGACTTGATGGACTCTTTTTTTCAACCTCACCTACTATTGTATTGCTTTTCAGAGACTTTTGATATGTTGCCTTGTCATTGTTTGTTTTAACTCTGTAAATGCCACACCACCACACCACAACCCATTCCCTTCAATGGGTCGTGTTCAGCATTGGTACTGCTCGCCAAATGCGTCATAGGGGAGAATTTTTGCTGCGGCTACAGCATGTGTATAACCCTGCCCTTGTCACTTAAATGGGTCATATTTGGTAGTAGTATTGCCCGCCATAGGGGAAAACATTTTTGCTGTGGCATGTGTACAACCCTGTCCAACTGCCTTTGCAACTTACGGGGGTGGTGATAATGTGGTTCAGCTGCCTGTTTTTACTGCCTCCAACCACAAGTGTAGACAAGCCCTTACACTGTTCATTCTGCAGTGAAATCACACAGTAGCTCCTAGATAAACATGTAGATTTAAATAAACTTAAAAGAGACCCCGTCGCCACTTTATACTTTTCATGCTGAACATATAACTCATAACAACAATATAACATTATAACTTAAATAATTTTTTTGATTTCTACTACACTGCTTGAAGTGCGTAAGGTTAAAGAAAACTGCAACCCACTTTACTACAACAAGCATTTAAAAAAATTTTTTAATAAAAAAGAGCTTATAATTACCTACTCTGCAATGTTATTGCACAGTGCCGATCCCTTATCCCTTCTTTGGGTTCCCCCCTCAGCGCTGTCTGCTCCTTCTTCCTGTGGGTGCCCCCAAAGCAAGCCCTGTGCTATGGTGACACTAATGCAGGGGTGCTCCTGAGGCGAGCTGTGTGCATCCAAAGACACGGCCATGCCCTCACCTCCCTCCTCACAGGATTGGACTGACAGCAGTAGGAGCCAATGTCTCCCACTGCTTTAAGAGTCTTCTGGGACCTTAGAACAACTTTAAACAAGTAAAGACACTATAAAGTTGGCCATGCAATATTTGTTTAATTTTTTCATTCTGCCAGCAGGTAGAAAACATGTTTTTTTCCATCTACACAAAAAATGTCCAACATGTTTCTTCAACAGAAGTCGATCAAACAATCAAAATGATCAAAATTTGGCTGGTCCCTGCTGAACTGTCAAATCTCAATCTGTGTATGGCAAGCTTTATTAAAGCAGAGTTCCACCCCTCCCTCCAAAAAATAAAAATCAGCAGCTACGAATACTGTAGCTGCTGACTTTTACTATTAGGGCACTGTTCAGGCATCCAGCAGTGTCCTCACCCAAGCCAATTCTTGAATCGGCTTTCGAGTGCTGGCACCACCATCTTTGCTAAGGGAAACCAGCAGTGAAGACTTGTGGCTTCACAGCCGGTTTCCTACTGTGCATGCGTGAATTGCACTGCACTCTGTGAATGGGATAGCTGCAGGGGAAGGAGGAAGGGGGCAAACTACCAGCTCACTTTGCCAAAGTGGGAGTGGGTACCTGTCAAAACAAGGTACCCACTCCCCCCAAAAGATGGCAAATGTGGCAGCGGAGGGGGGAAGGAGGCAGACAAGTGGAGCTTCCTCTTTTGGATGGCGCTCCACTTTAAGTGTTAATTTCATATACCCCCCAATTCCAGAAAAGTTGCGATACTGTGTAAAATACACATAAAAACAGAATGTAATGATTTGAAAATCTCATAAACCCATATCTTATTCACAATAGAAAATAGAAAACATATCAAATGGGAATGTTGTCCTGTTCTTGCCTAATACAGGATTCTAACTGCCCAAGTTGTGGGTGGGGCTTACTGTACCTACATGTGGAGATCTGGAGAGAGCGCTCGCTAGTGCCCCCAATGGCGGGTTGATGTTGCCATACAACACAAGACTGGGATTTAAGGCAGTACTCCAGACTAAAAGCGATGCTGCTCCACAAGTATACATAGTTAACTACTTGTAACATCTAAAATTGCGGTGAGATCCTACTGTGATTTTCGCTCGATAAATCATGCTGCAGTTGTGGCGAACTGCATTGCGTGAAGCATGTCACCCAAAAAGAAGCGACTGAACCTGTGATTTATCGCGCGACAATCGAGGCAGAACCGCATCGCGATTTTAGGTGTAATTCAAACGAATGGCATTTCAAATGTGTGTTCAGAGATTTGTCATTCACACCTCTGCGTTTTAAAGTAGCTGCCAGTCTACTTCATGGAGACACACACTCTGGGAGGGAATTTTGGACCTCCATATTTTTCCCAACCCTTTATTTATGCCCCTAAAGCTCATATTCTATAAAGCAGCAAAAAGTGATTTGTAAAGCTTCTTTTAAAATAAACAAACATGTTATACTTATGTGCCCTGTGCAATGGTTTTGCACAGAGCAGCCCGGATCCTCCTCCCTCCTGGGGCCACCTCTTCAGCTAGTGCCCCTATAGGCCCTAATAGACCCAGACAGCGCAGGTTCGACCCTGCCCCCATTCCCTTGTGACAGGATTTGATTGACAGCAATCAGCCAATGGCTCCTGCTGCTATCGATCTGCCCTGTGAGGAGGGAGAGCGTGGAGAGAGCTGTTGTTCTCGAATCATTGTGCTGAATCAGGATTGGGCTCAGGAAAGTAAAGAGGAGAAGGGCGATCCTATGGCACAAAAGATTTTTTACTTTAATGCAGAGAATACATTAAGGTAAAAACCTTAAAGGTTAACTCCACTTTCATGGAAAAAAAATGTGCGAATTAAAAAGAAAAATAATATAGCATATACATTTGCAACTCAAGACATACTGCAATTAAATGTTGTTAAAAATGTCCTTTTCTTTTTCAATCTGCAGCACTATAATTTTCTGTAAAGGGCAATGCAATATGGCAACCTGGAGGTGTTTTGTACACAGATGGTGTACAGAACACCCCCTGAAAATGTCACTCAAGCATTGACAAAATGCTTGAGTGATTGGCTTACTGATTTTCCCAGATGTCTGCACTAAGATAAAAGTCTGATTTTTAGCAGCCCCTGCAACCAAAATGTAATTTTCCTGAGAAACTCCCAAAGGGAAATCACTTCTAAAGGGATGCAGACCTTGCCAATTTCCTCATTAGAGTCCTGCAGGTTCAGCAGCTGATTGATAATTATAAAACCAATACAGATTCATTCACTTTGCACATAGACACAGACAAACAAACAGCTATTTGTTAAAAATAAAAAAAGGTAGGAATCTGCTACAAAGTTTGTTATAATCCCGTGTATCGCTACACCCGTAGGAGGTATATTTGGTTCTGTACTCTGCCTCAACCCCAAGAACAGTCCCAACCCCTCTGGCACACCTACTATGCAGTAATTAGCAGCAGTAGAAAGAACACAAACTGTGGTAGATCATAAGGTATGTTTACTGATATGATAAAGACACTTCAAGGTGAACAACATAAATTTACACTTTAGAATAATATTTCAGGTTGAATGTTGCCAATATTAAAATGGCAACCACCATGGTACAATACCAAATTTTCGAATATAACGAATACCTGAACATAAACAGCTCTTATACACACTTATGCATATACAGGGCCTATGCAAACAGGCAGCAGAAGGGCAGAGGAATGGCTTTCAGCTATGTCGGACCGCTCCCTTCTGTTCCTCGACACACAGGTGCAAATAATAAATGCAATGTCATAAACATTCAACAACAGCTAATTGTAAGAAAATTGAATCTGCTCTTTTCAGAGAGTTCTAGGCAAATTCAAGCTCTTAGCACAGTGAAGGCAATCCCTGTAATGGGTAGGGAGGTTTTAAAGTAGTCCTGTATTTCAAAGATGCAATTCTTTGGTCCTCAGCAAGCCTGTATGAAAATTGTATGTGAAGAATTCTTGAATAGCAGAGCAAAGCAACTTGGCTGTAATAATCAGAGAAACAGAATCCACCCGTGTTGGCAAGATGAAAATGAGATCACAGTCACTGCTGGTTTAAAGGTATTGTATCCTGTGGAACTACAAATGCCAGAGATTTGAACGAAAGCGCAGGTGTCTGTATACAGTGTCTTACATCCGGATGCACTACAAGTACCAGAAATGTGGACAAAGACAATGGTGTCTGTATACAGTGCCTATAGAAGTAAATGGGTACTCCCACTCGCCGACACTGTGACTGAAGTTGCTGGTAGTGATGGGGATGGCTTTTCAGGATCTTCCTCTGGGTCCTGGTTCAGGGAATGGTGTCCGACCTCTGTTGCCCCATGCCGCGGCCCACCTGGATCTGAAGTGCAGGTAGCGTGGAAGGAGCAGGAACAGCCTCCAGACTGCTGCAAGATAGGAAGATGATGCTGTCCGCAGATGTCCCTCTGGACACCGCTTGATAACTCTTTCTTGTGCAGGCAATGACTCGGCTGCAGCGCACACAGGCACAGATTTCCTGCTGGCAGATCCAGGCAGGGGTCCCAAGAGAGAGCGCTCCAGGCCTAGCATAGCCTTTTTATAAGCTCCCCCAGAAGTCTGCTCCCTGGTGGTAATCACCCTACTGGCAGGATGTGATGACACAGTCTTAGCTAGCACTAGAGGGAAATAGTCCTCTAGTCCCCTGTCTTCTGATACTGCAGGTAAGGTAGCCAGCTCCTTGCTACACTTGTAATGTACATAGTTACTGTAAGGAAATGTGGGAAGTGTAGAGTTACCCTTTAAGATTTAATAATATTGTACAAAGATGTTTTTCTGTTTTTCTGTAGAAACTCACTGTTTATCTCACACTCACACTTTCTCATAACAAGTTTACCAAAAAAATGCTTCTTTAGAAAATGTGTTTCTCACGGTACCTTTTTCCTTTCTCACACTGGCGTGTTTACCAAAAAAAAGTGTTTACCAAAAATGCTGAGAACCTTGTCAAGGACATATATTGCGTGGAACATTCTTAGAGTGAATTGTGACGTTGAGTCTGAAGGCAAAAATATTATGAATGTCTTGCAGATCAATATTGATTGTATAACAAAATGCTTGAATGTGATTGGTTGTTCATGGGGCGTTTCCCCTATGCAACCCCCTTTTTGATTATTGCATATGCTCTGTAGAGCTGGAAATAAACATATTCTTGATCAACCACATACGGTGTATGGTGTCTGATTACCTGTCCGGACAGAGAGAGAGAGAGTTTTTTCCATTGACCGTCAAAGTCCAGCTGAGGGAAAGAGGGGCTGTTACAGAGGACCTAACAGTTACATAGTTACAGGTTGAAAAAAGTCCATCAAGTCCAACCTACAGTTGCAATAAAAAGTATGTGAACCCTTTTGGAATGATATGGATTTCTGCACAAATTGTCATAAAATGTGATCTGATCTTCATCTAAGTCACAACAATAGACAATCACAGTCTGCTTAAACTAATAACACACAAAGAATTAAATGTTACCACGTTTTTATTGAACACACAATGTAAACATTCACAGTGCAGGTGCAAAAAGTATGTGAACCCCTCGACTAATGAGATCTCCAAGAGCTAATTGGAGTGAGGTGTCAGCCAACTGGAGTCCAATCAATGAGATGAGATTGGAGGTGTTGGTTACAGCTGCCCTGCCCTATAAAAAAACACACACCAGTACTGGGTTTGCTTTTCACAAGAAGCATTGCCTGATGTGAATGATGCCTCGCACATAAGAGCTCTCAGAAGACTTACGATTAAGAATTGTTGACTTGCATAAAGCTGGAAAGGGTTATAAAAGTATCTCCAAAAGCCTTGCTGTTCATCAGTCCACGATAAGACAAATTGTCTATAAATGGAGAAAGTTCAGCACTGCTGCTACTCTCCCTAGGAGTGGGCGTCCTGTAAAGATGACTGCAAGAGCACAGCGCAGACTGCTCAATGAGGTAAAGAAGAATCCTAGCGTGTCAGCTAAAGACTTACAAAAGTCTCTGGCATATGCTAACATCCCTGTTAGCGAATCTACGATACGTAAAACACTAAACAAGAATGAATTTCATGCAAGGATACCACAGAGGAAGCCACTGCTGTCCAAAAAAAACATTGCTGCACGTTTACAGTTTGCACAAGAGCATCTGGCTGTTCCACAGCAGTACTGGCAAAATGTTCTGTGGAAAGATGAAACCAAAGTTGAGTTGTTTGAAAGAAACACACAACACTATGTGTGGAGAAAAAGAGGCACAGCACACCAACATCAAAACCTCATCCCAACTGTGAAGTATGGTTGTGGGGGCATCATGGTTTGGGGCTGCTTTGCTGCGTCAGTGCCTGGACGGATTGCTATTTTCAAAGGAAAAATTAATTCCCAAGTTTATCAAGACATTTTGCAGGAGAACTTAAGGCCATCTGTCCACCAGCTGAAGCTCAACAGAAGATGGGTGTTGTAACAGGACAACGACCCAAAGCATAGAAGTAAATCAACAACAGAATGGCTTAAACAGAAGAAAATACGCCTTCTGGAGTGGCCCAGTCAGAGTCCTGACCTCAACCCGGATGGAGATGCTGTGGCATGACCTCAAGAAAGCGATTCACACCAGATATCCTAAGAATGTTGCTGAACTGAAACAGTTCTGTAAATAGGAATGGTCAAGAATTACTCCTGACCGTTGTGCATGTCTGATCTGCAACTACAGGGAACGTTTGGTTGAAGTTATTGCTGCCAAAGGAGATTCAACCAGTTATTAAATCCAAGGGTTCACATACTTTTTTTCCCCCTGCACTGTGAATGTTTACATGGTGTGTTCAAAAAAAACATGGTAAGATTTAATTCTTTGTGTGTTATTAGTTTAAGCAGACTGTGATTTTCTATTGTTGTGACTTCAATGAAGATCAGATCACATTTTATGACCAATTTGTGCAGAAATCCATATCATTCCAAAAGGGTTTACATACTTTTTATTGCAACTGTATGTGTGTGATTATATGTCAGTATTACATTGTATATCCCTGTATGGTGTGGTCGTTCAGGTGCTTATCTAATAGTTTTTTGAAACTATCGATGCTCCCCGCTGAGACCACCGCCTGTGGAAGGGAATTCCACATCCTTGCCGCTCTTACGGTAAATAACCCTCTACGTAGTTTAAGGTTAAACCTCTTTTCTTCTAATTTTAATGAGTGGCCACGTGTCTTGTTAAACTCCCTTCCACAAAAAGTTTTATCCCTATTGTGGGGTCACCAGTACGGTATTTGTAAATTGAAACCATATCCCCTCTCAAGCATCTCTTCTCCAGAGAGAATAAGTTGAGTGCTTGCAACCTTTCCTCATAACTAATATCCTCCAGACCCTTTATTAACTTTGTTGCCCTTCTTTGTACGCCTTCCATTTCCAGTACAGCCTTCCTGAGGACTGGTGCCCAGAACTGGACAGCATGCTATAGGTGCAGCCGGACCAGAGTCTTGTAGAGCAGGAGAATTATTGTTTTATATCTGGAGTTGATCCCCTTTTTAATGCATGCCGATATTCTGTTTGCATAGATCACCCAGAGGGGAGTTTTTTTTTTGTAAACAAAAGTGGAGTTACTCTTTAAGCCTTTAGAACCACTTTAATGTTGCTCTATTGAATAAGCTTGTTAACTTAATAAGCATTTGTAGCTTATTATTCTATTTGTAAACAATTATTCAGCCAATAAGAGCTCACTATAATATGACAGACCTACACAAAATATGCTGGGCATAACATGTAAGAAAAATATACACATTTATTACACTGTACCCCTTGAGAGATAGGTTTACATTTTATCTGAACATAGCCTTATGCAAATTAAAATAAAATAAATGAATGACCGTGGAGTCTTTGTACAGCATTACACAGGTCCATTTATAAAAATGTTTCTGGAAGACGTGATGCAATGATGGTGTTTTTTCTATGATGCTTTAATAATAGACCGCCTGGCTCTTTACAGACAGACAAGTATCCAGTACAAGATACGGCACTTCCTAAAGGTAAAGCAATCCTTTACAGTATTATGATACATTAACATTAAAAGAAAACTTACTAACTGTCTTTGGCACAGCTTAATGTTTTGCTTGGGTTCCGCCTTTGCCATGGCCCTCAGGGTGTAAAGGTTACTGTATGTTGGCTTTACGCTGTTCTTGAAGTGAACTAATTAACTTTTGTGTAAATTTGAATACTCGGTCTCTTATCATTGTAATTACTTAGACTAAATCCCCATACACACTATTAGATTTTCTGCAGATTTTTGTCCTCAGATTTACCAAAACCATATAATATGAGGTCAAACCTTAAGAGTTTCAATTTGTATGCAATCAGGCAGGCCCTTGCACTACATGGTTTTGGTATATCTGAAGACAAAAATCTGCAGAAAATCTAATAGTGTGTTCAGGGCCTTACTCACAGACGATTTGTATTGGCTCCTTTTTTAGCTTTACTTACTTAGTCTGAACATGGCACTTTAGCTGGGGTATCAGAGTTCAGCTGGCTCCTTTGACAAACATTGACTAAATGGTTGACTGTGGTCAAGTCGAGGGGAGGCCGCAGGGCCACCTACTAAGCAAATTTCATCTGCTTCCCAAGGAATGTGCAGCACATGGCCATCTTTAGAGGTTACCTTCTGCTTGACTTCACAGGCTGCTTACTCAGAAGATAAGAGATAGTAAGGTTGGTTTACTAGAGTAGTAGACAATATTAATTTAGCAAAGTGAATGTTCACTGAGTTTAAAGCAGTTCTAGGAACAAAAAAAATAAAAGTCAGCAGCTACAAATACTTAAAAAAAAAAGGACATTTACCTGTTCAAGGATCCAGCGGCATCCTCACCTGTGCCAGTTCTTCACCGGTCTTCGATCCCCTGGTGTCAGCATGTTAACTGTGGGCAGCCAGCTGTGAATCCTTGCGTCTTCACAGCCAGCTGCCCATTGTGCATGAGTGAGCCACGCTGCATTTTGTGAAAAGTCCCGTAGCCTTCTGGGACCTGTGACTTGTCCAAAAAGGCTTCAGGCAGGGAGGGGGAGGAGAAATTTCAGTGGATCCACCATGGAAATCTGACCAGAAGTGAGAGTGAGTATCTGTCAAAAACAGGTACCCACTCCCCTCCCCCTTTCCAGAATAACAAAACTGTCCAAAGGTAGTAGGGGGGGGGGGGGGGTGGTTATTAACAGAACGTCCTCTTTTAAGTGAAGTTCCACCTTAATAAATAACCATGCTGATGACTGGGTATTCAATTGAACACAGCTTCATCCTATTTACTAAGCTTAGTAAACATTCACTTTGCAAAGTGAAAAGCCTCTACTCTTTTAGTAATTAAACTGTAGCGTGTGAAAGCAGTTGAAAGGTAAGCTCTAGGTGATGTTTCACCATCGAATTGTCTAAGCATTAGCATTCATCATAATTCTATACTGAAGGATTCTTTTCAACCTCATGATCCATAATTTAGTCTGATTGTCATAATAACTGCATGCTTGCTAAGTATTGTGTAAGTATAAAGTATAACACTTAAAGGTATTGATTATCTCTCGTAGAGATCACAGTATTCTCCAGCCAGTGCCTTAATTTACTTCCCTATCCAGAAGGACATCCTATATATCCTAAACGTTTAATTAATTATTTTTTATTTATTATTGAACACCTTTTAAAATTTTCAGTTTCATTTGGTTTCTACATCTTTTTTTTTTTTGGTATTTATTCTTAATCTGCTGTTTTAGAGATTGAAATTCAGTGTCACACACCTCATACGTGTATCAGAAATGTCAAACCTCAGGGTCACATTCCTTTACAACATAATGATGTGCATAGTGGAAATAGAAGAACCTTCCCTGAAATATTATACATTGCCTAAGGTGGGTGGATGAGGCCAATTTTAATAGATGACATGACTGTCATAGTTTCTCAGTTTTCTCATAGCTTCAAAGTTTTTTGGGGAATTATCAAAAAAATATGAGTTTTCTTTTTTTCTTTGACAGCACATTGACAGTTTTCTGAAAATGTGCAGTTTGTGGATATTGCTATTTTCTATAGGGAAGCAAAAACAACCTTTACGTCAATTGCATATACAGTGCCTATCGAAAGTATTCGGCCCCCTTGAACTTTTCAACCTTTTGCCACATTTCAGGCTTCAAACATAAAGATATAAAATTTTAATTTTTTGTGAAGAATCAACAACAAGCGAGACACAATTGTGAAGTGGAACGAAATCTATTGGATATTTTAAACTTTTTTAGAAAATAAAAAAACTGAAGTGGTGCGTGCAAAATTATTCGGCCCCTTTACTTTCAGTGCAGCAAACTCATTCCAGAAGTTCAGCGAGGATCTCTGAATGATCCAATGTTGTCCTAAATGACTGATGGTTATAAATAGAATCCACCTGTGTGTAATCAAGTCTCTGTATAAATGCACCTGCTTTGTGATAGTCTCAGGGTTCTGTTGAAAGCGCAGAGAGCATCATGAAGACCAAGGAACACACCAGGCAGGTTCGTAATACTGTTGTGGAGAAGTTTAAAGCCGGATTTGGATACAAAAAGATTTCCCAAGCTTTAAACATCCCAAGGAGCACAGTGCAAGCGATCATTTTGAAATGGAAGGAGTATCAGACCACTGCAAATCTACTAAGACCTGGCTGTCCCTCGAAACTTTCAGCTCAGACAAGGAGAAGACTGATCAGAGATGCAGCCAAGAGGCCCATGATCACTCTGGATGAACTGCAGAGAACTACAGCTGAGGTGGGAGAGTCTGTCCATAGGACAACAATCAGTCGTACACTGCACAAATCTGGCCTTTATGGAAGAGTGGCAAGAAGAAAGCCATTTCTCAAAGATATCCATAAAAAGTCTTGTCTAAAGTTTGCCACAAGCCACCTGGGAGACACACCAAACATGTGGAAGAAGGTGCTCTGGTCCGATGAAACCAAAATTTAACTTTTTGGCCACAATGCAAAACGATATGTTTGGCGTAAAAGCAACACAGCTCATCACCCTCAACACACCATCCCCACTGTCAAACATGGTGGTGGCAGCATCATGGTTTGGGCCTGCTTTTCTTCAGCAGGGACAGGGAAGATTAGTTAAATTATTGGTTAAAATTGAGGGGAAGATGGATGCAGCCAAATACAGGACCATTCTCGATGAAAACCTGTTGGAGTCTGCAAAAGACCTGAAGGTGGGACGGAGATTTAGCTTCCAAGGAGACAATGATCCCAAACATACAGCAAAATCTACAAAGGAATGGTTCACAAATAAACGTATCCAGGTGTTAGAATGGCCAAGTCAAAGTCCAGACCTGAATCCAATCGAGAATCTGTTCACAAACGCTCTCCATCCAACCTCACTGAGCTTGAGCTGTTTTGCAAGGAAGAATGGGCAAGAATTTCAGTCTCTCGATGTTCAAAACTGATAGAGACATACCCCAAGCGACTTGCAGCTGTAATCGCAGCAAAAGGTGGCTCTACAAAGTATTAACGTAAGGGGGCCGAATAATTTTGCACGCCCCACTTTTCATTTTTTTATTAGTTAAAAAAGTTTCAACAATCCAATAGATTTCATTCCACTTCACAATTGTGTCCCACTTGTTGGTGATTCTTCACAAAAAATTAAAATTTTATATCTTTATGTTTGAAGCCTGAAATGTGGCAAAAGGTTGAAAAATTCAAGGGGGCCGAATACTTTCGCAAGGCACTGTATTTTCCTGTATGCTGGAAGATTGCTGGTGCTGACCTAAAGTAGACTTGGACTTGTTTGTTTGATTAACCTTCAGTACTGGTAGCAGGCACCCTATGCGGCTTGCTCTTACTTTAACTCCTCGCTCGGCCTTAAAGGAGTAGTAAAGGCAGAAGGTTTTTCTATTCTAATGCATTCTATGCATTAAGATAAAAAAACATTCTGTGTGTAGCAGCCTCCTCAGCACCCCCTAATTACTTACCTGAGCCCCTCCTCTCTCCAGCGATGTCCACGAGTGTCTCAGCCAATGCTCCTGATTGGCTAAGACACAGCAGTGGCGCCATTGGCTCCCGCAGCTGTCAATGAAAGTCAGCTAGCCAATCAGGAGAGAGAGGAGGTGGGGTCAGGTCGGGGCTCCGTGTCTGAATGGACACATGGAGCTGTAACTTGGCTCGGGTGCCCCCATAGCAAGCTGCTGGCTGTGGGGGCACTGAACAGGAAGGAGGGGCCAGGAGCACTGAAGAGGGACCTGAGAAGAGGAGGATCTGGGTTGCTCTGTGCAAAACCAACTGCACAGAGGAGGTAATTATAACATGTTTGTTTTGTTTTTGTTTTTAAAATGAGACATTACAATCACTTTAAGGTAAAGGTTTAGAAGAAGCACATTAAACTGCCTGCTGCAAAGCTTATGTTTTTATATAATTCAAATTATGGGATTAAAAGGTAATGCTTGTAGGCATTGCTTGGGTGTCAATATGCATTGTTAATTTTGACGTTAAATTTCAATTTAGTTTTATACATAGTCTATTGGCTAAAAATGCCATTTTAGTTTTAGTAGTATTTTAGTAATCTGAATTGTTTTAGTCCCATTTTAGTTGACTAAAATCTCCAGTACCCACCTAAACTTCCTTAGTGCTCCGCCTGTCTGTTTAAGCCCCTGACTCTATCAGCAAGCTGTATTGTCTGCCTGCTGCCTGGCAGTTTTGAAACAATGCCCTGCAAACCACAGAAGATGAACTCCTCCTTCGGATTTGTGTCTATCTGGATGTGACTTGGTGAGTGTATCTCCTCCCAGCAAGGCAGTGTTTTGCACTATGTAAAATAACAGCCTCCCCAGATCATCCAGTTTTCCGCCCTGTGTCCTCCCTCACTCCCATTTACTTCCCCATCCCCACTTGCATGTCACCTCCCCATCCCCAAAGTATAATGCACCCTGCCTTGTGCCCTCCCTCACTCGCATTTACTACGCCATACCCACTCACAGCCTGGCATTACAGCCAATATCGTTTACAGTCTTTTGGGTTTTTTATGTTTTAAAGTTGCACTTCTGTTTGTCAAAAAAGCAATATTTTTGTTTATTTTAGAAACTTGGTTTTATTTATGAAGACGATAGCTAAATCTGTGTCTGTAGTAAGGATGAACTCCAGCGTGTTCGGAAATGTCTCACTGCCTGTGATTAGCACAGCGCAGTGCCGACTTCCTGCCAGGCTCTGCACGTGGGCTGTGCGAACACGCCGGAGCTCATCCTTAGTCTGTAGTGCATGTTCAAACCTTAATACCATAAATAATAAAATGCTACCAGATTTATACTCTAGAGAAATGCTTAAATAATGCATTACAATTTAACTGTGGCGTAAGACAAAGTCACAGCAAAATTTCAGCCAATATAAATTTGCCCTCCAAAAATACCATTCCTGTCTCTATGCTGCCAAACTTACTTTATCACTCTCATTAACACCCTCTCACGCAGTCCCCGTCAACTCTTTTCTACCTTTAATGCTCTACTTCCGCCATTACCTCCACCCACTAACTTACTATGCCCAGGAGATTGCTAATCACTTCAAAAACAAGATTGAGACAGGTTGTCTCGAGACCTCCACTCTACAGATATCTCTTTCACTTTACACTCTTTGTCCTCCTGTACAATCAAAACTCTTGTTTAACCCAACTACTACAGAGGAAGTCAAACTTTTTCTAACGCCCACCTAACCTCCTGCCCGCTGGACCCCGTTCCTTCTCAAATACTATGGGCACCCTCTGACTCTATCCTACACTCTTTTTTTTTTTTTTGAAAATAATTTTTATTGTGCATAAAAACATATAGACTTACATAAGCATCTGAGAGGTGTTACATCAAGATTTAATGGACAATACAAACCAATACAGAAAAAGGTGCAAATATAAATTTTACAGTACATAACCCTTCGGGTCCCCGACACTCTCCTGCATTCCTATGCAGTAGCCTTTTCTTTTTTTTGTTTCAATGGTTTTTATTTCAAGTTTTACAAAATACCACATTAACATAATAAAACAAATTATTACTTGTTGTAACAGTTTCATTACTATGTCTGGCTTCCTACAGTATCACTCGATATCAACTTTTAAAGATGTGGAGCAAGTTTATCAACTATCTATAACATTGATAGTATATTAGAAAGGAAAGGAAAGAATAGAGAAATTAAGTTAAGTCAGATGAAAGTAAGAAGAAGAAGTAAGGAAGAAGGAGACTCTTGTAATCCAATTTCCGCCCCCTGTCCCCCCCTCTGGACTATTTATATCAGTACTGCCCTAGAACCTTCAGACAGATATTGGATCCAAGCATTCCATATCTTTTCAAATTGAGGCATTTTATCATTAACCACTTCCCGACCGCCCCATGTACATATACGTCGGCAGAATGGCACGTACAGGCAGAACCACGTACCTGTACGTGCCATTCTTCAGGCGCGCGGGGGGTCCGATCGGACCCCCCCCGGCCGGCGGGGACGGTCGGGATCGCTTCAGGAGCGATCCGGGATGAGGGGACGGCCAGTGGTTTCTGGCCACCCCCTCGCGATCGCTCCTGGCCAATCAGATGCTTCCTCTGTCTGTGTCAATCAAAACACAGGCAGAGGAAGTGATGTCACGCTCGGTGCGCCGGTCTATGTGACCGGAACGCCGAGCTGTCAACACACACAGGTTAGTGCACCAACAGTACACTGACACCAGTACACATAGGCACACAAAACACCCCCCTGTCACCCCCAGATCACCCCCCAGATCACCCCCTCCCCCCCCAGTCACAGTGTCACTAATTGCAGTGATCATTTTTTTACTGATCACTGCATTTAGTGTCAGTGTGACTGTAATAACTGTCAGTGCAGTTAGTTTTAGGTCCAAGGTAGCCCCCTACCCCCCCCCCCTAATAAAGGTTTAACCCCTTGATTGCCCCCCAGGTAACCCTTTCACCCCCTTTTGCCAGTGTCACTAAGCGATCGTTTTTCTGATCGCTGTATTAGTGTCACTGCTGTCGCTAGGTAACCATTTTTTTTTTTAGGTAACCGCCATGTTTATATAGGTTCATAAATAGGTTTATAGGTCAGGTACCCCCATATTACAACCTAAATAAAGGTTTTAACCCCTTGATTGCCCCTAGAGTTAACCCTTTCACCAGTGATCACTGTATAACTGTCACTGGTGACGCTGGTTAGCCAGTTAGTTATTTCGTTATTTAGGTTCCCCGTCAGGTTTTTATATAGCGTCAGGTACCCCCATATATTACCTAATAAAGGTTTTAACCCCCTGATTGCCCCTAGTTAACCCTTTCACCCCCTTTTGCCAGTGTCACTAAGCGATCGTTTTTCTGATCGCTGCATTAGTGTCGCTAGGTAACCATTTTTTTTTTTTTAGGTAACCGCCATGTTTATATAGGTTCATAAATAGGTTTATAGGTCAGGTACCCC
The DNA here is from genome assembly GCA_028564925.1 of Lithobates sylvaticus. Classification (NCBI taxonomy): domain Eukaryota; kingdom Metazoa; phylum Chordata; class Amphibia; order Anura; family Ranidae; genus Lithobates; species Lithobates sylvaticus. The sequence continues at coordinate 172,844,903 of CM053028.1, read as the reverse complement.
CATATTACAACCTAAATAAAGGTTTTAACCCCCTGATTGCCCCTAGAGTTAACCCTTTCACCAGTGATCACTGTATAACTGTCACTGGTGACGCTGGTTAGCCAGTTAGTTATTTCGTTATTTAGGTTCCCCGTCAGGTTTTTATATAGCGTCAGGTACCCCCATATATTACCTAATAAAGGTTTTAACCCCCTGATTGCCCCTAGTTAACCCTTTCACCCCCTTTTGCCAGTGTCACTAAGCGATAGTTTTTCTGATCGCTGCATTAGTGTCGCTAGGTAACCAGTTTTTTTTTGTATTACTGTTACGGGTGACGCTGGTTAGTTAGCTTGTTTTTTATACTGTCAGGGCACCCGCCATTTATTACCCAATAACGGTTTAACCCCCTGATCGCCCGGCGGGTGATATCAATTAGGTTTTAGGGTCAAATAAGGTCTGCGTCGCCCCAGGTTAGTGCCAGTACCGCAAACACCCACGCACAAAGCATACACCTCCCTTAGTGGCACAGTATCTGAACAGATCAATATCTGATCTGATCAGATCTATACTAGCGTCCCAGCAGTTTAGGGTTCCAAAAAAAAACGCATTGTTAGCGGGATCAGCCCAGATACCTGCTAGCACCTGCGTTTTCCCCCTCCGCCCAGCCCAGCCCACCCAAGTGCAGTATCGATCGATCACTGTCACTTACAAAACACTAAGCACACATAACTGCAGCGTTCGCAGAGTCAGGCCTGATCCCTGCGATCGCTAACATTTTTTTTGTGGTAGCGTTTTGATTCAGTCGCTTCAGTCAGGAGCTTTTTTACCTGTGAATCTCAAAAAAATAAAATAGTTGTCGTTTTATTGTTCTCTCTCTCACTCTATTCTCTCTCTATTGTTGCTCTTTTTTTACTCCATTCTATTCTGCAATGTTTTATTATGTTTTATCATGTTTTATCATGCTTGCTTTTCAGGTATGTAATTTTGTTTACTGTGTTTTAGTGTTAAGCATTTTTTTGTTTTCAGGTGCGCCATTCAGTTGCAACGCGGATTTATTTATCTTGACAGCAACAGCGTTTGCTCCCACGATACATAAAGCCGCGACTCCAACGCTGTAGGAGGTGATTTCACCACCACAGTTAAAAAAAAGAGCATATATGCCGAAGCATGGGGGCAGCAGGGGGGGGGAGGAGCGATTGGCTCCTAATGCCACGTACATACGGTCGAAATTCCGACCGTGTGTACACGGCATAACTTTTGCGGGAGGATGCCCCCATGCATCGGCATATATAAATGGTGCATGTATGCCCATCATTAGAAGTGGGTGGATGAAGGGAGGTATTCTAATGGTGGGCATACCCACCAATCAATCTCTTTTTTTCGTTCAGCCAAGAGGCTGCATGAAAAAAAAAAGATTACAATATATGTCCAGTATGTTGCTGGACTTTGAATGGTTATACCAGAATGATGCCTGCAGGTTTAGGTATCATCTTGGTATCATTCTTTTCAGCCAGTGATCGGCTTTCATGTAAAAGCAATTCTAGCGGGTAATTAGCCTCTAGACTGCTTTTACAAGCAGTGGGAGGGAATGTCCCCCCTCCCGGATATAAACCGCGCCATTGGGAAATTGGGAAAGCATTTTATCACACCAATCTTGGTGTGGTCAGATGCTTTGAGGGCAGAGGAAAGATCTAGGGTCTAATAGACCCCAATTTTTTCAAAAAAAGAGTACCTGTCACTGCCTATTGCTATCATAGGGGATATTTACATTCCCTGAGATAACAATAAAAATCATAACAAAGAAAAAAAATGGAAGGAACAGTTTAAAAATAAAATAAAAAAGCTAAATAAATAAAAAAAAAACCAAAAAAAAAAAAAAAAAAGCACCCCTGCCCCCCCTTCTCTTGCGCAAAGGCGTACACAAGCGTTGGTCTGGCGTCATATGTAAACAGCAATTGCACCATGCATGTGAGGTATCACCGCGAAGGTCAGATCGAGGGCAGTAATTTTAGCAGTAGACCTCCTCCGTGAATCTAATGTGGTATCATGTAAAGGCTTTTAAAGGCTTTTAAAAATGTATGTAGTTTGTCGCCACTGCGTGTTTGTGCGCAATTTTAAAGCATGTCGTGTTTGGTATCCATGTACTCGGCCTAAGATCATATTTTTTATTTCATCAAAAATTTGAGCAATATAGTGTGTTTTAGTGCATTAAAATAAAAAAAAGTGTATTTTTTCCACAAAAAATGCGTTTGAAAAATCGCTGCGCAAATACTGTGTGGAAAAAAAAAAATGCAACACCCACCATTTTAATCTGTAGGGCCTTTGCTTTAACATTATATATAGTGTTTCGGGGTTCAACGTAATTTTCTTGCAAAAAAAAAAATATGTTTTCATGTAAACAAAGTGTCAGAAAGGGCTTTGTCTACAAGTGGTTAGAAGAGTGGGTGACGTGTGACATAGGCTTCTAAATGTTGTGCATAAAATGCCAGGACAGTTCAAACCCCCCCCAAATGACCCCATTTTGGAAAGTAGACACCCCAAGCTATTTGATGAGAGCAATGTTGAGCCCATTAAATATTTTTTTTTTTTGTCCCAAGAGATTGAATAATGAAAAAAAAAAAAATATATATATTTTTTTTACAAAAAGTTGTCACTAAATGATATATTGCTCAAACATGTCATGGGCATATGTGGAAATACACCCCAAAATACATTCTGTTGCTTCTCCTGAGTACGGGGATACCACATGTGTGGGACTTTTTGGGAGCCTAGCTGCGTACGGAACCCCAAAAACCAATCACCGCCTTCAGGCTTTCTAAGGGTGTAATTTTTTTATTTCACTTCTCACTGCCAATCACAGTTTCGGAGGCCATGGAATGCCCAGATGGCATAAAACCCCCCAAAATGACCCCATTTTGGAAAGTAGACACCCCAAGCTATTTGCTGAGAGGTATGGTGAGTATTTTGCAGATCTCGCTTTTTGTCACAAAGTTTTGAAAATTGAAAAAAAAAAAAAAAAAAATTTTTTTTTTTATTTACTTTCTTAATTTTCAAAAACAAATGAGAGCTGTAAAATACTCACCATGCCTCTCAACAAATAGCTTGGGGTGTCTACTTTCCAAAATGGGGTCATTTGGGGGGGTTTTGTGCTATTTTGGCATTTTATGGCCTTCGAAACGGTGATAGGTAGTGAGGAGTGAAATCAAAAATTTGCACCCTTAGAAATCCTGAAGGCGGTGCTTGGGTTTCGGGGCCCCGTACGCGGCTAGGCTCCCAAAAAGTCCCACACATGTGGTATCCCCATACTCAGGAGAAGCAGCAAAATGTATTTTGGGGTGCAATTCCACATATAACTATGGCATGTGTGAGCAATATATCATTTAGTGACAACTTTTTGAAAAAAAAAAAAAATCTTTTTTATTTTTGTCTTTATTCAATCACTTGGGACTAAAAAAAAAAATATTCAATGGGCTCAACATGCCTCTCAGCAAATAGCTTGGGGTGTCTACTTTCCAAAATGGGGTCATTTGGGGGGGTTTTGTACTTCTCTGCCATTTTAGCACCTCAAGAAATGAAATAGGCAGTCATAAATTAAAAGCGGTGTAAATTCCAGAAAATGTACTCTAGTTTGTAGACGCTATAACTTTTGCGCAAACCAATAAATATACGCTTATTGGCATTTTTTTTTACTAAAGACATGTGGCTGAATACATTTTGGCCCAAATGTTTGACTAAAATTGAGTTTATTAGATTTTTTTTATAACAAAAAGTAGAAAATCTCTTTTTTTTTCAAAATTTTCGCTCTTTTTCCGTTTATATCGCAAAAAATAAAAATCACAGAGGCAATCAAATACCATCAAAAGAAAGCTCTATTTGTGGGAAGAAAAGGACGCAAATTTTGTTTGGTTACAAAATTGCATGACCGCGCAATTACCAGTTAAAGTAGTGCAGTGCGAAATTGAAAAAAGACCTCTGGTCCTTTGGCTGCCAAATGGTCCGGGGCTGAAGTGGTTAAGTGACGCTGTCATCCTTTCATTGAGCATAATCCAGGAGAGTTTGTACTTGAGCTGGTTGAATGGCACTATTGTTCGTTTCCATGCTTTTGCTATTATAATTTTGGCTACTATAAATATATATCTTATAAGATGCTTAAGGGGTTTTGATACCTTTTTTACTTTGGTTCCCAGTAGCGCCTGAGTCGGAGATTTAAGTAGGTTCATCTGGGTGAGTGTATAAATAAAGTTATATACCCTGATCGAGTACCGCCTCACCTTGGGGCACTGTCACCATATATAGTACATTGTGCCTGTTTGCCCACATCCGCGCAAAACAAAGCGGGGATGCTCCGGGCATAAAAGTTGCCAGCCTTGCCAAGACCATGTACCATCTCATAATAACTTTAAAATTGGCCTCAATTAATGAGGTATTTATGATGGATTTCCCTCTGCTATTTTGTGCCACTCGTCCAGCTCCATGCTCTCACCAATATCCGCCTCCCATTTTTTCATATATTCTAGTTTTCCATAACAGCTAGTCAGTGTTAAATATATTGCCGAGATGTGCCCTTTAATCTTATCATACTGTACACATAAATGTTCCATTGGGGTCATTGTAGTAATGTCTGAGTTTCTAGATATGGCGTGTAGAAAATGTGTGATCTGTCCATATCTAAACAACTCAGAGGTCGGTAGTTGATGCACTTCTTCTAGTTTCTTTCTTGTTAAAATGCCTCCGCGGTCACAAAGATCTGCAATTCTCATTAACCCTTTATTTGTCCACCAATCAAATGCTCAGGGGGTGAGACCTGGGGTAAAGCTCGCATTTCCCAGTAGTGGGGCTAGTGGAGTATGCTGGGATTGAAATCCATGAGATTTACGTAATCTATCCCAAATATTCAAAGAGATAGAGAGTGCTGGGCATAAAATTGAGGGCCTTTGTTTAGGGGGTAGCCAAAGAATGGATGACATTGGGTGTGTCTTACATGCTTTGACTTCTATCTGCATCCAAATTGGATGGGGTCCTAAACTATGGAATCTAGGGACATGCGCTAATTGTGCAGCCTGATAGTATTTTAGTAGGTCCAGGAAACTTAGTCCCCCTTTATTCTTTGGAGCATATAGCATGCGAATGTTCACCCTAGGTCTCTTGTTTCCCCATATAAAGGATAATGCCGTGTACACACGGTCGGAATTTCCGATGGAAACAGTCCGATGGGAGCTTGTATGCCCATTGGCCTTCTGCCCGTGTGTATGCCCATCGGTCTTTTTCTGACGGAATTTCCGACGGACTTTGGATTGAGAACCTGTTCTCAATTTTATAGACGGAAAACCTTTCTATCGGATTTTCCGATCGTGTGTATGCAATTCCGACACGCAAAATTCCGACGCATGCTCGGAAACAATTCGACGCATGCTCGGAAGCAGTAAACTTCCCTTTTATAGTGCTGTTGAACGTGTTTTATGCCGCGGTGTTACAGACCGTCGGAATTTGGTGTGACCACGTGTAGGCAAGACAGTTTGTGCGAAATTCCATCGGAATTCCGACTGGAAAACCATCAGAGCTTTTTCCGACGAGAATTATGACCGTGTGTGTGCGGCATAAGAGTTTAGTTTGCAGTGTTTTCAGGTCCCCTTTAGTTATTGCTACTGGCAGTGTTCTAAATAGGTACAGTATTCTTGGCAGCACATTCATTTTGACTGAGTATAGTCTGCCAAACCATGACGGCGGGTGGAGTGACCATCTTGATAGGTCTGCCATTATATTTTTAAACAGTATAGGATAATTCTTGGAATACAGTGTGTTCCATGAGGGAGTAAGATTTATTCCCAGGTATGAGAGGTTATGTAGTTTCCAACTGAATTTATAGGATAGTTGCAAGGTAGAGATTGTAGGCTCACTCAGGGAAATATTCATGGCCTGTGATTTCTCATGATTTATGGTTAAGCCAGAAGTTATGGAGAACGGTTTAAGTATAGCATACAAATTCGGAAGTGTTGTGATAGGGGATGTTATTGCCATCAGTATGTCATCAGCAAATAGTATGCATTTATGTTGTATGTTACCACAGTCTATGCCTTTGACATCTTGTGAAGCCCGAATTTTGATTGCTAACAGTTCCAAAGCTAGTACGAAAAGTAGTGGTGACAAAGGGCATCCTTGTTGTGTGCCTCTGTAAATGTGAATGGGGTCCGAGTAATATCCCTTCACCATTAAAGCTGCTGTCGGGGGGAATAATAAAGTGTTTGCAGTGTAGATAAAAAGTGAGTCCCGAAACCCAGCCGAGCTAGTGCATATAGGAGGTAGTCCCAAGACAGGGAATCAAACACATTGTGTATATCTAGTGAAATTAGCATTCCCTGTCTTGGGCCAGCCCCATCCCAGTCTGAGTGCACCGCCGAGATAATATCTATGACCCTTCTCGTTTGGTCTGTCGCTTGACGTCCCGGCACAAATCCTGCTTGATCAGGGTGAATATATTTTGCTAAAAATTAGTTCATTCTGACCGCCAGTATCTTTGTCATGAGCTTTAAGTCTAAATTGACCAGTGAAATAGGTCGGTAGTTTTCCCGGTTTGGGGATGACATGTATAAATGCTTTGTTTTCTTGATTCGGTAGGGCTGTACCCTGTCTGATCACGTTAAAAAAAATGTAACGGTGTGGGGTCAGAATTTCTTGTAATTTCCTATATCCTACACACTTTAACTCATATCTTCAACCTCTCCCTCTCTACTGGCATCTTCCCCAACCCTCTGAAACATGCACTAGTCACTCCCACACCAAAAAAGGCCTCACTGGACCCCACCAATCTTAACAACCTAAGACCCATCTCCTTACTCCGTTTTGCCTCCAAACTCCTTGAACGTTTAGTCTACAACCGACTGAGCCACCATCTCATTGAGAATAACCTTCTTGATCCCCTTCAGTCTGGATTTCGTCCACAGCACTCCACAGAAACTGCTCTCCTAAAACCCACAAACAACTTACTAACTAAAACCAATGGTCATTATTCCGTACTCTTACTCTTGGACCTCTCCGCTTTTTTTCGATACAGTTGATCACCCCCTCCTCCTCAAAAAACTCAATTTGCTTGGTATCCATGGCTGTGCTCTCCGTTGGTTCAAATCTTACCTATCTCACAGCACCTTTAGTGTCACTTACATCTCTACTTCCTCCTCTCCAACACCTCTTACCGCTGGGGTCCCTCAAGGTTCTGTCGTTGGACCTCTACTATTCTCGATCTTCACATCCTCCCTGGGTTAGCTGATAGCCTCCCATGGCTTCCACTACCATTTATTTGTCGATGACACCCAAAACTATCTCTCTACCCCTCCGCTCACACATCACTGATTTACTAACAGACATATCAGCCTGGATGTCACACCACTTCCTCAAAATGAATCTATCTAAAACTGAGCTCATAATATTTCCTCCCCCCACTTGCCCCTTCCCCTAACTTCTATGTCAAGATCAATTGCACAACTATCAGTCCGTCCCCACATGCCAGGGTGCTAGGGGTAACCCTAGACTCTGAACTGTCCTTTCAGACTCGCGTCCAATCCCTGTCCAAATTATGCCGCCTTAGCCTCCGCAAGATCTCTAGAAAAGGCCCCTTTCTTAATCGTACATTACGGGACACAGAGCCATAGTAATTACTATGTGGGTTATAGGCCACCTTCAGGTGATGGACACTGGCACACCCTAAGACAGGAATTCCACTCCCTGTATAACTCCTCCCACTACAGGGAGTACCTCAGTTTTTTCACCAGTGTCTAAGTTGTTGGTCATGAGTAAAGATGTGCTGTGCTGAGCTCCACTGGAGCAATCCTTGCTGAGGCCAGCTATGCAGACAGATACATTCAAAGTGTCTTTTTAGGCCGAATTGAATAGTACCCGGGCCTCGTGGCGGAAGAAACAAGGTTTATCCCGAAACGTTTCTCTTTTTAGAGGGCTGGACCCCGGGATGCAGTACTTTTGTTTTTTTCAGCCATAAGGTTTTTCTGGCGGGTCCAGGAGTGTGGATCCCCTGATAAAAAGGTGCCCCGATTCCTGAAGGTTTTTAAACGGAGCCCACCGTGAGAGGTGAAGATTGGGTATGTTGGTTTTACCACAGAAATCCCTGCGCCGAGGAAAAGGTAAGTGGAGATTTCTAAGGAATTTTTAAGTTTCTTATGAATTGTCTTCTTTAAAAAGTAAATGTTGTCATGCCTAAAAGTCACCACTGGGGGCTGTATAGAGCATGTACCTTGTCATGCTTGCTCAAAGATCACGCTGTCTCAGCAGAAGCTGCAGATTTCCCTCCGGCAAGCAGCCAGGGCCTCCGGTAAGATTGGGAGGGGGGGATTTTCTTACAAAAAAACACCCCCTACCTGGACAAAGCTCCCCCCTCTCCCTAGGGGGAGGCCAGAACGATCGGTGATGCTATTCCGTTTTTAACCACCCCTGCACTGCGGTTTGATTACGGGTCTCCTCCTCACCATCCCCCCCACGCATGCCGATCCCGTTGGATCGGAGGCCTGCAACCCACACGGGAAGACGCTCTTTTGAAAAGAGAGGGGGGCGCGATGTGATGGAGGGGGAGGGGCTTAGCGCGGCGTTGGTGTGCGGTAACGTCCAGGACAGGAGTATGTTTTAAAAGCTCATTTTTTTGCTGGCTGCAGCTGTCGGAGGGAGACAAGAGTAAAATGGGGTATGTAAAAGTTGACACAGGCATTTCCTTGGCACATTAACTAAAAGCATCAGGCTGAGCGTTAAATAGCAGCGGCAGTTGCTGGACTATTTGCTCAAGCAGTGGATGCGATTTCTTCTGGTAGTCCCTCTGCATTTGTGCATCGGGCTATGGTCAGAAGGGGGGTAGAAACGCCCCAAAAAGGGCTTAAAAGGGACTCCTACAAGCTCTAAACTCTCTACATTGGCATTTTCCCCTGAGAGTTCTGGGGTGGCCGGTAAGAGTAAGCGATCAGGGCTATCAAATATTGCAATTGTTTTCAACACTGCAGCCCCGGTCTCTATTACTAAAGAGGGTTTTTCCTCAACCCATGATAGGATTGTCTAGTGGCTTTAATCGCATCCCAGAATGGGATAAAATGCGACAGGTCCCTTTCCATTACCCAGGACCCTCAAACTGAGGATCTGGGGGCGGGAGAAGATGAATTTCCCTCAGGGGACCTTGAGAAGGTTGAAGACTCCTCTTCTGAGGGGTCAAATGCAGGGGAATCAGCTTCAAAGATTCAAAGATTGATGGTGCAATTCTTACTGAATTTGCCCTCTCCACATTTTTTGCTTCATTGAGCAATTGATTCATTGAGTCGGTTGATATGCCCACTTTCTTGTTTGGGTTCACTAAAGCCTCCTAAAGCTGCGCATGCCTTTCCTGTCCATTCATTGCTGGAAAGGCTTATGTATTCTGAGTGGGATCACCCAGATAAACATTGTTTTCCTCCTATAAAGTTTTAACACTTTTTCCTATAGATGAAAAATTCACTAAGAAGTGGGAGATACCAGCAATTGTCGCTGCTATATCCTCTGTGAATGAAAGCTTGACTGTCCGATAGACAATGCATAGGGATCCAATGGATAAGAAGTTGGGAATTCCTATTAAAAAAAAAAAATGTTTCAACCTGCGCTAGCAGCAATTGGTGTATGTCAATCCTTGAGAGACCAGTCTGAACAGGTACTCAAGGTTATTCCTGATCAGCAGGCCCAGGATTTAGCCGAGTTACCAGCAGCATTATGTTTGGCAATAGACGCCATGAGAGATTCTATTCTTCAAGCCTTGCGCCTTACCTTGGGCTGGTGCATAGGCATAGAATCCTATGGTTGAAAAATTGGTCAGCCGAAACGTCATGCAAAGCTCCTGGCTAGTTTTCCTTTTCACGATGAAGGGCTGTTTGGGGATGATTTTGATAAATACATCCAAAATTTTTTTATTGGAAAAGGTATCCTTTTGCTAGTTTGGAAGAGGAGTAAACGTATTTCATTTAAACAAGCTCCTTTTTCAGTGCCAGGAGCATCTGCCTCCAGGCAGTCACGACGGCCTCCGTCATCAAGTTCAAGAAGGAAACTGAAGCCTCCTTATGGGAGGGCACCCCCGCTCGCTCGAGTGGGGGGAAGACTTCTGCAGTTCTCAAGGGTCTGGCAGGAAGAGTGTCGGAGTCTACGGCCAAATCACCCAGAAAGCTCACAATCTCATCTGATCTCAGAGGCTAAGCAGGGTCGGGCCTGATCGGTACCTGGATGGGAGACCGCCTAGGAATACCAGGTGCCCTAGCCTGCAGATGGGTGACTTCTTCAATAACTCTAGGGTACAAACTTGAGTTCCGAAAGTCCCCGTCTCCTCGTTTTCTCCAGAGGAAAAGAAGTCTCTCAAGCATTTTGTCTCAAAAAATTGATCTTAGTGGTTCCCATGCAAGAGCAGGGATTGGGGTTTTATTTAAACCTTTTCATGGTACCAAAACCGAATGGGTATGTCAGACCCATTTTTAGATCTCAAATATCTAAACCAGTTTCTGAATATGAGCTCTTTTCGTATGGAGTCAATCCAATCAGTGGTCTCCGTCCTACAAGGTGGAGAACTTCTGGCATCAATAGACATCAGGGATGCATACCTCCATGTACCTATAGTTCCTGCTCACCAGAAATGTCTACGTTTCGAGGTAAAAAATCTTCTTTTTCAGTTTGTAGCTCTGTCTTTCGGTCTAGCTACTGCACCTCGAGTACTTACAAAGGTCCTGATCCCTCAAGCTCGTCTTTCCCTTGTCACAGCTTGTGTTCGCTGGCGGACGGCACCGCCTCCCCATAGCGACCTCTTCCTCGGCTTCTCCATCCACCCTCCTCTCCTGGCGTCCTGGTTGCCAGGTGCCCTGCCGGCTGCGGGGCACATGCGGGTTTGGGGACTTTCTGTTCAGCGGTTGCCTGGGTTGCCATGGATGGGCTTGGTAGGCGGAGAATGCCTCCACTCCTCCCACCACCACCAGCTACCGACCCTGCATGTCCCTGCATGCAGCGGCCAGCCTTGCATGTCACAGCCAGACATGCGGCCTGGAGGCCCCCGGCCCACCGGGCAAATGCCCGGTCTGCCCTATGGCCAGTCCGGGCCCGCTATCCCCCCTTCAGTCCATAATGATTGCTGCTGCAAGACTCATCCACCTTACCAACCGTTCAGTATCCTCCACCCCTCTCTGCCAATCCCTGCACTGGCTTCCACTCACCCAACGAATTAAATTCAAAGTACTAACAATAATTTACAAAGCCGTCCACAATTCTGCCCCCATCTACATCACTAACCTAGTCTCAAAATACCAACCAAGCCACTCTCTTCGGTCCTCCCAGAACCTCCTGCTCTCTAGCGCCCTTGTCACCTCCTCCCATGCTCGACTACAGGATTTCTCCAGAGCTTGTCCCATCCTTTGGCACTCCCTACCCCAATCTGTCCGACTGTCTATCTTTAGACGATCCCTGAAAACCCTTCTCTTTAAAGAAGCTTATCCTGCGTCTAACTAATATAATGTTTTACTTTCTCCATCAGCTCATCCCCCACAGCTATTACCTTTTGTATCAATTGACCCTCCCTCCTAGATTTTAAGCTCTAGCGAGCAGGGCCCTCTGATTCCTCTTGTACCAAATTGTAATGTAACAGTAATGTCTACCTTCATTTTGTTAAGCGATGCCCAAACTGTTGGCGCTATATAAATCCTGTATAATAATAATAACTAAACCATTTTTTAGTCGATTCAGCAATTGACTTAATTCTAATTTTATTTTATTTTAGTTTTCATCACTGAAAACCTGCAGCTGAAGAAAACTATAATAAAAATATTTTTATCGACAAAATTAACATTGTCAGTATGTCTCAAGCCATATTACTCTTATTTGTGATGGACAGCTTATACGAAGGTGCTTCCAAAGGGTTTATTATATTGTGTATTCTTTTGTATGTTTTTGCTTATTGTGGTTCTGATTACTTTGACTGCATGTCTTTGTAAAATTGTATTTCCCAAAGTGAGTTGATTGCACTGTTTAGTTGTGCAGGTCCTGCTGAGGGGGTACTCCCTGGGAGGTAAAGGTTAACTCTGTTGGGCAGGTTTTCCCCTCTGCTGGCACAAACACATAAAATGTCCATGGGGCAACCACATATAAATGTCCTGGGCAGCAAGCGGTCATACCAGGATCATGGCTCCCCCTCTCGCTGTCATTCCCAGGTTTTCCTATTCCACTGTGGAGCCCCAGACCACAGTAAGTAATCGGTTGCCCACAGAGGACATGGAGAAACATCTGTTCCCCTATCTCCTATGTAACAAATGAGCCAAAATAGATGAGGATTTCATTACTTCTGGCTACAGCCATTGAAACAACTGATCAATTATGATCTGTTTCATCAGCTGCCTTGGAGTGCTCTGGCCACACAGCTGCATCATTCATCTGAAAATCTGAAGATGAGAAAACTACAAGTTCCATCTGCCACCATGGCAGAAGAACTTGTAATTTAAATAGGTCACGAGTCAGCACGCTTGTAGTCCATTCACTTTCTCCATCTCACACACTGACAGCCTGTACAGAGAGGCTTTTCAGGAGCTGGAGAGGCTTTTCAGGAGCCTGACATGGAACACGCAATCTGCTGATCATACTTAACTACTGCATAAAATGTGCATTTATTACTTTTTTGTAAAAGGTGATCCTTTAAAAGTTACAGTATTCAATAGTATGTGGCGCTAACCTTCTATATACTAATCCTATCTGGAAGACTATGGATAACAACTAAAAAATTTATAAATAAATAATTGATGATATATAATAATATAAACAATTAAAATGTGCAAATGTGCAGTAAAGTGCAAACAAACACGTGCAAATTGCGAAAAAATCTTGAATATGAAATAAATATAGCAATTTCATCCAATATAAAATTTCATCCAAATAACTCATTGTAATAATGGAAAAAATATATAAAATTCCTTCTCAAAAGTGATGTGTATCCAGTGTAGCATAAAAATAAATATAAAATATATCAGTGAGGTTAAAATATAAAAAAAACAGCATATAGCAATAATCAAATATTGCTAAAATATGCAAAAAGTGTCTCTTATGAATAAAGTGCAAAAAGTGGTGGTTTTTTGAAACCGTGACTCAAAACTCTCCTAATAAATCCAATCCGCAGCTGGAATAAATAATATGTCCTTTGCAGCAGTTCTGATTAATCATCTGAAACAACTCTAGGATAATCCAACGGATTTTGTGCTGTTTATCAAGTGATCCTTCATGCATTAATCCATGCATCCAATGTGGTTTGTGACATTCTGGGTGCTCCCCACTACTATAGGAGCGGCCTCTACAGGCCTAGTTTCGCTTGTGTGTATGCTGTCACTCAGCCGCTCTCTCTGTGGGCACTGCAGGTGAGGTTAACGCTCCCATTTTCCAAATGTGGAAGTATGATATTAAAAGAAAGAGATAGAAGGGGCTCCAATGTGTAGTAGGCTCAAACAATCATTTATTAAAAAAATAGTAAACTTACAGTTAAAATTCAGACATACAGTGATGAAGTGTAGCGGCTCTTCCGGTCTCGGCCGTGACCGGAAGTAAAATGGTGACACCTGGCTCCTTTCTGACGCGTTGCGTCACGACACACGTGACTTTTTCAAAGGGTATACAAAAAGTTAGGTTTTTCCTAATTTTCAGTTTTGGTCCCAAAAGTCACCAAGACAGAAAGGGCTCCATTCACAATTGCAGATCGCATTAAGTATTTAAGTGTTCAGAAAAACTGCATTCGATACGCTCGATAAATACTTAATATATCAAAGAAATGTCTGCACGCAGACATATAAACAGCATTTATTCAGCAGCCAGCATCAATTTGTTGATTACAAATTAAAACATGATATAAGTGATATGCAGCGCTAGATTACATGACCAAAAATTCATACAAAGTCCGTATACGATAGATGTCAAAAAGATGGAAATCCCGCACCAGCTTCAGTGTGAAAGATAGAAACACATGGGCACCACAGTGATGAGGCAAATCTCCTTACCAGAGGATGTAGACCCTCATATTATAGAGTGGTCTAAAACACTATGTTTTTGTAAAATAACGAACCTTCATCCAGGGAACCGCACACACCATCCGTTGGGAACAGTAAGATGACTCCAGACCCAAAACAGAAAGCCGTGCTCCTAAGGGATAACTTTAGACATCTGCAGCAACGCCCGATAGCCCGTATTTGTTACCGATATCCTCATTCAATATTTACAGTATTACCTTGCAAAGATTTGCATGAAAGATACCATAGTGCAGTAGGTTCTAAAACACTGGTCACATTTAATTAATAAAATCCAAACGACAGGTTTTCCTCATCAATGTGGTGCCGTGTGTTTCTATCCTTCACATTGAAGCTGGAGCGGGGATTACCATCTTTTTGACATCTATCGTATATGGACTTTGTATGAATTTATGCTTGATAAATACTGCATGAACAGGTGTTAAACTTAAAGCAGAACTACAGGTTAAATGTTTTTTTTTTGACTGTGGATAGAGTTGCTAAGGACGCCGGCGTTAACTTAATGAACAGTTTCATAACTAAAATACTGCAATCCTTCATAAAATAGCAAAACCGTTTTTAGTGAATAAAAAAAAATTTGAAATCGTTCTGCGGTATCTTACCACATACTCAGATGCAGTAAGATACCGCTTTGTGAATGGAGCCCATAGTGAGAAACACAGACAGCAATAAAAATCTAACATGGTTTCTAACCTTTTACCGCTGTACCTAAAAGTAAAAAATGTCTGGACGACCGCAACATACATGGATATACAATGTAATACTGAAATATAATCACACACATAGGTTGGACTTGATGGACTTGTGTCTTTTTCAACCTCACCTACTATGTAACTATGTTGGTTGGATTTCCACTTTAAGGCAGGAGAAAGAGAGAACACTTGGAATTATTTGTTGTTTGCATTCAACCATCTCTGAAAACCTAATTGGATTAGTGTATACAGTGGCAAAAATAATTATTTGACACCTTGCAGATTTTGTAAGTTTGCCCACTTACAAAGAAATGAAGGGTCTATAATTGTTATCATAGGTGTATTTTAAATGATAGAGACAGAATCTCATCCAAAAATCCAGAAAAAAACACAGTACAAATGTTATAATTTGAGTTGCAGTTTAGTGAGTAAAATAAGTACTGTATTTAATCCCCTACCAACCAACAATAATTCTGGCTCCCACAGACGGCTGGCTACAGTATGTGCTCATGTGGTACACAGATTTATCTTGTCAATTTAAGAAGGTGCTGTTGGAGCGATTATTCGCAAAATAACCATCACCTGCCCTCGGTATGAAGCTTCACCGTCACCAAACAAACCATTGGTAACACAATACGCCGCCGTGGATTGAAATCCTGCTGCACCCAGAAGGTCCCTCTTCTCATGAAGGCACATGTACAGGCCCATCTGACGTTTGCCAGTGAACAACTAAATGAAGGATTGGGAGAAAGTGCTGTGGTCAGATGAGACCAAAATTTAGCTCTTTGGCATTAACTCGACTCGCTGTGTTTGGAGGTAGAAAAATGCTGACTATGACCCTAAGAACACCTTGCCTACAATCAAGCATGAAGGTTGAAACATTATGCTTTGGGGCTGTTTTTCTGCTAAAGGTACGACCCATCTTCAGTGATCTGGTTGAGGGAAAAAGGTTCTCACTCAAACCAGACTATGACTTTGCCACATCGAGGGGCCAATGGACAGGGCCATGTATTGTAAAATTGTGGATGAGAACCCTTTTCCCTCAACCAGATCACTGAAGATGGGTCGTGGATGGGTCTTTCAGCATGACAATGACCCAAAACATACCGTCAAGGCAACAAAGGAGTGGCTCTAGAAGAAGCACATTAAGGTCATGGAGTGGCCTAGCCAGTCTCCAAACCTTAATCCTATAGAAAATTTATGGCGGGAGCTGAAACTTCGAGTTGTCATGCCACTGCCAAGAAACCTTAGGGATTTAGAGAAGATCTATAAAGAAGAATGGACCAAAATCCCTCCTGAGATGTGTGGAAACCTGGTAACCAACTCTGTGCTTGCCAACAAGGGGTTCTCCGTCAAGTACTGTACTAAGTCATGTTTTGCTTGGGGATCAAATACTTAGTTTACTCACTGAACTGCAACTCAATTTATAACATTTGTATCATGTATTTTTTTTTCTTGATTTTTGGTTGATTTTTGATTGATATTCTCTCTATCATTTAAAATACACCTATGATAAACAAAATCATAGGGGATCCCCTTCATTTCTTTGTAAGTGGGCAAACTTACAAAATCTGCAGGGGATCAAATAAATATTTTCCCCACTGTACGTGTGGTTGGTGCCTATATGTAGTAAAGACAGTCTGCAGTCTGAGAATAAGGGAAAAAAAGGACCTTATCATTCCCTTTCAGCTTGTTTTTTATTTTTAAAATGTTTCACTATGTAATTTCCCTTATCAGGGATTATCATGAACAGCCCTTAGAGCGATGTTTGTAGTTTTTTCACAAGGCATAACTGTGATAAACAGCAGCACACAAATAGACCTGATAAAGCCAAATATAACAGCAAACATGCTTGGTGTGGTTGACATTCATGTTTGTAGTGCTGATGTCATTGACCTGCTGGCAGCTAACAGTTTATCTCTACAAAACATAACATACTTACTTTCATAACTGTAGCAAAGTTAGATCTTTTTTAACTATAGGTGTACATACTGTAGTTTTCATACATATATAAAAGTGAAAACACTATGCAAATGAACAATGTGCAAAATAAGCAAACACTATGGACCTTGAATATCTCCTAATGATAAAATGCAAACACAAATGTACAAAATCTGCAATGTGCAAAGCAAATAAAAACACTCCGAACCTTAATTATCTACAAATGATAAAGTGCAGACAAAAAATATTGTGCAAAGTAAACAATGTGCAAAATAACCAATGGCATTTTGGAATTTTATTGCACACCAAGCACCTTCACCTAAATGGACTATTATTTGAGGTTTTTCATATTTGTGCCAACTTTGTTTATAATCTTGCTTAGAGGTCATTCAAGGTCCAAATCATTGGTTATTTTGCACATTGTTTACTTTGCACAATATTTTTTGTCTGCACTTCATCATTAGTAGATAACTGTTTGTGTTTCTGAGTGTTTTACTTTGCACATTGCGGATTTTGTACATTTGTGCTTGCACTTTATCATTAAGAGATATTCAAGGTCCATAGTGTTTGCTTATTTTGCACATCGTTCATGTGCACAGTGTTTTCACTGTTATAAATGTATTGATCATATGTAAGTTCAAGTTAAAGGGACAGTGCACATATTTTTTGAAAATGGGTTTATTTGCCCAGTGTCAGGATCTATAGGTTACAGCCATCCCATTGGGTTTATCTTTTTATTTAAACCTTGTTTTTGGTAACTGATTATAAAGTGTGATCTGGAGTTTGGCTTTAATTTGCTAGTATATTTAAATCTTCTAGTCTATCCAACACTCCTCTCCTCCCAGACTGACAATGCTGCTGTCCAAAGGTGCCCCCTATGCACTGTCATCCAGAATGGGGGCACTCTAATACAGGAGCTGGGTTACTGGCCAGATCACCAGGTGAAAAAAAGAGGGGAAAATGCAGCCATCACATTTAATGATTCATAATCTGTAATATATTACATTTTCAGTTTTGGGTTTAATACCACTTTAAATGTATTTTTATGTTTTGTATTGAACTGCATCAGTTTAATATTGTTCTGTAGTATGTTAACATCTAGTGGCATTTTAGGTCCACTACAGCTTGTTTACTTATGTGGTTTGGTATCTCCCTCTGTCCTCCCTTTCTGTTTAGACCTACTTCAGTCTCATCTAGACTAGACTCTCTCTTTCTTCCATGTTATCTCAGTCAGTGTTAATACTTCATACAGGCAGGTCTTATGAAAGTCATGGCCTTCTTACAGTAAATACATCTTTCTATTAAAGAAAAGATGTTGTCAAATGTCGGAAAGTAATTTTCTCTGGGGATTTCCAATCATTTTCAAGGATCACATTTCCAATAATTTGGCTTGATACATAGGGTGAATGTTCACCAAATTTGGGATGAAATGACCATCAAATCATTTATAAATATACCCCTGATTTGGACATGAACATACTAAATGTTCCATACAGTTCCTAATTCTTGCAGCTATAAACATTATTTAATTGTTGTCTTATTTTTTCCTATCCTGTCTATCATGTGTAGTACTTTATATCCTACCCTCCCTATCCTATTTCTATATTATATATAAACCTATAAAGCAATTTATTGCTTTACCGCTTTTTAGTTAGGTATAGCCTACCTTTATCAAGACAACCAGCTTATCAAGACTGTGCATCCAGAGGCAGATTGGATACTCTGAACAGGTCTAAAACACATGTAAACACAGATACATTTTTATAAGATAATGATCTGGGAAGTATGAAACAAAGGATAAGCTTCAATTTGCATATGACATAAATTAGAGCAGCCTGACAAGGGCTATTTAGGACCTTACTAACCTTTTAAGCAGATCTACAATCCATGTGAGCAGCACAAACCACAAACACTATTTAGGTTATTTTTAATATTCAAAGCCAACTCCTCCATCTATTCATGTTTCCATGCTTTACTTTTTCTGAGAAATTACCTTGAAAAAAACCTCTCTAGCATTTCTGGCCACGGCCATCTTAAGTAAGGGCAGATGAATTAACTTCCTGGAATCTGGAAGCCATCTGCCATTAACTCAGGCAGAAGGGTGTGCTTAGCTGAGAAATCCCCTCATTCCCTGCTGAAGACTCCTGGGATCTAGGACATCATTTGCCTAGGCATGAAAACAAGGAAAAAATGTATATATATTTTTTTTTTATTAATTTAGAAAAAAGTGATTGCCACCATGGGCTTCTTTTAAATTGTTTCTACCAACTCTGCTTTTTTTATGACCACTTCCATGGGGCATGGGAATGGCCCCTTGAAGAATGAAAGAGAGCGAGGGCAGAGAACACAAACTATTCGATAGATAAAGGCAAATGAGATGCAATTTTGAACAAAGAATAAAGGTGGCCAGCGTGATCTGATTATGGACCATTGGGAGAATCACTATATTGGGCTGAACATGTTTTTTGGCAGCAGGTAGGATGGTTTTTGCTGAGGGGGGGGGGGGGGGGAGAAGCATAACATGGATAAAGATGAGAGGAAGCAGGGCAAGAACTAATTGTTGCTGCCTGGTGGTGGAAAAAGATGAGCAGCAACTGATTTTATTCAGCTGGGAACAGATGCGGAGGAGGAGCTAGTCATAGTATGGAAAGCGATGAAGGATCGACATATATAAATACAGTACATAGGTGTTTTTTATATAGTGAACTTGGTGCAAAATTATTCACATTAAGGTCATTACAGAGGAAAAGAGGGCCCCCTTTTTTTTTAACATATTTATTGATTTTCTTGTCAAAAAATAATTTTACAGGCACATATAAACGGTTACATTTCGTGGATAAGTCGCATTACATAAACGGTAGCCAAACAGGGCTTACTAGTAACAACCGAGTGTCTCAAGTACCGGTTCCTCAACGGAGGAAAGCGTAAACTTAAGGTATATAATAAATGTGGACCACATAGGGCCCAACTACAGTAAGTCATAGTGAAATATGCAGTAGTGATACAATAATTTTCCAATACATCCATACACACACATAAACGCACACACATACACTCAATCACTGCAAGTGGAGAAGCCATTCCATCCTCACCACCCCGCTACACCCTCTAACAGTCCACAGGAGCACAGAGCCTACACTAGGGCTCTCAACAGCCTACAGACACCGCAGTCCCCTCAGAGGGGGGCAGAAGTCCCCTATTTCTGAGAGAGCGTTGTGTCATTCCAGAAGGAATCAGCCAAGATTGCCATATCTATGTAAACTTTTTGGGACAGGCCCTTCTATTATAAAAGAGTTTAAAAATGGGTATAATCTTATTTATCATACGGTACAACATTTGAGCATTTGGAGCAGATACATTTTTTACATTGTAGCAAAATTAATTTCCTAGCATAAAACAATACTATGCGAGCCAGAGTTCGAGCATGGGTCTTGTGTAGGAAGTCGTTTAGCACAACCAATAGTCCAACTTCTGGAGTGTGGGGTACTGGTAAATTTAAGGTGTCTTCAAAAAAGAGAATAAGTCCTTCCAGAATGTTGACAGGGCTGAGCAGGACCAAAACATATGCATGTATCCGGCATCAGTGGAGCTACACCTGAAACAGGAGGCAGCAGAAGAATAACCCATACGAGCGAGCCTGGCAGGAGTACAGTGGTGTGAAAAAGTGTTTGCCCCCTTCCTCATTTCCTGTTTCTTTGCATGTTTGTCACACTTAAGTGTTTCGGAACATCAAACCAATTTAAACAATAGTCAAGGACAACACAAGTAAACACAAAATGCAATTTGTAAATGAAGGTGTTTATTATTAATGGTGAAAAAAAATCCAAACCATCATGGCCCTGTGTGAAAAAGTGATTGCCCCCTAAACCTAATAACTGGTTGGGCCACCCTTAGCAGCAACAACTGCAACCAAGCGTTTGCGATAACGTGCAATGAGGCTTTTACAGCGTCCTGGAGGAATTTTGGCCCACTCATCTTTGCAGAATTGTCCTAATTCAGTTACATTAGAGGGTTTTCGAGCATGAACGGCCTTTTTAAGGTTATACCACAACATCTCAATAGGATTCAGGTCAGGACTTTGGCTAGGCCACTCCAAAGTCTTCATTTTGTTTTTCTTCAGCCATTCGGTGGTGGACTTGCTGGTGTGTTTAGGATCATTGTCCTGCTGCAGAACCCAAGTTCGTTTCAGCTTGAGTACACGAACAGATAGTCGGACATTCTCCTTCAGGATCTCTTGGTAGACAGCAGAATTCATAGTTCCTTTTATCACGGCAAGTCTTCCAGGTCCTGAAGCAGCAAAACAGCCCCAGACCATCACACTACCACCACCATATTTTACTGTTGGTATAATGTTCTTTTTCTGAAATGCAGTGTTCCTTCTACGCCAGATATACTTGGACACACACCTTCCAAAGAGTTCCACTTTTGTCTCATCGGTCCACAGAATGTTGTCCCAAAAGTTTTGGGGATCATCAAGATGTGTTGTGGAGAAATTGAGACGAGCTTTGATGTTCTTTTTGCTCAGCAGTGGTTTTCTCCTTGGAACTCTGCCATGCAGGCCATTTTTGCCCAGTCTTTTCCTGATGGTGGAGGCATGAACGCTGACCTTAACTGAGGCAAGTGAGGCCTGCAGTTCCTTGGACGTTGTTGTGGGGTCTTTTGTGACCTCTTGGATGAGTCGTCGCTGCGCTCTTGGGGTAATTTTGGGCGGCCGGCCACTCCTGGGAAGGTTCACCACTGTTCCATATCTTCGCCATTTGTGGATAATGGCTCTCACTGTGGTTCGCTGGATTCCCAAAGCTTTGGAAATGGCTTTATAACCCTTTCCAGACTGATAGATCTCAATTACTTTCTTTCTCAATTGTTCCTGAATTTCTTTGGGTCTCGGCATGATGTGTAGCTTTTAAGGATCTTCTGGTGGACCTTACTGTGTCAAGCAGCTCCTATTTAAGTGATGCCTTGATTGTGAACAGGTGTGGCAATAATCAGGCCTGGGTGTGGCTAGAGAAATTGAACTCAGGTGTGGACAACCACAGTTATAGTATGTTTTAACAAGGGGGGCAATCACTTTTTCACACAGGGCCATGATGGTTTGGATTTTTTTTCACCTTTAATAATAAACACCTTCATTTACAAATTGCATTTTGTGTTTACTTGTGTTGTCCTTGACTATTGTTTAAATTGGTTTGATGTTCCGAAACACTTAAGTGTGACAAACATGCAAAGGAACAGGAAATGAGGAAGGGGGCAAACACTTTTTCACACCACTGTATAGTGAAACTGCTGTATAAATTTAAACTGTACATATAGGTCATTAGACCCAATAAGATCCAGAAAGCAGACCTCCGAGGCCTCCTCCCACCCCTCCTCGGACAGCCCGGCAATTTCTACTTACATTTCCGCTGAGCAATCTGGAAGGGTCTAAACCCAGCAGTTTGCTGGCGTGTATAGATAGTCGTGACCAGTTTTTCAATGTCTGGGTATGACAGCAGCACCTCCATAGGTAATTGAGTGAGCTCCTGGGTCAGACCATTGAATTGTGCCCGGATGGCATTATGTGATAAAAGATATTTAAAGAAGAATTTATTCGTCACTCCACACCGTGCCTTCAAGCCTTCGAAGGAAATGAGCGCATCGTTAACATAAATATGTGGGTGACACCAAGTTGTATCCACCACAGGGAATCTGGGTGACCCAGGAGCACTAAGACGTTAGGATTGTGCCATAAGGGGGCTTTGGGAGACACCCCACCCAAGTTTTTGAGCACTTTATTTCCTTCATGCCAGGCTAGCCAGCTAACTTCGATCGGAGAGCCACGGAAGCAACGTTTAGGTATAGATCTATGTAGGAAGTCGATAAGTGAAGCCCCGGAACCAGCAAGAGCAGTCAATAGAGCGGTGGAACAGGATGAGGAGGCCTCCAGAAACCAATCATAAACGTATGCAAGCTGTGACGATATAAAGTAGTGTCGTAGGTTGGGGCAGGCGGCCTAGAGAGAGGCCCTCGCAATTCTTGGGTTTGACCCCTGCCAGACCCCTGCCAGAGGAAGGAGGATAAAAGTGTTTGTTTAAAAAATTTTAAACAAAAAGACTGGGGATGCCCGGAAAAGAAATTTAGGTAAGTATATCATTTTAAAAATGTTCACATGACCAATTAAATTTAGTGGTAGGGAGGCCCAGGTACGTAGCCTGGTCTCCATGTGTGTTATAATCGGGGTAATGTTAAGGGATTCAAAAATAGATAAGTTTGCATCAATATAGATCCCCAAATATTTAAATGTGGGTTAGATGGTCAATTAGGATTGAGATAAGTTGGTATAGTCAAGTTTGGGGCCTATAGGGAATGCCACAGACTTGTCCCAGCCAACTTTTAGCCCGGAGACCTTACCAAACTCCTCCACAACTTCCAATAGGGAAATAAAGGATTGCTCTGAGCCATCTAAATAAATTGGGGCATCATCCACATATAGGGAGATCTTTTCAGACAGCTCCCTACAGCAGATGCCACCTACCGTCGCTGTCTGTCGCACCGCCAGAGCAAGGGACTCTATCACCAGCCCAAAGAGAAGCAGCGATAGTGGGCAGCTCTGCCTAGTACATTTGCAAATTAAACACATCAGAAACATCCTTATTGGTACCTATCCTGGCCCTAGGGTTGGTATAGAGCAGACGGACCCACTTGATAAATTGGGAGCTAAAGCCCATACGATGCATAGTTTCCCAAAGAGAGGACCAGTTAACTGCGTCGAAGGCTTTTAACACATCTAACGATAACACTAGTCCACTTTTTTGGTCAGTGGCAGCCCTGTGTACATGTATATACAGACGACGAATGTTATCATACATACTCTTACAAGACATGAACCCAGTCTGGTCCCTGTGAACGGGGTGAAGAATGACCTTCTGCAGTCTCAGAACTAGAATTTTAGCTAACACCTTAACATCACTATTCAGCAGAGAGATTGGATGGTAAGACCCACACAACAGTTTATCCTTACCGGGTTTGGGTATTACAACAATTAGGACTTCGCACATGGAGGAGGGAAGTATGCCCTACTCCAGTGCCTGCCCAAACTGAGAGTGTAATTTCTGTGCCATTTCTTCAGCATAATTTTTGTACCATTCGGAGGGCAAACCGTCCAACCCTGGAGTTTTATTGGGGGGAGAGAATAAATGGCGTCAGTAATTTCTTCAATTGTCAGCAGTTTGTCTAAAATAGTGTTATGGGAGTCCTCTAAGAGGGCCCTCTTTACATATGGAGGAAAATAGATCAAGGCTTCATGCACACTAGCATTTTTTATAAGCTCAAAAAACATAAAAAAAAAAAAAAACACTGGATAAAAACCCTGATAATAGCATTTTTGTGCCAGCTTCTAGTTGCATTTTAGTAGCTTTTAGAAGCTTTTAGGAGCGTTCAGAAACATTAGCATTTTATTAGAATTTTTACAGTACATGAAGAAAAAAAAACTTCTCAAAAAAAGGAAAGTTTTAGTAGTGCTTAGTAGTGTTTAGAAGCATTTAGGAGCATTTAGCGTTTTTTTTCTGCAGAGAAAGCGCTCCCAAAAACTCCACAAAACATTATTTTTTTGAAGTTCAAAAACGCTAATAGCCTAAAGTAGTGTGCATGACTGGACACATAGGATAACACCGTAAAGCAATATATACATTTTATATATTTAATTTGCTTTTACAGCTTATGAATTTGGCACTATATTGGTATCTGGTTGTATCAGTTTGTTTCTTAGCGCCCCCTTATGCACATACAATTCACAGTATATGTATATTCCTACACAATTGGGGAGCAGCTTTTAATTGGTTTTACAGTTAAACTTTATAATATAATTTAAAACACAAATTTACATTTATTTTGAAGTGGCACAATAACATTTATAGGATAACACTATTTACCTTCTAGGAGCAGAAAAAATGCTAATAACAGCTTTTAGGAGCTAAAAAAAAAACACGCTAGTGTGCATGGAGCCATAACCACTTAAAGACCAGCCTCGTTTTGAGATTTTGATGTTTACATGTTTAAAACTGTTTTTTTGCTAGAAAATTACTTAGAACCCCCAAACATTATATATTGTTTTTTTTATAACACCCTAGAGAATGAAATGGTGGTCATTGCAATACTTTTTTTCACACCGTATTTGCGCAGCGGTCTTACAAGCACACTTTTTTGGGAAAAAATGTACTTTTTTGAATAAAAAAAAATAAGAAAACAGTAAAGTTAGCCCAATTTTTTTTTATATTGTGAAAGATAATGTTACGCCGAGTAAATTGATACCAAACATGTCATGCTTCAATATTGCGCCCCCTCGTGGAATGGTGTCAAACTATTACCCTCAAAAATCACCACAGGCGATGTTTAAAAAATTCTACAGGTTGCATGTTTTGCGTTACAGAGGAGGTCTAGGGCTAGAATTATTGCTCTCGCTCTACCGATCGTGGAGATATCTCACATGTGTGGTTTGACCACCGTTTTCATATGCGGGCGCTACTCACGTATGCGTTCGCTTCTGCGCACGAGTTCGTCGGGACAGGGCGTTTTAAAAAAAAAATATGTTTTTCTTATTTTACTTGATTTTATTCATTTTTACACAGTTTTTTAAAAAAAACTAAAAAAATTTGGGTCACTTTTATTCCTATTACAAGGAATGTGAACATCCCTTGTAATAGAAAAAAGCATGACCGGTCCTCTTAAATATGAGATCTGGGGTCAAAAAGTCCTCAGATCTCATATTTGGACTTAAATGCAATAAAAAAATAAAAAAATGTTGTCATTTGAAAAAATTACATTGAAAAAATGTGCCTTTAAGAGGTATGGGCGGAAGTGACGTTTTGACGTCACATCGGCCTTGCAGTGTCATGGAGATGGGTGGGGGTCATCTTCCCCTCACTCATCTCCATGTCAGCCCAGGGGACAGACGCGATCGCCTCCGCCACTGCTGACAGCTCCGGTAAGCGACGGAGGGAACCGGATTGTGGCGGGAGGGGGGGGGCCCTCTCCCGTCACCGATAAAAGTGATCTCAAGGGGAATCTGCCGCAGAGACCAATTTTATCTTGTAGCCGGCCGAAAACGGGGATACCGGGGTTATGGCAGCTAGCTGCTGCTATAACAATGGTATCCGCACCCAAAAAGGGGACGTATATGTACATGCAGCGGTCGGCAAGTGGTTAAAGTGTTACTAAACCCACAACAGTAAAATCAGTCTGTATATGCAGTAAAGGATGCTTGTTACATTTAGGGTTAGGGGGTCCTGCGACCTCATAGGACAGTCAGAGGAGAATGAAAACTCTTCCTACAAGCTTTAACCAGACACTAAGGCTGGGTTCACACTGCAGCATGCTCCGGC
This sequence comes from Lithobates sylvaticus, assembly GCA_028564925.1. Lineage (NCBI taxonomy): Eukaryota > Metazoa > Chordata > Amphibia > Anura > Ranidae > Lithobates > Lithobates sylvaticus. The sequence goes on along the minus strand of CM053028.1, from coordinate 172,818,887 downwards.
TCACAGCAGGAGTCCGGTGCGTCCCCATTCACAGATTCAGGTCCAATTTCAGACCAAATTTTGGGCTGAATTCCAACCTGAAACGGACCAGAAGACGCACAGGACTCCTCTGGAGCCGCTGCTGTGAACCGGCTCCATGAAGAGCAGGTCACAATCTCCTGCTATGTGAATTGGATGCGGAGAAACCGGCATCCTATTCGCAACAGTTTGAACCCAGCCTGATAGATATCACAAGACTGCTATATACTGCTAATGAGAAAAGGTATTTAGTTGTGAAAATGTGGAATAGGCTCCCTCAAGAAATAGTTCTGGCCAGCTCAGTAGATTGTTTTATAAAAGGGTTGGATGCAGGGGCAGCCCATCCATTAAAGGCACACGGGCGCCGCCCCCCGTCCATCGCCACCTCCCCTATCCATGCGTCCAGCCCCTTTCAGGACACCGGCGCATAGATTCCAATGTGGAGGGGCTGTTTTTTTGAAGCACAGATTAGAGCCAGAGGCTCTAATATGCTTCAATATAGGGTGGGCTCGGGTCGCAGAGAGTGCGCTCCGAGCCCACCCAGGTGTGTAACAACAGAGAACCAATATTCGCTGTTGTAACATAGATCCTCCTCGCAGACAATCAAGAAGCGGGTTTTGACACCGTTCACCCGATTGGCTGAAAGGACAGGTGATCCTATTGGACGCCTAGGAGAAGGAGGGAAGGAACTGGAAGACGCCACTGCACCACGTTGCCTGCCAACCGCCACGATGGGGTAAGTGCTGGACTGACTGGCAAATAGCTTTGCTTGAAATTTTCTTTTACTTTTTTTAGTCCTAACCAAATTAAAGAGCAAATTGTACAAAGCTAATTTATATTCCAAGAAATACTTAGTAGATACATACTGTATACACTAGTATATGCACACGTTTTAGTTGGCCACTTTTGCCATGAAACATTCTTATAATTTTATTAATGCTAACATAAAATCAAGTTAAGAGTTGACTTTACTTTAAAAACAGATGTTCTCTAAAGTGAAACAAAAAATTACTTCAAGGAATTTAATATTAGATGAGGTATAAAGAATTTCCAGCTTCACTAAGATTCTTGTTTAATCACTTCTGAGTGGGTCTGAATAAAACAATTTATTAGTAATTCTGCATGATAAACAGTTGTAACCCATTCTGGAAGCAGGCCATGTTCTTGTGCTGAGTGCCTAAGGGATTGAATGGGAGGAGTTGCTAGATACATGTATTGACATGGCTGGGCTTTTTCATTTGTTATTAGACTTATCTGAACTTTACATACTTAGTCACAAGAACCACTTTACTTACATTCAGCTGTCATACACTTCATGCGTGTATTTATGTATGTGAATTGCTTGGTAAATGGTGCATGCACTCTGGTGCTACTCTGAACTGCATTTTATTTCATTTGTACATGTGAATGGGAATGCAAAAAAAAGAAAAACAACTAAAAATTAAGTCATAAAAGCATCTCAAACTTCATTGGGAATCTTCCTTTAGGCATAAACACATAGTATCACCAAAAAAATCCTGACAGTAACATCATCACCCAACTATAGTGCTAAATTTAAGGAACGCGAGTCATAAAATAAAGTGGGTAACGGCAGGTAGAGATGAAAGGGGAAATGACTAATAATACACTTAGTATAGAGGATAATTAGCAAAAATGACAAGACACAAGATGACACTTGCCATTCAGATCCACCTGAACAGTAACAACGCATCCTGAGGTGCAGCTGTGAGCAGCAAAGACATGAACTATAAACCCCTGGAGATATACTGCCAGAGTGCATTAATGGCAGCTATGTTAGGTCTAAAACTGTCTGGTAAGCACTGTCAAGGTTGAAGGTGTGGGAATATAAGTCAGAGGATACTTGATGGGAATTGCGGTCGGGATATATGAGAGGGGCATACGAGTGTAAGGGGCTTAAGATGTTTAATCTGCCAGCTATATGTTGTGGCCCTTTAAGAAGCATTGGTAAACTTAAAGCGGGATTCCACCCTAAAGTGGAACTTCCACTCATCGGAACCCCCCCCCCCCCTGGTGTCACATTTGGCACCTTTAGGTATTTACACCCACTTCCGGGCATAGACTCCCACGGGAGTCTATGCCTCTTCCTGTCCCACCGCGCTGTCTGCTGGGACACACAAGGGTCCCAGAGACAGCGCGGACGATTCTCATTGCACTGCGCGACTCGCACATGCGCAGTAGGGAACCGGGAAGTGAAGCCGCAATGCTTGACTTCCTGATTCCCTCACGAGAATGGCGCCGGCAGCAGCAGAGAGCCAATCGATTGATCGGCCTCTGCTGCCGACATCACTGGACCCTGGAAGAGGTAAGTGTCCATTTATTAAAAGTCAGCAGCTGCAGTATTTGTAGCTGCTGGCTTTAAAAAAAAAAAATTTCAGGTGCAATCCCTCTTTAACAAGAATCCTGATGAACTTGCATGCAGTTAAAAATCGCTATAAGGGTTGTACAGTATTTGCACAGATGCAATGTAGATGTGGAACAAGTACCGGGTAAAGTTGAGTCAGATGTAACAACAGTTTAGTATAGCGTTGGCATGGAGTGGCACCATAGGTCTGGGATGAATGCGGCATGAACGAGGTGTACTTGGCATCCTGCTCTCAGCAACTCATTGCCTGCTAGCAGTGTGAGCAATGGGCCAGTAGCCCTCTTACCAGTCCCTAGGATACAGCTGCGACGTCCCCAGCAGAAGGAGCCCCCTCAGTCTCTTCCCTAAGCCTCTGGCAAACAGCAGTGTATGCGAATGGTGGATGGATGCTTCAGCCTCTCTGGGTTTGGATTGCAGGTACCTCCAGTGTGGCTAACAAAGCACTTCAACTAGTGTCGTTAAACGTGTGTTAAACGTAGAGTAGTAGGATCAGGAACCTCTCCAGCCAGACCTTATGGCGGGAGGGAGTAAACGGACAAAGGTCTTCACTCATTTGGATCCTGGGTGCAAACACCCAGAACTTTCCCAGGCAGTACAGTAAAAATCCTGGTGTCTCCAAGTCTATTGGCATCTATAGTTCTGCAGCCATCTCGAGAGGGTTGGCGGGAGGAGAGGGGGGAGAAAAGGCAGCCTGCAGCACAGCTGCCTCTCCTGCCGGGTCCCTGATTGCCTGCAGCAGCGGGGGAGAGGGGAAAAAAGTGACAGCTGGCTACATCTGTATAATTATTATGTGTCAGTGCTTAAAAGTATACCTTCCATTTCATCACCTGTGGTCTAAATCTTCGAAAAGCCGCCTTATGTGCTAAAATGTGCTAAAATACTCTGTCTACAGTGCTTAACTTACAAATCAGAGTAAAAACCATAATATACAAAATCGAGAATGGAGAAAATAGCAAAATTTGATTACATATTGAAAATAAATCTATAACATGATTTAATCTAACTTAAGAACAACTTGCACATACTGGAAAGACAAAATACTTTACAGTCAGTAGCATTAAGGCCAAAAAAAAAAACATATGCCATACATCTCTGTAAACTTGTCATTGTGCTTCCTGGGCACTATGCATATGTTCCCTGACCAGTGGCATCACATGAGATCCGTTTCTGCATCTGGGAGACATATTCTAGAAAGTGAGGTGTGGACTCACTTTCCCATACTTTCTTCACCAGGTCAAGCACTCCCCCTGGGTCATCTTCCATTTACTAGCTCACAGGGTGAAAACCCTGTGGAGGCCTGAGGCACCTCACTTAAGAGAAATAGGAATACTGACAGTAAGATGTCCCAATCTTTTCCACTTTTCTGCACCACTTATTTAGGTATGGTTTTAAGGGTCCAACCAGCCAATCCATGTGTGAATGGTAGACAGATATGTGCAGGTGCTTAATCTGAAACAACTTGTACACATTTGCCATAACTCTCAAATGAACAGCGAGGCCTGGTCAGTGAGAATTTCCCTGGGAATCTGGCTCTAGTAAACATATGGAAAAGATCCCTGGCAATCATTCTGGATGAGGTATTCCACAAAAAATTGCTTCAGGGTACGATGTGGCATAGTATATTAGTATAAGATCACCAATATGTACTGATAACCTTGGGCGGATTTCTCAAGTGGGCTTACCAAATCTATTGCTATTTGTTCAAACTGAACCTCAGTTATAGGCAGGGTGACCAAGAAGCTAAGTGCAAGCCTGGTGCAGTTAACTGTCAGGTGGGACAAGATTTACAATTTTTTTACTTCAACTTTCAATCCTGGCCAGTACAACTGGTCGGTGATAAGCATTTCAGTTTTATCAGTTCCCAGGTATTCCACCCAAACATCATTATGGCCAAGGTCAAAGACATTCTGTCTATAATTGTTGGTACTAACAATTGCTCAACTATGACTTTCTAAAGCCTAGTAAACGCCACTAGTTATTTTTTTGTTCAACGGAAAAAAATTGACAGCTCTGGTCGGAGCCCCTGTACTAACAATCCAATGTTATTACAGTGATCTCCCCTGCTGTTCCACCAGAACACTCCAGTCAGCGCTGGATTTGAGCCGTTGGCTGCTGGTTTTCCAGCATGCTTGTCAGACAGAAGCCTGCTGCCATACTCACGGCCCGAATGTAGACTTAAAGTCTTGGTAACCCAATAAAGTAGGATGCTGATGACTGCAAAATAAGGCAATCTCTCATTTACACCCAGCTCCTACTCCATTTACAACCACTATCTGCACTCTCACCCATGCCAAAGTAGGTTCCTGCATCAGAGCCATGCCAAAACATCCAACTCAGAGATGACAGGTCTAGAGGGTCCTCACAAGGTCCTCCCCAAGCATGCCCTTTAACAAAGAAATGTCCAGCCCCGAAATGGTATCTTAGGTTCAGGACTATCTAGTACTGTGACATTCTTATTTTAGGTTGTGTAAACAGACTCATCATTACACATGTAGCGGTACCCCTGTAGGGGCTGCTAAGTGATGTGGCCCACCCTGCCCAGCCTGGCATTCACTTCCCAATCACCTTGGAGACAATGCACAGTCCATATGTTTGGCATTGAAGGAAAGTTTTTTGGGACTTTAAATGAGGCTAACACCAAAGGGATGTCAGCCTCCATCCCTATCAATAGTATGCAATAGGAGAGAACAAAAAAATAAGTCAAGTGACTATAATATTTCTTTTATGTAGTCCATGATATGCTATAAAACATTTTGGGCATCAACCTCTAAAAATGCTCTGGGCATACCGCCTCCACACAATGAATCGTGGACTAATAATGTACAATAGTTTACAGTCAAATAAACATTCACATAAAGCACAAAAGACAGTAGATGCATGTATATACGTTTCTTGCAGTGGTTGAACCCAAAATGGCCAAGGTAATCATAGTAACTACAGAACTGCCATAATGATTAGTCATGAATGGAAGAAGGTCATATGAATCTTGATATTCCATGGTTGAGGTAAAAAATAATGGCTAAAATCTCTACGCGTTTCGCGGTATTGCAACCGCTCATCAGGAGCATACATCATGGAATAATTCTGAAAAATGTATAGAAAAAATTATTAAAATTATTACATAAGAATTGGCAGAGTGGTTTGATTATATATGGTTAGTTTGAAGGCTGTGCATCCAACTCATGTCTGCACCAGTGGGCCAGTAGAACAACATCAAGGATCGCACAAAAAGCCGCAGTGCAGAGTCACCAGGCATCAAGGTGGCCCTCAGGAAAGACAGCCACCGTCATAGGCACATCCAAGGTGGGCAAACACAGTGTCTGTGAAATGAATACAAATACCTATGTGAATAAACTATGTGAGACAGACCAAGTATGGATATATGCATGTGAAGTGACCACTTGACTTATTTTTTACTGATGTGTGCTTCATTTAAAGTCCCACTTTTGTTCTCTACTATTGCAGTCCATATGTTTGTTTTGTTGTTTTTATTGAGGGAGTAGAACTTGGATGGGTAGAGGAATTTATGGGATGCCCAGTAGAACAAATAATTGGCTGATTGTATAGCAATCAATTGGGATAATTATATACACTCAGTTACTCCAGTCTCCTCCAGCACATCTCTTGCTTGCAGACTGGCTCTCTCTGTCTCTCTCTCCAGCACATCTCTTGCTTCTCGGGCACAGCTAGCACATGGTTAGGCCTGACACTGGCTCAGCCAGGCCTAAGCAACTTACCCTTTGCAGGCAGGGACTGCAGGCCCCTTTAATGTAGCGGAAATGAAATAGGAAGTCCTTAGTGCTAGCTGTCCTAGGTGGACTACTACTCCCAGTTAGCCCTCTTCCGGCCCTGCCAGCCGTCTTGGCCGCAGCTGCCCAATTCCCTCACTGGCTCCACACCCAGCTCTGACTGTTTCCGCTCAGCCCTTTCTAGCCTGCCTCTCCAGTCCTCCCCACTGCCCATGTCACTCGCCAGTCCTCCTGGCTGCGAACCGCTGGTTCCCTCCTGAAGACCTGCCTGGCAGTACTAGCTCCTGCTGTCCTCTCTGGCTCCTCTCTGTGCCTCCTGTTCAGATCCTTCATGAGTTCTTGAAGAGATCCATCCTGCACACAGAGGCCCAGGCCCAAGGTCACCCCCCAGACTGAGGAGCTCCCTCAAAGGCCCAGACAGCCTTGTACTCCATCCTCAGTTCTTCCACCCGACAACTCCTCCCCAGCTGGGCTGACCCAGGGTATTTCAAGGAGGCCTGCCCCCTGCCAATCCTAATTGGGGATTGGTCAGGGCTCCCTGAGACACCCCAGACAGCTCCACCTCATTTTCCCTCCTCTCTTCTAGAATTCTCTAGAAGGAAAAGGGAGGTAACAGTGAGGGGATGCTGTCTGTGAGTCATAGTTGCTAATCTGAGCCACTCCCAGCCCACACAAATCAAAACAAACAGGCCCGCCAACATTTACCTGTACTTAAAAAAATCCTATCCTCTAGCACCTACCTAGGTAGAGGGTGCTACACACAAATCATCATCTGGCTTATCAATAGCCACATTGTCCTGAGGTCAGTAGTCTGTTTTTCCCATTTGGACAGACATTTCCTTTCCCACAGTTCCCAACATTTTGGAAAATCACGTATATTATTGGGTGTACCAAATTTTATACCAGTCCAACCTCATGTTCAACAGTTCCACAGAAGGTGGTATTTGAAATGCATAACAGTGGCTAGGTCCCTGTGTCTCCGTGGATGCAGACGATCCATAGAGTCTCAGTCTTTATGCTGGTGCCAGAATTCCACAACAAGGTTTTTCCTCAATTTTTTATCTAACAGGGCCCAGCAGCTCCTATGTTAACATGTACCTTCCCATCATTTTTTCCAGATGGTATGCAGTTTTTGGGTCACCGTGACACACCCACTGTGCTGCCCATGGCAGTATATGGGAAATGCATGTGCCTCTATTGTTTTCTGGTTAATTGGTTTTATTATGCTGCCACCTTGTGACAATTTTTTTGTATTACATGTTATTTTTTGTACAGTGGTACCTTGGATTGCGAGCATAATTTGTTCCAGAAGACTGCTTGTAATCCAAAGCACTCGTACATCAAAGCAAGTTTCCCATAGGAGTCAATGTAAACTCAGATAATTCGTTCCACAGTGACTGCTATTGTATGCAGTACCACATATGGACACAGGTGGGGGGGCGCTGGAGACACTCGGAGACCGCTCTGAGCCGCTTGGATGCACTTGGAGACACTCAGAGATGCTCAGAGACACTCGGGAACGGAGTGTTTTTTCGAGTACCCCCGCACCTCTGGCCAAATGCGGTACTGAACATCCCTATTGGCTTGAATGACAATGCTCGCAAAACCGAGTCAGGATTTAAAAAAAATAATAGCTTTTAAACTGCGTTACTCGCAATCCGCAATTTCCTTTACCCTTCTTGTGAGGTAATTTCCTCTAAAACACACATTGAGGCTATGAAAAGCCAATACTCCTATTTGACTGCCTAAAACACACCCAGGGCCGATCCGTCACGGGGGGGGGACGGGGTGCAGTGCACCCAGGCGCCACAGAGGTGGGGGCGCTGGAGCGCCAGAGTGCTCCGCTCCCTCCTCCTCTCCTTGTCCGTAGGCGGCTCTCTCCGCCTGTCACAGCCGCGGCCGCGCAGTGACGTCGCGGGGGGGCGGTCCGTGGTTTAGAACAGAGCGTGTGTGATGCTGGTGCTGGTGGGCAGGAGGCGGAAGTTAAACACAGGACTCCTCCTGTGTTTAACTTTCGCCTTCTGCCCACCAGCACAAGCATCACACACGCTCTGTTCTCCACCCGGGTGGCGCGGCTGCACACTGTCCTCTCCAGCTACCGCCCGGTGGTTTTAATTAGCTTAGTGGTGGGGGGTGGTTTGTCTAGGGGGGGTCTATACTAATGTGGGGGGGGTGGTTTGTCCTGGGGGTCTATACTAATGTGGGGGGGTTGGTTTGTCCTGGGGGGGTCTATACTAATGTGGGGGGGGGGGGGTGGTGGTTTGTCCTGGGGGGGTCTATACTAATGTGTGGGGGGGTGGTTTGTCCTGGGGGGTCTATACTAATGTGGGGGGGGGGTTGTCCTGGGGGGGTCTATACTAATGTGTGGGGGGGTGGTTTGTCCTGGGGGGTCTATACTAATGTGGGGGGTTTGTCCTAGGGGGTCTACTAATGTGGGGGGGTTTGTCCTGGGGGGTCTATACTAATGTGGGGGGGGGGGTGGTTTGTCCTGGGGGGGTCTATACCAATGTGGGGTGGGGGGGGTTTTTGTCCTGGGGGGGTCTATACTAATGTGGGGGGGGTTTGTCCTGGGGGGGTCTATACTAATGTGGGGGGGGTGGTTTGTCCTGGGGGGTCTATACCAATGTGGGGGGTGGTTTGTCCTGGAGGGGTCTATACTAATGTGGGGGGGTGGTTTGTCCTGGGGGGGTCTATACCAATGTGGGGTGGGGGGGGTTTGTCCTGGGGGGGTCTATACTAATGTGGGGGGGTTTGTCCTGGGGGTCTATACTAATGTGGGGGGGGGGTGGTTTGTCCTGGGGGGGTCTATACTAATGTGGGGGGGGTGGTTTGTCCTGGGGGGGTCTATACTAATGTATGGGGGGGTGGTTTGTCCTGGGGGGTCTATACTAATGTGGGGGGGGGGGGGGGTTTGTCCTGGGGGGTCTATACAAATGTGGGGGGGTGGTGGTTTGTCCTGGGGGGTCTATACTAATGTGGGGGGTTTGTCCTAGGGGGTCTACTAATGTGGGGGGGGTTTGTCCTGGGGGTCTATACTAATGTGGAGGGGTTTGTCCTGGGGGGTCTATACTAATGGGGGGGGTGGTTTGTCCTGGGGGGGTCTATACCAATGTGGGGTGGGGGGTTTGTCCTGGGGGGGTCTATACTAATGTGGGGGGGGGTTTGTCCTGGGGGGTCTATACTAATGTGGGGGGGTGGTTTGTCCTGGGGGGGTCTATACCAATGTGGGGGGTGGTTTGTCCTGGGGGGGGGTCTATACTAATGTGGGGGGGGGGGGTGGTTTGTCCTGGGGGGGTCTATACCAATGTGGGGTGGGGGGGTTTGTCCTGGGGGGGTCTATACTAATGTGGGGAGGTTTGTCCTGGGGGGTCTATACTAATGTGGGGGGGTGGTTTGTCCTGGGGGGGTCTATACCAATGTGGGGGGTGGTTTGTCCTGGGGGGGTCTATACTAATGTGGGGGGGGTTTGTCCTGGGGGGTCTATACTAATGTGGGGGGGTTGTCCTGGGGGGTCTATACTAATGTGGGGGGGGGTGGTTTGTCCTGGGGGGTCTATACTAATGTGGGGGGGGGGGGGGTGGTTTGTCCTGGGGGTCTATACTAATGTGGGGGGGGGGGTTCGTCCTAGGGGGTCTACTAATGTGGGGGGTTTGTCCTGGGGGTCTATACTAATGTGGGGGGGTTTGTCCTGTGGGGGTCTATACTAATGTGGGGGGGTGGTTTGTCCTGGGGGGTCTATACCAATGTGGGGGGGGGGGTGGTTTGTCCTGGGGGGTCTATATTAATGTAGGGGTGGTTTGTCCTGGGGAGTCTATCCTAATGTATGGGGGCTGGTTTGTCCTGGGGGGGGTCTATACTAATGTGGGGGGGTTTGTCCTGGGGGGTCTATACTAATGTGGGGAGTGGTTCGTCCTGGGGGGTCTATACTAATGTGGGGGGGTGGTTTGTCCTGGGGGGTCTATACTAATGTGGGGGGTGGTTCGGCCTGGGGGGTCTATACTAATGTGGGGGGGTGGTTTGTCCTGGGGGGTCTATACTAATGTGGAGGGTTCGTCCTGGGGGGTCTATACTAATGTGGGGGGGGGGGGGTGGTTTGTCCTGAGGGGGTCTATACTAATGTGGGGGGTGGTTTGTCCTGGGGGTCTATACTAATGTGGGTGGCGGGCTGGTTTGTCCTGGGGGGTTTATACTAATGTAGGGGGGGTTTGTCCTGGGGGGTCTATACTAATGGGGGGATTTGTCCTGGGGGGCTATACTAATGTGGGGGGGTCTGTACTAATGTGGGGGGGTTTGTCCTGGGGGGGCTATACTAATGTGGGGGGGGGGTTGTCCTGGGGGGTCTATACTAATGGAGGGGGTGGTTTGTCCTGGGGGGTCTGTACTAATGGAGGGGGTGGTTTGTTCTGGGGGGTCTGTACTAATGGAGGGGGGGTGGTTTGTTCTGGGGGGTTTGTACTAATGTAGGGGGGGAAAGGTTTGTCCTGAGGGGGGTCTATACTGATAAAGGGGGGTGTTTTGTCCTGGGGGTCTATACTGATGGGGTGGTCTGTACTGAGGGAGGTATTTATACTTAGTGAAGGGTCTGCACTGACTGAGGGGGGGCCTATACTTAATGGAGTGGGGTCTGTACTGAGGGACGACTATAGTTGGTGGAGGGGGTGATACCATGTTTTACTGCACCAGGTGACACCAACCCTAGTGATGCCACTGCAGCTGCGGGCTCTTATTTCCCCTCTCCCTCTCCTCCTCGTGCGCTGCTGTACTAATGAGCGGCACACTATGTTTCTTCCCCCGCCTTCATAACAGCCAGGGAAAAAAAAACAAAGGAGCAAAGAAAAGGATTGTGGGACATGTGGTCCCAAGGACTGGCAGCCCCACTGTAACACGGAAACTGCAGCCCACACAGCCAGGGCCAGATTAAGAACATCATGTGCCTGGTGCTGAGGATTTTGGTGGGGCCTTTTATAAACAATAAATAAATAAAAATGCAAACAATTTTTTGTTAAAAATTAAATTAAAGAGTGGGTGGCTGTGAGAGAGAGAGAGAGAGAGAGAGAGAGAGAGAGAGAGAGAGAGAAAGGGGATGAAAGAGGTGTTAGGGGTAAGGGAGGGAGGATGAGCGAGAAAGGGGGGATGAGAGAAAGAGGATGCACATGAGCATGCATGGGAATAACATCAACGCAGCCCAGCCAAGGCAAGTGACCGAAGGCACAGAACCCAGAAGGAAGACCGGGTGAAGATGGAATCGTCCGGGCCGGATTGATCACAGCACAGCTCAGTCTGACAATTTAAGTGTACCCTAATTAGCTAATATGCTGTGAATACTTGTACATTATGGCATAACCTACCTCAGGGCCTCTAAAAAATATTAATGTTAGAAAAGTTTACTAGCGCTTTAATATCATTGGAACCCAGGAGCCTCTCATGGGGCCCCCTACTGACCCGCATAGTTGCCAACATTTCAAAAATATTTTCAGGGACACTTTTTTTTACAAGTGCTATATTTAGAGTAGCTGACATCCCCTATGTTCATCCATACATCACAATAGTAATTACAAAATTAAATAAGTACTAATAATGGGGCAGAACAAATATGAGGACTGAGATTTTTTTTTTGTTGAACTAACAAAAGTGTGCCCATTCTAGAGCTGGTAACATTGAGGATATTCAGTATAATTTTAAAGAACTGTTTTTGTGGGTAAGAGGCATAAGGGAGGAGAATGGATGGTATAAAAGTGGTAAGTATGTGCAGGTGAGGGAGAGGAATGTGGAGGGTCTAACAGTGGCACTATGTACATGAGAGGAGTGCGGAGGGTATGACAGAAGACACTATGTACAGGAGATGAGTGTGAAGAGTACAGTGGGCAGTATGCACAGCAGAGGAGTGTGGAGGGTATGACAGTGAGCATTAGGTACAGGAGAGGAGTGTGTAGGGTACGACAGTGGGCACTATGTACAGGAGAGAAGTGTATGACAGTGGGCACTATGTACAGGAGAGAAGTTTGGAAGGTATGACAGTGAGCAGTATGTACAGGAGAGAAGTGTAGAGAGTATGACAGTGGGCACTATGTATAGGAGAGGAGGATGAAGTAATCTGGGAAGGAAAAATTTAAAGGTTTGTGGAAGGATGTTTAGGGACTGTGTAGTGGTTAAGCGGGCCATACATGGATTGAAATTACACCAATTAAGCAGAGACCAGCCATAGTTGATCTATGTATGGGCTACCTGGTTTTACACAAGTCAATTTATTAACCGACTTGAGTACAACCAGCCTGTTAGGTTTTCCCCAAAACAATCAGTGCTGCCAGCTATAATTAGCAACACTGATCATTGTATTTACTGCCAGAACACAATAACACTGCAGGAGTGATTCCCCCATCCACAGGTCAGCAGGTGAGAGGGTGTGTGGGGACAGGCTGGGGAGAGATACTAGTCAGTGGCTGGGTAGGCACTGGCTAGTATCAGAGCCAGATACACACAGGTTACATACTCCACAATCGTTAGAGCGAGAGCAATAATTCTAGCACTAGACCTCCACTGTAACTCTAAACATGTAACCTGTAAAAAAAATTAAAGCATCGCTTAGTACACAAAAAAAATCGTGCTAACTTTAGTGTTTTTTTTTTCTTTCCAAAAAAAAAAAAACGTTTGAAAAATTGCTGCGCAAATATCATGTAACATAAAAAGTTGCAAAGACCACCATTTTATTCCATAGGGTGTCTGCTAAAACAACATATATAATGCTTGAGGCTTCTGAGTAATTTTCTATCAAAAAAAAAATGATGATTTTTACATGTAGGAGAGAAGAGTCAGAATTGGCCTGGGTGGCAAGGGGTTAATTATTATAAGTAATATGCAAATAATTATTATAAGCACTGTGAGTTCATCCTCTCAGTCTGCTGCAGAGTGTTCCAGCTTGTATTTAAACTGGCCGCTCTGTATGTAGCTTCTGACAGGCTGCGCAAGCAGCCCTGTATCTCCGGAACTATAGATGATAGCAGCCCCATATTTTAACCAGTGCTGGAGTAGGTCTTTGGCTACTCACCCCCCAAAGGTGGGGTCTCTGTGACTTCTGATCGCTAAGCTCCGACCCTAAGTCGATCCGAAGTCGATCTTTTTTTATACATTTTTTTTTTAATTCTTTTTTTTTTGGGCAAATGGGCCTATCTTGAGAAAGGGGCCTGGAGCTGCAGCTCCAATAGCCCCTATGTTAATCCGGCCCTGCACACAGCATGCGCAGCTGAATTGGAGAGAGAAAGCCAGGAGCCCGGGAAAGCTTTCAGGGAAGGGCACCCAGGACTCCAGAGGGAGAGGGCAGTGCTGAGAGAACACCATCAGAGAGAGAAAAAGCCACACAGCCTGGCGCCATCCCTGGTGGAGAAAGGAATGGAGTCATTGCAGGAATACAGATCTGGGCTCTACCCAGCGGAGTCGCCACGGGCAATTCAGAGTGAGCTGACTCCTGATCAGAGGAACCGTTGTTGCTGTATCGCTGGGTCAGGTGAGAGGGCCGATCGGCCATTATTTACTACCATCTCTTGTAACATGTCTGCAGTCTCTGACCATCTCTTGTACTATGATTGCAGTCTCTGACCGTCTCTAGTATCATGTCTACAGTCTCTGACCATCTCCTGTACTATGTCTGGGGGCTCTTTCTAATAGACTCTCTAACAGAAGCCCCCTCTGTGTGCATCAGAGAGACTCCCCTCCAGGTCTCATTAGTGTATGCTCTTCCTGTATTTTCTTTATTGGTAAAAGATCATGGGAGGATCCCAGGGTAACGAAGACTTCTTACGGGAACATCTCTGTGTTGAAGTCGTTGTCATAGAAACATTTGTAAAGGGGAGGAGTTGGTAAGATGACCACGCCCACGTGGGGGCGCCAGAAATATTTCTGCACCCAGGCGTCTGTGACCCTAGGATCGGCCATGAACACACCTACAGTATATTAAGTTTACTGCATCTTAACTATTACAACTAGGGTTGCACTTGTACTTGGGCAAATGCTCTGATGCTTAATCTGATACCTGGACAGTCAGGTACATTCGGTGCGGCGCTGGAGGGGAGTTACAATCACCGATCTCCCTGTATACATTTCAATAAAGCATCTGACAGACACTTCTCTTCCTCTCCCCCCCACGCTGCTTTTAAATGTATACAGGGAGATTGGTGATTGTAACTCCCTTTGAGCGCCGCACCGATCATCCCTGACTGTCCCCCATATCCTCCCCTAGTCCCCCTCCATGCTCTGGTTCCCTTCCGTGCTCCTTGTTCCCCCTCCATGCTCCAGTCCCCCTCCATGCTCCGGTCCCCCTCTGTGCTCCAGCCCGCCTCTGTGCTCCGGTCCCCCTTTGGGCTCCGGGCCCCCCTATATGCTCCGGTACCTCTCCATGCTCTGGTCCCCCTCCGTGCTTTGGTCCCCCTCCGTGCTTTGGTCCCCCTCTGTGCTCCAGTCCACCTCCGTGCTGTGGTCCCCCTCCATGCTCCTCGGTCCCCCTCTGTGCTCTTCTACCACCTCAATCTGGATGGAGAGTGGAGGAACGAGCCGGTATATATGTAATTTACCGGCTCCTTCCTTTTCCGAATGCACATAATTAGTGATCACAGACTCTGTTCATTTATAACTGTCGCTGAGCATCATAAACTGTCTTAATGATGCTTCAGTTTATGAATGGAGAGGAACCTCTCTCTCCTGTTCATTCATCTTCAGTGCAGCTGAGGCTACACAGACTGGGGAATCTGTGTTCTCAGTCCCTTTCTCTGTTTCAAAAGGGAGATGTCAGAGGTCTGTTAAGACCCCTGATATCTCAGAAAAGCCCCCCCCCCCCCCCCCCTCCAACAGGGCTTAAAAAAATTAAATAATAAGAAAAAAAGAAATTGTAATAAATAAATATTGAAAAGGTTAAATTGTAAAAATAATAAAAAAATAAAATAAAAAAAACACACTGACACCGTCCACTCCCCCCCCCCCCCCCCAAGCACATTTTACACAATCTCCTGGTGATAGGATTGTGCCTTCCTATCTGGTCATACTTTAATGTCTATGGTCAACGTTAAGCTTAAAAAGGAAGTAAACCCTGATGGGTTTTACGTCCTCTTTTTTCCCCTGCAAAGTAAAAGCATAATGGGCTAGTATGCATTGTCCCACTTACCTGCAAACTAAGCCCGCAATGACCCCTCTTCCTTCCGGGGCCGTCGACTCCGGCTCTGTGACTATACTGAGTCACGTGAAGTCACTCCCGGTACAATCGTGCCCTTTCTTCAGTGCACATGCGCCAATGATGTCGGGACAAGCGTATATGGTAAATATCTCCTAAACCATGCAGGTTTTGGAGATATTTCCAGTTCCTTATTATAGGCTTACCTGTAGGTAAAAGTGGTGTAACTAGGTTTACTACTACCTTAACACACACACACACAAGGAACATGGCTTCTATCATGGTATGACAGCCACCTGCAATGCAGTTAAACATCCAATTAGGCAAAGACATAACTTGCTATAATGGGTTGAAGGGTCTCCCGTACAACCCTTAACCAACAGGTTTTGCAAAGCTATCCTGGGTATATGAGATTATAACCTGAGTAGTATTTAGTGCCAAAGGTACTTGGGGCGGGAGCTGATGTCTGAGTGACACAGGGTGAATGCCTGAGCTGTTGGGTGTGCTGGATCCACAAAGGAAATCTGTTGTACAGGTCAGGTGATGAGATGTCTAAAATAAAGCCTACAGTAGAACTAAACCAATTAATGTGGCTGTTTCTCAAAACAGTTATATTCAGTGCATACCATGAATGATAACTGTCACAGATGCTTGTACCATGCATGCTTGTACCATCGCAATTTTGGATCAAAAGCTAAGGCAGCTTCCTTTGCTGTAAAAGGATAGGAGGGTTTAGTTCCACTTTAAGGTGACAAGTTGGTAAGCTGAAGAACGAGTCACACTAGAGAGATGTGTCCAGCAGTGAGAAGAAGTTAAACAAGATGATCTCTTCCTGCATAGATTGAGCTTTGAAAGAATGATGCATGTCTGAGCTGCCACAACAAGTTTTGCCTTAGTCACTGAAATGATAATCATACTTGCCAACAGTCCCGATTTTCCCAGGAAAAACCCAATTTTTGGACCCTCGTCCCTGTCGAAGCTCATCCAGATTAAAATCCCAGGATTTTGCTTTTGTCCCAGGAAATCTGGACTGTTTTTGTAAAAAATGGCAGCGGGCTATAAAAAGATGGCCGCCGCCGCCACGAGGACTGTTTCCCCGTGTGTTCAGTGGAAAGGGGAGGGGCAGGCAATTGGCTTCTCTCTTCAGTGTACAAGTAGACAATGCTCTTGTAGACTGAAGCTGATTGGTTGCACGGATCAGAGACCCCTCCCCTCTCCACTGAACACACGGGGAAATCAAGGAACTCATGTAGCTGCCACCAACCCTCCCAATCTGTATTAGTTCTGTTTTTAGGTGTCACATCTGGGCAGTAAATGGAGCCTACTATGGTGAGAAAGTTGGTAACTGGCCTGTTTTATAGAGCCATTTCTGTGAACTGTAGCCTTAACTAAAAGTGTTTCTGGAGCTGTTTCTCCAACTCTGCACTGTGCAGTTCTGTCTCTATGCAGCTATTTATCTATTGCAAGGATCACTGCACATAGTTTCCAGGATTTTAAAGTTCCTTAGTTGCATTACTTAAATCAGTGTATGTGGTTGCATTTATCAGATGTTATTAGGATTATCTATAATTTTTACACATTCAGTGAAGTTGCTGTTGCTTTCTTAAAGTGGAACTTAACCTAACCTTCAGAAAACTGCAAGCAGGCAGATTTTTATTACAGAAGAAACATGCTCTGTCTCTTCTGCAATAAAACAAACTTGCCTGCTTGCTTGCAGTTTTCTACCGAATGTACACTGAACTGTGCATGTGAAGCTCAGCGTACGATCCCGCCACTCCTTAGCTGTGCTGGAATCAGTGACGTAGCGTGGGGGGACAGCCGGTGCAGTTGCCCTGGGCACAACATTCAGAAGGGTGCAGAATTAGTCCTGGCCCACGACTGAATCCCATTTGCATGCATGGGAGAATGTAATCACCTGCTGGGTAATCAAGAGGCCAAAAACTCAGCACCCAGGGAGAAGATAACAGTGGCCAGTGAGGGATGTAACTGCCACATCGCTGAGAGGTGAGTATATTAGGGAGTGTAGCACTTTGTATTATTTGAAAACATAAAAAAAATACAAAGCTTTCTGTGAATAGACAGGCAGGGACAAGGAGGGCAGGCAGAGCACCTGCTGAGTGACAAAGTATAGATAGCTGTACTACCGACATTCAGTAAAATTGTCCATTGTAAATTAAAGGGATAAGTCCACAAGGGTGGCATACACCTCGTTGGACTTAACCCATAGTAAACCAGCATATTTTAGAAAGTGGCTGAGCTTCTTGAGTTCAGCTTTAAAGTATGTCATTAGGTTTATGATATGCATGTTTTAAAACCATGCCAATTGAAATGAATGCCCATCCCTAATTAAAGTTCATTCTCCACCCACAGTCGCTGTCTGGTAGCACAGCAAAGAAAGGTGTCCTTGGAAATTTTATAAAATGTTGGCAACTATGCATGCACCAATGGCGTATCATCCATGTGTGCAGGGCACAAGGGCCCCAAGGGAAAGGGGGCCCACTGTGCTCTGACACACACAATGCCCACATGGAGTAAATAAAAATAAGTCAACCACATTTTCCTGGGGCCTGGCCCCAAGTGGTACTGGCATCCATGGAACTTTCCTTAATTTTTGGGGAGCAGGCAGCAGTGGCTGGTCCACCTTTGCCGATACCAAGATTATAGTCCCAGCCACCACTGCCCACAGTCACTGGCAGCCTTGGCTGGTGGACGAGTGATATGCTCTCATTAAATCTCGAGGGCAGGGATGTGCTGAGAGTGGCTGTGCATCATCAGGTGTAATTCCATCAGGTGGAGGAGGGCTGGCATGCAACAGGCACCACTTTAATGTTGTGTGTATGTATCCAGGACCACCTTTTCAGTGGTACCATCCTTGTTGTTTTTTTACACTTAGGGCTGGCTCACACTGGTGTGAATTCTGATGCGAATTGAGCGGCAAAGAATGAGAAATCACATTATTTTCAATAGTGCCCTTTCACATCAATGTGAGCACATCACATCCACATCTAAAGTCACATCAAAGTCACACTACATAATCACACTGAAAATTGTATCAAAATCCTTCTTGTTAAAAAAAAGTAAATTGTATCAAAATCACATCGCAGTAGTGTGAACCAAGCCTTACACTACACATAGGTCTGGACTGAACCCACTTTGGGGAGTGCTAGGACAAACCTGCATGCTGTATGTAAGTGCCAATGTGCTAAATGTACACATCAGTCTTAATTTCCCTTAAAGATGTGTGAAGGTTTTACTGCATCCATGTGCATATGATTTATCAAGAAATTACAGTTTGAGACCCCATTCATGCCTTCATATTTTAATGCGTGCTTTGTAGAGCAAAA
Source organism: Lithobates sylvaticus (assembly GCA_028564925.1). Taxonomy (NCBI): domain Eukaryota; kingdom Metazoa; phylum Chordata; class Amphibia; order Anura; family Ranidae; genus Lithobates; species Lithobates sylvaticus. The sequence goes on along the minus strand of CM053028.1, from coordinate 172,800,236 downwards.
AAAAAACAAACACATTTGTCAAACGAAGCAATGTTTTTCAATGAGTCCTTTCAAATATCTTTGATGTGTTGTATTGTGTGGTTTGAAAAAGAGGCATGTCTATTTTTCTGTGCATTTCCATGAGCAATGATGCCCCAAAAAAGTACCCATAAACACATTACAACATGGGATTAAAAAATGCACTAAAAATGGACAAAAGCGGACATGGATAGGTGTGAACCTGTGAACCATGTAGGAAAGCTGAATCAAACACCATCTACTTTGATGTCGTTCAGGTTTCTCTTAGTATCGTAATTTTCATTTATTTTTTGTACTTTGTGTAATTAAAATATAATTAAAAATTTTGGGCTTAGCCTGTGATATGTTGCAAATGAGTCGCTTTATATGTTAGGTCACTTTATATGTTAAAGGCAGAGCTGTGATCTCTTCTCCTATAGATGATACATGCTCAAGAAATGATGTCCTGGTGGAACAAGCCGATTCTACTTTAGCTCCAATACTGGATTCAGACAGAATAAAGCAGGTAAGGGTCTAAATATATGTATAGATTGTGTATATATATTTTTTCAGAAATAAACCACATTTAAGTTTAATACCCTTTGTGGTAAAGCTGACACTGATACAAGCCTAACAATATATGCTGATAAGTTATTACAATTTTTGAAGTTAGTTTTACATAAATCTAACACCTTGGTATTTCCTTAGTATTTAACATTTTAACTAGAAATTAAATTATGCATGTATTCAAACTTTTATGTTTTAAAAAATTTTCAGCCAGAAGAAAATGACTGGCCAGTGACTACTATACATCCTCTATCTGGTAAGCTTGATATCAATTTTGTAGTGGAAAGATCAACCATTTGGATAACAGTTTTCTATTTAGTTGTTTATGAATAGTTTTTTATTTTTATTTCTGCAATTTTATTTTATATTTTGCTATAATTTGGGTACATGAATGTAAGCTAAAACCTAATCTACACCTGATGCCTACCCTTAATCTAAAGCTAACCTTTAACCACTTCAGCCCCGGACCAATTGGCAGCCAAAGGACCAGGCCCCTTTTTGCGATTCAGCACTGCGTCGCTTTGACTGACAATTGCGCGGTCGTGCGACGTGGCTCCCAAACAAAATTGGCGTCCTTTTTTTCCCACAAATAGAGCTTTCTTTTGGTGGTATTTGATCGCCCCTGTTTTTTTTTTTTTTTTTTTTTTTGCGCTATAAACAAAAATATAGCAACAATTTTGAAAAAAAATGCAATATTTTTTACTTTTTGCTATAATAACTATCCCCCAAAAATATATAAAAAAACATTTTTTTTCCTCAGTTTAGGCCGATACGTATTCTTCTACATATTTTTGGTAAAAAAAATCGCAATTAGCGATTATTGATTAGTTTGCGCAAAAGTTATAGCGTTTACAAAATAGGGGATAGTTTTATAGCATTTTTATTAATATTTTTTTTTTTACTAGTAATGGCGGCGATCAGCGATTTTTATTGTGACTGCGACATTATGGCGGACACATCGGACATTTTTGACACATTTTTGGGACATTTGTCATTTATACAGAAATCAGTGCTATTTAAATAGCACTGATTCCTATGTAAATGACAGTTGCAGTGAAGGGGTTAACCACTAGGGTGCGGGGAGGAGTCAGTGTGACGTGTGTGTTTTTTTTTACAGTAGGGGGCGTGGCTGTACGTCTGACGTCATTGATCGGCTTTCCCGATGACAGGGAACAGCCGATCAATGACAGGCAGAGTAGGAAGCGCGGGGAGAGGTTTGTTTACACAAACCTCTCCCCGTTCTTCAGCTCCGTAACCCGATCGCGGGTCCGCTGGTCCCGCGGCCGTGGTCACGGAGCTCCCGACCGGGTCGCGAGCGCGCCGCTGGCGGCGCGCGCGTGACCCACGGGCAGGCAAATTAAAGGGGACGTACCCGTACGTGCTTTTGCCTGCCCGTGCCATTCTGTAGACGTATATCTACATGAGGCGGTCGGGAAGCGGTTAATTAACACTTAATCTTTCCAACCACTTAACCCCTAATTAAGACACACGGTCGGAAATTCCGACCACAAAATCCGTCGGATTTTTTCAGACGGATTTTGTCCGACACTGGTGTTGCATACACACTGTCGGACAAAGTTGTCGGAGAATCCAATCATTCTGAACGTGGTGACGTTCGCTGTGTACGACGGAACTACGTAGAGGCTAGTAGCCAATAGGTTTGGTCTCCTAATTTGATCTGAGCATGCGTGGCACTTTGTCCGTCGGAATTCTCTACACATGACCGGAAAAGGTCAGATTGGATTTTGTTGTCGGAAAATTTGAGAGCAGGATCTCAAATTTTTTCGGTCAGAAATTCCGACGGAAAAAGTCCGATGGAGCCCACACATGGTCGGATTTTCCGACAACATGGTCCATTTTCCGTCGGAATTTCTGACCGTGTGTATGGGGCATAAGACCACATTCACACTTTTAAAACTTTTGTTTCCCTACATCTAGCTACGCCAAATCACATTCTTTTTAATTGTCCCTGTTCACAATTGTACGTTCAGTTGCCCTGCGCTTTATGCCCTGAACTCACAAAAGTATTTGAGCATATTCAGGACCTTTTGGTCCCATATACAATACTTCAGTGAGAGTGCCTGTAAACGTGTGTTATGCGCCTTTTCACACACTTTTATGTCTAAAGAAACCTCTCCTCCTATAAATTATTTTCTCATCCCAAGAAACAAACTTCCGAAGCTTGTTACACATATGAAAATGTCTGTAATAAGCCTGTACAATACCTGAAAAAAGACACTTCAAAGTCCCTGGGAATATGCTCTGATCATGCTCTGCTCAGGTGTGAATGCAGGCTAAATTACAATATATGGCCAAGACCTAACCTGAGGGAGGAAGGTGAGACAGATCTCATATCACAAATTTGATTAGCAGCAAGGATGGGAAGTGTTATCATAATGGGGGATTTTAATTATCCAGACATAGCCTGGGCAGAGGGAACCACGCATTCATCTAAGGTTCGCCAGTTCCTAAATGTCTTGCAGGACAATTTTATGGGTCAGATGGTAGACGCACCAACTAGAAATAAAGCGTTACTGGATCTACTGATTATCAACAATACAGACCTGATCACGGATGTAAATATACAGGGCAATTTAGGTAAGAGCGATCACAGGTCAATTGGCTTCAGTATATATCACACAAATAGGAAACATAAGGGGAATACAAAGACACTGAATTTCAAAAGAGCCAACTTCCCTAAACTACGAACCTTGCTAGAAGGTATAAATTGGGATAAAATGGAACAAAGAACACGGAGGAGAGATGGGTTTGCTTCAAGAGCATATTAAATAAGGGCATTAGCCAATGCATCCCATTGGGTAATACATTTAAAAGAGTGAACAAAAGTCCTGGATGGCTTAACTCCAATGCAAAAAATACAAGGTTGAGGGACCATCCTCAGCATTCAAACTTTATAAAGAATGCAACAAGAAATGTAAGGGTGCAATAAGGACGGCTAAGATAGAACATGAAAGACACATAGCGGAGGAGAGCAAAAAAAATCCCAAGAAATTCTTTAAGTATGTAAACAGTAGAAAAGGAAGGACAGACCATATTGGACCCATAAAGAATGAGGAAGGACATCTGTTTACAAAGGATGGGGAGATGGAGAAGGTATTGAATTTATTTTTCTCCTCAGTCTTCACAAGGGAATCAGGGGGCTTCAGTAACCAAAACTGCAGTGTTTATCCTTATGACACATCACAGGAAGCACCTCCATGGTTAACAGAGGACAGAATTAAAATTAGTCTTGGGAAACTTAAATCACCGGGACAAGATGGTTTGCACCCAAGAGTACTTAGGGAACTCAGTCAAGTAATTGCCAGACCATTGTTCCTAATTTTTACTGACAGTCTACTGATTGGAATGGTACCAGCTGATTGGAGAAAAGCCAATGTATCACCAATATTTAAAAAGGACCCAAAATACATCCCTGGGAATTACAGACCAGTTAGCCTAACATCAATAGTATGTAAATTCTTGGAGGGGATGATAAGGGACTATATACAAGATTTTAGTAATGAGAACTGTATCAATAGCAGTAGGGTTGGGCTGACTGTTCGAGTCGAACACGAGTTCGACTCGAAAATCGGCTGTTCAATCGTTCAACAAAGCTCGTACATTATGGGCCGTTCACGCCAAATTCGAGCTGCGCGTCATGGCCCATAATGCACTGCGTCATCGCAGTGCTTTGCTGGCTGGTGATTGGCCAAGCATGCACTATGACCCGCATGCTTTGGCCAATCACAGCGCCGTAAGCAAACAGAGACATAATTGGCCAAAGGCAGGGTGCCTTTGGCCAATTATGGCTCAGGGGGTTAAGTACACGCCCCTCACTATATAAGGCTGCCTGTACGTCGGCCCTGTGTAGTGTGTTGTTGGCATAATAGAGAGAGAGAGAGAGAGTGTGTCATTTCATTTACTTTGAGCAGGCAGTTTATTCAGTTAGCTAGAGCTCACTGTAGACCGTTCCTGCGTTACTATTTCTAATCTACTTCAGGCAGGCAGTTGATCCAGTTTAGCTAGATCTCACTGCGGACCGCGCATGCTGTACTGTTTCTAATCTTCTTCAGGCAGGCAGTTGATTCAGTTAGCTGCAGTGTATTTCATGTATATTTACAGTCAGACTGCTATATATATCCACTGTATCCAGTATAGCTAGATCTCACTGTGTGTGTGTATATATATATATATATATATATATATATATATATATATATACATATACACAGTGGCGGCCCATCCATAGAGGGCGCCCGGGTGCCGCCCCTCCGGGCAGTCACAAAAAAAAATTGAATTAAAAAAATAAAAATGGCCCTTTAAAAAAAAAAATTTGAAAAAAAGTCCTTAAGTGCACTGTGTTCGAGCGCCGGACACAGTGCACTATGGAAAACGCCACGTCAATGCAATCACAACAGACTGCAGACGAGGCGCTTCATTTGCAGGGTTTTAACCCGCCTTTCAGCGCAATGAAAATCGCCATTGTATCACCCACATCACCCATTGTATGTATTGTGTGCTTTGAGTGACAGACTAGTTAGTCTGTCACTTCCGGTTTTCCCTGTGAGTGCGCCCGAGCGGAGGAGCGGACTCCTTCACTTGCCACTGTCTTCAACTTCAGAGACAAAACAAGGTACATGCTGGAAATCCACAGGAGGGGGGCAAAGCAGAATACACAGCCAGTGGAGACAAACAGACACAGCCAGTGGAGATAATAGAAGCATTGACGATCACACAAGGCTGGTCTCTTTATTTCTACAGGATGGCTGGATGGGGAGGCTTCACATGGGCTGTGTGTTTAACAAGTGCCGATCGTCAATGCTTCTATTATCTCCACTGGTGTTGCTGTGTCTCTGTTTGGCAGTGTCAGTGGAGGCACTTGTTAAACACACAGCCCAGGTGAAGCCTCACATCCTGTAGAAATAAGGAGACCAGCCTTGTGTGACTGACTACACATGAGATAAGACATCCCTCCCAGCCAGCGTATGGAAGGAAGGAGGCAGAGGAGGTGTCAGGACAGATGCCTGTCACTAGCCATGGATTGCAGGACATAGCCTCATTAACAGACATGTAAGTCCTCATCACTGTGTGTGTGTGTCCATCCCAGCCAATATCTAACCCTCCCTCCCACTCAGTGTCCATCCATCCATACCACTCATTGTCCATCACTCCATTCCACTCAGTGTCCATCCATCCCACTCAGTGTCCATCCATCCCACTCAGTGTCCATCCATCCATCCATCCATCCCACTCAGTGTCCATCCATCCCACTCAGTGTTCATCCATCCATCCATCTCACTCAGTTTCCATCCATCCCACTCAGTGTCCATCCATCCATCCCACTCAGTGTCCATCCATCCATCCACCCATCCCACTCAGTGTCCATCCATCCATCCCACTCAGTGTCTGTAGAAATCGCTGCAGTATACAACTACTATTAACATATCTATTCCCATAGTTAGCTGGTCTATTAAACCCTGCTAGGCACACTGATATAAAGTTAGTTATGAAAATACACACACTGCTGCTAGTAATACACTATCTTATTTATTTCCCAAGAAATCAGGAACGCTAACATAAAGTATTAAAAGACATTACAATATCACAAAGCTTACAATCAAAACATATAATACAAGAATATCAAAGATACTTATCACAAAGCCCTTCCTGAGGCTTTGTAGCATCGGCTAGACTCAGATGACCGAGAGAGGGCCATCGCCATGATCCATAAGGGAAGGCCTCAAGATGGCCGCCAAACCATGAGGCTTGCATAGATCGCCATCAGCTGTGATCCGAGAGAAGGGCAGAGAGACACAGAGACAGAGCTCTCTGCAACAATTCCTTTTAAAAAAACTCACTCATTCAAACTCCCCCCATTGCCAATCCTATTTGCTTTGCACCAATCATTGTTCCCATGACAATCCTCCTTATATTACTGACTGTCCTGCCTACTGGGCTTCTGGGGACATTATTGCAGTCTATGTGCCCTAGGCTATCTTCATCATCAATCTATTTGAAGCTTCATGCACACCAGGTGGGCTGAAGATAACTCCTTTTGCTATGCAGATTCTGTTTGGTGCCACATTCCTCTGTACCTTTTAAAAGTGTGGGATTGCAAGTGTCAATATGGTTGATCATGGTTGTACAAACAGATGTGTAGAAACTTTAGAAATATAACATTCATGTTTGATTCCAACATATACCGCTTTGCGCCTAAAAGGCGCATACCACCCCTCTTCAGACACGGCTCCTATTGAACAGTCTATAACTGTTTTGTCCCCAACATGTGTTTCCGAACCAGTACCTATAGAACAGTCCTTAAACGTGTTGTGTTTTTCGACTTGTGCAGAAACAGCTCCTATGGAACAGTCCACAATGGTCTTACCGTGTTGTGCTTCCCAACACGTGCCGCTTTGCCACTGAGTGACACACCACCATCCTTCTTCAGCGACAGCTTCCATGCCACCATTATGTATCTTCGGTATCTTCTCCTTTCCGGTATCTTCAGGACGGATGCAGTACAGGCAAGGGGTGTCCATTCATTCACCATTCGCCAGCACACATTCAGAGCAACATATCAAACAGCTCTCGAATACCGATCTAGTATTTAGATAAGTCTCGAGGAGGGCCTTATTCACCCATATTATTAACCTACAATACGCATAGGTCACACTATACCATAACATAAATCAACTTATTACCATACTATATACATATATCTGTATCCCATCCATTTACGCACCCCGCTCCCAACCCTATAACCCTTTACTGTAAATATGGGTCGGGATTAGGCAGGCTTGCTCACAGCGGTATTGCAGGGCTCTGACTTGGCAGCAAGGTCTCTAATTTGTACACAGAGACCCTACCGTCAATTCGTCCCTCAACTTGCATCGACAAATGGGGGACCCTTCTATATAAATATCGAGTCTAATCACACATATAAATCTACCAAAATGACAAAAGCCACACAATTCTATCCCTGTGCCTGGATTTCAGAGACCATGCCCAGGGTATACCATGCACCTCTACCTATGGTTAGGTTCAAGGAACCTTCTAGTTTTATGACTAGCGTTACATCGGTATTCTTTAGGACAAAGAAACAAACTCGTCTATGTCCCAAATGATACCCAGGTGCTTCCTTCCCAGCAATGATCCCTGAAATAACTTCCCAACATTTTTACGTTCACCACAATGTATTGACCTGGCATACAAAGGACATCATGGTCATGCTTCCGACCGAGGGAAGTATCAACCTGCTTCCATCTCCTCTGATCACATGTGGGTGATTTAGCCTCGAATGCGACGAGATAGAATCCCCAATCAGCAAGCCCATTGATGCCACCAAATATACAGACCAAGTCTGCACGTCTGTATATGGGATCATACAGCCTAACACCTTTTACAATCCAAACTGGTACAGCCCATCCAAGCATTCGACCACCATTTTGGATTAGTGTAAGCGACGTGTTTTGGCAGAGTCTTACTGAGCGGTGATGCTAACTCATCAGGCCACTGCCCTTTATAGAGACTGCACAATCAGCTTGATGCTGGTTGACACTTCCGCCTGCCACTGCGTGTACGCCAGAGCCCATGACAGATTTCTGTCCTGTACCATCACACTCTCCACCAACCTCTCAACATGGTTCACCAAATCTGGAGCTACTTTACTCTGGGTATTTTGTGAATGTTATTAAGGATGCCACCCATCTCTCTGAGTAACAAAGTCCCGCTTAAGCTATGGCTGAGAGTTTGTTCCTCAGGATACCGATGTCTACTCCATTACCAACACCCCTCCCAGCTCCTTTTCCCCCAATATAGTGCTGAATACATGCCTCCTCTTCTGGCTACTCCTCAGAGATAAGCATCCTGCATGCACCTTATTCTGTGTCCGCACATCTCTGGGAGTAAGTCACTGGTACAATGACCGCACTTGATTCAGCGTATACTCAGCAAATATAGGGTAATAGGTTTTATCAACCACTGTGAGATGTTGCAGCGCCATGTGATGAAGGCATACTGTACCGTGGTAGTAAGCGTTTGTTCCCTTTATTTAATGGAGCATGCTCCTGTTTGTATTCACTGGCATTCCCTGTGCAGGGTTTCAACCTCTCAGGTGAGACATCAACCAGGCGTATCTCCCCCATGTCTAGTTCTGGTGTCCCACATGTCCAGTAACTGAAAGCTTCTCTCTATAGGACTGCTAGGATTGAGACACCACCCTTATGAGGAAGTTTCACCCCATTGATGTGTCACCTGGCACCCTTTAGTCTGGCCAACAGACACCTTATTATGCATAAGCGCCTGCCTCCTGGGTACCTGCACCATATAAATTCCGTTACGTCAATACATGTCATACATTACACAACTTTTCTTCTTTCAACTCCTCCCTCCAACCAAAAAAAAAAACATATATATTTTACATTTTCATGTTCTGATGGATTGGATGTGTTATATTCCTTCCCCCAACCTCCAACCCATTGTACGTATATTAATAACACGTTTGCATTCATCAGGAGAGAGTCCAGCAAAAAATGTTTCAAGTCTTGTTGATAGGCACAGTCTTTCAGATTCAGCACCAGATTCTCCATAGGAAAAGAAAAGGTATTAAAGTGAATCTTTTTGTTTGTCCCGTCTCTCCTGATATTTATTTGACCAAATTTGGGGCGTGGTATGGCACAGACAAACTGCCAGATGATCATCTGTCATCCATTTTCCAGAAACCTGTCCAATCTCGCTCCACCAGGATTCTGTAATTGAAAAACAAGAGCAGAATCAAATTCTTATCCATAATATCTGCTCGCTTACTATATTTACTCATATTTCCCTCCTTGGAACCCAGGAACTTAGTATTCCTGGCTTCTGCAACTTTGACCAAACTATCAAAACAACCATGATCTCATTAGGCAGAACCCACTCTAAAATGGATCCCCATGGTATGATCAAAAACGAACGTCACTGTTGTTTCTCAAAAATTCTCAATTTAAAAACACAAAAAAACAACCAATGCATTTATCTTTATCTTCCGATCTATGCACTAACTCCCCTTTCAGGTAGACAAAGGCTAAACCTTTTAGGAACTCTTTTCCATTTGAATGAAAATAATCAAGTAAAGAAAAAACTCCTGCAGCTAGAATGGTTTTCTACCAACTTTGTCTTAAATAAAATGTATGCAGCTGCTACCTGAGGGCATCGTCCATTACCCCCCTTTCAGGTGGACTAAACATACTAATGTCCCACCTGAACAAAAACTAAATAAAACTAAAATAGATGACTAAACAAATACCAAAAAAAAAAAATTAAAATCTGGCCATTATCACCCAAGAACAACATGACAAGACAACCACCATAAAACAATGACAAACACTCAACTTTTAATTAAAGACATCCGTGGATTTTTCTCCTGAGAAGAGTGCATGCTTTTTTTTTTTTTTTTAAATCTGCAAGACAATAAGTTAATGGGAAAAACAACACAAACACACCATTTTTTACCTCCATCACAACATTTGCTACCTCATTTGTAACTCTTTAGTCCATTAATGTCAGATTATTGTTTAAATGTTTTCATTGTTTGCAAACAATTACTAATTAACCACTTGCTTACTGGGCACTTAAACACCCTTCCTGCCCAGACCAATTTTCAGCTTTCGGTGCTCTCACACTTTGAATGACAATTACTCAGTCATGCAACACTGAACCCAAATGATTTTTTTGTCCTTTTTTTTCCACAAATAGAGCTTTCTTTTGGTGGTATTTGATCACCTCTGGGTTTTTTATTTTTTGCGCTATAAATGAAAAAAGACCGAATTTTTTTTTAAAAAGCGCATTTTTCTTTGTTTCTGTGATAAAATTTAGCAAATTATTAATTTTTCTTCATAAATTTTGGCCACAATTTATACTGCCACATATCTTTGGTAAAAATAAGCCAAATTAGTGGATATTATTTGGTCTTTGTGAAAGTGACAGACTCTACAAACTGTGGTGCGAATTATACAAAATTGATCACATCTGATGCACTGATCTCATTTCTTGTGACCCGAACAAGCCAGGAAAGTACAAATACCCCCCAAATGACCCCTTTTTTGAAAGTAGACATTCCAAGGTATTTAGTAAGAGGCATGGTGAGCTTTTTGATGTTGTAATTCTTTTCCCACAATTCTTTGCAAAATGAATTATTTTTCTATTTTTTATTTTTTTCCACAAAATTGTCATTGTAATAGGTTATTTCTCTCACATGGCATGTGTATACCACAAATGACACCCCAAAATAAATTCTGCTACTCCTGAGTATTACGATACCACATATGTGGGACTTTTACACAGCCTGGCCACTTAGAGAGGCCCAAAATGCATGGAGCGCCATCACGTGTTCTAGGAGCATAAATTACACATCTAAATTGTTGACTACCTATTACACTTTTATAGGCCCTGGAGCACCAGGACAATGACACGTGACACTGACGTGGCACTGATGACAGGTGGCACTGATGACACGTGACACTGATGACAGATGGCACTAATACGGGGGCACTGATGACACGTGACACTGACAGATGGCACTAATATGTGGCACTGCTGACAGATGGCACTTATACGTGGCACTGATATCATGTGGCACTAATACGTGGCACTGATGAGAGATGGCACTAATACGTGGCACTGATGACAGATGGCAATGATACATGGTACTGATGACACGTGACACTGATGACAGATGGCACTGATACGTGGCACTGATAACAGATGGCACGTGACACTGACAGGTGGCACTTTAACAGATGGCACTTATATGTGGCACTGATAACAGATGGCACTGATGTGGCACTGATGACAGATGGCACTGACGTGGGAATGGATGACAGATGGCACTGATGTGGCACTGACGTGGCACTGATGACAGATGGCACTGGGGACAGGTGGCACTGGGGACAGGTGGCACTGGCAGATGGCACAGATGGCACTGGGGACAGGTGGTACTGGCAGATGGCACAGATGTCACTGGGGACAGGTGGTACTGGGGACAGGTGGCACTGGCAGATGGCACGGATGGCACTCTGGGGACAGGTGGTACTGATGACAGGTGGCAGCGGGGACAGGTGGTACTGGGGACAGGTGGCAGCGGGGACAGATCACTTAATTTTTTTATTTTTTACTTACAGCGCACCAGCGCCGTTCCTCTCTCCCTCCTCACACACTGTCTGTGTGAGGAGGCAGAGCGGCGCTGACAGATGATCTCATATGTTTGCATATGCAAACATATGAGATCATCTCTCATTGGACAGCCCAATCTCGCTGTAAACGGCCGCTGTGATTGGCCGTTTACAGCAATCTGTGACCGGCTGTGTCTGACGGACACGGCCAGCACAGAACTTCCCCGATGCGCGCTCTCAGGAGCTCGCATTAGGGAAGTAAACAGGAGGACGTCCAGGGACGTCCTCCCAGCAGAGAGCGTCCGCGCTGCATCCGTCTTTCGGCTATAGCGCGGGCGCGTAGTGGTTTATGAGCTCATGGTACCATGCGATAATCGATTATTCATTTACAACAACCTAACCCCCGTGTTAGTCTCACTTTGACGGACCTGCAAACAAAACACAAATGTTTAGTATCCAAACCTGTTTACTCTTCCCTGGTCTCTGGAAAAGGAACACAAAGACAATGATTACGCATGATTATCATGACAATTGATCTTTTAGGTGCCCCAAGCCTTTTCCCATCAATTGTACTGCTAGGGCAACACATACAAGCCAGAATGGTAGAATAAACACCTAAACTAAAAAAAAATTTAAAATATTAAAAATTTAAAAAATTAATAAAAAATTAAAAAAAATAAAAACATTAAAAATTAAAAATAATCAATAAAAAAAATTTAATTTTTTTTTATAAAAAAATTAAAAAAAAATTATAATTTTTTTTTTTTAAATTACAAAAATACTTAAAAATAAGAGGAAAAAAAAAAACAATAATCATAACAGTTATTCAATTCAGAGGCTCATCCTTGAAAATAATAAAACTATATATCAAGGTCCTCTATCCTATTCCAAATCTGAAACTCACATCAAACCTTATTCATAGAAAGGAAACTTTGATCAGAATATTTTTAACATACTTGCAGCTGACTAAGTGCTGCTAACATTGCTACCCCCAGTGCTATGTTTGAATAACCATGCGGCTACCTCCATTTTGATTTTATGCAACTGTCCTACATATTGCTTTTCAGTTTGTAGACTCCGTAATTGGGTCTTAACCGGGAACTGGGTTTGCTTCCTATGGGCTCCATGCTTTGGATTGCTACCCCACCTGGCCGAATAACATTCATAATGCCTTGGGGTCGTTTTCGGGTATGATCTTCTTTTGATATCGTTATTCGCCCAACAATACTTTGCAATGTGACCTCCCCTTTTACACAAACAACATTTTAGCTCTGGTTTCCCTGCATAGGCCCTTTTTTGAACATCTGGTGCTGGAAATTCACATTGCTGGATAATATTACTATGATTGGAATGAACAGACTTTACACTTTCATCGTCTGAGGAGTCATCAGAAGTTTCCATTTCAACTCCTGAATCAATTTCAAGCGCAGTTATCACGTTTGTATTTACGTCTCCAACATTGATTCCCATCATAGTAATATGATTTGCAGCAACAATAGTATACGGGTTTTCTTCATGTTCCACTTCTATTTTTGTACACTAAGCATGTGCGGCGGGTACCTCCACCATTGCACATTCGGCTATTGCATGTTTGGAGGATAAATCCATTATGGCTGCCTGTGCACCCTGTAATTCCTCCTTAAGCAGTGTGATAGCCTGCACATTTTCAGCCTCCATTTGATTCAAAAAGGCGATGCAACCTTCTCTTAACTCACACGTTTTCCCTAATTCATCTAATCTCTGTTCCAATTTGCATTTTTCCGTCACTAATTGTTCAATCTGACTACGCGCGTGTGCATCTGCGTTTTCAACCCTAATTAATATATTTTTTGTTATACTTTGTAGCTGTTGTATGACTTGCTTTCTTTCAGCACCCCATTGTATTTCTGGGGTTTCCTGCTCCACGCTAGCAATTTTAAGGGCTTTATTAAATCTATGCCTATGTCTATTCCATTTAGAATGTCTGAACTCTCTCCGCCTTCCTGTATTTCTGCTTATTACGGATACACCTGCCTTCGACCCATATTCGCTATCACTGGACTCTTGACAGAAATCTCGCAGGATATCGACAAAATTTTGTTAGGACCTAGCATTCCTTAGAGCCATTCTAGTGGGATAGCTTACATAACACTAATTGGCCATCGAGTATATGAAATTTGCATCATCCTCCAATAAGTCAGGACAGTTGAAGACTCTCGTATACAATGCAAGATACTCACTGCAGAACAATATTGGGTCAACTTCTCTCCTAAATTTCATTTGTTGCAAATCACTCATACCATTATCACGACTGTCCACAATACGCTGCAATTCTTTCCTCCGCCCCTCTGCATCTGCTAAGTTATCATTAACCTGTGCCGATAACTGGCCTATCAAAGGTCCTGGTAGCCATGCTTTTAGAAGAGAGCATGCATCCTCATTACTCAAATGGAATTTAAGGACTAGAGCTTCAAACTTATTGGACAGACTTAATGGCGACTCCAGGGCATTAAATTCACCCAGAATCTGGCATAATGTGAGTCTCTCTTGGATTGTAATCAAACTGTTATTCTGCTTTGACGCTATAGGCGCAATAGTAGACTGTGTTTCATCACGGCTCTTCTCCTCACTGACTGTGCAGATATCGGCCAATTGGCATGTTGCTTTGTGCTCATTGAGCGATATTATACACTGTTCTTTAATAAGAAGTTGGGAGCGGGCGTTTGCTAATTTCCTTTCTAAAGACATAACCAATTCTTCCATCTCTGACAACTTTATTCGCAATGACTCTAAAACTTTGCTCTTCATATCGCAGTCCATGCTGCACCTCTGAAGCTGTTCTTGTAGCTCACTGTTTTTACCTGACAAATCGCCGGCTTTTGCCCGCAATTCATCCATCTCACTCCTGGAGGCTGTTGCAATCTTTAGAAGGTTTCCACTGACATTCTCTATGTCTTCCCCGAGATGTCTCCTCTCTGCTTCCCACTTACCCCCCATTTGCTCAGATATAAATTTAATTCTGAGCAACACTGCAATCTCATTAGCCAACTTTTCTTTCTTCACTTTATTTTTTAGCTGTTTACCCAATAATCTGCTATTATGTTGCTGACACTGAGACACTAGTACATTCCACTGGCTTTTAAGAGGTTCATCTGCACATGAATAATAACTGGCAGAGGCGTACTTTTTAACATATGTATACACAAATTCCATTCTCACAATCCACACAATATACACTTCTATTTGTACTAACGTTCCAACACTGCACTGAGTAATAAACCAAACCCAATTATCGTTAGCTCTTACAACTCTCCTAGCATACATTATCACTTTTACCTGATATCATTCAAAACAATAAAACTTTTGCCTATCCATAGAAAAGACTAACCACACTTATGCCCCATACACACGCTCGGATTATCCGAGGACCAGGTCCGTCGGATCATGTCCGTCGTACTTTGTCCGATGTTGGTTTTGCGTACACACGGTCGGACAAAGTTGTCGGAAAATCCGATCATTCTGAACGTGGTGACGTTTGTTGCCTACGACGGGACTACGTAGAGGCTAGTAGCCAATAGCTTTGGTCTTGTAATGTGATCTGAGCATGAGTAGCACTTTGTCCGGTCGGAATTCGCTACACACGATCGGAATTGGTATGATCGGACTTTGTTGTCGGAAAATCTATCCAGCAGGAGATAGGACTTTGTTCGTCGGACAATCCGATGGAAACTGTCCGATGGTGCCTACACACGGTCGGAATTTCCGGCAACATTGTCCGATAGGACAGAATCCATCGGAAAATCCGACCGTGTGTATGGGGCTTTACCGTGGCATTATCAGCTGCCTTGTAGCTGAGCACTTCTGTCCTGTAGGTTCTATGCGGCTTTTAGGATTGCCACATGCTATCTGCGGTGCTATTTGTAGAAATCGCTGCAATATACAAACTACTATTAACATGTCTATTCCCATAGTTAGCTGGTCTATTAAACCCTGCTAGGCACACTGATATAAAGTTAGTTATGAAAATACACACACTGCTGCTAGTAATACACTATCTTATTTATTTCCCAAGAAATCAGGAACGCTAACATAAAGTATTAAAAGACATTACAATATCACAAAGCTTACAATCAAAACATATAATACAAGAATATCAAAGATACTTATCACAAAGCCCTTCCTGAGGCTTTGTAGCATCGGCTAGACTCAGATGACCGAGAGAGGGCCATCGCCATGATCCATAAGGGAAGGCCTCAAGATGGCCGCCAAACCATGAGGCTTGCATAGATCGCCATCAGCTGTGATCCGAGAGAAGGGCAGAGAGACACAGAGACAGCGCTCTCTGCAACAATTCCTTTTAACAAAACTCACTCATTCAAACTCCCCCCCATTGCCAATCCTATTTGCTTTGCACCAATCATTGTTCCCATGACAATCCTCCTTATATTACTGACTGTCCTGCCTACTAAGCTTCTGGGGACATTATTGCAGTCTATGTGCCCTAGGCCATCTTCATCATCAATCTATTTGAAGCTTCATGCACCCCAGGTGGGCTGAAGATAACTCCTTTTGCTATGCAGATTCTGTTTGTTGCCACATTCCTCTGTACCTTTAAAAGTGTGGGATTGCAAGTGTCAATATGGCTGATCATGGTTGTACAAACAGATGTGTAGAAACTTTAGAAATTTAACATTCATGTTTGATTCCAACAGTGTCCATCCATCCATCCCACTCAGTGTCCATCCATTCATCCATCCCACTCAGTGTCCATCCATCACACTCAGTGTCCATCCATCCATCCATCCCACTCAGTGTCCATCCATCCCACTCAGTGTCCATCCACCCATCCCACTCAGTGTCCATCCATCCATCCCACTCAGTGTCCATCCATCCATCCATCCCACTCAGTGTTCATCCATCCCACTCAGTGTCCATCCATCCACCCATCCCACTCAGTGTCCATCCATCCCACTCAGTGTCCATCCATCCATCCATCCCACTCAGTGTCCATCCACCCATCCCACTCAGTGTCCATCCATCCATCCCACTCAGTGTCCATCCATCCATCCCTCCCACCCAGTGTCTATTGTAGAGGGTCAGCCTGGGGCAGGGTTGAGAAGGGGTTAATCAAAGAAGGCAGGTTCTTCCACTTCAAACCTGCTTATTATCAGGTGTGCTGAAAGTGTCAGTGAGGAGCTGTTTGTGTAGGAGAGAGAGAGACGCAGCAGCACGCTGTGTGGAAGTGTCCATTGCTGGACGGTGTACCTGCTGGGTGAGCTTATAAAAAACACATAAAGACTGTAGCTCTGATTGGAGCCACGAACTGTGAGCTGTACTTATGTGCACATCCGTGTGATAAGACAAGTCTGTCTGGCCTTATGTCTACTTTTTGTTTACTGTTTTGCTGAATAAAGCCATTTTTATTTTACTGGACTGTCTCTGAGCCAGCTCTTCACCCCCTGATCCCCTACACTATCCATCCATCCATCCCACCCAGTGTTTATCTATCTATGTCTCTATTTATCTGTCTATCTATTTATCCAGCTATCTGTAGGCCCTATTGCGGGCGAGTGACCGGCGTGGGGGTGTTGGTTAGGGCTTTGTTTGCGCCCCCCAAAAAATGGAGCACCAGCTGCCACTGTGTGTGTATATATATATATATACACACACACACACACACACACACACACACACACACACACACACACTCGGACTGCTATATATATCCAGTTTAGCTAGATCTCACTGCAGACCGTTCCTGCTGTACTGTTTCTAATATACTTCAGGCAGTCAGTTGATTCAGTTAGCTGCAGTGTATTTCATACACATATATATATATATAATGTCTAGCCAAGCCTATACCTGACTGTAGGCCATTCCTGGAGTACGTGTTCAAAGACACTTTCAGGCAGGTGACTCAGTGAGGTGCACTTCATAAAATATATATCCACTGCATTGTAGTCCAGCCAAGCCTATACCTGACTGTAGGCTAGGGATGAGCCGAACACCCCCGGGTTCGGTTCGCACCAGAACCTGCGAACGGACCGAAAGTTTGCGCGAACGTTAGAACCCTATTAGTTAGAATGGACGCGAACGTTTGAAATTTAAAGTGCTAATTATAACAGCCAATATGCATGTTACTGTCATAAAAAAGGTTTGGGGACCCGGGTCATATATACAGGCTTGTGTGTGTGTGTGTGTGTGTGTGTGTATGTATGTATGTATATATGTCTAGCCAAGCCTATACCTGACAGTAGGCCATTCCTGGTGTACTGTTTTTAGTAAACTTTAGGCGTTGTTTTGCTAATCTAATTGTACAGTATGTCTGGAAGGCCACCAAGGAGAGGCAGACGCTCACAGGCCACTAAAAGAGGGCAAGCAGGCTCTATGTCTACAGCCAACAGTGCTGGTCGTGGACACGGTGCATCCTCAGAACGTGGCCATGGGCAGCTGGCCATGTTGAGCCACAACATGCAGAAGAGTTGGTAGAGTGGATGACCAAGCCATCCTCATCCTCCTCATGCTCTGTTATCCGGGGTCAGGGTACTTTGTCTGCCAATGCAGCTGCCAAAGGGGCCTCTTCCATTGGCTCAATGTCATCAGTCACTCCTTCCCTAGCCCCACCATCATACCCTGAGGAGTCCCCCGAACTGTTCGACCACAGTGTAGGGTACATGCTGCAGGAGGATTCACAGCATACTGCCAGGTTTGCTCCAGTGACAAGGAGGGAGAGGATGATGAGGTCACTGACTCTTCGTGGGTGCCAGATAGAGGAGGAGGAGGAGGAGGCACATCTCCAACGAGGATGCCCTCCAGGGGCCAGCTTAAGGGCAGGCAACCAACTGCATCACACTGCAGAGCTCCGCATGTGCAGGGCGCTGCTGACTTCGCGCGTTTTTCTAAAAGTTCTTTGGTGTGGGCCTTTTTTGAGACTTGTTCAGCAGATCGCACCATTGCTGTTTGCAACACATGTCTGAATTGTATCAAGCGTGGCCAAAACAGCAGCCGCTTGGGCACCATATGCTTGACCAGACATATGTTGAGCTCCCATGCAGACCGTTGGCAACAGTACTTAAAAGGCCCACACCAAAGAACAGGGCGGACCTCTCCTTGCTCCTCATCAGCTGGGATCTCCAACCCCACTATAACTTCAGTCCTCTCAGAGACCTGCACTGAGAGGAATGACGGTGTAGAATTAGGTGTCCCAAGCACTTCCAGGCAATCTGCTAGCGGTACACCAACATCCGATTGTAGCAGGAAGATTTCCCTACCCCAGTTACTAAATCGGGAGAAAGAAATTCGGTCCCAGCCATCCACATGCTCAGCGGCTGAATGCTAGTTTGGCTAAATTGCTAGCACTCCAACTGCTGCCTTTTCAGCTGGTAGACTCTGCCCACTTTCGATAATTTGTGGAATGTGCGGTTACCTCAGTGGCAGGTTCCCAAACACAGATTTTTTTCTCGGAAGGCCATTCCGGCTCTCTACCGACATGTGGAAGGCAATGTATTGGCCTGGTTGGACAGGACGGTCAGTGGTAAGATGCGAATTACCGCTGACTCGTGGTCCAGAAAGGATCTTACCCTTCTTTCACGGTGCACTGGGTAACCCTGCTGGCAGCTGGGAAGGACGCAGGACAGGGTGCAGTATTGTTGGAGCTTGTTCTGCCACCACGCCTCCAAAATGCTGGTAGTGGTGATTATGCCACACCTCTCTCCTCCACACCCTCCTCTTCTCTTCCTCTATGGCTCTTCCTGTGTAAATTTGTTCTCGGAACCAGCGGTGCTCCGTAGGCGTTCTAGGGGCTACACAAGCAAAAAGATGCCATGCGGTGCTTGAGTTAGTCTGCTTAGGGGACAGGAGCCACACTGGGGCAGAGATTCTGGCAGCTCTGCAGGGGCAGGCTAAGAGGTGGTTGATGCCAGCTTCAGCCAGGAATGGTGGTATGTGACAATGGCACCAACCTCCTCTCCGCCCTCCGTCAGGGACCCATATTCACTGTTTGGCTCACGTCCTTAATTTGGTGGTGTAGCGGTTCTTGTGCAGGCACCCGGGCTTACAGGATCTCCTGAGGCAGGCCAGGAAAGTTTGTGGGCTTTTCCGCCGGTCATATAATGCCAGTGGTCGGCTGGCTGACCTCCAAAAGGAATGCAACCTGCCCAAGAACCGCCTCATCTGTGACATGCCCACCAGGTGGAACTCAACATGGCAATGCTGCAGCGGCTGCACATTCAGCAGAGGGCCATCAATGAGTACCTGTGCGAGTAGGGCACCAGGACAGGGTCAGGGGAGCTTGGCTTTTTTTCACCACGCCAGTGGCTCATGATCAAGGATGCATGCACTGTCCTGTCACCATTTGAGGAGGCCACTAAGATGGTGAGCAGTGACAGTGCATGCATCAATGATACTGTCCCTCTTGTCTACCTGTTGGAGCACACACTGCGTGGAATAATGGACAGGGCACTTGAGGCAGAACAGAGGGAGGAAGAGGAGGACTTCCTTACCTCTCAAGGCCCCCTTTATCCAGACAGTATTCCTCCAGGCCCGCCTATCACACAGGAAGGAGGAGGAGGAGGTCCAATTTTTCTGCCCCGGTTTAACAGGGTCGTGTAATTAAAATGTTTGAACTAATATTTCACAGCAGCGCCTGTTCCTGCACTCAACAAAAGTATCTGTGAGGCTTTACAGTGTTGTGCCACCACCACCACCGCCTAAGGCCCAATTTTTCTGCCCCTGTTTAACAGGGGTATGTAATTACAATTCTTGATATAATATTTCACAGCAGGGCCCGTTCCAGCGCCCAGCAAGAGTAACTGTGAGGGCTTACAGTGTTCTGGTACCACCAACACCTAAGGCCCAATTTTCTGCAGAGTGTATAGGGCAGGCCATATAGTATATACAGGCGGTCCCCTATTTTCAAAAATCCAACTTACAAACGACTCCTACTTGCAAACGGAGGGAGACAACAGGAAGTGAGAGGAAATCTACCCCTAGGAAGGGAAATTGTCTCCTGGAAGAGTTAATATGGTTAAAAGGTGTCTCCTCCACTGATTTATCACCAATCCTTGTTTCCCTTAAAAACACCAAATTTTCAAAATCCAATTGTCATTGGGACAGAAAGTGAGGTGAAATCTTCTGAACAGGGGCACAGACAGCAAAACAAATGTTACAGGGGTGATAACCCTTCCCTATGTTTTCCAAAAAGCTTTAAAATAGATTTTTTTGGCTGGAGCTACACTTACAAAATGTACCTGTTCGAAATTACAAACAGATTCTACATAAGAACAAACCTACAGTCCCTGTTTTGTTTTTACCGCCTGTATACTACTGTTCAGAGTATATAGGGCCTGGGGGCCCAATGCCTTTTCTTTTTTTCATTTGGGTGCGGGGTTCCTCTTAATATCCATACAAGACCCATGGGCCTGGTAATGGGCTGGGGGGGGGGGGGGGTACCCATGCTGTTTGTCTCACTGATTTTCATCCATATTGCCGGGACCCGACATTACATTAAAGCCTCAAGCAGTTTTAAATTACTTTTATTCCTTTAGAAATTTCATTTTGTGCAGGGACTGTTCTAAGCACGGGAAACACCACTTTACAGGCATACTATTGACACCCCCAGGTACAATATGTAAAGGAATATTTCACTTTTATTTTTTCACTTTAAGCATCATTAAAATCACTGCCGACGAAAAAATGTCAGTTTTTAAAACTTTCTTTTCCATTGAATACATGTCCCCTGGGGCAGGACCCGGGTCCCCAAACCCTTTTTAGGACAATAACTTGCATATTAGCCTTTAAAATTCACACTTTTGATTTCTCACGTTCAAGTCCCATAGTTAATAAGCTAATTAGCTTTTGCTGGCCTAATTCCCACCAGCAAAAGTTTGAGAGCAGGTTTTAAATTTTTCGGTCGGAAAAAGTTTTGATTGGAAATTCCGATCGTCTGTACCAATTCCGACGTGAAAAATTCCTACGCATGCTCGGAAACAATTTGACGCATGCTCGGAAGCATTGAACTTAATTTTCTTGGCTCTTCGTAGTGTTGTACGTCACCGTGTTCTTGGCGGTCGAAAGTTCAGTGAACTTTTGTGTGATCGTGTATATGCAAGCCAAGCTTGAGCGGAATTCCATCGGAAAAACCATCCAAGTTTTTTCTGATGGAAAATTCACTCGTGTGTACGGGGCATGAGAGACAGAATAACAACAAAAATATCCAGAAAAAGCATTTAAAAAAAGAGATAAATTGATTTGCATTTTAATGAGTGAAATAAGTATTTGATCCTCTATCAATCAGCAAGATTTCTGGCTCCCAGGTGTCTTCTATACAGGTAACAAGCTGAGATTAGCAGCGCCTGTTCCTGCACTCAACAAAAGTATCTGTGAGGCTTTACAGTGTTGTGCCACCACCACCACCGCCTAAGGCCCAATTTTTCTGCCCCTGTTTAACAGGGGTATGTAATTACAATTCTTGATATAATATTTCACAGCAGGGCCCGTTCCAGCGCCCAGCAAGAGTAACTGTGAGGGCTTACAGTGTTCTGGTACCACCAACACCTAAGGCCCAATTTTCTGCAGAGTGTATAGGGCAGGCCATATAGTATATACAGGCGGTCCCCTATTTTCAAAAATCCAACTTACAAACGACTCCTACTTGCAAACGGAGGGAGACAACAGGAAGTGAGAGGAAATCTACCCCTAGGAAGGGAAATTGTCTCCTGGAAGAGTTAATATGGTTAAAAGGTGTCTCCTCCACTGATTTATCACCAATCCTTGTTTCCCTTAAAAACACCAAATTTTCAAAATCCAATTGTCATTGGGACAGAAAGTGAGGTGAAATCTTCTGAACAGGGGCACAGACAGCAAAACAAATGTTACAGGGGTGATAACCCTTCCCTATGTTTTCCAAAAAGCTTTAAAATAGATTTTTTTGGCTGGAGCTACACTTACAAAATGTACCTGTTCGAAATTACAAACAGATTCTACATAAGAACAAACCTACAGTCCCTGTTTTGTTTTTACCGCCTGTATACTACTGTTCAGAGTATATAGGGCCTGGGGGCCCAATGCCTTTTCTTTTTTTCATTTGGGTGCGGGGTTCCTCTTAATATCCATACAAGACCCATGGGCCTGGTAATGGGCTGGGGGGGGGGGGGTACCCATGCTGTTTGTCTCACTGATTTTCATCCATATTGCCGGGACCCGACATTACATTAAAGCCTCAAGCAGTTTTAAATTACTTTTATTCCTTTAGAAATTTCATTTTGTGCAGGGACTGTTCTAAGCACGGGAAACGCCACTTTACAGGCATACTATTGACACCCCCCAGGTACAATATGTAAAGGAATATTTCACTTTTATTTTTTCACTTTAAGCATCATTAAAATCACTGCCGACGAAAAAATGTCAGTTTTTAAAACTTTCTTTTCCATTGAATACATGTCCCCTGGGGCAGGACCCGGGTCCCCAAACCCTTTTTAGGACAATAACTTGCATATTAGCCTTTAAAATTCACACTTTTGATTTCTCACGTTCAAGTCCCATAGTTAATAAGCTAATTAGCTTTTGCTGGTCTAATTCCCACCAGCAAAAGTTTGAGAGCAGGTTTTAAATTTTTCGGTCGGAAAAAGTTTTGATTGGAAATTCCGATCGTCTGTACCAATTCCGACGTGAAAAATTCCTACGCATGCTCGGAAACAATTTGACGCATGCTCGGAAGCATTGAACTTAATTTTCTTGGCTCTTCGTAGTGTTGTACGTCACCGTGTTCTTGGCGGTCAAAAGTTCAGTGAACTTTTGTGTGATCGTGTATATGCAAGCCAAGCTTGAGCGGAATTCCATCGGAAAAACCATCCACGTTTTTTCTGATGGAAAATTCACTCGTGTGTACGGGGCATGAGAGACAGAATAACAACAAAAATATCCAGAAAAAGCATTTAAAAAAAGAGATAAATTGATTTGCATTTTAATGAGTGAAATAAGTATTTGATCCTCTATCAATCAGCAAGATTTCTGGCTCCCAGGTGTCTTCTATACAGGTAACAAGCTGAGATTAGGAGCACTCTCTTAAAGGGAGTGCTCCTAATCTCAGCTTGTTACCTGTATAAAATACACCTGTCCACAGAAGCAATCAACCAATCATATTCCAATCTCTCCACCATGGCCAAGACCAAAGAGCTGTCCAAGAATGTTAGGGACAGGATTGCAGACCTACACAAGGTTGGAATAGGCTACAAGACAAGCAACTTTGTGAGAGGGTGACAATAGTTGGTGCAATTATTTGCAAATGGAAGAAACACAAAATAACTGTCAATCTCCCTTGGTCTGGGGCTCCATGCAAGATCTACTCCTCGCAGAGTTTCAGTGATCATGGGAACGATAAGGAATCAGCCCAGAACTACACAGGAGAATCTGGTCAATGATCTCAAGGCAGCTGGGACCATAATAACCAAGAAAACAATTGGTAACACACTACACCGTGAAGGACTGAAATTCTGCAGCGCCTGCAAGGTCCCCCTGCTCAAGAAAGCACATGTACAGGCCCGTCTGAAGTTTGCTAATGAACATCTAAATGATTCAGAGGAGAACTGGGTGAAAGTGTTGTGGTCAGATGAGATCAAAATCTAGCTCTTTGGCATCAACTCAACTTGCCGTCTTTGGAGGAGGGGGAATGCTGCCTATGACCACAAGAACACCATCCCCACCGTCAAACATGAAGGTGGAAACATTATACTTTGGGGGTGTTTTTCTGTTAAGGGGACAGGACAACTTCACCACATCAAAGGGTTGATGAACAGGGCCATGCACCGTCAAATCTTGGGTGAGAACCTCCTTCCCTCAGCCAAGGCATTGAAAATGGGTCATGGATGTGTTTTCCAGCTTGACAATGACCCAAAACACACGGCCAAGGTAACAAAGGAGCGGGTGAAGAAGAAGCACATTAAGGTCCTGGAGTGTCCTAGCCAGTCAATTTATAACTTTATTGAAATGCGGTTTTCTGGATTTTTTTTGTTGTTATTCTGTCTCTCACTGTTAAAATAAACCTACCATTAAAATTATAGACTGATCATTTCTTTGTCAGTGGAAAAACGTACAAAGTCAGCAGGGGATCGAATTCTTTTTTCCCTCACTGTATATATTATTATTATTATTATTATTATACATGATTTATATAGCGCTGACAATTTACACAGTGATTTACGACATAAGGGCAGACAGTACAATTACAATACAATTTAATACAGTAGGAATCAGAGAGTCCTGCTCGTTAAAGCTTACAATCTAAGAAGGAGGATCAAGAGATACAAAAGGTAATAACTGTGGGGCATGGGCTGATGGAGAAAATAAATGCACAGTTGTTCGTTGGGGGCCAGATAGGCTTCTCTGAGGAGACGAGATTTCAGGGATCGCCTGAAAGTGGACAGAGTAGGAGACAGTTGGACAGATTGGGGTAGAGTGTTGCAGAGGCTCTGGATAAGTCCTGAAGGCAAGCATGGGATGAAGTGACAATGGAACTATAGAGTAGAAGGTCTTGGGACAAACGAAGAAAACGATTTGGTTGGTAGTTTGAGACAAGGTTCATGATGTATCTGGGGACAGAGTTGTGGTTGGCTTTGAAAGTTATTGTTAGTATCTTGAATTTAATTTGTTGGGTGAACGGAAGCCAGTGGAGGGATTGGCAGAGAGGGGTTGCAGACACTGAGCGGTTTGTAAGGTGGATGAGCCTGGCAGCAGCATTCATGACAGACTGAAGGGTAGATAGCCTATGTGAGAGTAAGCCAATGAAGAGGGTGTTGCAGTAGCTAAGGCAAAAGATGACCAGGGAGTGAATTAGAAGCTTTGTGGTGTCATTGGTTAGGAAGGGGAGTATCTTGGAGATATTGCGGCGGTTGAGGCGGCAAGATTTGGACAGATGGATAGATTCATTAATTTATCAAAATCGGGGGCATGACCGGACATGAATGCAGTGAGAGTGAGAGTGCGGTGTGAGGAGAATCGAGATGCGAGCTGAGTGAAGACAGGTGTGCGTCTCCTTCCCTCACCCTGTTAACCTGCTCATTCAGCGTGTTGGTATGCCAGACTGCAGAAGGGACATGTGCCTCGTGAAAACGCTTTGGGAAACCCCTGTCCTAAGGAGTGCTATCTAGAGAAGTGCTGGGATATCGGCAGCGCTGGGAGTGCAACTAAAGAACCGGCACATACGGATACCACCTGCGGCTGTGAGAGAGCCAGCACAGCGCCAGAGGAGTGCAGCATAGGGCGGCCATCTCAGTGGGACCGAGAAGAGCCCCGAACAAACTCCGAAGATCGCCGAGTAACGCCTGACGTCACAGGCAGAGCGCCGGACTACGCACACGGAGGGGGAGAACCAGAGGAGAGCCGTGTTGGTGAACGGTGCGCGTGTCCATACTAGCGGCGCAGAGGGTCATACAGGACGCCGGCTTCTACCACACTAAGAGGGTCGGAGCTGAGGAAGGCGGACCAGGGGGATAAAGAACTGTTTGACACCCCATGGAGTGCACCCCAAATTGACAACAGGACAAGTGCTGAAACACGGTACGCCCAGCATACCCAGGGCACGTGAGTAAAACCCATATGAATGCACAGTTTTGAACTTGTTTGTGGATATACCCTCAGGAAGGAGTTTCTCCCCCTCCAAAAATCGCTAGTTTTAAAACATTTAATACTGCTGCAAGTAATTGCCATGATCTTGAAATACTAGCCCAGCTCAGCAATCTTGTCTCCTTTCCTCTTTCTCCTCCGCCCACCCTCTCCTCTTCCACCTACTCTGATAGGTAAGGAATGAACTTTACTCTAAGTGGATGGTCCATGTACTAACTACACTGAATGTTGCCCTGTGACTAAGCTTAGTTGAAGGGTTAAGTGGAGACTGATATCTCCTGTTTCTGTTTCCCCCCCCCCCCCCCACCCGGTTTACCCAGATGGAGGAGTAGAGGTAACGGAAAGCTCAAGCAAATCTGCCAACAGTCTAGCGGGCAATACTCCTACACCTTTATAACTACTATACCATCTCTGCGGACATCCCCCTCTTCCTTTTTTTTTTTTCTTTCCACTACTTCCCGGATACTTGCCCCTGGCCAATTGAGAAACTAAGCTATGCAGCATTTAAGATCATCTAAAGAGAAAAACTCCCAAGTGACAGCAACCACAGCAGCTGCTAAACTGGAGCAGTACGCACATAACCCGGTTCAGACACCATCAAAAAAGAATACACAGATCAAAGCACAACAAGGGGGTCCGACAGACAGAAAAAGCCAAGGCCAGGGCCATGCAAGCAGCACAACCTTACCAGCAGCATCAGCACTGGTTAAACCACCGGGCAATAAAGATAACGGAAGTAATTTAAATGATACAGGAACAGCAGAGCCCCGCCAACCTACAGAAACAGAACCTACACTGAAAGACATCCTTTTGGCTGTTAACACATGCAATAATTCAGTTAAGGAGTTGAGCGACCAAATGAAAGGTGTGAAGGAGGACAGGTTAGAACTGGCAAAAACAGCTCAGAGAACAACTGCCTTAGAGCAGCGAATAAGTCAGGTAGAAGACGAGATATCTCCTTTAACAATGGAAATAAAAAGCATGAAAGAACAGTTAACCCGCCACGAAGCAAAATTTGAGGACTTGGAAAATAGACTGCGCAGGGATAACGTAGGGGGGAAGGGATTACCAGAAAGGAGTGAAGGTCCAGACCCTATACAGTTTCTGGAAAAATGGCTAGTCGACCTCTTTGGAAGAGAATCCTTCTCGACAACGTTCTCTATTGTAAGAGCGCATAGAGTCCCCTTCAGAGCTCCCCCAGATGGGGGCTTCCCCAGGCCCTTATTGATGAAACTTTTAAATTATAAAGATAAGGTCTCTCTACTAAGAAAAACAAGGGAAGCGGGCACCATTCTCCTTAACGGGACTAAGATCTCATTTTATTCGGATTTTTCGCCTGAACTGCAGAGACAAAGGGCTGGTTTTGTGCAGGTTAAACACACCCTACAAAGGCACAAGTTGACATATGCTTTACTTTATCCCGCAAGGCTGCGGGTGACAGCATGGGAGAGATCTCAGATTTTCTATTCTCCAGAAGCAGTTGAGAAGTGGATAGAAGAAAATAAGGACAAACTATGATAAATTAAAGAGTGTGGGGGGGGGGGCGAGGGGGAGGGGGGGGGATGGGGGGGAGAGGAACGGGAGAGGGGAGGAGGGGGGAAGGAAAGGGGAAATTATATATATCTGTGAATGTGGGCTTGAAACATATATATGTACTATGTATTGGCTTGGTAATATTGTGTACCACTATTAGTTAGTGTTATCGCTGGATTTTTTCCTTTTTTTTTTTTTTTTCTTTTCCCTCTCTTTCCATTTTTTTTTTTTTTTTTTTCAGAATGTATTCAACAATTCATTGGTGGGTGGGGAGGGAGATAAACGCACACAAATACTGCACTAGTGGAATGGTTGTGAATGAGGATAACCAAGTATGGGAAATGGTCACTTGGAACCCCCTAGGGGAACACCTGGTAAGGTGGGGTGGGAGGGGGATGGGGAGGGGGAGGGGGGTAGGGAGAGGGGGGAGAGGGGAGTGGGGGGGGTGGGGCAAACATGGAATAAAACAATTAACACAAAAAGGGAAGAGGGATAATGTAGGCATAACACAGAGAGGTATCACCAGAAATAACAAGGAAAATGTAAGCACGATGAATGGACACATATGCATGAAGCTAGGGATTAAAACACGGGTAACAAAAAAAAAAGAGAGAAATTTTATTTTTTATTTTTTTTTTCTTCTTTTTTCTTTTCTCTCCTTTTTCAACTTGGGACATGTCCCGTTTGTAAATGGTCACAATGCTTGTAGTGGAAAACGAGAACCTAAGGGGAATCGCACTGAGATAGGGGGTAAAAATAATAGGCCCTTGTCTCTTAGTTTTTTTATTCACCTTTTTTTTTTTTTTTTTTTCTTCCTTTTTATCACTGTGGAAACCCCGAGTGTATTACTAGAGAGTTACTCATTGCGAGAGGGGCAGTTATTTTACCCCATGAAAAAAAAAAAAAAAAAAAGAGGATGGTTTTGAAAATAGCCACATGGAATGTTAGAGGAATGGGGACGTCAGTTAAGAGAGCAGCAATCTTTTCGATATTGGAAAACTGTGGGGTGGGACTGATCTGTCTACAGGAGACTCATTTGACAAAACAAACCGCGCCGCTCCTGCAAAGCAGGAAATACCACCACCAGTATCATTCAGTATACTCCTCATACAGCAGAGGGGTAAGCATACTGGTGAGGGCGGGGTCGAATTTCTCCTGTAGACAGATCAGCATAGATGAGCATGGGAGGTACATCTTCCTGTATTTTACGATAGATGGGGTCACATGTGTACTGGCGAATATTTATATCCCCCCACCATTCAAATTAGAAGTTATGCTTAGACTGAATGATTTCCTTTTGGATAAAGGCGAGGTACCGATCTTGGTAGTAGGAGATTTAAACGAAACACCCGGATAGAGACCTAGATAGGTTCCCCGTACATAGAACCCCTGTTACTACAGTAAAGTGTAAACTGACTCAATTTATGGAGGAAATGGGGCTAATAGATATCTGGAGGGCACGTAATCCCACAGCCCGGCAATATACATGCTACTCTGCTACCCACTCCACACTCTCGAGGATAGACTTGGTCCTCGGGAATGAGAGAGCGTCACAAATCATAGAAAACATTGTATTTCAGCCTAGGGGAATATCTGATCACTCTCCAATAATAACGACAGTAAAAATAGGGGAAAAACAAAATCGGCGTGAGTGGAAAATAAACCCCAGCTGGTACGAACTAATAAAAGAGGCAGACGGGGTTCTCCCCAAATTAAGAGAATTCTTGGAATTTAATTCAGGTACGGCACGGTCAAGAATAATATGGGATACCCTAAAAGCATTCCTAAGAGGGACACTGATTCAACAAATAGCAAAATTTTATAAAGACGCCAGAGCAGAGGAGGAAAGATCCCATAGGGAGATATTAAGTGCAGAAAATCAATATATAACAGATGCGACAGATGCAAAGAAAAAGAAGTGGCTGGATAAACAACAGGAACATAAATTGGTAATTATGAGGAAGGCCGAAACAAACAGACTCCTTCAGCGGCAGGCGTCCTTCGCAGAGGGGGAGAGTGTGGGGAGGATGCTTGCGCGTCTAGTAAAGTCCAATGCACCACCGTCAACTATTCAGGCTATAAGAGGGGAGGGAGGTGAAATTATCTCCAACTCCGCAGGAATAGTCCAGTATTTTAGAGCCTTTTATAAAAACCTCTACACAGCCCAGAAGGTTGGAGCAGAGAGACTGATGGACGATTTCCTGCGGAGATTGGAGATCCCATGTATTACATCGGAGGAGAGAGAAGAACTCGAGACCCCAATAAGCCTAGTTGAACTACAACAGGCAGTGGGAAATATGGCCAATCAGAAATCCCCCGGCCCGGATGGTCTCCCAATAGAGACATACAAGCAATACGGTGAAGTCTTGCTACCGGAATTATTAAATACACTGGAGGAGGTGTTCAGGGAGGGAGGTCTACCAGCTTCGATGTTAGAGGCAACAATTATAGTCCTGTTAAAAGAGGGAAAAGACCCACTGGAAGCTGCGGCATACAGACCGATATCTCTCCTTTGCTCTGACGCAAAGATCCTGGCCAAGGTTCTGGCAACCAGGCTAAATAAAATCATGACAAGAATAATCCATACAGACCAGACAGGATTCATACCAGGCCGCTCGACAAGTATCAACATCAGAAGGGCTTTTCTGAACATACAGGACCCGGTGGTGAATGGGGGACCAAGGGCGATAATGACATTAGACGTGACCAAGGCCTTCGATAGTATAGAGTGGGTATACTTGTGGAGAGTATTGGAAGGTTTCGGATTTGGTCCTTCATTCACCAGGTGGATAAAATTGCTGTACGAGAAACCCATAGCCAGATTAAAAATCAACAATGTAATGTCGGAGGCGTTCGAATTAGAGAGAGGGACAAGACAGGGGTGCCCCTTATCACCCCTGCTCTTTGCCCTGGCAATGGAACCGCTGGCTATTGCAATAAGAACAAACCCTGATATAAAGGGTTTCTGCAAGAAGGCAGGGAGAGAAGAAAAAATCGCACTTTACGCAGACGACGTTCTGCTATTTTTGGGAGACACTGACAGCTCACAAACGCCCTTGGGGTAGTGGAGGAATTTGGCATGTTTTCCGGCCTAGTTATAAACAGGGACAAATCGGAACTCCTGCCCATAGATGCTGTCAGTCACCCAATAATACCAGGAATACTCCAGATAAAGGTAGTAGACACGATGAAATATTTGGGGATAACTCTAACAAAGGACCCCAATCAGTATCTATGTAAAAATCTTGTACCGCTGCTGTCAAAGTTTAAAGGGAAAATTTCGGTTTGGAGGCACTTTCCTCTGTCGGTAGCGGGGAGATGCGGGTTAATCAAAATGATATGGATGCCACAACTCCTGTACATACTTCACAACTCCCCGATATGGATAGACAGAAAGTGGTTCCAAAAAATTGAGACCCTATTTAGGGAACTAATCTGGAAGGGAGGTCAGGCGAGAATCCGCCTCGGTACTCTTCAACTACCGGTAGGGGCAGGGGGATTTGCTGTCCCACGCCCAGAATGCTATTTCTGGTCTTCCCAACTGCAGCAACTTATGGGATGTGGGGACTTAGAGGGGGGGAACCCAAATGGAAAAATAATAATGGCGGAGTCCAAACACAGCACCATAATAGAAGCACTAGAGGCGGACTCCTTCCGAGTTAGATACCCCACAATAGAAATGCTAGTCAAACTTTGGACAGCAATTAAAAAAAAAAAAAAAATGGGCTATAACGGAATGTCCGACCATACTCCTCTATGGGATAACAATAATTTAAAAGAAGTCCTCCAGGTGGGGCAAAATAGAGAATGGGAACAACGGGGAATCAAAAGATTAAGACAACTATATAACGGCAATAGAATTACAAAATTCAATGAGCTGGTAGAGGAATTCAATATAACACAGGATACATTTTATTTTTACATGCAAATACGACATGCTCTCGAAGCCCAGTTTTCAGGTTCTCCTCTGATATGGAATGAGACTCATCTATGGCAATCCATATTATACATAGGCTCCACGAAGGGACTGATATCAGAGATATACGGGCAGATAACCCACAAAATGAACTCAGGAGGAGCACTTCATAACGTAAAGTTGAAATGGGAGGAAGATATGGGTGTAATATCGAATGACCAGTGGAAAAGAATATTAGAGATGGCCCCAGCCATATCAGTTTCCCCCCCGCAAAAGATATCCCATCTGATGCTGGTAAACAGGGCCTACTACACACCCAAACGGCTGTTTAAGTTCGGTAGGAGAGCAGACGACAAATACCCAAGATGTCAGGGGGTTGGCGACCTCCTGCACATGATGTGGAAGTGCCCAAAATTATTCCGATATTGGGAAGGGGTGATCAATATTTTAAGAGATGTATATGCAGTTAAACTAGAAAAGGAGGCCATGGTGTGTGTTTTGGGATTTAGAAGAGAAAGGGGAGAGAGGAAGAGTACCACGGTTGCAATTCTAAGAAGCATGTTCCAGGCCAGGAAACTGATCGCGATGTACTGGCAATCAAAAGAGCCCCCCACAGTGAATAACTGGATCAATACAATAAACGAGACCCTATGCCGGGAAAGAACAACATACTTAAAAAGAGGTAACCTTAAAGAATTTGAGAGGCTGTGGGGCCCATGGTTGAAAAAAAAGGGCGCCCACGCGTAAATAGACTAAGAATTAGGAAGTTTCTCTGAACAGGGCAATTAATAAGAAAGAGAAATGACAGTACCTCGCCAAGGCAGCAGAAGACAGATCACTGAAGTGCCTGTGGATTCCGTTCCACTCTTGCAGTAAAGAAGGTGATAGAGAGTAGTTAAATACAACGCTTTAATACAGAGGGGGGGGGGGGGGAGAGAGAGGGGAGTAGGGGGGAGGAGAGGGAGGGGGGGGGGGGGGGATAAAGGAAAACCATAACACATAAGGTACACGAGTCAGTCGTAGCAAGAGAATGGGCCTAACGGCTTTTAAGATAATGTCCCAGTGTATGTTTCTGTAATAAAATGTGTTATAATTGTAAATTGTAAAAAAGTTGAATAAAGATTTAAACTATAAAAAAAAAGATTTGGACAGTGATTGGATGTGGGGCCAAAACGATAGTCCAGAGTCCAGGATTACACCTTGGCATGGGGGGACAGGTTTATAGTTGAGCCATTGATTTTGACAAAGAAATCAGGGGAAGAGGCACGTGGGGGAAGAAATATGAGCTTCATTTTGGATAAATCGAATTTGAGAAAGTGGTGTCACATCCAGGCTGATATGTCTGTTAGTAAATTGGTGATGCATGAGGAAACTGATGGAGTGAGCTGAGGGATAGAGAGATAGATTTGGGTGTCATCGGTGTAGAAATGGTATTGAAAACCATGGGAGGCAATCAACTGACCCAGAGAGGAGGTGTACATTGATAATAGAAGAGGTCCAAGAACAGAACCTTGGTGTACCCTGATGTAAAAAGGAAGAGGAGAAGAGGAAGTAGAATTGGTGCGGTGGGATAGGTAGGATAAGAACCCGTGAAGAGTACCATCATGGGGACCAAAGAAGTGGAGTTTTTTGAGGAGGAGGGGGTGGTCCACTGTGTCAAAGGCAGCAGTGAGTTCCAGGAGGAATAGTACAGAATAGTGTCTGTTAGTTTTAGCCATTCGTAAGCCGTTTGTGAGTTTAAGGAGAGCAGTTTCTGTGGAATGTTGAGAGCGAAATCCAGACTGAAGGGGATCAAGAAGTTTGTTCTCAGTCAGATGGTCGCTTAGTGGTTGTAGACCAGACATTCAAGGAGTTTGGGGGAAAAGGGGAGCAAGTAGATGGGGCGTAGATTGGTGGGGTCCAGTAAGGGCTTTTTAAGGATGGAGGGCAACTAGTGCATGTTTTATAGAGTTGGGGAAATGCCAAAAGAGAGGAAGAGACTGAAGATCTGAGTTAGAGAGTGTAGAATAGAGCCAGAGAGTGATCGTAGCATTTGCTAGGGAGCAGGATCCAGGGGGCAGGTGGTCGTTAGAAAAAAAGTTTAATAGTAACAGGGTTGAATGAGGGAAGTAATGATTGTACCTGTGGACATGGGATGTTAAGTGGGGGAGGTATCTACTCCCGAATTGCATCAATCTTCTTTTTGAAGTGATTGGCGATCTCCTGGGCAGTGAGTGAGTTAGAGGCTGGAGGCAGTGGAGGATAGAGAAGCAAGTTAAAGGTAGAGATGGGTTGACGGGGACTGGATGAGAAGTTGTTAATGAGAGTGATAAAATAGGTCTGCTTGGCAGTGAGGAGGCAGGAATAGTATTTTTGGAGGGCAGATTTATATTGGTCTTTCTGGGACTTAGTCTTTCGCCACAGGCAATCACAAGTGCAGCTACGTTTTCTGAGACTTCTGGTGTCATCTGTTTGCCAAGGTTGTATGGGTCAGGGCCTGATTCTGTGTGTAGTGAAAGAGGCGAGCTTGTCTAGGGAGGATGACAGTGAGCTGTTGTAGACAGAACTGGCTAGGTTGGGGCAGGACAGGGGTGAGATTTTATCATAGAGGTGGTCTACTGAGAGCAGAGCAGAGTAGAGAAGAGAAGAGTTAATGTGGCAAAGGTTTCTATGGGTAACTTAGGCGGTTGAGGGAGAGGAGGTGGAAGACAGGGAGAGAGCGAAACGAATAAGGTTGATCAGAGAGTGAGTAAGGATTGTTGGAGAGCTTGCAAGGGGTGCATAGATAGGAAAATACAAGGTCAAGGGTGTTGCCAATGGAGTGCATAAGAGCCTGTACCCATTGCTTTAGGTCAAGAGAGGAAGTTAGACTGAGAAGTTTAAAAGTAGTATTCGCATTAACAGGGATGTTGAAGTCAGCAAAAATGGTTGTGGAAATTTCAGAAGAGAGAAAGTAGGGTAGCCAGGCAGAGAAGTCATTAAGGAAGGTTGATATCGGTCCAGGGGGCTGGAAGATGACATCAATTCTTAGAGAAATAGGCGAAAATAGACCAATACAATGTGCCTCAAAAGAGGAGAGTGTCAAGGAGGGAGATGGGTGAAGCACCTGATAGGTGCTGTGTGGGGCTAGAAGGACTCCCACTCCACCTCCCTTCCATCCACTGGGTCTGGGGGAGTGAGTTCAGAGAAGGCCACCATGGGAGAGGAAAGCACGAGAAGCAGTGTGGGATTCATAAAGCCAGGTTTAGGTAATGGCAATAGGAAGAAAGGTTCCCCCAGGGTGGGGGGTTTTAGGCAGCAGAGTAATAAAATTGAGGCAATGTTATATGAAAAAAATGGTTGTTTATTTGTAGTATCAAAAGCATGACATGATAGTTAAAAAATGAACTCCAGTAAGAAATTAAAACTAAACCAAAAATACACTTGCGGACAGAAATTTCATAGCAACATTAATGACAAAAATGTCGACAATTTGAAAAGTGAGGCTGACGCGTTTTAACCCAAAATATAAGGTTCTTCTTCAGAGGATTAGTCTGCTAAGAGAAATATATTATAGGTACACATGTCAGAATTATTTTCGCACAGTAACAGGAAAAGTAAGTACCATACAGTGCAGGCATGTGATATAGTTACCCAGTGGTGTATGTTCAACAAAGAGTACTTCCTACATGGAGATCCTTTTAAAAGCTTTTTCCCTCCCTGGGTAGTTCCAGAGCACTCCACATCCGCATTGATCGAACCGGGGCAGTAATCGAGCAATATGGCTTACGAGAGTTCACCCAACAGATCGAGTGGTGGTCGAGTGGGGGGCAAGTCACACCTATGGCAAAGATCCATGATGAATTAGTCGGCCTGCCCACAGTATACGTGACCAGTCAAACAGAAAATTCACATGGCAGCAACACCCTAGTCACTTAGAATGGAGGATGCGATAAAATAAAAGCATATCCACACGCATGTAGTATACATGCGTATATGGACCTCTAATCATTCAAAGAATATATATATGCTTGGAAATAAATGAAAATAAATAAAATGGATGCACGGAGGGTCAGAATGACACTATACTTTAGCTCTATGGGTGGAAATCGTATCCCATAGACATATATAATCTACATAGTGAGAAAAGAATAAGAGGTGCCAAGATGAAATTAGAGTGGACAAAGGGAAAGAGAGAAAAAAAAGAGAGAGAAAGAAACAGAACAAAAAGCCAGGTAGTGGATGGGAGTGTAGTGGGAAGTGTGTGTGAAGGTGAAAAGATGTGTCTGGAAGTGAGGGAATGACCTAAGAGTTGTGGAAAATAAAACAAGTGATAGAGCGGGGCAAAATAATAAGTGAATGACTAGAGTGACTGTGGAAAGTGCAGGCGGAGGAAGAACATGACAGAGAGGGGTGTGAGATGTGAGAAAGGAAAAAGTGAATGACGAGAAAAGAAAAAGAATGAGAGTGATAATCAATGAGAGATACAATAAAATGGTGAAAAGTATGTGTATATTGTGTTTCAAACGCACAGCAGTGCACCATAAAAAAACATGGGCACCGCAGTACCAAGTCAAAACAACAGCAAGGAAAATGCAAAACAACATATAAAAATGAGAAGAAGAAAGGATGAGAAAATATAAAAAAATATATAAAAAGGGGCATGGATTACCTTAGATGTTATTAAGGACATATGTGGCTGCACCATACCGCCCAATATAAGAAGACCTAAACCGGGATTGGCCACAAACACTGACAGGCTCTAAGTATTGGAATCCAAAAAGAGTTAACCAGTCTAGAATAAATGATTATAACAATGAGTAAAATATAACAAAAATATATGGTGAGTTTAGTAAAACAGACCAATTGTTAAATATATTGCAGAGACGGTGCAGAGCCATAGTCCTGTGATGTATACTTACTGTGCAAGAGCTGCGTGTGTCACTGACCCTCCCAATGATAAGATAAACTAAAACTCCATTATCACTATAATTTATACCCAAAAGGTTGGAGGTGTGTGCCAATCAATGTGGATCTGCCAAAGGATTGTAAACCCCCCCGGGACACGCACCGCCCAGCCGATCCGTCACAGGGGGCATGGCTGCCTGTCGGCTTGCCTCGTGTGGCTTCCCCAGCGTTCGTGAGGACCTGACGGCCCCGCAATGGCGTCATTCTCGCTGTAATAGTGTGATGTCACACGCACGCACGGGGCCCCGCGTGTGCTCAGTGAGCGGGAAAGTACGAGAATGATCAGAAACGCCGCCGGCAAGGGAAAAATCCCCAGCAATGCGACCAGAACCAACCCGGGTGCCTGATGGGGAAAAACATGGAGAAGCCTTAATGGATACTGGCTCCTCCCCCCCCTTGCCGGGAAGGCATATCACAAGAAACCCCCAATCCGAGGACAGCAGCCGCAGAAATGCAGGGAACTCCCAGGGAAAAGAAAAGAGAGAATATAAAAAGAAAAGCAACTGCATTTAATATTGAAAAAATTAGAAACAAAAAATGTCAGTAACATTATACAATCATGTATATATGATACATAGCTTACATGGGTATAATTACCCCCATTTACATAATTAGTAAATACCAATAATGGTCACTATGTATCAATAAAAATGTTAGAACATTGCATACAGTAAATATAAACATAAGACATCAGAGAACGCGAAATCATCAATTGTACATACTGATAAATCTGCATGACTCATTCAAAACACAACAGAGGGGGGAAGGGATATCCAAACACATCTACTAGTATCATTTGTTCTGGGAGGAATTATATTATTGTGTTTTCCCAGAAACAAAGCCCCTCAAAAAGGGGCAAAAGAAATAGACTAGTTAAGTCGAGGGGAGGTGGCCTGCAATTTAAATATCCACCTCTGCTCACGTTGCAGCAGAGTTTTGTTCCAATCACCGCCTCGATCCGGAATATGAGTCCGGTCGAGTGCGGTGAAGAATACTGTGGGCATCTTATAGTTATGCACTAACACCACATGTCGGCCAAGTGGTAGGTAGTGGTTCCCAATTTGCATACTGTAGATGTGTTTGAATATCCAGTGATGGAATTCCTGTTTCGTCTTACCGACGTAATATGCCCCACATTCGCATGACATGAGGTATACTACTCCCCTTGTCTGACAATTAACGAAATGTGAGGGCTTGAAAGTCTCCCCATTTGGAAGTTGAAAGATTTTTTCATGTCTTATATTTTGGCAAAAAGAACAATGTCCACATGGAAATGATCCAAAAATTGAACAATGTTTCAATCTTTTCTGTTCGTTTTTAAACTCACTTTGGACTAATTTATCTTTCAGCGAGGTGGCTCACCTGAAAGCAATTGATGGACTGGCTGAGATGAAACCACTAACTTTCGGGTCATCCGTAAGTATACTCCAATGCCTTTGGATGATATTCCTAATCACATTGTGCTGCTTGGAGTAGGATGATCCTGGTTGGATCCATACCAGGATCATTCCCAACCCTCTTCTTCGACAGCAGGTCGCATTGTGATTGTGCGACTGTTCTATTATAAGCCTTGCGCAGACAGGAACGACTGTAGCCACGTGCTAACAGTCTAGTTTGGAGATTTTGTGCTTCTTGTTTAAAGAGGAAATCATCAGAGCAATTCCTGCGTACCCGCAGGTATTGCCCGTAAGGGATAGAATTTTTTAGGACTGTAGGGTGAAAGCTTTCCGCATGGAGCATCGTAAGCATCTTTAGAAAAAGAGTGGTGGGAATTTTTCCCTCTAAAGTACGCCTCATTTTGACATCCAAAAAGGTAATTTTGTCATGATCGTAAGTCATTGTAAATTTTAGATTGTTGTTTGCTCTCCCAGACGACGAGGACGTTGTCAATGTATCGTAGCCCCTCCTCACCCCAAACGAACAGGGGAGTAGGGAATTTGGATGTATATATCACACGGATTCAACAGAATCCTTCAGTGTGATTAATTTGTCATCCCATTCCCTATCCCCAGCAGAAACCAATATAATATCCCGTGGACTGACATTCTGTCCACAAGAAAACTTTGATGTATTCAAAGTGGTCACCGATTTGCAGCTTTTTGCACGCAGACTATTACTTAAGAGCCTGCATGAAAAAACTGTTACCAATATCGACACTACCGACTGGTCCAGTTGCAGCATGAAGGGATTCAAGGCCTTACGTGACCTGACACTTTTATTTCAGGAAAATAACACCCTAGATCTTATAGATCAAATTGATCTAGAAACTCTACTCGAGAATGCCGGTAAATCTACGTAGGATTCTGTAACCAACTTTAAGAAACCTTCCGCCAAATTCCCCCCCCCCTTCTGTTTGAACCCAAGTATAGAGACTTTTGTAAAACAAACACTCAGAGACCTTTGTAAACTTCCACGTAAGAAAACATGCCCAAAAAATTTTACCATTGAGGAATTTAAAGCTGTGGACACATTATGCAACAATGTTAAAATTACAGTCAAAGGGAGGCAACATAGTCCTGATGGACAATCAGGACTACGTATGCATGTGTCAAGATATTTTAGATAACAGAATGGTACACTACCGTTCCTATTAAAATAATACAAACCTCCTATACTAAGTTCTATAATATGATTCATTTGGCCTTTGATAAAGGGACTATCACCAAAGACCAATATGAATTTATTAGGATTAAGTATCCATGGGTAGCTACGTTTTATAGCTTACCCAAGATTCACAAATGCCAGACCAAACCTCCCGGATGACCAATCGTCTACGACAATGGAGGTATATCTGAAAATTTGAGTAAAGTCATCGACTCGTTTCTACAACTCTTTGTTCTATGCCTGCCCTCTTTCCTGAAGGATACGATACATTTGTTGCAATTGATTAAGGAGGTGACCTTATCAGCTTATTCACTGTTGGTGGCCATCGACGTTGAGGCCCTGTACAGTTCGATCCCCCATAACAAGGGGATCGTTACTGTACAGGGAGTCCTTCAACAAAGTCGCAAATATGACAAGGCATTGAACAAATTTATCGTCGATGGGCTTGATTATATTTTACACCATATATCTTCTTTGTTTTCAATAACTCCCACTACCTCCAGGTACAAGGCGTGGCCATGGGCACTTGTTGCGCACCAGCCTATGCCAATTTGTACCTGGGGGAGTGGGAGAAATCCCTCCTAAGCGAAGAGGACCTTCTCATGTATACGAGCCACATCTCAACGTGGCTACGATACATTGACGACGTCCTCGTCATCCGGGAGGGCTCTGAGGAGATGTTGTTAAAGTTCCATGATCATATTAATTCAAACAAACACAATCTAAAATTTACAATGACTTACGATCATGACAAAATTACCTTTTTTGGATGTCAAAATGAGGCATACTTTTTCCACCACTCTTTTTCGAAAGAGCACCGCAGGAAACACAGTGCTCCATGCGGAAAGCTTCCACTCTACAGTCCTAAAAAAATTCTATCCCTTATGGGCAATACCTGCGGGTATACAGGAATTGCTCTGATTATTGCCTCTTTAAACAAGAAGCACAAAATCTCCAAACTAGACTGTTAGCACGTGGCTACAGTCGTTCCTGTCTGCACAAGGCTTATAATAGAACAGTCGCACAATCACAATGCAACCTGCTGTCGAAGAAGAGGGTTGGGAATGATCCTGGTATGGATCCAACCAGGATCATCCTACGCTTCTCCAAGCAGCACAATGTGATTAGGAATATCATCCAAAGGCATTGGAGTATACTTACGGATGACCCGAAAGTTAGTGGTTTCATCTCAGCCAGTCCACCAATTACTTTCAGGCGAGCCACCTCGCTGAAAGATAAATTAGTCCAAACGAACAGAAAAGATTGAAACATTTTTCATTTCCCTGTGGACATTGTTCTTTTTGCCAACATATAAGACGTGAAAAAATCTTTCGTCTTCCAAATGGGGAGACTTTCAAGCCCTCACATTTCGTTAATTATCAGACAAGGGGAGTAGTATACCTCATGTCATGCGAATGTGGGCATATTACATCGGTAAGACGAAACAGGAATTCCTTCGCCAGATATCCAAATATATCTACAGTATGCAAATTGGGAACCACTACCTACCACTTGGCCGACATGTGGTGTTAGTGCATAACTATAAGATGCCCACAGTATCCTTCACTGCACTCGACCGGACTCATATTCCGGATCGAAGCGGTGATTGGAACAAAACTCTGCTGCAACGTGAGCAGAGGTGGATATTTAAATTGCAGGCCACCTCCCCTCCAGGACTTAACGAGTCTATTTCTTTTGCCCCTTTTTTGAGGGGCTTTGTTTCTGGGAAAACACAATAATTTAATTCCTCCCAGAACAAATGATACTAGTAGATGTGTTTGGATATCCCTTCTCCCCTCTGTTGTGTTTTGAATGAGTCATGCAGATTTATCAGTATGTACAAGTGATGATTTTGCGTTCTCTGATGTCTTATGTTTATATTTACTGTATGCAATGTTCTAACTAATATTTTTCTTGATACATAGTGACCATTACTGGTATTTACTAATTATGTAAATTGGGGTAATTATACCCATGTAAGCTATGTATCATATAGTCATGATTGTATAATGTTACTGACATTTTTTATTTCAAATTTTTTCAATATTAAATGCAGTTGCTTTTCTTTTTATATTCTTTCTTTTCCCTGGAAGTTCCCTGCATTTCCGTGACTGCTGTCCTCGGATTGGGGGTTTCTTGTGATATGCCTTCCCGGCAAGGGGGGGGGGAGGAGCCAGTATCCATCAAGGCTTCTCCATGTTTTTCCCCATCAGGCAGCCCGGGCTGGTTCCGGTCGCATTGCTGGGGATTTTTCCCTTGCCGGCGGCGTTCCTGATCATTCTCGTACTTTCCCGCTCACTGAGCACACGCGGGGCCCCGTGCGTGCATGTGACGGGGGACATCACACTATTACAGCGAGAATGACGTCATTGCGGGGCCGTCAGGTCCTCACGATTGCTGGGGAAGCCACACGAGGCAAGCCGACAGGCAGCCATGCCCCCTGTGACGGATCGGCTGGACGGTGCGTGTCCCGGGGGGTTTACACTCCTTTGGCAGATCCACATTGATTGGCACACATCTCCAACCTTTTGGGTATAAATTATAGTGATAATGGAGTTTTAGTTTATCTTATCATTGGGAGGGTCAGTGACACACGCAGCTCTTGCACAGTAAGTATATATCACAGGACTATGGCTCTGCACCGTC
This sequence comes from Lithobates sylvaticus, assembly GCA_028564925.1. Taxonomy (NCBI): domain Eukaryota; kingdom Metazoa; phylum Chordata; class Amphibia; order Anura; family Ranidae; genus Lithobates; species Lithobates sylvaticus. The sequence continues at coordinate 172,758,302 of CM053028.1, read as the reverse complement.
TCTGCAATACCAAATATATTTAACAATTGGTCTGTTTTACTAAACTGACCATATATTTTTGTTATATTTTACTCATTGTTATAATCATTTATTCTAGACTGGTTGACTCTTTTTGGATTCCAATACTTAGAGCCTGTCAGTGTTTGTGGCCAATCCCGGGTTAGGTCGCAGACCACAGTATTCTTATATTGGGCGGTATGGTGCAGCCACATATGTCCTTAATAACATCTAAGGTAATCCATGCCCCTTTTTATATATTTTTTTTAATATTTTCTCATCCTTTCTTCTTCTCATTTTTATATGTTGTTTTGCATTTTCCTTGCTGTTGTTTTGACTTGGTACTGCGGTGCCCATGTTTCTTATGGTGCACTGCTGTGCGTTTGAAACACAATGTACACATACTTTTCACCATTTCATTGTATCTTTTATTGATTATCACTCTCATTCTTTTTCTTTTCTCGTCACTCACTTTTTCCTTTCTCACCACTCACATGACACCCCTCTGACACCCCTCTCTGTCATGTTCTTCCTCCGCCTACACTTTCCACAGTCACTCTTGTCATTCACTTATGATCTTGCCCCGCTCTATCACTTGTTTTATTTCCCACAACTCTTAGGTCATTCCCTCACTTCCAGACACATCTTTTCACCTTCACACACACTTCCCACTACACTCCCATCCACTACCTGGCTGTTTGTTCTGTTTCTTTCTTTCTCTTTTTTTCTCTCTTTCCCTTTGTCCACTCTAATTTCATCTTGGCACCTCTTATTCTTTTCTCACTATGTAGATTATATATGTCTATGGGATACGATTTCCACCCATAGAGCTAAAGTATAGTGTCATTCTGACCCTCCGTGCATCCATTTTATTTATTTTCATTTATTTCCACGCATCTATATATTCTTTGAATAAGTAGAGGTCCATATACACACGTATACTACATGCGTGTGGATATGCGTTTATTTTGTCGCATCCTCCATTCTAAGTGACTAGGGTGTTGCTGCCATGTGAATTTTCTGTTTGCCTGGTCACGTATACTGTGGGCAGGCCAACTAATTCATCCTGGATCTTTGCCATAGGTGTGACTTGCCCCCCACACGACCACCGTTTGATCTGTTGGGGGGTCAACTTTAGTGGGAACTCTCATAAGCCATATTGCTCAATTACTGCCCTGGTTCGATCCATGCGGATGTGGAGTGCTCTGGAACTACCCAGGGAGAGCAAAAGCTTTTAAAGGATCTCCATGTAGGAAGTACTCTTTGTTGAACATACAACACTGGGTAACTATATCACATGCCTGCACTGTATGGTACTTACTTTTCCTGTTACTGTGCGAAAATAATTCTGACATGTGTACCTATAATATATTTCTCTTAGCAGACTAATCCTCTGAAGAAGACCCTTGTATTTTGGGTTGAAAAGCGTCAACATCACTTTTCAAATTGTCGACGTTTTTATCATTAATGTTGCTATGCAATTTCTGTCTGCAAGTGTATTTTCGGTTTAGTTTTAATTTCCTACTGGAGCTCATTTTTTAACTATCATGTCATGCTTTTGGTACTACAAATAAACAACCATTTTTTCATATAACATTGCCTCAATTTTCTTACTCTGCTGCCTAAAAACCCCCACCCTGGGGGAACCTTTCTTCCTTTTTCTGTACTTATGGGGTGAGCAGCACCTTTCCATCTCTTTCTGTGTCTTCTCCTTGTTGGGTAATGGCAATTAGGAATTTGAGGTCGTGGAGGGAGGCGAGTTTGCTACAGACAGAGCAGGCATTCCAGAGGGTGCAGGAGAAGGGGAGGCTGGTTTTGGGAAGAAGAGGAATCGAAACTAAGTTCTGTTGATTGCGGCTGCTGCCAGAGGGTGTTGGACGCATTAGGCACAGTTAAACGATGGAAGCCCAGGGTTTGGGGATATGTCACCAGAGGTTAGGAGAAGCAGAAGAGTGAGGGAGATAATGTGAGAGTGATTTATATGAAGGGACATGCCCCTGCATCCTGGAGATTTTATCAGCATGTGGGTGTAGAATTAGCAGGTGTTGGTGAGTGCAGTAATAGGGAGAGAACAAAAGGGAGGGTGATATACAGTATATAAGCTGTGGGGTGGGGAAGAGGAGTGAAGCAAAGAGTTTGAGAGAGGACACAACTAGCAGAAGGAGTGGTAGAGAGCGTATGTTACAGAGTGGAAGGAAAGCTGAATAGAGAGACATGGTCACCTGCAGCCTGTTTGGTGCTTTTCAGTGCAGATTGCTATGTTACATAGTTACATAGTTAGTTAGGTTGAAAAAAGACACAAGTCCATCCAGTTCAACCACAAATAAAAAAAAAAAAAAATATATATATATACATATATATATAGCATACAATCCCATATACCCCATTCTATACCCACAGTTGATCCAGAGGAAGGCAAAAAAAAAAAAAAAACCCCAGCAGAGCATTCTCCAATTTGCTAAAGCAGGGGAAAAAAATTCCTTCCTGATCCCCCGAGAGGCAATCGGATTTTCCCTGGATCAACTTTACCTATAAATGTCAGTACCCAGTTATATTATGTACATTTAGGAAAGTATCCAGGCCTTTCTTAAAGCAATCTACTGAGCTGGCCAGAACCACCTCTGCAGGGAGTCTATTCCACATTTTCACAGCTCTTACTGTGAAGAAACCTTTCCTTATTTGGAGATGAAATCTCTTCTCCTCTAGACGTAAAGAGTGCCCCCTTGTCCTCTTTGTTGACCGTAAAGTGAATAACTCAACACCAAGTTCACTATATGGACCCCTTATATATTTATACATGTTGATCATATCCCCCCTTAATCTCCTCTTATCAAGGGTGAATAAATTCATTTCCTCTAATCTTTCCTCATAGCTGAGCTCCTCCATGCCTCTTATCAGTTTGGTTGCCCTTCTCTGCACTTTCTCCAGTTCCCCAATATCCTTTTTGAGAACTGGTGCCCAAAACTGAACTGCATATTCCAGATGAGGTCTTACTAATGATTTGAACAGGGGCAAAATGATATCTCTCTCTCTGGAGTCCATACCTCTCTTAATACAAGAAAGGGCTTTGCTCGCTTTGGAAACCGCAGCTTGGCATTGCATGCTATTATTGAGTTTATGATCTACCAAAACCCCAGATCCTTCTCCACTACGGATTCCCCCAGTTGTACTCCCCCTAGCATGTATGATGCATGCATATTCTTAGCCCCCAAGTGCATAACTTTACATTTATCAACATTAAACCTCATCTGCCACATAGTCGCCCAATTAGACAGAGCATTGAGGTCGGCTTGTAAATTGGAGACCTCCTGTAAGGACATTATTCCACTGCATAGCTTGGTGTCATCTGCAAAGACAGAAATGTTACTTTTGATCCCAGACCCAATATCATTTATAAAGATATTAAAAAGTAAGGGTCCCAGCACTGAACCTTGGGGTACACCACTGATAACCTTAGCCCATTCAGAGTAAGAATCATTAACCACGACTCTCTGAATTCTGTCTTTTAGACAGTTTTCTATCCATTTACAAACCGATATTTCCAAACCTGTAGACCTTACTTTACACATGAGCCGTGTGTGAGGAACTGTATCGAACGCTTTTGCAAAATCCAAGTATACCACGTCCACAGCCACGCCTCTGTCCAAGGTTTTACTTACCACCTCATAAAAAGAAATGAGGTTTGTCTGACAACTTCTGTCTTTCATGAACCCATGCTGTCTGTTGCTTAAAATATTTTTTTCCTGCAAGAACTCGTCTATGTGGTCTTTTAATAATCTCTCCAGTATCTTCCCAACTATAGAAGTTAAACTAACAGGTCTATAGTTACTTGGTAAAGACTTTATTCCCTTTTTAAATATAGGCACCGCGTTCGCCCTGCGCCAATCCAGTGGTACTATTCCTGTCATTAATGATTCCCTAAAAATTAGATACAATGGCTTTGAAATTACAGAGCTCAATTCTTTTAGGGTCCGTGGGTGGATGCCATCAGGTCCAGGTGCTTTATCCACCTTTATTCTGTCTAAATATTTCTGGACCATATCCCTTTCGAGCCATTGTGGATTTAGGGCTGTGTCACTGGACATGAGCTCCCCCATGCTCCTTTGTATACACAGAGCTGAAGAAAGTATTTAATAAATTAGCCTTCTCTTTGTCCCCAGTCACCCACTCTAGATTATTTTGTAAAGGGCCTACATGCTCAGACTTGACCTTTTTACTATTAATATATTTGAAGAATTTTTTTGGGTTTGTCCTACTATCTTTTGCAATCTGTCTTTCGTTTTGAATTTTTGCATCCTTGATTTCCTTTTTACATATTCTGTTATGTTCTTTGTAACATTTAAATGACACTAGTGATCCTTCATTTTTATATTTTTTAAAAGCTCTTTTCTTATAGTTTATAGCTTTTTTAACTTTGGCCGTGAACCACATAGGTTTTATTTTTATCCTTTTAAATTTATTGCCCATGGGAATATACTTTGCAGTGAGTTCACAAACAGTCTTTTTGAAGAATCCCCATTTCTGTTCTGTGCCCATTGTTGCCAATATTCTCTCCCAGTCTAAAGCCCCATACACACGGTCGGACTTTTTCATGGATTCTGTCCGATCGGACAATGTTGTTGAAAAATCAGACCGTGTGTATGCACCATCGGACAGTGTTCGTCGGGTTGTCCGACGGACAAAGTCTTATCTCCTGCTGGAAAGATTTGCCGTCAACCCGGTCCGATCACACCAAACCCGATCGTGTGTACGGTTGTCCGACCGGACAAAGTGCTACGCATGCTCAGATCACATTACAAGACCAAAGCTATTGGCTACTAGCCTCTACGTTGTCCCGTCGTAGGCAACAAACGTCACCACGTTCAGAATGATCGGATTTTCCGACAACTTTGTCCGACCGTGTGTACGCAAAACCAACATCGGACAAAGTACGACGGACATGATCCGACGGACCTGGTCCGCGGATTGTCCGACCGTGTGTATGGGGCTTAAGTTATGTATGTTCGCTTCATTAGGTATTGAAAGTAAACAGCAGAGAAGATGCTGCAAAGCATGCAGGGAATCCAGGAAATTGTGGAAAGAGATGACGAGCAGACAGGCAGAACTCACAACATAAAAATAAAAAAAATAAAGTAAGCTTATGGTGGTGTGGAGTGCAGCATGTGCCGTGGCAATAATTTACATAGTCAAGTGCAATGTAAAACTTGTATTGAAGTAACAAGTTCACAACAACACAGCAACAGTTCACAACAAGCTCGTGGGAAGGCTACCCAGCTGGGTGCACTCACAGTTTCCAACAACGTGAAGAAGCAGTTTCCAACTGGACTGGCAGCGTCTGTAAGGAGGGAGCAGAATGTGGCCTGGCCATCTAGTGCCCAACCAGGAAGTTGTGCAGAGGAGATGCAACCCTACAATTTCCCTCCTCGTAAGGAACCTTTCCCTAGTGCTGGTACTGTCCCTTACAATCAGGGTACCTGTCCCTACTCTACAAACTCGCCAAAAGCATGCCAAACCTGGGATCCAGGGACTTAAAAAAAGCTCTGCCTTACCCAAGATGGTCATCAGAGTCACATCATTCAATCGAATCGCTTCTCCAGTGACTCAGGAAACCTAATAGGAACCATGCTGTGAATAGCACCACCTGCAGTGGAGAAAATAGACTACATCTGCCTACACATTGTGACTAATCACAGCAAATCACATGACAATTGTACACAATGGATGACTTTCATTCATGCCATCCATTGTGTACTATTGTGGTGATCTCTGTGATTGGTCACAGTTATCACATGGTACAGACAGGGCCAATCACATCCAATCTGTACCATGTGATTAGCTGTGGCCAATCACATCTAACTACAATACTAAACACTAAATTAATCAATTTCATTTAGTACAAATGGTTACTTATAACAGTGAAATTCACTGGTATAAGTAATCATAATGTTTAAAAAAAAAAAAAAAAAAATCCTGATCACTTCCCCAGAGTAGTACAGTAACATTGTATTGTTCTGGTCACAGTGTGTTAAAAAAAAAAGCTTAACAAAAAAAATGTAATAAACATACTGTACTGTCACGTACACCACACTAGTTATATGATGACTCTTCTGCACTGATGACAGTATGTAAAAAAAAAAAATTGTGAAAATAAAATCTTCTTCATTTTCCAAAAAAGTGTGACAAAAATTAAAACTTAAAAAAAGTCGCCATTCTTCTTACTAAATACCTTGGACTGTCTACTTTCCAAATAGGGGTAATTTGGGGGATATTGTCCAGACCTCAAGATAAGATAGGCTGTCAGTACATCAGGATTGATTTTCAGATAACGGAAAATGTATATCAAATACTTACCGTAATTTTCCTTTCCTGATGGACTCCATGGCAGCCTACGTATGGGTTAATCCCACCTCCTCATACCTCATAGGACCCTTCTCCCATAAATCTTTGCTCTGGGCCAGAGGCCGTGTTCCATAATTTAGCCTACTCCAGACACTGGGAGGGAACTCCTGCTGCCATGGAGTCCATCAGGAAAGGAAAATTACGGTAAGTATTTGATATAAATTTTCAGTTTTTCTGACAGACTCCATGGCAGCCTACGTATGGGAAATAACTAGCCATACACACCCGGGTGGGCAGAGTGCTGGACAAAAGAAAAAGGTTTAATTGGCACTATCAACAGACAAGATACGTAAACCAAATTTAACAGAAGATAACAAGGCTGGCTCTATGCAGTATTGTGCCATGAACGTGTTAATTGAAGACCACGAGGACACCTTGCAAATAACTTCTGGAGCCACGTGACGTGACGCCACCAATGATGAAGACACACTTCTAGTTGAGTGAGCAGTCACCGCTTCTGGAGGCGCTTCTGGAGGAGCCAAGCCCTTGGCTTTGTAAGCCCACTGAATGGCCTGAACAATCCATGCTGCGACAGATCTGGTAGAGGCACGCATTCCCTTATTCTTCCCATGAAAAAGAACAAACAGGTGGTCAGTCTGACAGAAAGAAGCTGTAGCTTCAAGATACGGACTTTTCCAACATCTAAGGGATGAACACTGGAATCCTCGGTAGATCTGAATGTTGGAAGAGCAATCTCCTGATTGTCATGAAACACAGATGCTACTTTGGGGTTTAAACCCAACATAGGAATTAAAACTACCCGATCAGGAAAAAGAAAGAAAAAGAAATCCCAGAGAGCTGATTTCAGAGACCCTCTTGGCCGATGTTATAGCCACCAAGAAGGCAACTTTTAGAGAGAGTCCTTTGATAGAGGACTGATCTTCATGTTCCAACTCTCTACCTGAGAAAAAAACTAGGACAAGATCGCAATTAGAGAATCTTGGCTTTTTCTGAGGTCTGAGGCTTATTTCTCCTCTTAAAAACTACTGAGTAAGAGGGTGTCTAGCCCAGGAAACACCCATAAAGACAGAGATTGCATATACTTGGACTTGCAGCGAGCTGACTGACAATGAGAGATCCAAGCCCGATTGTAGGAAGCCCAGGATATCATGTATCTTTGGGTTATTGCAAGAACCTGCAGTGGAAGAGGTGTAGTCTGCACACTTTATCCAAATCCTCTGGTAGACCCTGTTGGTGCTTGCTCTTCTGGCATTTAATAATGTGGAGATGGCCCTACTTGGACAGCCTAGGGCCTCCAACCTTCCCCCTCTCAAGAACCAGATCAGATGTAGATGGTCTGGGCATGGACGTAGAATTGCCCCTTGAGACAGGAGATCTGGTCTGGAGGGTAGAAGAACTGGGTCCCGGAAGCTGAGTTGCATCAGCAGTGGAAACCATGGCCTGTTTGCCCAGTTCGAGACTATCTTCGCTTCTTCCATCCTGAGCCTCGACAGAAACCAGAGAATGACAGGAAAGGCATAGGCCCTGTGGAACCGCCAATGGTCTGTCAGAACATCTATCTGAAAGCCTGGGGACACTGAGACCTCGTGTAGCATCTCTCTAGTCTGAAGTTGCACGGGAAGACGAACAAGTCTACTTCCGGAATGACTCCCAGGGACAGGACCCACCTGAAGACTTCGGGGGGAAAGTCCACTCGTTGTCCAGAGAAACTCTTGACAGAACATCTGCCTGAACGTTCTGGACTCCAGGGAGATAGACAGCTGTCAGGTTGGCCAGGTTTTTCTGGGCCCAGATCATGATGGGCTCTACTCCCTTCGACACGGAGAGACTGTGAGTACCCCCTGTCTCTTGATGTATGCGACTGCCGTCATGTTGTCTAGTCTTAGGAGGACTGAGGCTCCTGCTGTTAAGTGGTAAAAGGCCTGCAGAGCGCAGAACGCTGCCCGGAGTTCCAGAACATTGGAGACTATCCTGTGGGAGGAAAAATTCCATATGGCTTGGGCTACTTCTGTCATGCAGAGAGCGCCCCAGCCCCTGTTGCTGGCATCTATAGTGATGGTGACCCAAGACACAGGTGCGATGGAGTGACAATTGAGGAGGTTCCTCTGTTGTAGCCACCAAGGAAGGCTCTCCCGCATGGATGAGGTTATTCGGATAGAGTGACCCCGAAGCCCTGGGTTCCACTGCTGGAGGAAGCCCTTCTGGAAGGGCCGCATTTTCCACTGAGCCCACTTTACCATGGGTGTTGTTGCCACCATGGTGCCGACGATCTTTAGGAATTGAGAGGCTCGGAGATGAGAGGACGACATTGCAAGCCGAACTCTGTCCCAGGTCACTGGAATTTTTCCAGGGGTAACGAGATGGTGCTCTTGATAGTGTTGAAGTCTGCCCCGAGGAATACCAAGGACTGCGTAGGATCCAGATGGCTCTTTTCCAGATTCAGAAGCCAACCAAACTCAGGTAGAGTGGAGATGACCTGGGATCTGTGGATTAGCAACTGCTCCCTGTCCCGAGATAACAGCAGGTCGTCTAGATAGTGATACAGACGGATACTTCTGGTCCTGATCAGAGCCACGACAGCCACAATAGTTTTGAAAACACACAAGGCGATGTCGTATGCCGGAAGGGGAGACAGGTGAACTGCAGATGGATTTTATTGACAGTAAAGCAAAGGTATTTCTGGAATTCTGACGCTATCGGAACATGGAAGTAGGCATCAACACAAGCCAATTGCCTGGTTGGATTTCTTGACTGATCGTGAGAAGTGTCTCCATCTTGAACTTCTCCTTCTTGATAAAAGGATTCAAGTGGGTTACGTCTATAACTGGCCTCCAGGAACTGTTTTTTTTCTTCAACACCATGAAGAGGGGCGAGTAGATCCCTTAAAACCTTTACTCAGCTTGAACTGGAATTGCAGCGCCTTAAGCCACAAGGGAGTCTGCATAGGACAGGAGAATGCGCTTTTTCTCTTCCGAGAGAGGCAAGCTGCCGACTCACTCTGTCTGGGCAGGAGCAATATCATAAAGACTTAGGGGCTTCTTGTCCACCGGAAGATGCCCCTTTTGAAAACGTCTGGCCTGAAGACTGTTTTTTCTTCCAGGTCTTCCTTAACTCATGGCCAGGCCTATAGCGGCGAGCGTCCCTTGCTCTATCTGAACCTTGTTTGAGCTGTGTTCTCTTCTGGCCACAAGGCACGCTTAACCGTGACAGATGACAGCATGATCCAAGCCACCAGGCGAATTATGTCTAGGGAAGCCTCACCCAGAAAAGCCGCCGCCAACCTTAGCTCATGAATAGGTGAGCTCCTGGCCACTTCTTCCAAGATGCTCTTCAGAGAAGCATCTACGCGTCCAGACTTCCAACGCTTTAGAAAGAGCTGCGAGAGCTAGAGTTGATTTGTAGGTCATACCCGCTGTAATGTAGATCCGCTTGAGGTCGGTATCAATTTTCCTCTCCAGGCCATCCCTAAAGGAAACAGTATCCTCCAATGGGAGTGTGACGTGCCTCACCAACCTCATTAGGGCTGCGTCAATGAGAGGAGCCGAAACCAGGTGTTTTAAATCCTTTCTTTTAAATGGATACATTTTTGATACCTTAGTTAACAGGCAATTTTTCCTTTCAACACCACCCCATTCATCAGTAATTATAGCGCTGAGTACACCCAAAAAGGGGAAATTGGGGCGTTCTTTTTTGAGGTGTTTAACATATTTCCTCTGTTTGGAGGGTGCCTCCACTTGCTCTTTCCATTTCAAAGCTTCGTTGGCAGCTTTGACCAGCTGTGGTACTAGGGCAAATTCAAAACCTGCACCAGGGTCATGTACCTCCACCACACTGAGGCTTCAATTGAGGAATGGCTCAGCTGTGAAGGGCCTGGAGCCTCGAGATCATCCCTAATAGGGACTAACATAGTGTCGCTAGCAGAGTTATGGGTATGACCAGAATCCGCTTTACTCAGGGTCTCACGGACCACCTTTTTGACCAGTGCTTCCACTTGTTGGTCTCCACCCTCTTTCTTTTGCGGCTTTAGAAAAGCATCGCTCGCAGAGCAATTTGCCTACAGGAACCTGGGCCCTGCATACCCAGCAGGCTTTCCTCACAGAGCGACTGGAGTGACGGTGAGAGTGTCGCCCAGAGGTGGTTTTAGACTCCTCTCTGTGGTGTCTAGATCTAAAGGGAGATCTATGACTTCTGGAGTTTGAAGAGGAGTGACGACTTTGAGACCTAGGGCGGTCTTTTTCATGCTTTGGTGTTCAGACCTAGAAGGGCTGAGTGAAAAAAGAAAGGGTTAAGTGCTCCTGAATGAGTGAACCCAAGCATCACAGGCAGAAAATAACTAAATCCTACCTGCAGTGCTAGGGTTGGCCACAGGAGGGCAGTGACAGAGCCATGGCAAGGCCGTTTGAAACTGAACCATTTAATGAACCATTAAAGCCTTATGAGAAACAGGAGTGACAACAGACATGAGAGAGCACATAACAAACATAGCCAGCAGCCAGCACATAGGGAGCCTGAAGAAAACAATTTACCTTGTAAACCAGAGACCATGTGTCTGGGGAAACCACTGCATAAGCCTGCAAGTCATCCTAAGGAATAGCTGCTTTGACAATTATTTCAATCTGCCGCCATTAATGATGTCAGCGCGCCTGCGCCGGAAAAACGTTGCCACCTGGTGGCGGCCAATCGCTTACGTGACCACTGCCGCCATTTTGGCGAAACCATGCCTGCACGAACCAAGCACAGAATCTTTGTTTGCGGCTTGCAGATGTGCAGACAGGTCCTGCGACTTCCTGAAACGGTGAGCTGGAACGCAGCTGTGCTCCAGCCGCCATGGCCACTCACTGAAGCTTGATAGATAATAAGGAGACACACAAAACACAGAGATACGGCTGCCATATAAAACGAATATCTTTGTACATTACCACCACCACGGCATGATCCGGACCAGAACCTGGGACTGGGGAGCTGTTCAGTCGAACCACCACACGATCGGGCATTTACAATGCCTCCCGCTAATAGCTGGGAAGTTTGGCCATTTTGCCGCTTGCCTGCCCATGGCCAGGTTAGTAAGCTCTTAATGATATCTCCCATGTCCACCTGCTAATAGCTAGGATCGCTGTGCACACCGCCAGGCCTGGATTACAGAAAACTTCATGAAAAGGTAAGACTTCATCTTGGCCTAGAGCAAAGATTTATGAGAGAAGGGTCCTATGAGGTATGAGGTAGCGGGATTAACCCATAGGTAGGCTGCCATGGAGTCTGTCAGGAAATACCATATATACCATAGTATATTTGTGGACTCTATAACTTTCCTACGGACTAAATAATAAACACTGATTTGGGTTATTTTCATCAAAGAAATGTAGCAGAATACAGTTTGTCATAAATTCATGAAGAAATACAATTTTGCAAATAAATAATTTAACGTAAACAAGGAAAAATGCATATTTTTTTAAAAATTTTAGGCCTAGCAAAAAATTAAAAACCCAGTGGTGATTAACCGCTTGCCGACCGCCTCATGCAGATATTCCTATGGCAGAATGGCACGTACAGGCAAACTAACGTATCTGTACGTTGCTCTTTAAGAGGCGGCCTGCGGCAAGCTCCGTGAGTCGGGTCGCGTGTCCCGCGGAGTCGATGTCCGCGGGGATACCCGCGATCGTCTAACGGAGAGGAAGAACGGGGAGATGCTAATGTAAACAAGCATCTCCCCATTCTGCCTAGTGACAGTGCCACTAATCTCTGCTCCCTGTGATCGGGAGCATTGATCAGTGTCTAGCCACACCCCCCACAGTTAGAATCACTCCCCAGGACACACTTAACCCCTTAACTTCCCCCTAGTGGTTAACCCCTTCACTGCCAGTGTCATTTACACAGTATGGCACTGATTGCTGTATAAATGACAATGGTCCCAAAAATGTGTCAATAATGTCCAATGTGTCCGCCATAATGACGCAGTCACGATAAAAATCGCTGATCACCGCCATTACTAGTAAAAAAATAAATATTAATAAAAATGCCATAAAACTATCCCCTATTGCTATAACTTTTGCGCAAACCAATCAATAATCGCTTATTGTGATTTTTTTACCAAAAATATGTAGAATATGTATCAGCCTAAACTGAGGAAAAAAAACTTTTTTTTTTATATATATATTTTTGCGGGATATTTATTATAGCAAAATGTAAAAAATTATGTGTTTTTTTCATAATTGATGCTCTTATTTTGTTTATAGCGCAAAAAATAGAAACTGCAGGGGTGATCAAATACCACCAAAATAAATCTCTATTTGTGGGAAAAAAAGGATGTCAATTTTGTTTGGGAGCCACGTCGCACGACCGCGCAATTGTCGGTTAAAGCGACGCAGTGCCGAATTTCAAAAAGTTCTATGGCCAGCAAAATGGTCTGGGGCTTAGGTGGTTAAGGACATTTCTGCAGAGCTCAGTGAAGAGAGCTCTGAAAGCTGATTGGAGGGAAGGGACACCCCCTTCACACAGCACAGGAACAAAGCTGAGGCTGCCAATCAGCTGGAGATCCCTCGCCTGTCACATTTTTCTCTTGGTGTCAGGAATACTTGTCAGAGATGATTCATTCTGATAGCCGACATGGGCGTCCGCAGAACTTTTTTCAGGGGGAGGCATAATTTTCAGGTCACCCATGCTCTGACGTTTTTGACAATGTCATTATCACATTATCACGGTCAGAGACTGCAGACGTAGTACAGGTGATGGTCAGAGACTGCAGACGTAGTACAGGTGATGGTCAGAGACTGCAGACGTAGTACAGGTGATGGTCAGAGACTGCAGACGTAGTACAGGTGATGGTCAGAGACTGCAGACATGGCACAAGAGACTGTCAGAGACTGCGAACATGATCCAAGAGACTGTCAGAGACTGCATACATGGCCCAAGAGACTTCCAGTGACTGCATACATGGCTCAAGACACTGTAAGAGACTGTGGACATGGCACAAGAAATGACCAGAGACTGCATACATGGCCCAAGAGACTGTCGGAAACTGCATGCATGTGGTGGGTGACAGACAGAGACTGGGGGGTGACAAAGAGACAGAGGGGGTGACAGAGAGAAAGGGGGTGAGAGAGAGAGGGGTCGAGAAAGAGAGACAGAAGGGGTGACAGAGAGAGAGAGACAGAAGGGGTGACAGAGAGAGAGAGACAGGGGGGTGACAGAGAGAGAGAGACAGAGGGGGGTGACAGAGAGAGACAGAGGGTTGAGAGAGAGAGAGGGGGTGACAGAGAGGGGTGATGGGGGTCATCACTTCTGATCCAATCCCTGATTCCAGGGGGGGGCACTTGCCCCCCCTTGCTCCTACCTGCGGACGCCCATGATAGCCGAGGAATGAAGCAGCAGACAGAAATGACACTTATGGGGCGTACACACGCTCTGACTTTCCTAGTCCAGCAGACAAACCGCCGGACTTTCCAGCGGAGGTCCGCTGGACTTTCCGAGCGTGTGGACTTGCCCACACACGCCCGGACTTTTCCAGCGGACAATCCGCCGGCGTTTTGGTCAAAGTCCGTGGGACTTTTGAAATGAACGGACTTGCCGACACACGATGGGAATGTCTGATAATTTAGACCGTGACTCCAGGTAGACGGGACTAGCGAAGGCAGTGAATGCCGCCGTGCTAGCCCCGTCACCTGGCATGGATTTAAAGGGGAATCCATATGCCGAAAAAACGGCATGGGGGTCCCCCCAAACCCATCTCAGACCCTTATCCGAGCACGCAGCCCGGCCGGTCAGGAAAGTGGGTGGGGATGAGCGAGCCCCCCCCACCCCAAAGCACCTTGTCCCCATGTTGATGAAGACAAGGGCCCCTTCCCGACAACCCTGGCCGTTGGTTGTCAGGGTCTGCGGACGGGGGGCTTATCGGAATCCGGGAGCCCCCTTTAATAAGGGGCCCCCAGATACCGGCCCCCCACCCTATGTGAATGAGTATGGGGTAAGCTGTACCCCTACCCATTCACCTAAGGAAAAAAGTGTAAATAAATAAACAACACAATTTTTTAAAATATTTTATTGCACAGCTCCGGGGGTCTTCTTCCGTCTTGGGGGGTCTTCTCGCCGGACTCCTCCGATATCTTCTGCTCTTTTACCTAGCTCTTTCCGGCTTTATCCGTCGCCGCTGTCGACGTCTGGGGGTCTCGTTCCGCCTTCGGGGGTCTTGTCCCGCTCTTCTGTTCTTCTTGCCGTTGTCGCCGCCGCCTTCTGCGTCGTCTTCTTCCGATGTTGACTCGTCGCTCTCTCTGTCCGGAATGGCAGAGACACGCGGTGTTGTGACTTATATAGGGACAAGGGGCGGGGCCACCGACTCATGTCACATGGTGACCCTGCCCTCATATGATGTCACAGTCCCAGCATCCTCTGGGACTGTGACATCATATGGGGAGGGAGGAGGAAGGAGGAGGAGGAGGAAGAAGGAGAGGAAGGAAGGAAGGAAGGAGGAAGGAAGGAAGGAAGGAAGGAAGGAAGGAAGGAAGGAAGGAAGGAAGGAAGGAAGGGAGGAGAGAGGAAGGAAGGAAGGAAGGGAGGGAAGGAAGGAAGGAGGAGGAGGAAGGAGGAGGGGGAGGGGAAGGAAGGAGGAGGAGGGGGAGGGGAAGGGGAGGAGGAGGAAGGAGGAGGAGGGAGGAAGGAGGAGGAGGGAGGAAGGAGGAGGAGAGGGAGGAGGGAGGAGGAGGAAGGAAGGAGGAGGAGGAGGAGGAAGGAGGAGGAGGAGGAGGATATCTTTTAAAAAATTTGTTTTTTTATTTACACTTTTTTCCTTAGGTGAATGGGTAGGGGTACATTGTTTCACATATAGTGGGGGGGGCGGTATCTGGGGGCCCCTTATTAAAGGGGGCTCCTGGATTCCGATAAGTCCCCCGCCCGCAGACCCCGACAACCAACGGCCAGGGTTGTCGGGAAGAGACCCTTGTCCTCATCAACATGGGGACAAGGTGCTTTGGGGTGGGGGTGGGCCGCAGGGCCCCCCTTTCCCCAGGGCACCCCCCATGTTGAGGGCACGCGGCCTGGTACGGCTCAGGAGGGGGCGCTCGCTCGTCCCCACCCCCTTTCCTGACCGGCCGGGCTGCGTGCTCGGATAAGGGTCTGAGATGGATTTGGGGGGACCCCCACGCCGTTTTTTTTGGCGTAGGGATTCCCCTTTAAATCCATGCCAGGTGATGGGGCTAGCGCGGCGGCATTCACTGCCTTCGCTAGTCCCGTCTACCTAGAGTCACGTTCTAAATGAACTGACTTTCCTCCGTGTGCGAGGCAAGTCCGTTCATTTCAAAAGTCCCGCGGACTAGCACACAGACGGGTGCCTAGTCCAGCGGACAATTTTAAGTCTGAGCTCTAGTCTGCGGACTCTAGTCTGGCGGACATTACCGTGGGAAAGTCCGCTCGTGTGTACGCGGCCTTAGTGCTCTTAATTCAGACATGTACACACTGTAGAGGAATATGCTTTATTCAGATTTCATTGTGACGGAACCGTTCCACACTCCGCTTGAGTGCTTCCATCTGTATACCACTTCCTCAAGTCTGAACATAGATATCAGATATTATAGCCACATATTTCAACCAAGAACTAGATGGGACTAGCTCAGCTGCAAAATTGTAACTATTTATTGAACAAGAATACAGGCTTTTTATACACTTAAGAAGTAGGTCAGTCACCACATGAACAATGACCCAAATATTTACCCAAAACATCACACAATGGTTTAGATAACGAGGTACAGCTGACTCATGGCTAATACAATCATAGAGGACCCACCAAGAAATAGTCAAATTAGTCAACATATACTAAAAAACATTAAGTTGATTAAACAACTAGCCACCTGGGTGACTCACCCAGACTATTCAGCAACAAGCCCCTCCACTCTGGGTACAAAGTACAATACTCATTATTACAAATATAATCACATCCCCACAGTAGTTTGCTAGCAGACAATATGTGTCAAAGTGTTCAAGGAAGTATAGATTAGGGTTGAGCGAACCCGAACTGTAAAGTTTGGGTCCGTACCGGACTTTTGGGTGTCCGGGACCCGGACCCGAACCCAAACTATTGGCTGTAAGTTTGGGTTCGGGTCCGGTGTTCGGCGCTGTATTGGCGCCTTTTTAACAGCTTTAGGGCAGCCAATCGACGATCGTTTCACTAGTGTGCCCTTTAAAGCCATCATAGCCATGCCTACTAATGGCATGGCTGTGATTGGCCAGTGCAGCATGTGACCCAGTCTCTATATATAGTACACACACAGCACACAGCGTCATTCTGCTATAGACAGACACTGTTAAGCCCCATACACACGGTCGGACTTTTTCATGGATTCTGTCCGATCGGACAATGTTGTTGAAAAATCAGACCGTGTGTATGCACCATCGGACAGTGTACGTCGGATTGTCCGACGGACAAAGTCTTATCTCCTGCTGGAAAGATTTGCCGACAACACGGTCCGATCACACCAAATCCGATCGTGTGTACGGTTGTCCGACCGGACAAAGTGCTACGCATGCTCAGATCACATTACAAGACCAAAGCTATTGGCTACTAGCCTCTACGTAGTCCCGTCGTAGGCAACAAACGTCACCACGTTCAGAATGATCGGATTTTCCGACAACTTTGTCCGACTGTGTGTACGCAAAACCAACATCAGACAAAGTATGACGGACAGGATCCGACCGACCTGGTCCGCGGATTGTCCGACCGTGTGTATGGGGCTTCAGACAGGTTCCTGTGCTGCAGAGAGATAGAGGATTTTAGGAGTTAGTGTGCTAAAGTCTGTCCACATTCCTTGAATTTTATTCTAATTAGTTAGATCAGTGAGCGATCTAGATAGCTAGAGTAGGGAGTTTCTTTATTAAGCAAAAGAAAGAGGCAGAGATAATTATTGAAGAGATTCCTAAATCAATTGTACCCTGGCTGGGGTGCAGTGCACAGTCTTTTAACAGTGCCATGAGGCCAGTGCCAGACAAAATATAAACGTTTTACCTGCAAGCTCAATGCAACATTAGGACCAACACTGCATATACTAAGAAATACACGATAGTCTGTGTGTATTCTGCTATTGGAAAAACATTGCATAAAAATTAAATTTTGCTTTTTTTTTTTTCCCAATAGCATTTTCTGCGTGTTCATACATAAACACTGTAGACACTAACCGTGTATTCTGATATTGCAAAAACATTGCAAAAAAATTTAATTTTGCAGTGTTTTTTTTCTTCCCAATAGCATTTTCTGCGTTTTCATAAACGCTTTACATACTGTCCGTGTATTCTGATATTGCAAAAACATTGCAAAAAAATAATAATTTTGCAGTGTTTTTTTTCTTCCCAATAGCATTTTCTGCGTTTTCATAAACGCTTTACATACTGTCCGTGTATTCTGATATTGCAAAAACATTGCAAAAAAATTAAATTTTCCGGTGTTTTTTTTTCCCAGTAGCATTTTCTGCGTTTTCATAAACGCTTTAGACACTATCCATTCATTCTGATATTGTAAAAACATTGCAAAAAAATTTAATTTTGCAGTGTTTTTTTTCTTCCCAATAGCATTTTCTGCGTTTTCATAAACGCTTTAGACACTGTACGTGTATTCTGCTATATACAAAAACACCCATTTAGGGCGAGATCATAAACTTTGAAAATATGAGGAGATCATCAAAAAGGGGACGTGGCCCGGGTCGTGGTGCTGCTGGTGGCGCTCCTGTTGCAGGGAGAGGACGTGGTCGATCTGTGCCAGCTACACGCACTAGTGAAACACCTTCCTCAGGTGCGAGTAGGCGACAGAGCCTGCAGCAGTATTTTGGCGCGCCTAATGAGGCTGTGCGAATGTCGAGGCCAGGACAAGTACAGGCGATAGTAGATTAGGTTGCTGCTGACAGTGCCTCCGGTTCCTTCACATTGTCTCCCACCCAGTCTCCTGATGAAAGTTCAGAGTTGGCACCTGCAGCCGATGTCCATCAGTCTTTCACCTCACCCCCTTGCAAATCAGCCAATCAGTCTGAGCAGCAAATCATGCAGCAGTCTCTTCTGCTTTTTGATGATTCTGTTAGCAGGGTTTCCCAGGGCCATCCACATAGCCCTGCCCCAGAAGTGGAAGAGATTGTGTGCACCGATGCCCAACCACTTATGTTTCATGATGAGTACATGGGAGGACCATCGCAGCACGTCTCGGATGATGACGAAACACAGGTGCCAACTGCTGCTGCTTTCGCCATTGTGCAGACCGACAAGGAGGGCAGGGGTGAATTTTGGGTGGAAGATGATGTGGACGACGATGAGGTCGTTGACCCCACATGGAATCAACGTCATGCAGGTGACCAGTGTAGTTCAGAGGAAGAGGTCGTGGTCGCACAGAGCCACCAGCACAGCAGAAGAGGGAGCAGGGTGCAAAAGCGGAGCGTCCGTCCCCTAGACAGTACGTCTGCTACTGCCCAACGCAGCAAGGGACCGAGCACACCAAAGCCAGGTCCAAGGACTTCCCTAGCGTGGCAGTTCTTCAGACAATGTCCTGATGACAAGACACGAGTGGTTTGCACGCTGTGCAATCAGAGCTTGAAGTGAGGCATAAACATTCTCAACCTGAGCACAACCTGCATGACCAGGCATCTAAGTGCAAAGCACGAGATGCAGTGGAGTAGACACCGCAAAAACCAAGAAAGGTCTCTGGCTCCTCCTGCTTCCTCTTCTGCTGCAGTCTCGGCCTCTTCATCCACCTCTGTAGTGACAGTGACACCTGCCAACCCGCAAACAGAGGATCTGCCAGCAACACTACCACCTGGGTCACCAACCATCTCCACAATGTCCCATGGAAGCTTTCAGCTCTCTATTTCCCAAACACTGGAGCGGAAGAGGAAGTACCCCCCTAGCCACCCGCGATCCCTGGCCCTGAATGCCAGCATTTCAAAATTGCTCGCCTTTGAAATGCTTTCATTCCGTCTGGTGGAGACGCAGAGTTTTCAAAGGCTGATGTCATTGGCTGTCCCACAGTACGTCGTGCCCAGCCGCCACTACTTTTCCAGACAAGCTATCCCTTCCCTGCACAAGCAAGTGGGGGACAAAATCAGGTGTGCACTGCGCAACGCCATCTGTGGCAAGGTCCACCTAACTACGGATGCGTGGACCAGTAAGCACGGTCAGGGACGTTATATCTCCCTAACAGCACACTGGATAATTGTAGTGGCGGCTGGGCCTGAGGCGGATAGCAGTTTGGCGCATGTCCTTCCACCACCGAGGATTGCAGGGCACTTCAGTTTGCCTCCTGTTGCTAACTCCTCCTACTCCGCCTTCTCATCCTCTACCGCCTCCTCATCCAGTCAGCGTAACACCTTCACCACCAACTTCAGCACAGCCAGGGCTAAACGACAGCAGGCAGTTTTAAAACGTTCCTGTTTGGGGGAAAAACCCCACACCGCGCAGGAGTTGTGGAGGGACATGGAACAACAGACCGATGAGTGGTTGGTGGCAGTGAGCCTCAAGCCCGGCCTGGTGGTGTGCGATAATGGGCGAAATCTCGTAGCAGCTCTGGGCCTTGCCGGTTTGACGCACATCCCTTGCCTGGCACATGTGCTGAAATTGGTGGTCCAGAGGTTCCTGAAGAATTACCCCGATATGCCAGAGCTGCTGCAGAAAGTGCGGGCCGTCTGTGCGCACTTTCGGCGTTCTCACCCTGCTGCTGCTCGCCTGTCAGCGCTGCAGCGTAACTTCTGCCTTCCCGCTCACCGTCTCATATGTGACGTGCCCACAAGGTGGAACTCCACCTTGCACATGCTTGCCAGACTGTGCGAGCAGCAGCAGGCGATAGTGGAGTTTCAGCTGCAGCACGCACGCGTGAGTCGCTCTGCAGAACAGCGCCACTTCACCGCCAATAACTGGGCCTCCATGCGAGACCTGTGTGCCTTGTTGCGCTGTTTCGAGTACTCCACCAACATGGCCAGTTCCGATGACGCTGTTCTCAGCGTTACTATCCCAGTTCTATGCCTCCTTGAAAAAACTCTTAAGGCGATGATGGAAGAGGATGTGGCACAGGATGAGGAGGAGGAAGAGGGTTCATTTCCAAGGCTTTCAGGGCAGTCATTTACAAGTGGCTACGAGGGTGGGTTCCTGCACCAACAAGCGCCAGGTACACAATTGTCTGGCAGCAAGGGCACAGTTCTGGAGGATGACGAGGTGGAGGATAAGGAGGCGATGGAGGAGGAGGAGGAACCATGTTCACAGCAGAGTGGCACCCAGACCAGCTCATGTCCATCACTGGTGCGTGGCTGGGGGGATACAGAGGACACAGACGATACACCTCCCACAGAGGACAGCTTTTCGTTGCCTCTGGGCAGCCTGGCACACATGAGCGATTACAAGCTGCAGTGTCTCCACAACGACCGCCGAGTTGCCCACATTTTAACTGGTGCTGATTATTGGGTGGCCACCCTGCTGGATCCCTGTTACAAGGACAACGTGCCGTCCTTAATTACCTCACTGGAGCGTGATCGTAAGATGCGCGAGTACAAGCGCACGCTGGTAGACACGCTGCTGGTGGCATTCCCACTTGGAAGCGGGGGTACGGTGGAAGCACAAGGCGAAGGCAGAGGAGGAGGAAGAGGTCGCCAACGCAGCCGGGGCACCGCCAGCACCTCCGAAGGCAGGGTTAGCATAGCCGGAATGTGGAAAAGCTTTGTCGGCACGCCACAACCAGCACCACCAGCTGAGATGGAACGTCTTAGCAGGAGGCAGCATTTCACCAACATGGTGGAGCAGTATGTGTGCACACGCGTACACGTACTGCATGACGGGTCTGCCCCCTTCAACTTCCGGGTCTCCAAATTGGGCACATGGCCTGAGCTTGCCCTTTACGCCTTGGAGGTGCTGGCCTGCCCTGCCGCCAGTGTATTATCTGAACGTGTATTTAGCACGGCAGGGGGCGTTATCACAGACAAGCGCAGCCGTCTGTCCCGAGCCAATGTGGACAAGCTCACGTTCATTAAAATGAACCAGGCATGGATCCCACAGGACTTGGCCGTACCTTGTGCAGAATAGACATATATACCGGTGTTCTGACGAAAACTGTCTTGCTATCGGATAGTGTCCGGCCACTTACTGCGCAGGTGCAGTGCTTGCGCAGTACGGAGGACAAGGAGATTCACAAAATCTCCAAAGATGAACGTCGCCTGCGCAATGAGTGCAGGTTCAAGCCCGACCATCCAAGTGGACATAAGGTAGCACATAGTAACAGGGCCCCTCACGGGCTCGCTTGGCTAGGCTTCAACCTCGGATGATGTGGCTTGAACCTGGAGTCACCGCGCATCGTCTTCGGAGAGTTTCAAAATCCCCTTGTCATATGTACTGAGCAAGCGCAGTAAGGGGTGGACACTATGCGACGGGGGACAGAATTCGACACATCATTCACCACTAGCCTTACCCAGCCATTCTTGTATTTTTGAACCAGTGTTGGCTATCTCGTCCTCCTCCACCGCCGCTTCCACCTACACCGCCACATCCACCGCCACCTCAACCTCCTACTCCATTTGAACCTCGTCCTCCTAGGTCAAGATTATAATTTTTCCATTTTTTAAATTTCCAAGTATTTTATTTTCCCACTATCTTATCCATTAAATTGAATAATTTTTTCCAGAAAGTGCGTATTCTGGGGTATTCCCACCATATGTGCGGCATCGTGCCGTTGAGTTTCTGAGGTTCTTAATGACTTCCTGTACCTCTTCTGCTGAGAAGGGGGCCTCCAGCATTTTATTTTTATTTTTTTATGTTATTTTAAGTTATTTCCCTATCCACATTTGTTTGCAGATCACTTGCCATGCTCTTAACAACATTTTGTTGCCATTTGCAGCCCTCTAGCCCTTTCTACAGCCATTTTAGTGTTCAAAAGTCCGGGTCCCCATTGACTTCAATGGGGTTCGGAGTTCGGGGTCAAGTTCGGTCCCGAACCCGGACTTTTTGCCGAAGTTCGGCCGAACCCGAACATCCAGGTGTCGGCTCAACTCTAGTAAAGATCTTTTACAAAGCAAGTTTGCAAACTTCAGAATCTTTGAGATCAATAGGGGCAGACTAGAAATATTTGAAGTACAATGTGGAAATTAAAATAACTAACAACCTACCTGTGCAAAATTTGTTTTTTAATGGGAGCTTGCTGACACTACAACATGATGATAAAACAAATTTCTATCAGTGCAAATAATAACCTTAATCACTAAATAGTGATATGTGTAGATAAAAATCCCACCAAAAAACAAAAAAAATATTTAAGTTGAACCCCCCCCCCCCCCCCCCCCCCCCCACCTGGCTGCGGCACACACAAAAAATGCTTTCACTTCACATATAAAATATACATAACAAAACAGTGTTGCGCTTCCTAAATAACTACCAATAAATCCTTAAATAAGAATATGTGATTAACTTGCAATATAGCAAGATACTGAGTGCACAATCAAATATTCATGTTCCTAGTCCACACATTCAAAAAATGAATTGAATAAAAATAATAGTCCGAACAAATCTGCACAAATATAATCATATAATCCTCAGAGTCTTCTGCACAAACACACAAAAAATTCCCTCAATGGGGTCCGGTGCACATAGGAATAGAAAAGGCAAAATCTAGTACTCTCTGTATATCAAAACGGTTTATTTCCTCATTAAAACATTAAAACGTTACTCACAAATGCAGCACTTAAGCAGTGCAGGCTCAGGATGCATAGAAACGACAAGCTGCTCGCAGGATGACGCTACCACTGCGACTGATATAATTGTTTAACCATATTTTCTCCAACAATGTTTTCCATCAGACAAATCTGTATGTCTTAGCCCACTGTGCATGTTGATTTGCTTTCTGGAAACTAGAGACCACCCTTCTTAATCCCATCTTCTATACCTTTTTTCATCTTGGTGGTATATTGGGACTGTGCCTATACTGGATTTGGCCAAATTCTAATATAAAAAAACGCTCATTGTCCAAGATTAATATTAAGTCTTATTAAACCTTAAATCTTAGTACGGATGTGCCTATTTTAGATATAACCAAGTGTGTTATAACCTATAATTTTGTCTTTGTGTTTTTCTTCCACAATTAGTAATCATATTTTGCTTGTATATATTATTACAGATTTGACCAATTCCTATAAAGAAAGTATTGATACGTTCAACTCCATCCCAACAATTACTGACTTGCTGAATGATGAGGATCTTTTGTATACCCTGAAGATAAAACTGGATCCCTGCCATCCCACTGTTAAAAACTGGAGGAACTTTGCAAGCAAATGGGGTATGAATTACGACGAGCTTTGCTTTCTGGAGCAGAAATCTGGAGCACAAAGTCCTACTATTGGCTTCTTGCTACGGAACAGTGAAAGGACTGTTGAGCAGTTGATAGACCTGTGTAAACTGTACAAGAGGGTCGATGTTCAGAAAGTGTTACTAAAATGGGTCAATGTTGATTGGCCAATGAGGGTACATAAAATTTACAGGAGCAGTGTGTGAATAATTCTTTTGGATGAATGACATTTAAAAAAAAATTAAATAATCTGTACTTTGACATTGTGATATATCTGTGTTGTCCGCTATGTTGTCTAGCGCATAGTGGGTTCTATTTATGAGTACTTGAAATTTATCCATGATGTTTGTTGAAAATCCCTTCACAGTTCTGTAGAGCTAGAAAATTGTACATCCAGATTAACTGATAAATAGGGACCAATCCACGTAATTTGTAAATTCAGTGCCTACTTTTATATCTTTTCTTTCTATTGCTTTTTTTTTTTAATTCATCAGGGATGTTTGAATATTAAAGTGAACTTTGCTGACTTGGTGTTTAACCACTTCCCACCCAGCAGGATAAGCTGCGATCACCCGCCCGCTGGGGGGGGGGGGGCACGCTGCGTGGTGATCGGTGGTGTGGTGTCAGTCTGACACACCGCATCTCCGATCTAAGTAAACAGCCTATGCTGGTGGCGTATACCACGCAATCAGCTGTGTCCAATCACAGCTAAGCACAGTGTAAACAGGAAAAGCCGATCAGCTGCTCTCCTGACAGGGGGGGGGGGGGGGGTCTGCAGTGATTGATTATCAGTGCAGCCACCCGAGGATGCCCACCTATGGCCACCAGGTGAGTCCACCAGAGAAGGCAATCATTGCCCATTAGGGATGGCACTCTGCCCATCAGCGATGCCTGCCAGCGCCTCTGATCAGTACTGCCTATCAGTGCCCACCAGTACCCATCAGTGCCACCTATCGGTGCCCATCAGTTCTGCTTATCAGTGCCACCTATCAATGCTGCATATACAGTATCTCACTAAAAGTGAGTACACCCCTCACATTTTTGTAAATATTTTATTATATCTTTTCATGTGACAACACTGAAGAAATTACACTTTTCTACAATGTAAAGTAGTGAGTGTACAGCTTGTGTAACTGTGTAAATTTGCTGTCCCCTCAAAATAACTCAACACACAGCCATTAATGTCTAAACCACTGGCAACAAACGTGAGTACACCCCAAAGTGAAAATGGCCAAATTTGGTCCAAAGTGTTAATATTTTGTGTGACCACCATTATTTTCCAGCACTGCGGCATGGAGTTCACCAGAGCTTTACAGGTTGCCACTGGAGTCCTCTTCCACACCTCCATGACGACATCGCAGAGCTGGTGGATGTTTGAGGATGCCCCACAGATGCTCAATAGGGTTTAGGTCTGGAGACATGCTTGGCCAGTCCATCACCTTTACCCTCAGCTTCTTTAGCAAGGCAGTGGTCATCGTGGAGGTGTGTTTGAGGTCGGTATCATGTTGGAATACTGCCCTGCGGCCCAGAGGGGATCATGCTCTGCTTCAGTGTGTCACAGTACATGTTACCTTTCATGGTTCCCTCAATGAACTGTAGCTCCCCAGTGCCGGAAGCACTCATGCCCCAGACCCTGACACGCCCACCACCATGCTTGACTGTAGGCAAGACACACTTGTCTTTGTACTCCTCACCTGGTTGCCGCCACACACGCTTGACACCATCTGAACCAAATAAGTTTATCTTTGTCTCATCAGACCACAGGACATGGTTCCAGTAATCCATGTCCTTAGAGGCTTCCTTCTGGGACGACAGCCATGCAGACAGGGGCGGACTGACAACTCATAGGGCCCCCGGGCAATAGAAGATCATGGGGCCCCCTTGGTCCCCACATTAAAGCCACACCTGCACAGGGAGACACGGAGGGAGGGAGAGCACACAGGGGGACACTGTGTGTGTGGGGGGGGGGGGGGAGAAAGCACACAGGTGGACACTGGGGGGGGGGGGCACACAGGGGGACACTGGGGGGAGAGAGCACACAGGGGGACACTGGAGGGGGGGAAGCACAATGGGGTACACTGTGGGGGGGAGAGCACAAACAGGGCTACACTAAAGGGAGAACGCACACACAGGGGGAAACTGGAGGGAGAACATACACACACACACAGGGAAACTGGAGGGAGAACATATACACACACACACACAGGGACACTGGAGGGAGAATACACACACACAGGGGGACACTGGAGGGAGAACGCACACACAGGGGGACACTGGAGGGAGAGCACACACAGGGGGACACTGGAGGGAGAGCACACACAGGGGGACACTGGAGGGAGAGCACACACAGGGGACACTGGAGGGAGAGCACACACACACAGGGGGACACTGGAGGGAGAACATACACACACACACACAGGGGAAGACTGGAGGGAGAGAACACACACACGGGGGGATACTGGAGGGAGAACATACACACACACACACACAGGGGACACTGGAGAGAGAGCACACACACACAGGGGGACACTAGAGGGAGAGCACACACACACACAGGGTTACACTGGAGGGAGAGCACACACACACAGGGGGACACTGGAGGGAGACACACACAGGGGGACACTGGAGGGGACACACACAGGGGGACACTGGAGGGAGAGCACACACAGGGGAACACTGGAGGGAGAGCACACACACACAGGGGGACACTGGAGGGAGAGCACACACACAGGGGGACACTAGAGGGAGAGCACACACAGGGGCACACTGGTGGAAGAGCACACACACACACACACACACACACACACACACAGGGGGACACTGGAGGGAGAGCACACACACACAGGGGGACACTGGAGGGAGAACACACACACAGGGGGGACACTGGAGGGAGAGCACACACACACACAGGGACACTGGAGGGAGAGCACACACACACACAGGGGGACACTGGAGGAAGAGCACACACACACACACAGGGGGACACTGGAGGGAGAGCACACACACAGGGGGATACTGGAGGGAGAGCACACAAACACAGGGGGACACTGGAGGGAGAGCACACACAGGAGGACACTCACAAAGAGGGACACACACACACAGGGGGACACTCACACACAGGTGGACACACACACAGGGGGACACTCACAAAGGGGGACACTCACACACACAGGGGGACACTCACAAAGGGGGACACACACACACAGGGGGACACTCACAAAGGGGGACACACACACAGGGGGACACTCACAAAGGGGGGCACACACACACAGGGGGACACTGGAGGGAGAGCACACACACAGGGGGACACTGGAGAGAGAGCACACACTTGGCACAGCGGTGGACCTTTCCTTAGCCAGCACACTGGGTAAAGTACACCAGGGGACCTTTCCTTAGCCAGCACACTGGGCAAAGTACACCAGGGGACTATTCTGTAGCCAGCACACTAGGCACAGTACAACGGTGGACCTTTCTATAGCCAGCACACTGGGCCCAGTACACCGGAGGACCTTTCCTTAGCCAGAATGCTGGAGCACAAAGTGCAACCAGTGCAATGGACACAGTATACAGAAGCACACAGCAGACACAGCAAATGGGAGCATACAGAAAACCCTGCCCACAATACACAGGAGCACAACGATTACACTGGACACCACACATGGGAGCACACTAGACACAGTACACCCAGAGCACAGGACAAGGGAGCACACAATACAGCCATTGCAGTGGACACAGCACATGTGAGCACACTGGACATTGCACATGGAAGCACACAGCAAACCCAGAACACAGTACACAATTCAACCATCGCAATGGACACAGCACACGGGAGTATAAAGCAAACCCAGCACACTGGAAACAGCATATACAGAACAGTGGACACAGCACCTGGGAGCATACAGCAAACCCTCCACACAACACACAAGATCACAGAGCACAGCCATTAAACTAAACACAGCACATGTCACACACAGGGACACACACACAGGGGGACACTGTCCTGGCCCTGGTGTCTTAATATAGGCTTCACTCACCGATGCCGATGTAGCGGCTGTATTACATGCCGCGATGCCGGTAATAATACTTCTAACGGCACGCAGCTCCCCACCGGCCCCTCCACTCTTCTCATCCGTCCCAGGTGGTGTCACAACGCATACAGTACAAGCACCTGGGACAGACGGGAGGGAAGGAGGGGCCGGCGGGGAGCAGCGCGCCGATAGCAGTATGATTATCGGCATTGCGGCATGTAACAGCCGCTTCAAGTGGCCTCTCTTGTGGCCGAGTCCAGGCCCCTAATGGCCACGGGCCCTCGGGTGGCACCCGAGTGACCTACTGGTCAGTCCGCCCCTGCATGCAGAACATTTTGATGAAGTGTATGTGGCGTATGGTCTGAGCACTGACAGGTTAACCCCCACCCCTTCAACCTCTGCAGCAATGCTGGCAGCACTCATACGTCTATTTCCTAGGAGATTGCATCCTTTATTTTTTCTTGGGCATTAAACCTGTATAATCATCTCATGGTGGATCATCTTGGAGCTGCATCCTCAAGATAGTTCTGGTGTCCTGGTCATCACACACCTTTGGATTTCCTCCTGGTTGGATCGGTGTCGCACCATCATCCCATGAATGGGTCCATGCATTTTTGATTATCAGATTTGGTAAGAGTACCTTTTCCGTTTGGTGGAGGATTGTCACTGTGAAACTTACTGAAAGTCTGCAGTCACTGGGTGTTCTCATCCACATCACTCTACACATTGCTAATTGGATATGAGCGTTTATATTCCATTTTTTATATGTTTTGCGCTGCACTTTCTCTTTTTACACATTCGGGAGGGGAAATGGCTAATTGGGGCCAATTTGAACATTTTCACTTAGGGGTGTACTCACTTTTGTTGCCAGCGGTTTAGACATTAATTGCTGTGTTGAGTTATTTTGAGGGATAGCAAATTTACACTGTTATACACTACTTTACATTGTAGAAAAGTGTAATTTCTTCAGTGTTGTCACATGAAAAGATATAATAAAATATTTACAAAAATGTGAGGGTGTACTCACTTTTGTGAGATACTGTAAGTTCCACCTCATCAGTGCCAATCAGTGAAGCCTCATCAGTGCCCATTAGTGAAGGAGAAATCTTACTTATTTACAAAGTTTTGTAACAGAAACAAAGAAAAACTTTTATTTTTTTCAAAATTTTCATTCTTTTTTTTATTTGTAGCGCAAAAAATAAAAACCACCAAAAGAAAGCTCTATTTGTGGGAAAAAAAATGAAAAGCATCGCATGACCACGCAATTGTTATTCAAAATGTGAGAGTGCTGAAAATTGGTCTGGGCAGGAAGGTGTATAAGTGTCCTATATTGAATTGGTTAATGCTTACCACAAACCGTACAATCTGATTGTACAATCTCCCATAGATCTACCAACAACAATGTAGTGCAAGTGCCCACCTCGCTGAATACTAATTGATTAGATAGATTGAATAGGCAAGTTTTTATATTACACAGTTTTGGTATTCCTAACGTTGACTGTATGCATATTGAATGATCAGACTGTAACGTATATTCCTAGAAATGCTAGCTCTGGGGCCATCATCGTTATCCTTGTATCTCTACTTAGTGAGTGACTGGCCTTACAGAAGTATGCAGCCAATGACGCCTTTATACTTGGTTTTGATTACTGACACACTAGATAGTAAAGACAGAATCACAGAAGCCACACTTTAAAAATCAAGTCATCATTAGCAGCTCCAATAATTTTGTCCTTAGAGGTTTCCATTAAAGGCTAAGTTAATCAAAAACTGATATTTAATTTTAGCATAGTTGCCGGTGACTTAAATCACATTACCATTTTCTGTCTCTCAGGGACTTCAGTCTCAAAATTTCAAAATATCTCCATCAGACTTCCTATTTTCACCCAGCTGCTGTCTGGAACCATGAATCAAACAGAGACAGAAAATGCAGCAAAATTCACACCGTGTATAATATTGGTAAAAATGGTACAAAAAACAGGTGGCGTGGCCTGGGCATGGCTGAGTAGGGACGCTTATTCCTCGAGCTCCCGATCTTCTCCTGGCCATTCAGGCCTATTTTGAGCCAAAATCTACCTACTACCTGGCGAATGCACTCTGCAAAGCAGAGAACCAGAGGGAAGAGCAACCCAGCTAAAAAAAAGGATCCAGAGGTGCCATTGATCAATTCCTGACACAGAAGAGGTGCACCTCTGCAGAGCACAAGATGGTGTAACCGCGTGGGGAGACGAGAAGGGACCAGGGAAGCCGGCCTGCGTCCCCAGCCACGTCTATGGAATCCGACTCATACTCAGAAGCCCCGGCGGTGCTACAGTCAGACCCAGGCACCCCACCGAACACTTCTGTGAGCATTGCAGGGGATGCCAAGATGTGGGCACTGCTCCGAGCCCTCCCCACTAAACATTGGGTCACTCATTGTCCGGATCGAAACCCAACAACAGAAGGATATGCAGGAGGTGAGAGGAGAGTTGGGCATGCTGAATGGCAGACTGACCGCAGGAGAGACCTCAGTGACAGATCTAGAGAGAAGAGTATCTGCTCTGGAGAGTTTACAAGATGCTCACATAGATGCAGCTACGATGTTACAGCTGCACATGGAGGAGATGGAGGACAGGAGCAGGAGAAATAACCTCCGCCTATGGGGTCTCCCAGAGGCAACGGGTGTGGAAGACCTCCCTGCCACAGCCATCTTCCAAGGACTCCCGGGTGACCCACTAACCCCAAAGCTAGAATTCAACAGAATCCACCGAGATCCACTGACCCCAATAGACCAAGGGATGTTATATGCCACCTCCACCACTATATTCATAAGGAAGGAATCACCCACAGAGCGTGGGAGGCAGGGGACGTGGACTTTGATGGAGCTACAGTAAATATACTCCCAGATGTCTCCTGGGCTACGCTGCAAAGAAGGGCTATGCTCCACCCAGTGTTCAGCGGCGGGCCGCTACATACCGATGGGGATATCCCCTATCGGTAACTTTCAAGAGGGAGCAGCGATTCTTCACCCTCCGGTCCCCAAGATATCTCCCCAACCTGTTCGAGTTTCTAGAGACAGACCCCATCAGGATACCGAATTGGCTGCAGTTCCTACCACACGTGGGCAACCGAACCAACCAGCAATCCTTTACAGCGGCATCACCAACCCAGACCGCAGAGGCAGAGCAGAAGATCCCGGGATCCTACACCGGAAGGGTCGCGTGAGTTATAGACGGTTCTCTCCCCCCTTTTTTCTGCCCATCAGATGCCCATACTCCATGCACTCCCGATCACTATTCACCTCCCCCCCAGGACCTTACCAGATGACACCCACCGGATCCTCAGGTAGTCCACTTAGACATTTTACCATACTTGTCCCCTGGTGCCTTGAGCGGCCCTCTGCTGTGTGACACGGACCCCATTGTTCGGGGCAACATATGCTACGCAGCTATAAGGAACCAGGCACCATAAGTGACACTATACCGCTAACACACTGCCGGGGTTCCCTGGATGGGATAGCCCCCGGGCCCTCAGACGCTTTCACACTGGGACCTCCCCCTGTGAGACCTATTAACTGGAGGACCTCTGGCCGCAGCAGACTCTGCAGATGCTAGGGATTCGCAGCAGAGGACTCTCAGTTATTAAGCCCCCGTCTGTTTCCACCCTCCCGGATCGGGCAAACTAAGAGGGTCTTGTGGTACCCCCCCTCTGAGAAAACAGAGATCATTATGGTCAGGAGACATATGCACGGAAGTTTTTTTTTTTTTTTGCTGGTGTTATAGCACGAAAGGTTAATTTTAAGGTTTCTGTATGAATATCTAATGCCACACTGATTTATTGCTAATAATTGACTGTGCGGGAAGGATGAGGGCCATAACGAGAATATTCCGGTGGACAACCAGAGATACCAGGTTTGGCTGGAGATGCGGGGGTGGGGGTCCGGGTGCCGAGTCCCCCCCTCCCCCCTCTCTGACCCTGGCATGGGAGGGGGTGGGGATGCAGGAATTAAGGTGCCACAGTTAGGCAATCCGGGCATGACGGTTCTCTCGGCCTGGGCCGGGTGGAATGAGTCGGGAGCTCCCCCTTATTGGCCTTGTTCAGCTACTCCCCCACGTAGGCTGGCACATACCTTAACCACGTTGGTTAGGTCATGCTAAGCAAGCGGCTTGCCTTTTGTAACCCAATCCTCCCCATCTACCCCACCTGACCGATATTCTATTGGTCTGACCCCTGGCCCCCTCCACTCCACCGGTGAGCCAAGGGTAACATAAAAGTGATCTCCCTGGTTCTGGGAGCTACTATATTGAGTCAGGGACAGCTTCTGTCTCCTAGATACCGACCCACCGGCTCCCCTCTGCCCTATAACCTTCCCTCACCCCCCCACCCTCCCCCCTCTCCTTCCCTTCGGGGAACCCCTGCTTTATACAGCACTCCCTCTACTGAACTTAATCAAGACTACCCCCCATAACCCTGGTTGGGAATGGACAGTCTCAAATTGTACTCAATTAATGCAAAAGGTCTCAATACACCCGAAAAAGATGAATGCTTATGAATGACTTACGGAAAGACAGGGTGGATATAGCCTTTATCCAGGAAACTCACTTTAGAGTACCATTTTTGAATTTCAATTCTCTAGTCACCTCCTCTAATGCTAGACCCTCTCCCCAACCAGGTAGGAAGGCACAGGTAGGCATCTGCGGTCAGCATGGAGTCTGTTTCGATCACTGGCACATTGCAAGGACTCTCGGACCTGTACCAAAGTGGAACGAAGACCACAGAGATGCTCCTCTAACACAGGAATTGTTTGAGGAGCAAATGAGTCCGGCAACATGGATGGTTGAAAAATAAATTGCACTAAAGTATATAAAACATTTTTGTGAGTAAAACAAAAGTGAACACATTGAAGGAAGTCCATATAATGACGTGATGTCCAGTAAATCCCTCAGTGCTTAACACTTTCACCAAAGTAGTATGTGAATTTCAAAGAAAGCCTCCACCTCATAAGAATGGCTGCTTACCAGCTCCTTGTGACCTCTTATTACAGAAGGTCTTTCCCGCTAGTGGCTATATACCCAGCCAGGGCCTTTGGTCATCCAAGGGAATTGCTGTCAAGCCTCCACCGCCCGGAAGGGCCCGATCACATATGAACCCCAAAAAGAGATAAGGCCTCCGTAGTGTAAAATCAGGCATTTATTATAAAAAAAAATTGTTGCACTTACATCGAAAGAATGTAAATTAGGCATAAAAAAATAAGCCGGCCAGCTCAATAGGGCAGCCCATCCTTCCGGGACCTGCGCAAACACGGTGACGTCAGCATGTCACTCCTCCTTACACATTTTGTCACAGATGATGTCATCCTGGGGCACCCGGAAGGAACGGGCTACCCTATTGAGCTGGCCGGCTTATCTTTTTATGCCTAATTTACATTCGTTCGATGTAAGTGCAACACATTTTTTAATAATAAACACCTTATATTTTACACTATGAAGGCCTTATGTCTTTTTAGGGCTCATATGTGATCGGGCCCTTCTGGGCGGTGGAGGCTTGACAGTGATTCCCTTGGATGACCAAAGGCCCTGGCTGGGTATATAACCACAAGTGGGAAAGACCTCCTGTAATAGAAGGGTCAAAAGTAGCTGGTAAGCGGACATTCTTATGAGGTAGAGGTTTTCTTTGAAATTCACATACTACTTTGGTGTTAGTGTTAAGCACTGAGGGATTAACTGGACATCACATCATTATATGGGCTTTCTTCAATGTGTTTCCTTGTGTTTTATTCACAATTTTTTTTATATACTTTAGCTCAGTTTATTTTTGGACTAATTGATGTGTGCTGTGCGTATCTCACAGGAAAATTGCTGCTTTTTTATATTCACTCATTTTTTATATTCAATCATTGTTGGTTTGTGACAGCGCAGTAATACCCATTTTTTCTAACATGGAAGGTTGACAATTGGGAAGCGGTATTGACAGCAATATTGTGAGCAAACTCCGCCCAAGGTAAGAGGTCTGACCAGTTGTTATAGTGGTCAGAAATATAACAGCATAGAAACTGCAGCCTCATTGGACTGCGGGTGATACGCAGAGGAGAAGGAAAGCTGAATTCCCAACTGCGCACAAAAGGCTCACCAAAATCTGGAGACAAACTGGTTACCCCTGTCTGAGATGATAACGTTGGGTAGCCCATGTAATCTAAAGATCTCCCGAGCAAAAATGGATGCCAGTTCTTTGGATGCGTTCAACTTCTTAAGTGGAATGCAATGTAACATTTTCGAGAACTGGTCAACCACCATATGAATAACTGTGTTGCCCTAGGAGTTGGGTAACTCCACAATAAAATCCATAGACAGGTGGGTCCAAGGCCTTTCTCCATTGGATATGGGTTGTAGGAGACCCACTGGAAGATGTTGTGGTGTCTTACACTGAGCACACACGGAACAAGCAGCTATGAAGGCAGCTACATCCGCGCGGAGACTAGGCCACCAGAATTGTTGGGAAATCGCTCAAATGAGTTGATTCTTCCCTGGGTGGCCAGCTGCCTTGAGAGAATGGTAAGTCTGGAGCAAAGCAGCGCGGAGACTCTCAGGGACAAAGCAGCGGTCACAAGGTTTCTCGGCGGCAAGAATTCTGTGAGACTGGTACGAACAGTGGCCAGAATACGATCGGAAAGTATCACAGGAACAGGAACCGCCTCCATCTTGGAAGCGGAGGAAAACTGTTGCGACAATGCGTCGGCCCTTACATTCTTGGTACCAGGTAAGAACGAGACTATGTAATTGAAGCTTGACAGAAAAAGAGCACATCCCGCCCTTCTGGGAGATAAACGTTTTGCCTCAAACAAGAATGTGAGATTCTAGTGGTCAGTCAAAATGAGAACCGGCACAGTGGTACCTTTGAGGAAATGCCTCCATTCTTTAAGAGCTAAAATGATCGCTAACAGCTCTCTGAGTCTCTGTCCCCAATCTCGTAATTGCATTCTGCAGGAGACAGATTTCCATTTGTCGCCCTCCTTGATCCTCACGAGATTGTATGCCCCTCTCTGATCGAGCCTCGTGAAAACCGTTGCTCCTTTAAGGCAGTCAAATAATTCCGGAATCAACTAAATCAGATATGCGTTCTTAATCGTAATGCGATTGAGACCCCTATAATTGATACAAGGTCTCAGTTCTCCACTCTTCTTCTTCA
Organism: Lithobates sylvaticus; assembly: GCA_028564925.1. NCBI lineage: Eukaryota > Metazoa > Chordata > Amphibia > Anura > Ranidae > Lithobates > Lithobates sylvaticus. The sequence goes on along the minus strand of CM053028.1, from coordinate 172,723,478 downwards.
CAAAGGAGAAGCCAGCAACCGCAGGAGATGAAGATTTGTGGATGAACCCTCGAGAAAGTGCAATGGCAACATAGTCCTCCATGGCTTTATCCACTGACAAAGGGTAAACCCAGCCACGAGGAGGCATGACATCAGATTGAAGGTCAATTGTGCAATCATACGACTGGTGTGGAGGCAAACTACCGGCTTGAACTTTGTCAAAGACATTGCTAAATTTGCAGTACTCCTCCAGCAGGGAGGTGAGTGAAGAGGTGCACAAGACCTTGGCCACTTTCCTAAACATGTCTTACTGCATTGTGGCGGCTAGGAAAGAGCCTCAGCTCGAAGCCAATCAAAAGAGGGGTTGTGCCTCTGTAACCAAGGATAACCAATAACCACCGGGTAATGGGGTGAAGAAATAACTTGAAATTGGATTATCTTATGGTAAAGAGCCCCTATGGCCATGGTCAATGGAGCAGTCTTATGAGTCACATGGCCAGGCTGTAGAGGTCTCCCATCAATAGCTTCAATGGCAAGTGGAGTGGCATGAAGCTGCAGCAGAATCAAGTGTGTAGACACAAAGGCACTATCTATGAACAGGCCTGCAGCCCTGGAGTCATTTATAGCCCATGTCTCGATGGATGACTCAGACTAAGAAAGAGTAACCGGAACAAATGGGCATATCCTTCAGGATAACTGGGGATGTAACAATGCCACCTAAGGTCTGTCCCCTACAGGACCTCAGGTGCAAGCATGACCTGCCTGGCCACAATAAAGGCACAATCTCTCCCTCCTCCTAAAGGCCCTCTCCTCTGCAGAGAGACATGTTAAGCCCAGCTGCATGGGTTCTACTTCACTGGCAGACTCGGTATCAGGAGGCATGGGAGGTGAGGGAGGCAAGGGTGGGACTGCAAAGCTCGGAGCCAAACGTACAGAAAGAGCAAGCGCTACTTAACCGCTTCAATACCCGCCCATGTACATATGACGCCCAGCAGGTGGATCTCCCATCCTGGGTGGGCGTCATATGACGTCCTCCCATTCCCGGCCGCCTAGGGGGCACGCGCGCGCTGCCGGCGGCGTCGCTGGGGACCCGGTGCGCGTGCCGTCGGCCGCGATGTCCGCCGGGCACCCGCGATTGCCCGTTAAAACAACGGGACCATGCGGGACCGTGGAGCTGTGTGTGTAAACACACAGCTCCACGTCCTGTCAGTGGCGAGGAGACCGATCATGTGTTCCCAGTACGGAGGAACACTGATCGGTCTCCTCCCCTTGTGAGTCCCCTCCCCCCACAGTTAGAATCACTACATTAGGGAACATATTAACCCCTGCAGCGCCAGTCACATTTACACAGTAATCAATGCAATTTTATAGCAACGATCGCTGTGTAAATGGTCCCAAAAATGTGTCAAAAGTGTCCGAAGTGTCCGTCGCAATGTCGCAGTCACGAAAAAAAAATCGCAGATATGCAATAAATCTATCCCCTATTTTGTAGACGCTATAACTTTTGCGCAAACCGATCAATATACGCTTATTGCGATTTTTTTTTTATCAAAAATGTGTAGAAGAATACTTATCAGCCTAAACGGAGTAAAAAATATTTTTTTTTTAAAAAATGGGATATTTATTATAGCAAAAAGTAAAAAAATATTGTGTTTTTTTTTCAAAATTGTCGCTCTTCTTTTGTTTATAGCGCAAAAAATAAAAACCGCAGAGGTGATCAAATACCACCAAAAGAAAGCTCTATTTGTGGGGAAAAAAAGGACATCAATTTTGTTTGGGTGTAACGTCGCATGACCGCGCAATTGTTAGTTAAAGCGACGCAGTGCCGAATCGCAAAAAGTGCTCTGGTAAGGAAGGGTGTAAAATGGCCCGGTGCTGAAGCGGTTAAAGGAAGGTCTCTTTGAGTCTGGAGTCAATCAGAACGGCAAATGTGATCAACTTCTTCAGATCTGTAGGCATGTTTTGGGCTGCTATCTCCAAGCGACTTCTGCTGCCAGAGTACAAAATTCAATGGCGTAATCAGCAACAGTTCTTGTACTCTGTTTGATGGACATGAGGCTCTAGGCAGCAAAGGTGGAGCAAGCAGCAACATCAAATACCCTTTTAAAGGAAGTCACAAACTCTGGGTTACTCTGAATAATGGGTTTTTGTGTCTCCCATAGAGGGAAGAAATAATGAAAGCCTGGGGAATGCTTGGGGCAGGATCTCAAAGTATATCCCAACCTGGTTGAGAAACCGTCTGCATTGAACTGGATCGCCCCCAAATCGCTGGGGAAGCAGAGCGGAACCAGACATACCTCTTACAGAGGTAATATTCGAGACGGGTGCCTGCATAGAGACTGGGGCAGCAGCAGGGACAGCCTGCCCCACCTGTGTACCGGAACAGCCACAGTGGAAGGATCCAAGTGAGCAGTGCGTATCAGGAGCGTCTGTAACGCTATGGCAAACTGATCCATGCTCATTTAACCTGGAAAAAGCATTACCACTAGATGAATTGCATGCATCTTCTGAATTCATGACCTTCGTCTACTGTCAGGGACCATGAATCACGCGGAGACAGAAAATGCTGTAAAAATCACACCTTTTAATATAGTGGCAAAAATGGTACAAATAGTAAACGTAGTCAAAACATCCAGGGTTCAGTAATCAAAGCGGGTAGTCAGTGCAAGCCAGTAGATTAGGAAACCAGAGATCAACATAGTCGGAGACAGCAAACAAGATCAGGAACCAGAAGGGACCTGAGCAAGGCAAGTCTTTAACAGGAACACAGAAGAGAATCTTCAGATATGTTGACCGAGGCGAAGGCATGGGAGAAATGAACCAGGCAGTTTAAATAGCCAGAAGGGGCTGGCTGACAAGCATGAAATTATCACCAGTTGAGGCACTGTAGAACGATGAGTGCTGGCAATTAACCGACAGCTGAGCACTGAGAAGCTGCCCATGACATTAGATAAGCTAATGATAGTATCATACTTTATAATATAGAATACGTAAATAATTAGAGAATCCACCTGATCTATATATATAAGTAAGTATAACATGTTTGTTATTGAAAAGAAAGAACTTTCACAATCACTTTAATTATTGTTTTACAAGCAAGAGACACATACAAACCTCAGTACCATCATTTGTAAAAAAAAAAAAAAAATGAAACCTTCCATTACATATGCTTTTCTTGAAGAAGTTCATCAACATAGTTATTACTGAGCAACTGCTGTATAATATAAAGAGTACAGGGCTCAGGAGTACAAAATACACAGTATAGTGTATAGGGATAAAGTACAGGATCAGGAGTGTGTAATGCACAGAGAACAGAGGTCAGGAGTGCGTAATGCATGCAACACACAGGTTAACCACTTGCCGACCGCCCCATGTACATATACGTCAGCAGAATGGCACGTACAGGCAAAATCACGTACCTGTACGTGACATTCTTCCGGCGGGGGGGTGTCCGATCGGACCCCCCCGCCGGCGGGGACGGTCGGCATCGCTTCAGGAGCGATCCGGATGAGGGGACGGCCAGTGGTTTCTGGCCACCCCCTCGCGGTCGCTCCTGGCGAATCAGATGCTTCCCTTGCCTGCGTATTGTAAACACAGGCAAGAGGAAGTGATGTCACGCTCCTCGTGCCGGTCTTTCTGACCGGGACGCCGAGCTGAGAAGACATCAGGTTAGTGCACCAACACTACACTGACACCAGGCACACATAGGCACATATTTCACCCCCCTGTCACCCCCTGATCACCCCCCAGATCACCCCCTGCCACCCCAGTCACAGTGTCACTGATTGCAGTGATCATTTATTTACTGATCACTGCATTTAGTGTCAGTTGTGACTGCAATAACTGTCAGGGCAGTTAGTTTTAGGCCCCTTTAGGTCCAAGGTAGCCCCCTACCCCCCCTAATAAAGGTTTAACCCCTTGATTGCCCCCCAGGTAACCCTTTTACCTCCTTTTGCCAGTGTCACTAAGCAATCGTTTTTTCTGATCGCTGCATTAGTGTCACTGGTGCCACTAGGTAGCCAGTTTTTTTTTAGGTTAACCGCCAGGTTTATATAGGTTTATAAATAGGTTTATAGGTCAGGTACCCCCATATTACAGCCTAAATAAAGGTTTTAACCCCTTGATTGCCCCTAGAGTTAACTCTTTCACCAGTGATCACTGTATAAGTGTCACTGGTGACGCTGGTTAGCCAGTTAGTTATTTAGGTTCCCCGTCAGGTTTTTATATAGCGTCAGGTACCCCCATATATTACCTAATATTGCCTGATTGCCCCTAGTTAACCCTTTCACCAGTGATCACCGTATAACTGTTAGGGTGACGCTGGTTAGTTAGTTTGTTTTTTATACTGTCAGGGCACCCGCCATTTATTACCCAACTATCGGTTTAACCCCCTGATCGCCCGGCGGGTGATATCAATTAGGTTTTAGGGTCAAATAAGGTCTGCATCGCCCCAGGTTAGTGCCAGTACTGCAAACACCCACGAGCAAAGCATACACCTCCCTTAGTGGTATAGTATTTGAACAGATCAATATCTGATCTGATCTATACTAGCGTCCCAGCAGTTTAGGGTTCCAAAAAACGCATTGTTAGCGGGATCAGCCCAGATACCTGCTAGCACCTGCGTTTTCCCCCTCCGCCCAGTGCCAGCCCAGCCCACCCAAGTGCAGTATCGATCGATCACTGTCACTTTCAAAACAATAAGCACACATAACTGCAGCGTTCGCAGAGTCAGGCCTGATTCCTGCGATCGCTAACAGTTTTTTTGGTAGCGTTTTGATTCAGTCGCTAACAGTCAGGAGCTTTTTTACCTGTGAATCTCACTAGTGTACTACTAAATTTAGAGCCCAAAATGGCAAATCACAAGTACACTAGTGAACAGGCCTACTTGTTTCTGAGTATGTCAGATAGTGAAGAGGAGGTCACTCATCTGTCAGAATCAGGCTCAGAATACGATCCAGTAGACGACAGCGGCTCCATGACAGATAGCTCTGGCGACGAAGGTGTGGTCCCTGCTAAGGTCAGGCGTACCCGATCCCGATCTTCTGCTGTTGTTGAGGTGCAGGAACCGCAGTTCTCTCGTATGGAGCAGAGAAGTACTAGCGCCGCTATTCCTTCTGGTGAACTGGCAAGCACCAGCGGCCTAGTACACCCTGGACGTACATCCAGCACTGCAGTATCACGTGGTGACGTGGCGAGTCCCATAAGTGCAGTTCAAGCTGGCGAGGTGGCAAGCACAAGTAGTGTCCCGCTGCCACCAAGAAGAAGACAAAGGCAGGCCCGTCGATCACATAGTGCCCTTCCTGCAGAATTCGCCAATCCTGATTGGGTGCCCACCACTTCTGCAGAACCCATACTTCCTCCATTCACTGGCCAACCCGGTATTCAGGTGGAAACAGCTGATTTTAAGCCATCCGATTTTTATTCGCTGTTTTTCACGGAAGATCTCTATAGATCTATTGTGGACCAAAGTAATATATACGCTGGTCAATACATCGCCGCTAATCCCCAGTTGCCTTCCCTTGCCAGAGATTGTAAACCAATTACGGTTTCCGAATTTAAGACCTTTCTGGGCCTTTCCCTCAACATGGGCATACATAAATTCCCGACTCTGAGGTCTTATTGGTCCACCTCACCGCACCACCAAATGCCCGTGTTCTCTTGCTCCATGTCCAGGGCACGATACGAGATGATTTTGCGGTTCATGCACTTCAGTGACAATGAACTTTGTCATCCTCGTGGAGACCCTGAATACGATCGGCTCTACAAAATTCGGCCCCTCATAAACCACTTCAACCAAAGTTTTGCAGCCTTGTTTACTCCCAATCAAGTTGTCTGCATTGACGAGTCCCTGATTAAGTTTTCTGGCCGCTTGTCTTTCAAACAGTACCTTCCCAGCAAGCGTGCCAGATACAGGGTCAAGCTCTACAAGCTACAGGCTATACGTGGAGCTTTTCGGTTTATGAGGGAAAAGACAGTTACGTAGAGCCGGAGAACTGTCCAGATTACATAGGGAGCGCTGGCAAGATAGTGTGGAACTTGGTGTCACCCTTATTCGGAAAGGGGTACCACTTGTACGTGGACAATTATTACACAAGCGTGCCACTGTTTAGTCACTTGTTTGATCAGCAGATTGGAGCATGTGGCACCGTGCGACCTAATCGCTGGGGCTTTCCCCAGCGGCTTGTAGATTCCCGTCTTAGGCTGGGGGAGAGAGCCTGCTTCAAGTGTAATAATTTGCTCGCTGTGAAGTGGAGGGATAATAAGAATGTTTTCGTTCTTACCTCCCTTCATGCAGACACGGCAGTCCAAATTCGTACGGCGGCTGGTGTTGTGACGAAACCCCTCTGTGTCCACGAGTATAACCTTAATATGGGAGGGGTGGACCTCAACGACCAGTTGTTGGCGCCGTACCTAGTTGCCCGTAAGGCTATACGCTGGTACAAAAAAGTGTCTATTTATTTGTTCCAATTGGCTTTTGCTGAATGCTCATGTGCTATACGGAGCTTCAGGCGGGACTTTACCCTTCCTTGAATTCCAGGGAGAGGTTGTCACAGAACTCCTGTATCCAGGCGGTTCTGCACCTCAACATCCCCTACCAAATGCAGTAAGCCGGCTGCATGAGAGGCATTATTCTTATGTCCTCCCGAGTACCCCTACCCAACGAGCCCCCCAAAAAAGATGTCGTGTCTGTAGCAAGCGCGGATGTAGGCGTGACACCCTTTATTATTGTCCACGCTGTCCTGACAATCCTGGTCTCTGCTTTGGTGAATGTTTTGAACGATACCACTCACTAGTGAAGTATTAGCGTAGGGTACAGCATTTCACAGGCTAGGATACACTTTCACAGGGTTTCAAGAATGCCATCGCATTTTGAGACCCAACCGTTGCAGTTAAAATTATAGTTACAGGGTCTCAAGAATGCCATCGCATTTTGAGACCCGACCGTTACAGTTAAAATTATAGTTATAGTTTAAAAAAAAAGTGTAAAAAAAAAAAAAAAAGTACAAAAAAAAAAACCCAAAAAAAAAAAAAAATAGTTGTCGTTTTATTGTTCTCTCTCTCTATTCTCTCTCTATTGTTGCTCTTTTTTACTCCATTCTATTCTGCAATGTTTTATTATGTTTTATCATGCTTGCTTTTCAGGTATGTAATTTTGTTTACTGTGTTTTATTGTTAACCATTTTTTTGTTTTCAGGTGCGCCATTCAGTTGCAGCGCGGATTTATTTATCTTGACAGCAACAGCGTTTGCTCCCACGATACATAAAGCTGCGACTCCAATGCTGTAGGAGGTGATTTCACCACCACAGTTAAAAAAAAGAGCATATATGCCGAAGCATGGGGGCAGCAGGGGCGGAGAAGTGATTTGCTCCTAATGCCACGTACATACGGTCGAAATTCCGATGGAGGCATGCCCGTGGAAAAGTCCGACCATGTGTACGTGGCATAACTTTTTTGCGGGAGGATGCCCCCATGCTTCGGCATATATATATTTTAGGCATCGGTTGCGTTAAAAAAATGTTTTATTTTTTACTATGTTTTTTTTTGGTATTTGCTTTGCAGGTATGGTATGGTAAGGTCTTACTGTTATACTGTAATGTTACTTTGCTTTAATGTTAACCATAATTTGCTTAGCAGGTACGCCATTCAGTTGCAGCGCTGATTTATTTATCTTGACAGCAACAGCGTTTGCTCCCACGATACATAAAGCCGCGACTCCAACGCTGTAGGAGGTGATTTCACCACCACAGTTAAAAAAAAGAGCATATATGCTGAAGCATGGGGGCAGCAGGGGCGGAGGAGCGATTTGCTCCTAATGCCACGTCGAAATTCCGACGGAGGCTTGCCCGTGGAAAAGTCCGACCATGTGTACGTGGCATAACTTTTTTGCGGGAGGATGCCCCCATGCTTTGGCATATATAAATGGTGCATGTATGCCCATCATTAGAAGTGGGTGGATGAAGGGAGGTATTCTAATGGTGGGCATACCCACCAATCAATTTCTTTTTTTTTCGTTTAGCCAAGAGGCTGCATGAAAAAAAAGATTACAATATATGTCCAGTATGTTGCTGGACTTTGAATGGTTATACCAAAATAATGCCTGCAGGTTTAGGTATCATCTTGGTATCATTCTTTTCAGCCAGTGATCGGCTTTCATGTAAAAGCAATTCTAGCGGGTAATTAGCCTTTAGACTGCTTTTACAAGCAGTAGGAGAGAATGTCCCCTCTCCCGGATATAAACCACGCCATTGGGAAATTTGGAAAGCGTTTTATCACACCGATCTTGGTGTGGTCAGATGCTTTGAGGGCAGAGGAAAGATCTAGGGTCTAATAGACCCCAATTTTTTCAAAAAAAGAGTACCTGTCACTGCCTATTGCTATCATAGGGGATATTTACATTCCCTGCGATAACAATAAAAATGATAACTAAGAAAAAAAATGGAAGGAAGAGTTTAAAAATAAAATAAAAAAGCTAAATAAATTAAAAAAAAACTAAAAAATAAAATAAAAAGCACCCCTGCCCCCCCTTCTCTTGCGCAAAGGCGAACACAAGCGTTGGTCTGGCGTCATATGTAAACAGCAATTGCACCATGCATGTGAGGTATCACCACGAAGGTCAGATCGAGGGCAGTAATTTTAGCAGTAGACCTCCTCCGTGAATCTAATGTGGTAACCTGTAAAGGCTTTTAAAAATGTATGTAGTTTGTCGCCACTGCGTGTTTGTGCGCAATTTTAAAGCATGTCGTGTTTGGTATCCATGTACTCGGCCTAAGATCATATTTTTTATTTCATCAAAAATTTGAGCAATATAGTGCATTAAAATAAAAAAAAGTGTATTTTTTCCACAAAAAATGCGTTTGAAAAATCGCTGCCCAAATACTGTGTGGAAAAAAAAAATGCAACACCCACCATTTTAATCTGTAGGGCCTTTGCTTTAACAATATATATAGTGTTTGGGAGTTCAACGTAATTTTCTTGCAAAAAAAAAAATGTTTTCATGTAAACAAAAAGTGTCAGAAAGGGCTTTGTCTTCAAGTGGTTAGAAGAGTGGGTGATGTGTGACATAAGCTTCTAAATGTTGTGCATAAAATGCCAGGACAGTTCAAACCCCACCAAATGACCCCATTTTGGAAAGTAGACACCCCAAGCTATTTGCTGAGAGCAATTTTGAGCCCATTAAATTTTTTTTTTTTGTCCCAAGAGATTGAATAATGAAGCACCGCCTTCAGGCTTTCTAAGGGTGTAATTTTTTTATTTCACTCCTCACTGCCAATCACAGTTTCGGAGGCCATGGAATGCCCAGATGGCACAACCCCCCCCCCCCCCCCAAATGACCCTATTTTGGAAAGTAGACGCTATTTGCTGAGAGGTATGGTGAGTATTTTGCAGATCTCGCTTTTTGTCACAAAGTTTTGAAAATTGAAAAAAGAAAAAAAATAAATTTTTTTCTTTACTTTCTTCATTTTCAAAAACAAATGAGAGCTGTAAAATACTCACCATGCCTCTCAACAAATAGCTTGGGGTGTCTACTTTCCAAAATGGGGTCATTTGGGGGTTTTGTGCTATTTTGGCATTTTATGGCCTTCGAAACTGTTATAGGTAGTGAGGATTGAAATCAAAAATTTGCACTCTTATGCCGCATACACACGAAGGGACAATCCCGCGGGATTATCCTCTGGACTCAAGTCCAGCGGACAATCCCCTCGTGTGTGGGCGTCAGCGGACTTTTTGGCGCCAAAGTCCGGCGGACCAAAGTTTTAAGTTTGGTTTTAAAATTATCCGCTGGACTTGGCAGTCCGGCGGACAATCCCGCCGTTAGTAGGCTAGTCCGCCGGACTTTTTAAATGAACGGACTTGCCGCTCATCGGAAAGTCCGTTCATTTAGCACGTGACTTCAGGTTACGTAGCTAGCGTAGGCAGTAAATGCCGCCGCGCTAGCTCCGTCACCTGGCATGGATTTAAAGGGACTCCCCACGCCGAAAAACGGCGTGGGGGTTCCCCCCAAATCCATCTCAGACCCTCATCCGAGCACGCAGCCCGGCCGGCCAGGAAAGGGGTGGGGACGAACGAGCGCACCCCCCCTCCTGAGCCGTACCAGGCCATGCGGCCCTCAACATGGGGGGTGCCCTGGGGAAAGGGGGGCCATGCGGCCCCCCCACCCCAAAGCACCTTGTCCTCATGTTGATGAGGACAAGGGCCTCTTCCCGACAACCCTGGCCGTTGGTTGTCGGGGTCTGCGGGTGGGGGCTTATCGGAATCTGGGAGCCCCCTTTTATAAGGGGGCCCTCAGATCCCGGCCCCCCACCCTATGTGAATGAGTATGGGGTACGATGTACCCCTACCCATTCACCTAAGGTGTAAAATGTAAAGTAAAAAAACACACACACTTTTGAAAAAATATTTTATTGCACTGCTCCGGGGGTCTTCTTCCGTCTTGGGGGTCTTCTCGCCGGACTCCTCCGCCATTTACCAAGCTCTTTTACCGAGCGGAGAAGTCCGGCTACCTTCTTCGTCGTCGCCGCCGTCGTCTGGGGGTCTCGATCCGCCTTCGGGGGTCTTCCGGGGTCTCTTCTGTTCTTGCCGCTGTCGTCGCTTTCTGCGCCGCCTTCTTCTTCTTCTTCCGCCTTCTTCTTCTTGTTCTTCTTGTTCTTCTTCTTCCGATGTTGACACGTCGCTCGCTCTGGCCGGAATGCCAGAGCCGCGCTGTGCTGGGACTTATATAGGGACAAGGGGACAGGGTCACATGCTCATGTCACATGGTGACCCCGCCCCCTTGTGATGTCACAGTCCCGGAGGATGCTGGGACTGTGACATCACAGGGGGCGGGGTCACCATGTGACATGAGCATGTGACCCTGTCCCCTTGTCCCTATATAAGTCCCAGCACAGCGCGGCTCTGGCATTCCGGCCAGAGGGAGCGACGTGTCAACATCGGAAGAAAAAGAAGAACAAGAACAAGAACAAGAAGAAGAAGGCGGCGCCGGCGGCGCGGAAAACGACGACCGCCGCAAGAACAGAAGAGACCCCCGGAAGACCCCGGAAGACCCCCGAAGGCGGATCGAGACCCCCAGACGACGGCGGCGACGACGAAGAACGTAGCCGGACTTCTCCGCTCGGTAAAAGAGCTTGGTAAATGGCGGAGGAGTCCGGCGAGAAGACCCCCAAGACGGAAGAAGACCCCCGGAGCAGTGCAATAAACTATTTTAGTGTGGGTGTTTTTTTACTTTACATTTTACACCTTAGGTGAATGGGTAGGGGTACATCGTACCCCATACTCATTCACATAGGGTGGGGGGCCAGGATCTGAGGGCCCCCTTATAAAAGGGGCTCCCAGATTCCGATAAGCCCCCGCCCGCAGACCCCGACAACCAACGGCCAGGGTTGTCGGGAAGAGGCCCTTGTCCTCATCAACATGGGGACAAGGTGCTTTGGGGTGGGGGGGCCGCATGGCCTGGTACGGCTCAGGGGGGGGGGGGGCGCTCGTTCGTCCCCACCCCTTTCCTGGCCGGCCAGGCTGCGTGCTCGGATAAGGGTCTGACATGGATTTGGGGGGAACCCCCACGCTGTTTTTCGGCGTGGGGAGTCCCTTTAAATCCATGCCAGGTGACGGAGCTAGCGCGGCGGCATTTACTGCCTACGCTAGCTACGTAACCTGAAGTCACGTGCTAAATGAACGGACTTGCCGATGAGCGGCAAGTCCGTTCATTTTCAAAAGTCCGGCGGACTAGCCTACTAACGGCGGGATTGTCCGCCGGACTGCCAAGTCCAGCGGATAATTTTAAAACCAAACTTAAAACTTTGGTCCGCCGGACTTTGGCGCCAAAAAGTCCGCCGGCGCCCACACACGAGGGGATTGTCCGCTGGACTTGAGTCCAGAGGATAATCCCGCGGGATTGTCCCTTCGTGTGTACGCCGCATTAGAGTTAGGAGTTTGGGACTATGAGGAGAGGGATTAGGGTTAGGGTTAGGAGTTTGGGACTAGCAGAAGTGGGATTAGGGTTAGGAGTTTGGGACTAGTAGTGGTGGGAGTTGGTGGGAGGCAGGAGTGAAGGTTTTTTGGGGCTTCCGAGAGAACTAGGATATACTTACGTTGCAGTGCTCATCCAAGTGTAATTTCGGAATTTATCAGGGTGCTCTCTCAGTTCATGGAACAGCAGCACAAATTGTCCTCTCTCTGAGTGCATTCGTTGTATGGGATGAACCCAGAACGGACGTTGCGATCTCTGTTGTTGGAGAATATGATCCCAAACATGTAGGACAAACAACAGCAGCAGCTCATGAAACTCCATCTATTCAAGGTTCTTTCTTCTCTGACGAAAAACAATGAAGTGCACAGAATGTGATGTAAGGAGGTGTGGTTATTAGCTGACGCGAACGTGTTAAAAACGCGATACAAACGCAATAAAAACCCATGGCCAATTACTCAGTCATGCAACACTGAACCCAAATGATTTTTTTGTCCTTTTTTTTCCCACAAATAGAGCTTTCTTTTGGTGGTATTTGATCACCTCTGGGTTTTTTATTTTTTGCGTTATAAATGAAAAAAGACCGAAAATTTTGAAAAAAAATGAATTTTTCTTGGTTTCTGTGATAAAATTTAGCAAATTATTAATTTTTCTTCATAAATTTTGGCCAAAATTTATACTGCTACATATCTTTGGTAAAAATAACCCAAATTAGTGGATATTATTTGGTCTTTGTGAAAGTTACAGACTCTACAAACTGTGGTGCGAATTATACAAAACTGATCACATCTGATGCACTGGTGACCCATCTCATTTCTTGTGACCCGAACAAGCCAGGAAAGTACAAATACCCCCCAAATGACCCCTTTTTTGAAAGTAGACATTCCAAGGTATTTAGTAAGAGGCATGGTGAGCTTTTTGATGTTGTCATTTTTTCCCACAATTCTTTGCAAAATGAATTATTTTTTTATTTTTTATTTTTTTCCACAAAATTGTCATTGTAATAGGTTATTTCTCTCACATGGCATGTGTATACCACAAATTACACCCCAAAATAAATTCTGCTACTCCTCCTGAGTATTACGATACCACATGTGTGGGACTTTTACACAGCCTGGCCACTTAGAGAGGCCCAAAATGCAGGGAGCGCCATCATGTGTTCTAGGAGCATAAATTACACATCTAAATTGTTACCTATTACACTTTTATAGACCCTGGAGCACCAGGACAATGACACGTGACACTGACGTGGCACTGATGACAGGTGGCACTGATGACACATGACACTGATGTGGCACTGATGACAGATGGCACTAATACGGGGCACTGATGACACGTGACACTGATGACAGATGGCACTAATACGGGGGCACTGATGACATGTTACACTGACAGATGGCACTAATATGTGGCACTGCTGACAGATGTCACTTATACGTGGCACTGATATCATGTGGCACTAATACGTGGCACTGATGACAGATGGCACCAATACGTGGCACTGATGACACATGACACTGATGACAGATGGCACTGATACGTGGCATTGATGACACGTGCCACTGATAACAGATGGCACGTGACACTGACAGGTGGCACTTTTGACAGATGGCACTGATACGTGGCACTGATGACAGATGGCACTGACGTGGCACTGATGACACGTGGCACTGATATGGCACTGATGACAGATGGCACTGACGTGGCACCGATGACAGATGGCACTGACGTGGCACTGACGTGGCACTAATGTGGCACTGATGACAGATGGCACTGATGACAGATGGCACTGGGGACAGGTGGCACTGGGGACAGGTGGCACTGGCAGATGGCATGGATGGCACTGGGGACAGGTGGTACTGGGGACAGGTGGCACTGGCAGATGGCACAGATGGCACTCTGGGGACAGGTGGTACTGGGGACAGGTGGCAGCGGGGAAAGGTGGTACTGGTGACAGGTGGCAGCATGGCAGCGGGGACAGATCACTTTATTTTTCTTATTTTATTTTTTATTTTTTTTACTTACGGCGCACCGGCGCCGTTCATCTCTCCCTTCTCACACGCTGTCTGAGTGTGAGGAGGCAGAGCGGCGCTGAGAGATGATATCATATGTTTGCATATGCAAACATATGAGATCATCTCTCATTGGACAGCCCAATCTCGCTGTAAACGGCCGCTGTGATTGGCCGTTTACAGCGATCTGTGACCGGCTGTGTCCGACGGACACGGCCAGCACAGAACTTCCCTGATGCGCGCTCTCAGGAGTGCGCATTAGGGAAGTAAACAGGAGAACGTCCAGGGACATCCTCCCGGCAGGGAGCGTCCGCGCTGCAGCCGTCTTTCGGCTATAGCGCGGGCGCGTAGTGGTTAAGTTGTTGATTAGTAAGTTAGCGATACACTTTTTTTTTTTTTCGTGGTGTGGGTACACGTAACAGTGCTTAGCAGCAAGCCTTTTACTGTACTCTTTTTATTTTACCTCCAGTAAGTTATTGTAAATAGTAGTGTGGTAAATACCTATTATACTAAAGATTGGCATGTGGCATTAATAAACATCAACAGATTTCATTTGCGCTGGCCGGCCCCCCTGGACAATGTGCCTGTTTGCTGAGTTCATCTCCCCATCCCTGCACTGATTGGCAGCACTGATGGGAACTGATTGGCAGAAATGATAGGCAGCACTGATGGGCACTGATAGGTGGCACTGATTGGCACTGATAGCTGACACTGATTGGCAGCACTGATGGGCACTGATAGGTGGTACTGATAGGCAGCACTGGTGGGGCACTGATTGGCACTGATAGGTGGCACTGATGGGCACTTATAGGTGGCACTTATTGGAATCACTGATTGGCACTGATATGTGGCACTGTTAGATTGCATTGGTTGGCAATGATTGGCAGCACTGACAGGTGGCACTGGTTGGCACTGACAGGGGGCACTGGTTGGCACTGACAGGTGGCACTGGTTGGCACTGACAGGTGGCACTGATTGGCACTAATAGGTGGCATTGGTTGGCACTAACAGGACAGCCTCATAGGTGGCATTCATTGGCACTGACAGGTGGCCCTGATAGGTGGCATTGGTTGGCATTGATTGGCACTGACATCTGACATTGATTGGCACTGATAGAGGAGAGGGAGAGTTTCACATTGAGCAGATCACCAGGCTTGTAAGAGCCACTTAAACTGTCATGTAATGTCACTGCTTGCAGAGACCAGCTGTCAAAACTCGGCGGTGATGTAGGGGGGTGGGCGGGAACGAACAGGATACTCAAGAACAAATACACTCAATACACAAGTACTCAATACAAAAGAATACTCAATCAGGTGCAAGGAAAGTAAACAAACAGTATTTTGTTTGCACATGATTGGGTGATGAAAGTCAGTAAAGCTTCACTTCATTTACTATCCTATAGGTAAATTACAAAATATACATTCCCATGTAAAGTAAAACATAGTTAACCCAAACATTATGGATTTAATTTATAAAACAAATGTTAACAACTGGGTTATTTTTCTAAATACAAATAGGCTGTTCACTTTGCAATGGAATTTTCTCCTAAGCTTCGTGAGTTGAAGCTCTGCTGACTTCCATCATCCAATCATGTGCAATTTATTTCCCTACAAATCATTGGTTATTATTTGAAAAGTGAATTTCACAACATTTACTGAGGTTCGTTGATAATTTGCTTGCAAAGTACAAGTTCTCGTGCAAAAAAATTCAAAGCCTATTTGTGTTAAGTAAATCAACCCTCAAAGAGTGCATGTGTTCTACATAGTGAGCAGTCAGGTATTTTCATACAACGTCATAATAATGACAGGAGACTTTTGATTGGCTCCTTTTTTATACCTTTCCTTTTTTGTACTTCAATGCACAACGGTGACACAAAGTGAAGAAAATAAATTTATTAGGAATATTATCATAATGCATGCCAATGTATTTGTTGACACAAGACATACATCTCTTCTTAGAGAAAGTAAATATACTATTCATGAAGTTACAATATATAGTACAAAATTACAAAATATGGTACATTTGGTTTTCTAGTGATACATTTATATTTCAAAGTAACTTTTTACATTTGATATGTATCCAAGAGAATGATACGTTACATGAAAGATAATATAATAAAAGCAGTTTATTAAGTGACTTTAATATAGCTTAACATTTCTGAGCCACAAAAGCATCTTTTTTTAAGAACAGATTAGGGACAGGTACTTTAAACAGAAAGTAATTAAAAATATTGTTATACTAGTCATGTTGGTTAAGAAACTAAAAAAAGTCAAATGTGTATTATGTTTATTGTGCAGTAAACCATAGTATCCAATTAGAAATCTTCTTTCTTCAACTGGAATCAATTATTAAATGAAACTGGACGTTAGGTGTTTGTAAGATTTCCCTGGACTAAAATAGCCACACTATGAAAAATGTTTCTAAGGCAAATATTACAGGAGTGCTGTAATCTTTCCATCAGAAAATATTATCTATTTTGGGGTTTCTGTTAAATTGTGTGAGAGCCTCTCTGTCTTTTTGACCACTAATGCTGCATTAACTAGACTGAGGTATACATTTAGTGGCTGCATTGGTTTTAAAGAAATACATATATTTTATACATTCTGCAGGTTTCCTATTCCTGCTCTGTAACCATAAGATTAGTGTCAAAGTTCTGATATCACAAAGACGGTTCAGTATTGGAATACTCATTAAAGGAAGGACCACCTTGGAACCCTGGCACCAAAAAGGATGACAATGTAAGGTCCCTGACCACTTTGTGGTGTTTTTGCTTCAAGTGAGAAAAAATATCACTCCATTGAACAATCATCATATAACAATAACCTATTTGAGTAAATATTTCTTTGCCCTGATCAATATTGATTGGCAATTCTTGGATGACACAGATGACCACACATTTATATTGTCCAATCAACTACACTATTGGTGATGTCATTATGACTAATTCGTTCAACTGGCTTTGAGGCCAAGTAGCTGACTACTGATTTATGACCTACTTCAGTAATAGTAGAAAAATACAGAAGAAAGCAATTACCTTACAATTGTATATTTTCAATGTCTTCAAAATATTTTTATGTCAACAAAGTATAGATAGAACCAAACATGACATTGTGAAACACTTACATTTTCAAGCATAATAACGCATTATGTTTTACATAAAATTTCCCTTACTATCCAATGGATGTTTTTTTTTAAAAGTATTAGTAACATCAACTTTATCATTAGTCTGTACTTGACTAGCTAATGCAGTCACTTTTTACATTTTACATTGCATTGGACAATATAAATATTTAAGAAAACTTATGATTTGCCTAGATTTGTGGGAGAGATGTCAAAAGAGACATCAGGAATAGAGAACATATTGTCAGAAAAGATGGAGGAAAACTTTGACTGAAAATTGTCCTTCTTTAGTGGTGAAGTAAGGTCTAGATCTATGTTAGCAGGAGGCACGTCAACATTTATATCTTCACCTGGTTCTTCTGTTTGCCCAGAGAAAGGTTTTTTCGACTTTGGAGGATTTACTTGTACAGATGGTACATTTATATCCAAGGTGGAATCATTTTGATAACTTTGCATCTTTGGTGCTGATATTTTAAGGTCATTTCTCATTTGTGGAATGCTAGTATCTATAGTAGGGCCTTCCGTTTGGCCTGGGAATGGTTTCTTCCACTTTGGCTCATTAACATTTGTAGATGGGTAAAATGCATCTATATCCATACCATCTAATCCATCATGTGCCAGCTTTGGACCAGAAATATCAACATTTGGGGCTTTTATTTTTGGTGCTCTGATATTAGCAGAGGTTGGTTCCATTGTGAAGTCAGGTACACTTATTTGAGGTGTGGAAATCTTCAAACCTGGTGCTTTTATTTTACTGTTAGGTATTTCAATTCCAGGACCAGATACATTAGCAGAAGGTAATGAGATATTTCCTTCTGTGTTTTCTATTGTTAATTTTGGAGCTTTTGCTTGAACACTTGGTACATTGATTGCACTTTCCAGCTCTGGAACCCGAACTTTCAAATCCGCCTCTGGAGTTTTAAATTTTGGAGGTTTTACATTAATACTTGGCAAACTTGCATTCAGCTCTGGGCTTTGCACTTCCATGCTAGCTTTTGGCAATGATGCATCAGGGGCTTTAACTTTAAAATCAAAGTCCTCTGAACGAGATTTTCCAAAGGTTGGCATTTTAAATTTTGGCATAGTCATCTTTTTATCTGAAGTCTTAAGACTGACATTGGGTGCACTAACATTCATATTAGGTAATGTAGCACTGCCTTGTACTTTTGGAATATAAGGGGCATCCATATTTGCAGAATTAAAGCCTAAATCAACATCTGGTATGTTACCCTTAGGGTGAAATATACGCAAAGATGGAAATTTGAATTTGGATTCTTTGACTTCTACACTCTGTGATCCTATCTTTACATCTTTGTTTCCTAGAGAACTTTGGGGTATTGTAATGTTTGGGTTTTTGACATTTAGACCTGCATTTATATTAGTTTCTTTCATGTTTAACTGTGGAGGATTTAAATCCACTTTTGGGGGATTCAAAGATCCATCTACTTCTAAATCTGGAGTCTGGACATTTGGACCTGTCACTTGAAAAGATGGCATTTTTAACTTTGATGCTTTAAACTGTACATCTGGACCTTTAACATCAGGGCTAGGTAGATTTACATCCACTACTGGAGTTTTGAAGGATCCATTAATGTCTATATTTGGAGCTTCAACCTTTGAACCAGGCATTTGGAAGGAAGGCTTTTGAAATGCTGGTAATTTAAATTTAGGGGTATTTACATTTATGCTTGGATCTTTAACATTAATTTGAGGAGCATTAATATCTACTTGAGGACCCTTTACAGATGCATCAACATCAGGAATTTGGACCTTTGGAACAGATGTTTGAAAAGAAGGTAGCTGAAATGAAGGCATTTTAAATTTGGGTGCATTTATCTGTGCATCTGGGGCTGGAATATCAAAGTTCGGACCGTCAACATTCACTTTTGGGGCATTTAAAGAACCACCAAGTCCTAACTCATTGCTTCCAACATTAACTTTTGGTGTTTTTATCTGAGCTTCTGGAACATTAACATTAACTTTGGGTGCCTTTAAATCAGGGTGTGCATATTTTAGAGACCCATCAACATCCATATCTGGAGTTGCAACCTTTGGGCTAGACATTTGGAAAGATGGAATCTGAAATGAGGGCATTTTAAATTTTGGAACATTTACATTTGTATCTGGACCTTTGACATCAATTCCAGGTGCTTTTATATCAAATTCTGGAGCTTTTACAGATGCATCAATATCTGGAGTTTGGACCTTGGAACCTGACATTTGGAAAGATGGCATCTGGAATGAGGGCATTTTAAATTTGGGTGCATTTATCTTTGCATCAAAATTAGGACCGTCAACATTCCCTTTTGGGGCATTTAAAGAACCACCCACTTCTAACTCATTGCTTTCAATATTCATTTTTGGTGTTTTTATCTGAGTTTCTGGAACATTAAATTTGGGTGCATTTATATCAAAGTGTGCTGATTTTAGAGACCCATCAACATCTATGTCTGGAGTTGCAACCTTTGGACTAGACATTTGGAAAGATGGAACCTGGAATGAGGGCATTTTAAATTTTGGAACATTTACATTTGCATCTGGACCTTTAACATTAATTTCAGGTACTTTTATATCTAATTCTGGAGCTTTTACAGATGCATCAATATCTGGAGTTTGGACCTTGGGACTTGACATTTGGAAAGATGGCATCTGAAGTGATGGCAGATTTATTTTGGGGGCATTTAGATTTGTGTCTGGACCTTTAACTTTAATTTTAGGTGCATTCATTTCTACTTCTGGACTTTTTAAAGATGGATCAATATCCAAGTTAGGGCTTTTTACACTTGAGCCTTTCATCTGAAATGAAGGAAAATTAAATGATGGTTTTTTAAACTTTGGGGCACTTAGATCTGTTTCAGGACCTTTTATGTTTATCTGAGGTGCATTGACATCTAATTTTGGAGCAGACAAAGAAGCATCAGCATTTACATCGGGGGCATTAATATTTGGCCCTGACATCTGGAAAGAGGGCATTTTCATTTTTGGAGTATTGATGTTGAAAGAAGGCATTTTAAATTTGGGACCCTTCACATCTGCTTCTGGAAGCTCAATATTGGCCTCTGGACTTGAAATATCCCCCTTTAGTTTTGGACCTGACACATTCATGCTAGGTGTATTTACATCCAATTTGGGCCCCTTTAAATCTAGTGTTCCAGTTTTAACATGTGGAGCTTTTAGATTCAGCTCAGCATCTGGAAATCCTTTTTTGCTCCCAAACAAGTTAAATGAAGGCATTTTAAACTTTGGCTTTATATCTGCTTTTGGAACTTCAAGGTTCACATCTTGAGATTTAAGTGTTGGCATTTTTATTCCACCTTTAGGCAGATCCACATTAACATCTGGGCTGTTCAGTTTCGGAATATTTATATCAGCTTTTGGAAGCTCAACATTGACTTCTGGACCATTCAGTTTTGGAATATTTATATTAGCTTTTGGGAGGTCAACACTGACTTCTGGGCCTTTTAGTTTCGGAGCCTTTAAATCTAATTTAGGTAAATCAAGATTAACATCTGGTCCTTTTAGTTTGGGAGCTTTTATATTAGCCTTTGGAAAGTCAACGTTAACCTCTGGGCCTTTTAGTTTTGGAGTATTCAAATCTAATTTTGGTAAATCTGCTGTAGATAGGTCAACTTTTAATTCTGGACTCTTTAACTTTCCCTTGCTTATGTCTACCTTGGGGAGGTCTATATTTACGTCTGGCGTTTTCAGTTGTGCAATGTTGAGATCTGCTTTTGGGAGGTCAATATTCATATTTGGACCTTTGATCTTTGGCATTTGAAGATCAGTTTTAGGAAGATCAATAGTCACATTTGGACCTTTAATCTTTGGAGTTTTTAAGTCAGCTTGAGGTAAGTCAACAGTCACATCTGAACCCGTAAATTTTGGCATTTGTGTTTTACTCTTGGGAAAACCAACATTTACATTTGGAATTCTAATGTCAGAAATATTTAAATCTGCACCTTTTGGAACATGGATATCAGTTTTAGGAAGATCGATATTCCCATCCACACCTCTCAATTTCGGAATTTGTATTTTAGGACTTGGTATGTTAACATTCATACCAGAAAAGTCTGTACTTTTTACTCCAATTTTAGGTAAATCTGCATTTATTTCTGGTCCTTTCACTTGTGGGCTGTTTACATCTAGATCAGGAAGATCCACATTGACATCTGGACCTCTTACCATTTTGATGCCTGCTTTAGGAAGGTCAACATTCATTTCTGGACCTTTCAGTTTCGGAACTTGTATATCAGCTTTTGGAAGGCCAACATTTACTGCTGTACTTTGCAGCTTTGGTGAGCTTATATCTGCATCAGGTAACTTAGCACCAATTTTTGGAAGCTCCACATTAAGTTGTGGTCCCTTTAATTTGGGACCCTCTAGGTCAGATTTGATTGAGCCTATATTAGCTTTTGGCAAATCAACATTTACTTCTGGCCCTTTCAGTTTTGGACTTGTAATGTCTTCTTTTGCACCTTTAAACTTTGGAGCTTGTATGTCTATCTTTGGGAGAGCCATATTAACATCAGGAACTTGAACATTTGGCATATTAGCTTCATATTCTGGAGCATCTTGAACTGATTTTTTAGAATGAAAAAGGTTAAGTGAAGGTACTTTAAACTTTGGCCCTTTAACATTTGGTTCAGCTACCTCTATCTCAGGGTTTTTCACTTTCCCTGATACAGTTGGTGCGGTTAGTTCCACATCTGGAGCCTTTATTTTTCCATCTATTTCTGCTTTAGGAAACTTCACACTGGGGATATTTACATCAACATCAAGATTCTGTTTTTGTGAAATGTTAACTGAAGGTGTTTTTAAACCTATATCTAAATTTGGTGCGTTTTTTTGTTTACCTGAAATATTAACAGATGGCATCTGAATTTGTGATCGATCTCCTTTACTTGGGGAACCTTTCATACTGATGTGTGGTGTACTGATTTCTCCAAGTATTTCAGGCGTGGACAGTCCTGAAGATGGAACCTCAGACAAATGATCTGATGATGAACTATATGTATTCAATTTGTAGCTTGGTGTTGTGGATTTAAACTGTCCACCATGTGTGCCTGTCTTGGACAAATCTTGCATAGAAACTGAACCTTTAAGGTATCGACGTATCTTATTGTTGAAAAGATCATCATATGCTGAAGGTTTAATTGCCTATAAAAAAAGGTAAAATACACGTTAATTGTTCAGTTAGGCATACCAATTATATGGTACTGAAAAAAGTGGATGACCTTACCACATTTTCTGTTCTCATAGTGTATGGGCTGGATTGAGGGAGTGAGAAATCACTTTTTGTATGCAGTTGTAGACCAGCTTTGTAAGGTTCTGCAGCTTTCAGGATATTAAGCACTTCTGCCTTGTGTAGATTATCAAAAAAAATGGTCGCTCCAAGAAGCTCATCTCCTGGAAAATGTTACAAACATTTAAACATTAGCAGAAAAACTATACAAATGTCTCTGAGATATCAAAGAGGTCCACTCTCTAAAATTCAGTATAGCAAACTGCAAGCCAGTTTGTGTACAATAGCATGATTGTCTTACTAGGAGAACAGACAGGGCCGATCCTGGGCGGGTGCGCGGGGTGCTCCGCACCCCGGCGCTGCAGAGGGGGGGCGCCGAAGTGTCAGACTGCTCCCCTCTCTCCTTGTGTCACACTCACAGACTCGGTGCTAGCGCAAGGCAGCTGCTTGGGCGCCAGGAGGGCACTGAAGCCGGGAGTGACAGACTGTCCCTGAAGAAAATTCTCACTGCCGCCGCCCCTGCTCTTATCTGGCTCAGCAGTACAGGTACAGTACAGGCACAAAGCGAACCATAACAGGCAGCACAGCCCCCCCCCCCCCAATATGGACTTCAGCCATTGTTTCCAGTGGCGGAATTACCAGGGTCGCTCTTGCCACTGCCCCCTACCTGTGACACTGCCCCCCTACCTGTGACACGGCCCCCCTACCTGTGACACTGATCCCCCCACCTGTGACACTGCCCCTCCCACTTGTGACACTGCCCCCCCCCCACCCGTGACACTGCCCCCCCCCCACCCGTGACACTGCCCCCCCTACCTGTGACACTGCCCCCCCACCTGTGACACTGCCCCCCTACCCGTGACACTGCCCCCCTACCCGTGACACTGGCCCCCCTACCCGTGACACTGCCCCCCCGACCTGTGACACTGGCCCCCCTCACCCGTGATGACAGCAGATAACAAACGCATGTCACCTCATAAGTTTAAGATGTCATGTTTTGTGGTAAGCAGATGGTAGGTGCTCTGTCTTGGTGATGGTACACTGAAGTCAATGCAAACAGCTTGCAGTGGATCTGCACAAATTTATCATGGCACAATTTTATTGGATTTTTTGTATGAAATTTATGTTTTATGCATATTATTTATTGTGCTAGGACTGTGGAATGTACATGTATTAACCACTTCAATATCAGGCACTTACACCCCCTTACTGCCCAGGCCAATTTTCAGATTTCAGCGCTGTCACACTTTGACTGACAATTGCAACACTGTACCCAAATAAAATTGTTATATATTTTTTCACACAAATGGAGCTTTCTTTTGGTGGTATTTGATCACCGATTTTTTTTTTGCAAAACGAATGAAATAAAACTGAATGTTTTAAAAAAAAAAAGTTTCTTGGTTTCTATTATAAAATTTAGCAAATAAGTAATTTTTCTCCCTCACTGATGTGGCTGCACTGATGCGCCCTGATAGGTGACATTGATGAGGCGGCATTGATGGGGTGATTGAACACAGCTGATTACATGGGAAAGGGCTGCTGTTATTGGCCCTTTACTGCGATCTGTGAACTCTGCTGACTCTGATGTAAGAGGGGCACTGAAAACCTTGATTGTAAGGCATAAATGTTGGGAACTTTGATGTAAAGGGGAATTTCATTGTGGAAGGGAGGGTGTAGTGGGAGTACAGTGGGGGGCACCAAAATACACCTTTGCCTGTGTAGACAAAAATCCTTGCACTAGCCCTGGTCACACATACCGCACTGAGCTTTCCGAAATGGCCGGCAGCACTGTAACAAAGTTCCGCCTCCTAGACCGGGCTCCTGTAAAAAGGGGGACACTGATCCAATGCCGTGAAATTGAATCAGTGTGACGTGAATCATAGGAGCCCGTGAGTTTAAAACCAAGCTCCGTGACCGCAAGAGATTGCTGCTCTGTGTGAACCATCTAAGGGCACTGGTAGACTGCAATTGGTGAGCACTGATAAGGCTGCAATTGGTGAGCACTGATAAGGCTGCAATTTGTGGGCACTGATAAGGCTGCAATTGGTGGGCACTAGTAGGCTACATTCTATGGGCACTGATGAGGCTGCATTGATGCATTGATCTCTTGTATCGTTTCCACAGTCTCTGACCATCTCCTGTACTATGTCTGGGGGCTCTTTCTAACAGACTCTAACAGAGGCCCTCTCTGTGTTCCATTAGAGAGACCCCCCTCCAGGTCCCATTAGCATACTCCTGCTTCTCTTCCTGTATTTTGTTTATTCATAGTTTCATAGTTAGTAAGGTTGAATAAAGACATCAGTCCATCCAGTTCAACCTGAGCGAGTGTCTACAATTGTCCCCATCCCTGTACATTGCACACTCACATCAGTCCCTACCCTCAAGGAGCCCACAATCTAAGGTCCCCATTCATATACTAGGGCCAATTTTTGGACAGAAGCCAATTAACCTACCTGCATGTCTTTGGAGTGTGGGAGGAAACCGGAGTACCCGGAGGAAACCCACGCAGGCACAGGGAGAACATGCAAACTCCAGGCAGGAAGTGTCGTGGTTGGGATTCGAACCAGCGACCCTTCTTACTGCTAGGTGAGAGTGCTAACCACTACACCACTGTGCCGCCCTAATTATTGCTAACAGATTGTGGGAGGATCCAAGGGTAACAAAGACTCCTTAGGGGAGTATCTCTGTAAGTCATTGCCATAGAAACATTTGTACAGGGGAGGAGTTAGCAAGATAACCACGCCCATGTGGGGGCGCCAGAAATTTTTCTGCACCCAGGCGTCTGTGACCCTAGAATCGGCCCTGAGAACAGACCCATATCAGTTTAGGAGATGTTAGTAGGATCTATTCTAATATAGTGTTTGTAGCTCCACAGTTTCCTAAATAATAATTGTTAATACTATACAGGAGTTACAATATGATTTAAAACAAGAGGGATCATAGGGCCCTGCTTGCAATCTAAAAGGGAGGGTCAATTTATACAAAAGGCAATAACTGTGGGGGATAAGCTGATGGAGAAAAAAGTTCAGTTGTTAGGTATATGCAGGATAGGTATGTCTAAAGTCATGGGTTTTCAAGGACAGCCTAAAGGTGGATAGAGTAGGAGATAGGCAGACAGATAAGAGTAAGGAGTTCAAGACGATGGGATAGACTCTGGAGGAGTCCTGGAGGTGAACAGGGGAGAAGCTAGAGAGCAGGAGGTCCTGGGAGGAGTGAAGAGAATACAGGCATACCCTACTTTTAAGTACACAATGGGGTTTATTTACTAAAGATATAAAGTGCAAAATCAGGCTTCTGCATAGAAACCAATGAGCTTCTAACCCCAGCTTGTTCAATTAAGCTTTGGTAATAAAACCTGGAACCAGACGCGAGCCTGATTTTGCACTTTCCAGCTTTAGTAAATAAACCCCATTGTGTACTTAAAAGTGGGGTATGCCTGTAGTTTGGTTGATATTTTGAAACAAGGTTAGGGATGTAGCTCAAGGCAAGGAGTTGTGAATGGCTTTGTAAGTTGGTAGAATTTAGCAGTTGATTTGCTGGATGAAGAGAAGCCAGTGGAGGGATTGAAAGAGAGGGGTAGCAGGCACCAAACTGTTGGTAAGGTAGATGAGTCTGGCAGCAGTGTTTATGATGGACTGAAGGAGGATAGCCTAAGTAAAAGTAAGCCAAAGAGGAGGGAGTTGCAATAGTTGAGGCAAGAGAACCAGGGAGTGAATTAGAACCTTTGTGGTGTCATTGGTTAGGAAGGGGCATATTTTGGAGATGCTAAGGAGGTTGAGGTGAGGAGAATTGGACAAGGATTGGATGTGGGTCTGAAAGGAGAGTTAAGAATTACACCTAATAACCTGGCATGTGGCAATGGACTGATAGTTGCCTGTGTTTTTGGTAGGTTGAGTTTGAGGAAGTGGCGTGACATCCATACTGATATGCCTGTTAGTAAATTAGTGAAGCATTAGGAGACTGATAATATAACATTTTACATTATACTAGTCTTGTTTTTTATTATTTAAAATTGTTATGTGCAGAGCAGCCAAGATCCTCCTCTTCTCGGGTCCCTCGCAATCGCTCCTGGCCTCTCCCTCCTGCCGAGTGCCCCCACAGCAAGCAGCTTGCTATGGGGACACCAGAACAGAGCCACCTCTCTGTGTGTTTATTCAGACACTGGGCCGTGGCTCGGCCCCACCCCCTCTCTCTCCTCATGGCCTCATTGACTTTGATTGACAGCAGTCGGAGCCAATGGCACCCCCCTGTGTGTCTTAATCAGGAGGGAGAGTCCCAAACAGCCGAGTCTCTCGTGCAACTTCGCTGGATCGAGATGGGGCTCAGGTAAGTATTAGGGGGGCTGCTGCACACAGAAGTTTTTTTTTATCTTAATGCATAGAATGCATTAAGATAAAAAAAACTTTTGCCTTTATAACCACTTTAAGATGAAGCCAGCAAGTCCATGAGGTAAAAAAACCTAGTTCTTTTTTTTTAATTAATTGTTTATTTAAAGCTTTTTATTAAGGTAAAAAATTATAGAGCGAAATATAGGTCATAGATATAAATCAGACAATAAGCCAGCACATTTCAGGTCTTCCAGTGTGATTATAAAGAACAGTATTGCCCAAGCCTAATATAGAATAATCCAAACAAAAAAAAAATTCAAAATGTACCCAAACGACCAGGATGGCCATACACAAATTAAAGTATTATTATCATGATCACCAAATCGACTTTCCTGCTGCCCCAAAGTGAACCCAATTAGGGTAGAATGTACATATAAGAAAAGAGAGGAAGCAAGAAAAAACGGAGAG
Source organism: Lithobates sylvaticus (assembly GCA_028564925.1). Classification (NCBI taxonomy): domain Eukaryota; kingdom Metazoa; phylum Chordata; class Amphibia; order Anura; family Ranidae; genus Lithobates; species Lithobates sylvaticus. Next base: position 172,696,366 of record CM053028.1, on the reverse strand, counting down.
TAGATAAAAGAAAAGAGGAAAAAAGCAAAAATATAAAAAATGAAAATAGCCACTTGACATCTATAGATATGAAAAAAAGACAACTGCCGCTCGATAGTAGGCAAGTATAGAAATGTAGTTGTTTACATCATGTTGTTTACAAAACCTGTTTTGGGGTTGTTATACACTGATAATCCTGGAGATATTTGGTTGGGATGGATTCTTAAATGATATGTTCACCTTTTGACAAAAAATAATAAATGTAAATTTTTTGCAGGTAAAAAAATTTGGTTTTATTTTTTGCAGGTCTCCTGCTGATCTGTCAGTGTATCAGCACCATGGTAGTTTTAGTTTTCCATTCACACAGCACTGAAAATGAGTGACGCAGCCGTTTTTTAAATTTTGATAGACAGTGGAGCAGTGGAGTGGGTGCTGCGGGGGGGGGGGGGGAGGGGGGGCGGTCCATTCGTAAAATGTTATGAAAGGTGAACTTATCCTTTAAACCTATGGACCAACCCATGGACTACTGCCATTCCAATAGGAAACTTTACTAGAAAAAAGCCCCCCTCTGACGTCATGGGGAAAGCCATAGGGAATTCCCCATGACGTCCCGTTATAAAAGACCTGTCAGACGCAGCAAAGCCTCACACAGCGGGAGCCTCCCATTGCGCGGAGCGGCCCAGAAGAGACGCCGACGCTATGGAAGAAGATACCGGACGAGAAGACCAGAGCAAGAAGAAGCGGATCGGAGGAAGAAGAAGATGGAAGGAGATGGAAGAAGATGCCGGAAGGAGAATATGAAGAAACCGAAGGATGAAGAAAGGAAGAAGGAAGACCAGAAGAAAGAAGATTTTAATAAAGGAATTGTCAAAGACCGTCTCCTGTAATTTTTACAATTTTTGACACTTTTTTGGTGAAATTGTAGGGGTACTTTTGTACCCCCTTACCATTCCACACAGGGGGGGGGGGCGGGATCTGGGGGTCCCCTTGTTAAAGGGGGCTTTCATATTCCGATAAGCCCCCTGCCTGCAGACCCCCACAACCATTGGCCAGGGTTGTGGGGAAGAGGCCCTTGTCCTCATCAACATGGGGACAAGGTGCTTTGGGGGGAACCCCAAAGCAACCTCCCAATGTTGAGGGCATGTGGCCTGGTACAGTTCAGGAGGGAGGGGGGCGGCTCTCGTCCCCCCCTCTTTTCCTGCGGCCTGCCAGGTTGCGTGCTCGGATAAGGGTCTGGTATGGATTTTGAGGGGGACCCCACGCTATTTTTTTTTGGCCGGGGTTCACCTTAAAATCCTTCCCAGACCTCAAGGCTCTGGTATGGATTTTGAGGGGGACCCCACGCCATTTTTTTTTTTTGGCTGGGGTTCCCCTTAATATCCATAGCAGACCTGAAGGGCCTGGTTATTGAATTTGGGGGAACCCAACGCTTTATTTTTTTATTTTTTATCAATGACTTTTTTTTTTATCAATGACTTTCAATGAATGACTGTTCTCTGTGTTACGGGAGCCGTCAATTCATTAGCCGCGAGTGATTTTAAATAGCTTTTTTTCCTGCAAAAATTACACTTTGTGCAGGGACAGTTCTAAGCACGGGAAACATGCGCCCCTTCACAGGCATACTATAGACACCCCCCAGATGTGATACTGCAATGCTGTACTAACAACACGCACACACTAATCCCCAGAAATACAGCAGATAATGTCAGCAGTCAGCAGCACATAACACTGACACGCTGGAACACAATATAACGAGGCCGCCGGCGCGACGGCCTTTTATACTGTGGGGCGTGTACTAAACCCCCTGAACTATAATTGGATAAACAGGCATCCTGCCTGTAGCCAATTATGGCTCTCCTCGCTGCCGGTGCTGTGATTGGCCAAGCATGTGGGGTCACAGTGCATGCTTGGCCAATCATCAGCCAGCAATGCACTGCGACTGGCGCAGTGCATTGCGGGCCATTCACATCACATGAATGTGATGCGAACAGCCCAAATAGTTCTGTGATCACCGAACGGGCGAACGCCCGATGTTCGATTCGAACGTGGGTTCGAATCGAACACCGGGCCCATCCCTAATAGTAATCCCAAGGAGCCCACAGCAAACTAACATCTGCTATATTACTAAGGGTTACTGTCAGTTACTACCATCAACTCTGCTTTTTACTAATGATAATTGGGCCAGTGATGTAGTTTGCATTGATGTGAAGCTTTTAATTGTTTTAATCATCATTGTATTACTGGTTCCATACAATGTCCTCTGTATACCTTCCTTAAGTCCCAGATTGTTGACAATAGGGTCATCTTGGTTAATCCCAGCAATGACAACATTCCCATTGTCATCATCCAACATTAACGCATCAGAGATGCTTCCAGGTCGGCCAGAGAGGATCACCTTATTATTGCTTTCCATTTGATAACTCTGAAAAACAAACAAACTTCAATGATAGCATTTTAAACACATTAGTATAAAAAAATACTGTGATTAGACAAAAAAGTGTTTTTACACTATTGGAGGCTATGTCTCAATTTCTATCCCCACATGTGGAGAGTGTCTTCAATAACATCTAATAAGGTGATATTTGCCAGACACGAGAGTGAATGGCAACAGCATCTGGTGAGCTTTATTCTTAAGGGGGTGGAATTGGCACACATCAGTTTGGTGAAGGATTTTAGTAAATTAACAAAATTTAGTTTCACTATTTTTTCATCACTTTAAATTGGACTGTATTACCATATTGATTTGCATATGTTGGAACATATATAGATTTTTTATAGATTTTTTGGATATGCCATATGGGCATTTTTCATTATGTATGTTTCACCTCATTTGCATATGTATATGCCAAACCTTTATGTGTCTCCTTTATTCTGAGGTCTGTGTAATGTTCTATTGGTGGAGTGACCTTGCTGTGTGATAGAATCATAACGGGCATTTATGGGATGCCCGAAAATGGGCTGAAATTTACAGACTACCCGTAAATTACTAGCCAGTTGGCAACACTGCTATTGATGCACAAAGTGTAGGGAAACACAGCTCTAGTTCCTGCATGCAAAGGTGGCTCCATAGGATGCCGCAAGAGAAATGAGCCACAACAGGAAACCTGGGGCAGCAATCAGGGCACCAACTTAAACTGGAACATAGATAAGAATTAAAAGAGAAGGATTCTGCATAATCAAAAAGTAATTAAATGAGCTAAACAGAAACTGTTTACACATTCTTGATTGATTTTAACCACTTCACCACTGGGCACTTAAACACCCTTAATAACCAGACCAATTTTCAGCTTTCGGTGCTCTCGCATTTTGAATGACAATTACTCAGTCATACAACACTGTACCCATATGAAATTTTTGTCCTTTTTTTCCACACAAATAGAGCTTTATTTTAGTGGTATTTAATCACCATTGGGAATTTTATTTTTCGTGCCTTAAAAGAAAAAAACTGAAAATTCGGTAAAAAATTAATTTTTCTTTGTTTCTGTTATAAAATTTAGCAAATTTGTAATTTTTCTTGATACATTTTGGCCAAAATTTATACTGCTACATATCCTTGGTAAAAATAAGTACAAATTGGGGTATATTATTTGGTCTTTGTGAAAGTTAGAGTCCACAAGCTATGGTGCCAATATCTGAAAATTGATCACACCTGAAGTACTAACAGCCTATCTCTTTTCTTGAGACCCTAACATGCCAGAAAAGTACAAATACCCCCCAAATGACCCCTTTTTTGAAAGAAGACATTCCAAGGTATTTAGAAAGAGGCATGGTGAGTTTTTTCAAGTTGTAATTTTTTCCCACAATTCTTTGCAAAATCAAGACTTTTTTTCTCTTTTTTTCCCACAAAATTGTCATATTAGCAGGTTATTTCTCACACACAGCATATGCATACCACAAATTACACCCCAAAACACATTCTGCTATTACTCCCGAGCAGTGATGTAAGTAACTGAGTTAAAATAAACTGAGTTACGTAACTCAGTTACTTTAGAGGGTAACTAGTAATATAACTGATTACTTTTCCCCTCATGGTAACTCAGTTCCCATTACTTTGGCTTAGTTACCCCAATTACTTCTACCACCACTAGATGGCAGTAGTGTAATTCCGGTGTCCTGCCGAAAAAGTTCCCCCGCCGGATAAGGACCCCCTGTACTGCGCAGGCGCAGCGCTTGCACAGTACGAAGGACTACGGAGCTTCTGAAAATTGCCGAACCTAAACAGCTCTGTGAACTCTACACCGCGCAGGTGCAGTTAACATGTAATTGTACGAGGCGATGCCGCACGCTCCTTATGCTCATGCTACTCTGCAAGGGGCGTCTATCGTGTAAGTAAGGGGCGGGTCTAGTATTACTGTAACCAAGGGGCACATTTATTATTATTGTTATATATCGAGCTCTGCCCATTAATTTAACATTCGCCCTCTTCTGTAGCCATCCGCCCCTTACACGATATAATAATAATAGACCCGCCCCTTGCTTACACGATATATAACAATAATAATCGAGCAGCCCCTTGGTTACACGATATATAACAATAATAATAAATGCGCCCCTTGGTTACAGTAATACTAGACCCGCCCCTTAGTTACAAGTATAGAATATTTAAAAAAAAAAAGTCAGTTACTTTGCTGCGTAACTAATTACTTTTCCAATGTAGTAACTGAGTTACTAACTCAATTACTTTTTGGGAGAAGTAATTTGTAACTTAACTAATTACTTTTTTAAAGTAAGATGACCAACACTGCTCCCGAGTATGGCGATACCACATGTGTGAGACTTTTACACAGCGTGCCCACATACAGAGGCCCAACATGCAGGGAGCACCATCAGGCGTTCTGGAGCACCCAGGCCAATTCTGACATTTCTCCTACATGTAAAAATCATCATTTATTCGCTAGAAAATTACATAGAACCCCAAAACATTATATATGTTTTTTTAGCAAAGACCCTAGAGATACAATGGCAACTTTTTATCTCGCACAGTGAATTTAGATGAATTTAGATGAAGTTACGCCGAGTAAATAGATACCTAACATGTCACCCTTCAAAATTGCACTCGTGGAATGGCGCCAAACTTTGCTACTTAAAAATCCCCATAGGCGACGCTTTAAATTTTTTTACTGGTTACAAGTTTTGAGTTACAGAGAAGGTCTAGGGCCAAAATTATTGTTCTCGCTCTAACGTTCGCAGCAATACCTCACATGTATGGTCTGAACACCGTTTTCATATGTGGGCGGGACTTACGTAGAGGTTTGCTTCTACATGCGAGCACACGGGGACAGGGGTGCTTAAAATTAGATTTTTTTTTTATTGTTCATTTTACTTTATTTTAGTTTGACACTTTTTTACCCCAAATTTTTTTTTGATCACTTTTATTCCTATTACAAGGAATGTAAACATCCCTTGTAATAGGAATATGGCATGACAGGTCCTCTTTACAGACCTCTAGGCTGGAAAACCTGAAATAAAAATAAAAAAAAATGATCCTGGCTTCGATCGTAGCGGTGAGTCGGTAGAAACACCAGAGGGTGGCGGGAGGGGGGGACATCCCCTCTTGCCTCCCGTAAGAACAATCAAGCAGTGGAACAGCCATTATGATCACTCTTATGGTGTAGGGAATCGCTGGCTGAAAAAGCTGATATCTGAATGATGCCTGTAGCTGCAGACATCATTCAGATATCCCCGCACAAAGTCAAGGACGTCATATGATGGCCCGCAGGCGGATAGTGGATAAAACGCATTTTTTTTTTAACGCAAAGTTGTCCATTTATACAATATTTCTAACACATAACATGTACATACCAAAAATGGCACCCCAAAATAGATTCTCCTACTCCTCCTGACTACGGAGATACCACATGTGTGAGACTTCCATAGCCCGGCCGCATACAGAGGCCGAGTACAGCCGAGTATGGCTGAGCATGGCTGGGTATCACCGAGTATTGCAGGGTATCGTATGGTATTGCATGGTATCGCAGAGTATTGCAGGGTATTGCAGGGTATTGCATGGTATCGTAGGGTATTGCATGGTATCGCAGGGTATGGCAGGGCATCGCAGAATATTGCAGGTTATGGCAGGGTATTGCAGAGTATTGCAGGGTATTGCAGGGTATTACAGGGTATTGCAGAGTATTGCTGGGTATTGCAGGGATGGCTGAGCATGGATGGATGGATCGGTGGTGACTGCAGAGCAGCGCTGTGGGCACTACAGATACCACCCACATCGCTGCTGCCACGATCCCTCCCCCTCTCCACTCACACTGTACCAATCGGTACAGAGAGAGGAACCGGCATCAAGAAATTACGCCGTTTTTTTTACATGTGATCACTTCGTCATTTGACGGAGTGATCATGTGGTAAACGGCTGCGATGAGCCGCTTACCATTTACCGTGATCCGCGGGGTCCTCTGGATTGTTAAGTGGTTAATGATGCTTAAAGGGTAAGTTCACCTTTGTACACTTTTCTTTTTTTTCTAAATTTCAGCTCCCGTATGCACCAATATAGCATTCATGTGCCTTTTTTGCAAAAATATCAAAGCTTTCCATTAAATCTAGAGTCACTTTTCCAGACATTTCCATTGGTAATGTTGTCTTCCTGATCAGACTTTAGGTCATGACACAGGAAGGAGTTGACCAGCTGACCTCATTAGTAGGGGTACAATGTACCCAGTATCCATTCACATAGGGGGGGCTGGGATCTGGGGGCCCCCTTGTTAAAGGGGGCTTCCAGATTCCGATAAGCCCCCCGCTTGCAGACCCTCACAGCCACCAGGCAAGGGTTGTGGGGAAGAGGTCCTTGTCCCCATCAACATGGGACAAGGTGTTTTGGGGGACCCCATGTTGAGGGCATGTGTCCTGGTACAGTTCAGGAGGGGGGCGCTCTCTCATCCCCTTTTCCTCCGGCCTGCCAGGTTGCGTGCTCAGATAAGGGCCTGGTATGGATTTTGGGGGGGGGGAAATCACCACGCCATTTTTTTTTATTTTGGCTTGGGTTACCCCTTAAAATCCATACCAGACCTGAAGGGCCTGGTATGGATTTTGGGGGGCCCCCATGCCATTTCAAAAAAAATGTTATCCTGCCATGCTGTAGCCATCATTCGGCTATAGCGCGGATGTTGAGTGGTTAAAGTGAAACAATAAAAATTGAAAATTCCTTTGAAAGTATAGTGCCTGGGGGTCCCCTTAGTCTGCCTGTAAAGTGGCACACCTGTACTGTGTATAAAACCTGCTGCAGCAAAACTGACATTTCTAAAGGAAAAAAAATAACATTTAAATAGATTTTCTCTGCAAGCTTTCTTGTTTTTGTAAACAACGGCTTGGGGAGCCAGTCTGTATGATGAGGCCACAATTTAATGCACTCGGAACAAGATTAGAGATTTTTTGGATAAATTCTGGTGTCTCTTTGGCAGACTTTGGATGGAAATAATTTTTGCGCCACAGTGAGCAAGCCTTATTTGAAGAGGCCAAATTATAGTACACTCAGGCCAAGATTACCATTTTTTTGTTTAGATAAAGTCTGGTGTCTCTTTCACAGACTTTGGATGGAAGTAACATGTGCAGAAAAATTGGTCTTTGGGTGTTGGTGGTGCCTTCACCCTATAACCTTCTAGAGGTACTCTTTATGAAAGCAAGAATTGGCTTGCTGTAAAAAATTGAAATGTCACGTCCCTGTCACACAGCTGCAGAAAAAAAAATGGTCTTTGGGTGTTGGTGGTGCCTTCATCCCTTGACCTTTTTGAGGTACTCTTGATGAAAGCAAGAATTGGCCTTGCTGTAAAAAAATTGAAATTTGATGCACCTGTCAAATAGGTGTTAATTGTGCCCATGAAACCTACACCAAAAAATGACTAATCCAGGACTGATTCATTTTGACAAATGTCAGCCAGTCACGCTCTTTTAGCTGTCACAAAACCACCAGCAGCATTCGGAAAGCACACTGGATGCAGGGCAGCCCAGCAGCTCAATTGCTTACTGGGAAAGTTCTGGCCAGTGGTCTATTCTCATGACCCAGAAACCCAGAAGATCATCTACTGGAAAGCTCTTAAAGCGGAGGTGCACCCTAAAAAAAAAAAAAAAAAAAAAAAAAAAAATTACATAAAAATGCTCCTAAAAATCAGAAAACAAAATAATGTTTTTTACTTACCAGAAATGGCTGTTGCTAGGCAGATCATCCTAATTAGGGATGAGCCGAACGCCCCGGAGTTCAGTTCGCACCAGAACCTTCGAACGGACCGAAAGTTCGTGCGAATTTTCGAACCCTATTCGTTACAATGGACGCGAACGTTCAAAATCAAAAGTGCTAATTATAACGGCCAATATGCATGTTAATGTCATAAAACAGGTTTGGGGACCCGGGTCCTGCCCCAGGGGACATATATCAATGCAAAAATAACTTTTAAAAACTAACGTTTTTTCGGGAGCAGTCATTTTAATGATACATAAAGTGAAAAAAAAAGTGAAATATTCCTTTAAATATGGTACCTGGGGGGTGTCTAAAGTATGCCTGTGAAGTGGCATGTGTTTCCCGTGTTTAGAACTGTCCCTGCACAAAATGACATTTGTAAAGGAAAATAAGAAGCAATTTAAAACCACTTGCGGCTTTAATGTCATGTCTTGTCCTGGCAATATGGCTGAAAATCCTTGAGAAAAATGGCATGGCTACCCCATCACCCCCCCCCCCCACCCCCCACCCCAGCCCCTTTGGGTCTTGTATGGATATTAAGGGGAACCCTGCACCCAAAATAAAACCCTATACCTACAACCCTATATACTCTGAACAGCAGTATACAGGTGGTGCAAACAAGACAGGGACTGTAGGTTTGTTCTTTAGTAGAATCTGAACAGGTACATTTTTAAGTGTAGCTCCATCCAAAAAAAATCTATTTTTAAGCCTTTTGGAGAACATAGGGAGGGGTTATCACCCCTGTAACATTTGCTGTCTTTGCACATTTGTTCAGAACATTTCACCTCACTTTCCGTCCCAATGACAAATGTTTTTGGAAAAGTGGGGTTTTAATTGAAACAAGGATTGGTGATAAAGCATCAGTAGAGAGGAGATACCTTTTCCCCAAATTAAATCTAACAGGATAGAATTTCCCTTCCTAGGGGTAGATTTCCTCTCACTTCCTGTTTTCTCCTTCCGTTTGCAAGTAGGGGTCGTTTGTAAGTTGGATGTTTGAAAGTAGGGGCCTGCCGTATATACTCTGCAGAAATTTGCCCCGTTAGATGTTGCTGTAGCCACAACACTGTAAGCCCTCACAGTTACTCTTGGTGGGCACAGGAATGGGCCCTGCTGTGAATTATTAGATCAAGATTTGTAATTGCATGCACCTGTTGAACAGGGCAGAAAAATTGGGCCTTTGGTGGTGGTGGTGGACGGTGTTGCCACAAGACTGTAAGCCCTCACAGTTACTCTTGGTGGGCGCAGGAATGGGCCCTGCTGTGAATTATTAGATCAAGATTTGTAATTGCATGCACCTGTTGAACAGGGCAGAAAAATTGGTCCTTTGGTGGTGGTGGTGGACGGTGTTGCCACAAGACTGTAAGCCCTCACAGTTACTCTTGGTGGGCGCAGGAATGGGCCCTGCTGTGAACTATTAGATCAAGATTTGTAATTACACGCCCCTGTTAAACAGGGGCTGAAAAATTGTGCCTTAGGCACTGGTGCTGGTGCCACAACACTGCAACCCCTCACAGATACTGTACTCTGAGCACAGCAATGAGACCTGTTGCAAAGCATTGCATAAAAAATTGTAATTACACGCCCCTGTTAAACAGGGGCTGAAAAATTGTGCCTTTGGCACTGGTGCTGGTGCCACAACACTGCAACCCCTCACAGATACTGTACTCTGAGCACAGCAATGAGACCTGTTGCAAAGCATTGCATAAAAAATTGTAATTACACGCCCCTGTTAAACAGGGGCTGAAAAATTGTGCCTTAGGCACCGGTGTGGTGGCACCCAGAAACAAAAATGTTCTTCCAAGCTATCAAGGAATGGATCATTGAGGAGGAGGAAGAGGATAGTCAGTGAACATAACAGGACAGTCACTCAGCATCAGCATAGGCAGTCTTGAAGGGATGTGACATTATAAATTATTCAGTTATATCCGCTTCAGGTGCCTGGTAGCTGGTGGTGATCCAAGACTGATTCATCTTTATGAAGGTCAGTCGATCAACCGAGTCGGTGGACAGTCGCATCGGTGACAAATCCTCCAGCAGCACTGAATGTGCGTTCGGAAAGAACGCTGGATGCAGGACAGGCCAGTAACTCAATTGCATACTGTGCAAGCTCTGGCCAGTGATCCATCCTCAAGACCCAGTAAGCCAGAGGATTTTCGGTGGGAAAGGTGTCCAAGTCTGACCTTGCCCCTAGGTATTCCTGCACCATGTATATCAGACGCTGGCGATGGTTGCTGGAACCGATCATACCTTGGGGCTGCGGACTAAAAAATTGTCTGAACGCATCGGTCAGACGTCCACCTTCCCCACCGCTCCTTCTGCTACTGACCGAAGCCTCAGCAACTCGTCGTCCAGGACCAGGAGTTTGTAACATCCCAGTTTCTGGGAACGCGTTGCACAGACCTTTCTGCAAGGCCTCCCTGAGATGTCTCATCCTCTGCTCCCTCTGCGATGGCAAGATAAGGTCCACAACCTTACCCTTGTACCGTGGATCAAGGAGAGTGGCCAGCCAGTAATGGTCCCTCTCCTTGATCCAAAGAATACGAGGATCCTTCCGCAGGCTTTGCAGGATCAGGGAGGCCATGCAACGTAGGTTAGCTGAGGCATTCGGTCCGGAGTCTTCTGGGTCACTGAGGACGACATGATCGCCAGCCACCTTCTCCCAGCCACGTACAAGTCCGCTGGTTTGTTGGGACTGTACATCAACCCTAAAAGACTGCTGCTGCTGCTGCTGCTGCTGCTGCTGCTGCTGCTGCTGCTGAGTGCCAGGCTCCACCTCCATGCTCACACAATCCTCCTCCTCCTCATCCTCTTCCTGTGTGATGGGTGGGACAAAGGAACACTGTCTGGATAAAGGGGGCCTTGAAAGGCAAGGAAGTCCTCCTCTTCCTGCCTCTGTTCTGCCTCAAGTGCCCTGTCCATTATCCCACGCAGCGTATGCTCCAACAGGTGGACAAGAGGTACAGTGTCACTGATGCATGCACTGTCACTGCTCACCATCCTCGTGGCCTCCTCAAATGGTGACAGGACAGTGCATGCATCCCTGATCATGCTCCACTGGCGTGGGGAAAAAAATCCATGCTCCCTTGACCCTGTCCTGGTGCCGTAGTCGCAAAGGTACTCATTGATGGCCCTCTGCTGCGGGTACAGTCGCTGCAGCATGGCCAACCTTGAGTTCCACCTGGTGTGCATGTCACATATAAGGCGGTTCTTGGGCAGGTTCAACTCCTTTTGCAGCTCAGCCAGCTTAGCACTGGCATTATACGATCGGCGGAAATGCACACAGACTTTCCTGGCCTGCCTCAGGACATCCTGTAAGCCTGGGTACCTGCCCAAGAACCGCTGCACCACCAGGTTGAGGACGTGAGCCATACAGGGCACATGGGTGAGCTGCCCCTGTCGCAGGGCGGAGAGGAAGTTGGTGCCATTGTCAGAAACCACCATTCCTGGCTTAAGTTGGCGTGGCGTCAACCACCTCTAGGCCTGCCCCTGCAGAGCTGCCAGAACCTCTGCCCCAGTGTGGCTCCTGTCCCCCAAACACACCAGCGCAAGCACGGCATGGCATCTTTTTGCCTGCGTACTCGCGTAGCCCCTTGTACGCCTACGGAGCACCGCTGGTTCCGAGGACAGAGCACTCGAAGAGGCCATGGAGGAAGAAGAAGAGGAGGGGGTGGAGGAGAGAGGTGTGTCACAACCAGTAGTAGCATTTTGGAGGCGTAGTGGCGGAACAACCTCCAACACTACTGCACCTTGTCCTGTATCCCTCCCAGCTGCCAATAGAGTGACCCAATGGGCCGTGAAAGACAGATAACGTCCCTGTCCATGCCTGCTGGACCATGAGTCAGCGGTAATATGCACCTTACCGCTGACCGCCCTGTCCAGCGAGGCATGGACATTGCCTTCCACATGCTGGTAGAGAGCCGGAATCGTCTTCCGTGAGAAAAAGTGGCGTTTGGGAACCTGCCACTGAGGAACCGCACATTGAACAAACTCACGGAAGGGGGCCGAGTCTACCAACTGAAAAGGCAGCAGTTGAAGTGCTAGCAATTTGGCCAAGCTAGCATTCAACCGCTGGGCATGTGGATGGCTGGGAGTAAACTTCTTTCGACAGTCCAGCAGCTGGGGCAGGGAAATTTGCCTGGTACAATCGGACGTCGGTGTACTGCAAGTACTTGGCTGTGACACACCTAATTCTACACCTTCATTCCTCTCAGAGCAGCTTTCAGAGAGGACTGAAGATATAGTGGGGTTGGAGATCCCAGCTGATAAGGAGCAAGGAGAGGTCCGCTTTGTTCTTTGGTGTGGGTCTTTAATGTGCGCTTGCCAACGATCTGCATGGCAGGCCGACATATGTCTGGTCATGCTTGTGGTGCCCAAGCGGCTGATGTTTTGGCCACGCGAGATACGCTTGAGACATATGTTGCAAATAGCAGTGGTGCGATCTGATGCACTCGTCTCAAAAAAGGCCCACACCAAAGAACTTTTGTGATAACGTGCAGAGGCAGCGCCCTGCACAGGCGGAGCTCTGCGGTGTGATTCAGTTGGTGTGCTGGCCTCTAGCTGGCCTCCGGAGGGCATCCTGCCTCGTTGGACATGTGCCGCCGCCTCCTCCTCCTCCTCCTCCTCTCTCCCTTCAGGCACCCACGTGGAGTCAGTGACCTCATCATCCCCTCCCTCTTCACCACTGGAGCAAACCTGGCAGTAAGCTGCAGCTGGTGGAACATGACTGCCAGATTGCTGTCCTTGAGCATCCCCTCTCTCTGCGCACATGCTACTGCCTTCCTCTAGCTGGGTATCATCATCCGAGCCTTCAAAACGTTGGGCATCCTCCTGGAGCATGTACCCAACACTGTGCTCAAACAGTTCGGGGGACTCCTTAGGAGGACATGGTGAGTCTAGGGAAGGGGTGCCTGATGATGCCATTGAGTACGCGTTGGCAGCTGCTCTGCCAGTACCCTGAGCCTGGGTGAGAGAAGATGAGGAGGATGAGGAGGGCTTGGTCATCCATTCTACCAAGCCTTCGGCATGATGCGGCTCAACATGTCCAGCTGCCGAAAACAAGGACAAGCGTGTCCCATGGCCACGTGCTGATGACGATGCACGACCACGTCCACGACCAGCACTGTTGTCTCTAGAAACAGAGCCTGCTTGCCCTGTGTTCTTGCCTCGGGACTGTCTGCCTCTCCTTGGCGGTCTTCCAGGCATTGTAGTGGGTAGTGTATATTGTGCTGGAGTCACACAGCACACACACTAACTCCTACAGATGGCTGCCTTAGATGACAGAAACAGGGCCTTACGGCAGATAGAGGCTGCCTTAGATGACAGGAAATGGGCCTTACCGCAGATAGAGACTGCCTTATATGACTGACAACAACTGGGCCTTAGAGCAAATACAGAGGCTGATGTGGTTTTATGTGTGATGTACTAACAGAGCACACACACAAGCTAGCTAGCTCCTGGAGATGCCTGTCTGCTTACTTTCGATGACAAGAAATGGGCCTTACGGCAGATAGAGACTGCCTTATATGACTGACAACAACTGGGCCTTAGAGCAAATACAGAGGCTGATGTGGTTTTAGGTGTGATGTACTAACAGAGCACACACACAAGCTAGCTCGCTCCTGAAAATGCCTGTCTGCTTTCGATGACAAGAAATGGGCCTTACGGCAGATAGAGACTGCCTTATATGACTGACACAACAACTGGGCCTTAGAGCAAATACAGAGGCTGATGTGGTTTTAGGTGTGATGTACTAACAGAGCACACACACACACAAGCTAGCTCCTGGAGATGCCTGTCTGCTTTCGATGACAAGAAATGGGCCTTACGGCATATAGAGACTGCCTTATATGAATGACACAACAACTGGGCCTTAGAGCAAATACAGAGGCTGATGTGGTTTTAGGTGTGATGTACTAACAGAGCACACACACAAGCTAGTTAGCTCCTGGAGATGCCTGTCTGCTTTCGATGACAAGAAATGGGCCTTACGGCAGATAGAGACTGCCTTATATGACTGACACAACAACTGGGCCTTAGAGCAAATACAGAGGCTGATGTGGTTTTAGGTGTGATGTACTAACAGAGCACACACACGCTAGCTAGCTCCTGGAGATGCCTGTCTGCTTGCTTTCGATGACAAGAAATGGGCCTCACGGCAGATAGAGACTGCCTTATATGACTGACACAACAACTGGGCCTTAGAGCAAATACAGAGGCTGATGTAGTTTTAGGTGTGATGTACTAACAGAGCACACACAAGCTAGCTAGCTCCTGGAGATGCCTGTCTGCTTTCAATGACAAGAAATGGGCCTTACGGCAGATAGAGACTGCCCTATATGACTGACACAACAACTGGGTCTTAGAGCAAATACAGAGGCTGATGTGGCGGCTCCGGGATCCGATCCGAAGGACAGATCAGCCTTGGGCCGCCAACATCGCAGGCACCCTGGACAGGTAAGTGTGCTTATTAAAAGTCAGCAGCTACAGTGTTTGTAGCTGCTGACTTTAAAAAAAAAAAATTTCAGCTGGACCCCGGCTTTAATGTCTGTTTTCGCCCCTCTAGATAATATTCCACCATATTATGCAGATGCTGCTGATGGGATCTTGAAGCTGACAGCCGTGGGCTCCAAGGACTAAAACATTTTTGAATTGCATCACTGAGGTGGCCCCCTTCTTTACCGCTCCTCCTTTGACCAATAGACTCTGGAAAGGCATTACATAAACTCCTCTTTAATGAGTTTTGAGACTTTCCCCTTGTAACAGTGGTCAAGGAAGGTTGCAAACCAATTATGATTCTTCTCCTTGATGCCACACATTTTCAGGTCCTTTCGCTGGCTTTGAAGAAAAAGGGGGGCATGCACCGCAAGTTTGTGGAAGTATGAAAAACAGAGTCCTCTGGGTCACTGAGGATTACAGTATCTGGAACTGCCTCCTCCCAGCCACGTAGTACTCCCAAGGTTTCTGGGGACTGAAAAACATCCCTTAATCCTCTGCTTTTATGCCTCCAAAACTGCCAGAATCCTCTTTCTCCTCCCTCTCCTTTTGTGTGTTCTGTGGCGTCGCAAGAATGGTGTCTGTATAAAGCGTGCCTTGAGAGGAAAGAAATCCTCCTCTTTCTCACGCTGCTGTGCCTCGAGTGCCTTGTCCATAATGCCACGCAGAGTTTGCTCCAGCAGGAACACAGGAGGGATTGTGTCATTGATGCATGCATTATCACGGCTCCCATTCCTTGTCGCCTCCTCAAAAATGACAGTACAGTGCATGCATCCTTTATCATCAGCCATTGGTGTAAGGAAAAAAGTCAAGCTGCCCTGAGCCTGTCCTTGTGGCATACCCAGATAGGTACTCATTGACATCCCTCTGCTTCATGTGCAGCCTCTGCAGCATTGCCAGAGTTGAGTTCCACCTGGTGAGCATGTCACAAATCAGGCGGTTTATGGGCAGGTGGAATTCCCACTGAATTTCAGCCAACAGTAGCTGTGTATGACTGCCTGAAATGGCTACATACGTTTCTGACTCTCCTGGCCTGCCTTAGAAGATCTTGCAAACCTGGGTACCTGTTTAAGAAATGCTGCAAACGTTTAAGAAATGCTTCACCAAATTAAGGAAATGTGCCCGGAATGGCACATGTGTCAGCTTTCCCTGACAAAAGGCGAACAGAAGGATAGTGCCATTATCGCACACAACCATTCCTGGCTCAAGTTTCCATGGCGTGAACCACCTCTGGGCCTGCCCCTGCAGAGCTGAAAGAATCTCTGCTCTGTTGTAGCTCCTGTCCTCTAGACAGACCAGCTGAAGCACTGCATGACATCTTTTAGCCTGACCCCTTGAATGCTTATGGGGTACTGGTGGTTCATAAACAATCCAGCAGAGGAGGGCATGGGAGGAGGAGACGGGGGTGGAGCTAACAGATCTCGCATCATCGCCACCAGCTTTATGGAGATGTGGCAGCAAACCAAGCTCCAGCACTGAGCCTTGTCCTGCCTCCTTCCTAGTTGCAAGCAGAGTTACCCAGTGTGCAGTGAACAAAATGTATTGTTCCTGACCATGCTTTCTAGACCACGTGTCAGCAGTAATGTGGACCTTGTGGCTGACTACCTTGCCCAACAATGCCAAAACATTGCTTTCCACGTGATGGTACACAGCTGGAATGGTGCAAAGAAATAGCGACTGGGAACCTGCCAATGTGGTACATTACATTCTGCAAATTCACAGAAGGGGGCAGAATCCACCAGACGGAGAGTTGTGAACCATGATTGCTGCCTTTTGAGAACATCCTGTCTTGATGGGGTTTTTTCTCCCCCTCAATTTCCTCTTCTGCTCCATCTGGCACCCAAGCGGGAAAGAGAAATAGTCAAGACAAGAATGGAAAAAGAAGGTGTAGGCTTAGACAAGAAGAGAGCACGGGGCTTGTGGGTTGGATGGCATATTAGAACAGTCCGGAATACCCAAGCTGGTCTGGGGCAGGGTTGGGAGAGCAAAAGACCACCATGGGTTTCACACTTTGATGAACTTAGCATAAGAGTCATGAAGTACACTGGTCATCTTTTCATGCAGCATGAGGATAGTCAGAATGCTCTTCACCTCTGCACGCACCCTGTTGTGCGTCCATAGCAAATACATTTTCGCTATTTTTACACCACAGTGCCTCCCCGCCAATCAGGAGGCAGGTCAGTGAGACCTGTTTCCCGATTGCCCAAAGTGCTGTGCATCCTATTGGATGCCCGGCGCTTTGGCAGAAGAGACACACAGGGGAGGAAGCTGGAGGATCGGACTGCCCATCCCACAGCTTGCTGCCGTCACCAGGATGGGGTAAGTGTCGGTCTGATGGCGGGCAAGTGGGAGGGTCACAGTGGCTGCATATTATAGGCACAGAAGCTGCATATGGTGGGCACAAAAGCTGCATATGGTGGGCACAGAAGCTGCATATGATGGGCACAGAAGCTGCATATGATGGGCACAGAAGCTGCATATGATGGGCACAGAAGCTGCATATGGTGGGCACAGAAGCTGCATATGGTGGCCGCAGAAGCTGCATATGGTGGGCGCAGAAGCTGCATATGGTGAGCACAGAAGCTGCATATGGTGAGCACAGAAGCTGCATATGGTGGGCGCAGAAGCTGCATATGATGGGCACAGAAGCTGCATATGGTGGGCACAAAAGCTGCATATGGTGGGCACAGAAGCTGCATATGGTGGGCACAGAAGCTGCATATTATGGGCACAGAAGCTGTATATGATGGGCACAGTAGTTGCATATGATGGGCACAGTAGCTGCATATGATGGGCACAGTAGCTGCATATGGTGGGCACAGAAGCTGCATATGGTGGGCACAATGGCTGCATTTTATGGACACAGTGGCTGCAATTGATGGCACAGTGAGGCTGTAATTGATGGGTTTATTTCAGTGTTTTTCAGTTTGTTTGCGCCCCCCCAAAAATTTTGGTCACCAGCCACCACTGCGTAGACCCTGGACCAGAATCTCACCAAACGTGGGCAAGACCACCAAATGTGAATCTCATCTCGGTGTTGGCCACATCCTCTGAAGTATTTATCATTGTACGATGGGTTCGAATGAGCTATGCGGGCCGGAAACCCAATATCAGCAGAGGAGAACCTTATACGCTGCCTCCATGGTGACCGTATTGAAAGAACATTTGGCAATGGATGACCAGGCTTTGCCCCAGTGCTCTAAATCTATAGAGACTGCCAAGTCTCGCTCCCATTTGGAGATGTACAGGTGGGAGCGAGAAGAGCCCTCCGCAGTCAAAGAGGGATAAATAGAGGAGATACTGCGCTGGGTTCCAGGTGAGTGAAGGCAGATACGTTCAAAGATTATCATCTGGAATGGGAAAGAAGAGTTACAGCGGAGAGCTGAAATCCAGTGTTGGAGTTGTAGATAAAGAAACCATTCCATGGGGGGATGTGTCGTGGGTCTCGCGAATGGAAGCCCAGGATGGAAAGGTGTGGGGTCCTAAGAAGTGACATACCTGTAAGTGGCCTTGAGCAGGCCACCAGGCAAAAGCCAGGAGTTGGTCTAGCCCCGGAAGAAAGAGGGGATTCATTTAGGAAAGGAAAGAGCGGGGGGAAATGGGAACATTAATGTGCCTGAATAGTGGACTGAGTCCCAGAGACGCAAGCTATGTGTCATGAGAGGGCTAAGAGAGGGGGGCGCGAGGCTGGTGGAAGCCACAGAAGGGCCAAGACTGGGACAGGAGCACAGTAAAGCCCCATACACATGCTCGGATTATCCGAGGACCAGGTCCGTCGGATCATGTCCGTCATACTTTGTCCGATGTTGGTTTTGCGTACACACGGTCGGACAAAGTTGTTGGAAAATCCGATCATTCTGAACGTGGTGACGTTTGTTGCCTATGACGGGACTACGTAGAGGCTAGTAGCCAATAGCTTTGGTCTTATAATGTGATCTGAGCATGTGTAGCACTTTGTCCGTCGGACAACGGTACACACGATCGGATTTGGTGTGATCGGACCGTGTTGTTGGAAAATCTATCCAGCAGGAGATAGGACTTTGTCCGTCGGACAATCCGACGTACACTGTCCGATGGTGCATACACACGGTCGGATTTTTCAACAACATTGTCCGATCGGACAGAATCCATGCGAAAATCCTACCGTGTGTATGGGGCTTTAGGGATTTCCAGAAGCACCCATAAAGGAACGTCTGAGGTCACGGGTAACATTGTAAGCTGTGAGAGCTGTGCAGCTAGGTAGTACTTTTAGATGTTTGGGATGCCAAGGCCGCCTCTTAGTCTGTGGGCAAAGAGAGTAGTACGGGCTACTCTGGGGCGCTTGTGGACCCAAATCAAAGCTAAGATTTTATTCTGTAGTGAGCTTAAGAAGAAGGTGGGTACTCGGACTGGTAAAATCCGAAAGAAGTATAAGATCTTAGAGAGCACAGTAATTTTAACCTCGTTGACGCAGCCTATCCATAATAGCGAATGGAATCGCCAGGAGTCCATAAGAGTAGTGATAGCACGGAGGAGGAAATAATCATTGATGGAGAAGAGTGAGAGGGGGTCAAACTGATTCCCAGGTATTCCAGAGAGGGGCCAGCCAGTGGTACGGGAAGGACATTTGGAGATGAGAAACCATGAAACCCAGGAGAGAGATGTTCAGGGCAATTGTTTTCTAGGGATTTATTTGCAAGCCAGAGATGACCGCAAAGCAGGACAGCAGTGTGTGCAAGTTGGGGAGCGTGGTGATGGGATTGGAGAGGGTCAGGAGAGCGTCATCTGCTAATAAGTTTACCTTAGAGGACTCGCTGGTGTAGGGAATCTCTGTAATGTTGTGGTCAGCACAGAGGGCCGCCGCCAGAGGTTCCTGGGCCAGGAAAAAGAGGGCTGGAGGGCAGCGTTCCTCTGAATATAGAAAAAGAAGTGAAGGAAAAGCCCTCATAGTGGTAGGGGAGGAGTATAGGACTGAGAGCCAGGTCAGGAAGGATTCTCCAAGGCCTCAATGTTGCATCACATATCGTAAACAGTCCCAGAACAGGGTATCAGATTCTTTGTAAATGTCAAGTGAAAGCAAGAATCCCGGGATTTTACATTGATGCAGCAAGGTAATGAGATGTATCACTTTGCAATCATTGTCAGCCACCTGGTTACCCAGAACTAATCTGACCTGGTCTCTGCCTGCACAAATCCTCATTGACGTGGGCACTTTTTTCCAAAAGTTTTATGTCCGCGTTTAATAGGGAAATCAGCCAAAAGGCCTGGGGATCCTATACTTCTGCCTCAGATTTTGGGATCATAGAGATATGAGCCCAGAGGGCACCAGGGGAAGGCATCTCGCCCTGTCACATTGCGTTAAAGTAGGCTGCCAGGTGCGGAGCCAGTAATTGGGAAACTTTGCGGTAATAGAGGCTGAAGAATCCATTGGGGCCTGGGGCCTTCGCAAGACGAGTCAATTTGATAGCCAGGGACACTTCCAGCCCATAAATGTTTGCATTTAATGCCTCACGAGCAGTCGTGGGCAAGGAGAGGAGCCTAAGGTCTTGGAAAAAAGTATTGGCCCTGTCAGTAGGGAAGGGAGCTGGTTTGCTGTAGAGGGAGGAAAGGAAAGTGGTGAAAGTCTTCGTGAATTTAGCCGGATCTGAGGTGAGGTCGCCACCAGCAGATCGGAGTCAGATAGGTTTATGGGTTTGACCAGACACGTTCAGTTTCTGAGCCAGCATAGCCCCCCAGCTTGTTTACACAAGAGTAGAATTCATGTTTTGCCCAGCAAAGGGCCCTTTTCAGCTAGATCAGTGGCCAAAAGGTCCAGTTCCATTACAATGGAATCTTAAGCTTTCTGCATCGCAGTCAAAGGGGAGGATTTCCAGGCCGCAGCTGCAGCAGCTTCTTTATCTTTTAATTATTATTATTATACACGATTTATATAGTGCCAACAGTTTACGCAGCGCTTTACAATGTAGAGGGGGGGCAACACAATTACAGTACAGTTCAATACAGAAGGGACAGGAGGGCCCTGCTCGTAGAGCTTACATTCTAAAGGGAGAGTGTGGTGGTACAAAAGATAATAGCTGCTGGGAATGATTTGATTGGGAAGGGGATTTAATCCTTGACTATGTTCCAGTTTAAGTTCATGCCAAGATTACAGCTTTCCTGTTCCAGGGTGGGTTCTTTCTCTTTCCTTATCCCATGGAGTCACTCTTCCATGCAGGGATTAGAGCTTTGTCTCCCTACACTGTGTACATCAATAGAAACACACAGCCTCATAGCCTAGTGTAGTACGCTCCTAGCGTAGGTTGCTAGGCAAATTTAGCTTCTGTAATCAAGGGAGCAGTAATTGTTGTGGCCTGTTCAGGGTCTCACAGGCTGGGAGTTTGATCACTTCCCCTTGCCTCTGGAAGAGGCTTCCAGAGCCTAGGGCAGGAGATTCAAATTGACCATTCTAAATATTTATTAAGTTCTGGACAATCCCTGGAGAGGAAGTGTCCAGAAGGGGACCAGAATGTAGATAAACAATCTTAGACAATGTAGAGCAGGGTTCCTTCTCCCCAGGAGGGTTCTAGAGGTGCAGGGGCTTCTGCTGCCATGCAGTCCATGGACCGAACAGCTGCTCTAAGAGGACTCAGAGATGCCAGGACAGACGCGTCGAATGGACTCTGCTCAGAGCTGATTGCAGAACCACACAATGGGGATCTGGTCCTGAGAGGTGCCATTTCACTTAACTATTTCCATAGGAAGCTGGAAAGAGGCAGCTGTCCTGGGGAATTTTGAGTAGTGATCCTAAATTTATCACTCCAACTGTGTACTGGAAGCTTCACTGGATAGCAATAGTTGCACTTGCACATTGACACACAATAACCACCATATGACCAAAGACTTGCTGTGGAGCCTTTCACTGTTTACCACTAGCCACCATTCTTACTTGGAGAGACTGCCCTTTAATGGCTAGTTCAAGTACCCCATGCTCAAGTTCCCTGTTCCCTCTTCTCTGTTGAAGTCTTCCAAGCAATAAACCAAACAAAGACATCCCCTAGACTTATTGAAGCCCATGTGAATGTTTTAAAGATGAGCTTTAGTCCCCTTAATCATGGCTCCACTCCCTCCCAAATTTTTAATTCACCTGTGTGTGTGCAGATGTGCTGCAGGGCTCTACCATGGTCTTCAGGATGTGGCAGAGCCCTATGGTACATCTGCGCATGCACTGACTTTCAAGTACATGTACAGAAAAACAGGGGTCCTGGACCTCACAGGGAAGCCTGGGGCAGTATCCTCTGCAGATTTCCACAGATATGCTGACCCATAAAGGCAGAGAAGACGCCGCGGCCTCGGAATTCCAAAATGGAGCCCAGCAGCAACGGCAGCCTCTTGGAGGAGACAAGCCAAAGGGTGGCGTGAGTACTACTACCAAACCCCCCAAGCAATTGGGGAAGGAAAGGCATATAATTAACTATGCACAGATACTGTCAGCTGTGGCCAGTCAGTCTGCTGTGGAGGACTGTGTGTCTCTCTCTGACCAGGACACAGAGCACTGATGGGGCTGAAATTCTGGAAGCTGCAGTGGTATCAGGAGACATGCATGGCATGACTGTGAACCCTGAAGATAGGGGCAATGATGATTCTTTCCAACCCACCCTGGGGGCGATGGTATCCCCGTTGAGGTGTACACAAGATATGGGTAATCTATTCTGCCAAAATGACTTCAGGTCTTTAATGCAGCTTATGATGTTCAATGTTTACCTGAGTCTATGTCAAGGGCTAACATTGTTCTGCTCCTGAAGCTGGGTAAGGACCCATTGGATCCGGGGTCCTACAGACCTATTTAGTTGCTGCAGTGCAATGTTAAATTCCTAGCCAAGGTGCTTGCCATGCGTCTCAATGAGATTATTCTGTCTATTATACACACTGACCAGGCGGGCTTTATGCCCCACAAATCCACTGACTTGAACCTAAAGAGATTATCCTTAACATGCGGACACCTGGGGATAATATGGGTCAACATGCGCTACTGTCCCTGGATGCTAATAAAGTTTTTGACAGTGTGGAGTGGCAATATTTGTGGGCAGTGTTGACCAAATTTCACCTTGGCAAAAGGTTCAATAAATGGGTCCAACTCCTTTATCATGCCCCTAAGGCTGCTATCAGGTGTGCGGATAGGGTTTCCCCTGCTTTTATATTCGGACATGGGACTAGACAGGGGTGTCCCCTCTCCCAGTTGTTGTTTGCAGTTGCCATTGAACCACTGGCCTTGATCTGTGCCAATCCATTGATTACGGGGTTTAGACATGGCGACTTACGTGAGAAACTCATGTTATACACAAATTACATGCTGCTCTTCCTGGGGGACACCAACGCCTCCCTAGAAGCTGTCATTGCCACAATTTCTCAATTTGGACGCTTCTCTGGCCTCACCATTAACTAGTCAAAGTCAGCTTTATTGCTGTTGGATAGCAGATCAGGGCAGTCGTTCGTGGCGGTCTGCCCTATACCTACCATTTCATCTTTTAAATATCTGGGGATTCATGTTACCTCTAACATAATGGACTATTGCCGTCTTAATATCCATCCTTTACTGTCCAGGTTTAGAGATAGGGTGAACACCTGGAGCAAGCTGAGACTGTCGGTAGCAGGCAGGATCAATCTAATTAAGATGATCCTGATGCTCCAATTGCTATATCCCTTGCCTGTCTTGGTAGGTATGCAGTTGTGCCATACTCTTTCCATTTTTGGATGATGAATTGAACAGTGCTCCGTGAGATGTTTAAAGCTTGGGATATTTTTTTACAACCTACCCCTGCTTTAAACTTCTCCACAACATTATCCCTGACCTGTCTGGCGTGTTCCTTGGCCTTCATGATACTATTTGTTCACTAAGGTTCTCTAACAAACCTCAAGCGCAAACCATCTAACTTAAAGGAGCTGAAGTCGTTTTGCAAGGAGGAATGGACAAACCATTTTGTTTGAATGGGCAAAAAAAAGTAACACACTAGTTCTGGGTTTGCTTTTCACAAGAAGCATTGCCTGATGTGAATGATGCCTCGCACAAAAGAGCTCTCAGAAGACCTACGATTAAGAATTGTTGACTTGCATAAAGCTGGAAAGGGTTATAAAAGTATCTCCAAAAGCCTTGCTGTTCATCAGTCCATGATAAGACAAATTGTCTATAAATGGAGAAAGTTCAGCACTGCTGCTACTCTCCCTAGGAGTTGGCGTCCTGTAAAGATGACTGCAAGAGCACAGTGCAGACTGCTCAATGAGGTGAAGAAGAATCCTAGAGTGTCAGCTAAAGACTTACAAAAGTCTCTGGCATATGCTAACATCCCTGTTAGCGAATCTACGATACGTAAAACACTAAACAAGAATGGATTTCATGGGAGGATACCACAGAGGAAGCCACTGCTGTCCAAAAAAAACATTGCTGCACGTTTACAGTTTGCACAAGAGCACCTGGATGTTCCACAGCAGTACTGGCAAAATATTCTGTGGACAGATGAAACCAAAGTTGAGTTGCTTGGAAGAAACACACAACACTATGTGTGGAGAAAAAGAGGTACAGCACACCAACATCAAAACCTCATCCCAACTGTGAAGTATGGTGGTGGGGCATCATGGTTTGGGGCTGCTTTGCTGCGTCAGGGCCTGGACGGATTGCTATCATCGAAGGAAAACTGAATTCCCAAGTTCACCAAGACATTTTGCAGGAGAACTTAAGGCCACCTGTCCACCAGCTGAAGCTCAACAGAAGATGGGTGTTGCAACAGGACAACGACCCAAAGCATAGAAGTAAATCAGAATGGCTTAAACAGAAAAAAATACACCTTTTGGAGTGGCCCAGTCAGAGTCCTGACCTCAACCCGATTGAGATGCTGTGGCATGACCTCAAGAAAGCGATTCACACCAGATATCCCAAGAATATTGCTGAACTGAAACAGTTCTGTAAAGAGGAATGGTCAAGAATTACTCCTGACCGTTGTGCACGTCTGATCTGCAACTACAGGAAACGTTTGGTTGAAGTTATTGCTGCCAAAGGAGTTATTAAATCCAAGGGTTCACATACTTTTTCCACCTGCACTGTGAATGTTTAAATGGTGTGTTCAATAAAAACATGGTAACATTTAATTCTTTGTGTGTTATTAGTTTAAGCAGACTGTGATTGTCTATTGTTGTGCAGAAATCCATATCATTCCAAAAGGGTTCACATACTTTTTTTTTGCAACTGTACACTTATTGGGATTTTTTTTTACCAAACACATGTAGCAGAATACATTTTGGTATAAATTTATGACGAAATTGGATTTTATTGGATATGTGTTATGACAGAAGGTAGAAAATATTGTTGTTTTTTTCAACATTTTTTTTTTTTTTTTTTATATCGCAAAGAAATAAAAAACCCAAATGGTGATCAAATACTACCAAAAAGAAAGCTCTATTTGTGTGAAAAAAATAATAAAAATGAAATTTGCGTACAGTATTGCATGACCGCGCAATTGCCAATTAAAGTAGTGCAGTGCTGAATAGCAGAAAATGCTATGGTCATGAAGGGGGTAGAACCTTTCAGAGCTCAGGTGGTTAAGTACCCTCCCAACAGCCAGTATCAGGTGTAGACTTATTATCAGAAACTGCTGGCTGTTGGGAGACATCAGCTGGTGGACACTGGAACTACAGCTATCCGTTCAGGGAATCAAAGTGCCACCAACAGGTAAACCAGGTCCTGACATATACAATCGCATGAAAAGCAAATTCCTATTTATTTATTTCATCTGCACATGATATATATGAATATTCAAAGTTAACTGGAATTTGCTTATGTATGACCTCAGTATTCATGAAGATTTTCAACTTCTTTAGTAAATCAGCCCAGATATTTCTACAATTCTTATACCAAGCTTTTTCATGTTCAAAAAGTTATATTGCAAATTTTGAACACAATACAAAAAATTGGGAAATCAAACCCCTGCAGAATAAAACATTTCAACCAGACTTTCCAGCAGTGATGGTGGATAGGTCATACAAGAGCATAGCAAAGATAATTCCTCAAAAACATAACATAACATAACATCTTTCTAACAACAGATAATTTCCTACTGTAGTAAAATTTAGGAGATCTAATACCATGCAAACTTTGATTAGAAAAAGGAATGTAAACATGAGACAACTGAAAATCAAGTATAAGAAAAGAGGGGGGGAAGGAGGAGAACAGGAGGGGACAACAAAAAAGGGATATACCAAGATTTTAATAGAAGTCAATTGCTTAGTATAATTTAGTATATCTTGTGATGAATCTTATTAAAACCCAGTTAACATTTACATGTAAGTAAAGCCAAAACGTTTTTTTCAATTTTGGACTGATTACAGAAGGGTCAAAACCCCTATCAATTAATTTTTACGGTCTCTGTCCTGCTGGGGAGATTTTCCTTCATTTACAGTCATGTTTTTTTATGGCAGCTCTATAAGATGGGAATTCCATTTACTTTGGAGCTTTCCTCTCATGCTTTCCTCCCATACCATACACCTGTCGAAAAAAATCGTTTGAACGAGTTTTCAAAAAACGAACACCTGGTGGTGAGAGAAAACTATTTTGTCATCATGTAATGACCGGAATTTGATCAATAAATCGTTCAACTGACATAAATTAAATATTTTTTGTTTGTTTTGTCACATAAACCCAGTGCAAACTGTTTGGGTGAGAAACACATTAACCTTTCAATTTATCGCCTGTTCGGCCAGAGTTTTCCAAACTTTTCCTTCTATTTTTCGGCTCAAAAACGGCACAACCAATTTTCAATCTGTGCCCATTAACTA
This sequence comes from Lithobates sylvaticus, assembly GCA_028564925.1. Classification (NCBI taxonomy): domain Eukaryota; kingdom Metazoa; phylum Chordata; class Amphibia; order Anura; family Ranidae; genus Lithobates; species Lithobates sylvaticus. The sequence goes on along the minus strand of CM053028.1, from coordinate 172,669,932 downwards.
GACGATAAACGAACAAACTGTCCAAATGACAGATTTTCAAACTATTTTTCGTCTAGTGTATGGCCACCATTAGAGAGCTGCCATAAAAAATATTTGTCTCTAATGGAGCATTCCTCTCACCTCTTCCCTTGATGACAACTCAAAATTTTCTCAGTAATAATGGCCACCAGGACGCAAGGAGGGGCAAGTCTCCCAAGAAAAGACACAGTAAAAACTACTTATCTATTCTATCCAAATAAAGAATAGATTGGCATATTTTGCACCCAACAGAATTTTTTTCCTCAAGGCTGAGACATGCAGTCTGCATTTTATTATTTTTGCAAACTTGTACTTGTCAAGAGAATTTATCATGTTGGAATAGACTACGTAGCTCAAAGTTTAACATTTTGTTCATCCACTTGTAACTTGTTACATAGGTTGTGTACAGTTATCAGGTATAACAAATGTCAACCGTCAAACGCTTCCAATATTACCACAGAGAGTAAGGCTGTTTTTACACTGAAAGCACCAGCCGTTAGCGGTAAAACACTGCTCGTTTTAGCGGTGTCCTACCGCTGTTAAAGCAACGCTTTTTGGGCACTAGCGGGATGCTTTTAACCCCAAAGAATGTTGCTGCGCTTCCGAATCGCTTTTATTTCAATGGGCAGGGAGTTTTGGGAGCGCTGTATACAGTGCTCCCAAACCACCCCAAAGATGCTGCTTGCAGGACTTTTCCTAACGTCCTGCAAGCGCACTGCCCGAGTGTGAAAAGTCACACTAAAATGAATGAGAGGTGGTTTTCATTTGCTTTACAGACGCTATTTCTAGCACTAAAACGCCTGAAAACTGCCTAAGCGTGAAAGGGGTCTGATCTGTGAAATATGTCACAAACTGGCACCATCATAAACCACGATACACTTGCAAATTAATTTTGTTATATTTTTTGTTACTTTCCAAGTAAAAGTTAGTCACTTACCATTTTGTTTGCAAGATCACACTTAACTGGGGGTTTCTCTCATATCTATTAAAACAAAGAAAAAAAGGCAACAACATTAACACTGAAAAAATATGACATACAAAAAAAAGCATTCCATTATAGTACAAATGAAAAATGTAATCTAATGAAATTGTTGCACAGGACAATGTATGTGAAACTGTATGAAATTTCCAACCTAATGTAATATGTTTTTATTGAGGTTCAAAAAGTTTGTTGCAGTAGTTGAATTAGGTAATATGGTGTGGTATAACAGAAAAGACTTCAGGCTTATTCAACTGAGGCATATAAGTATGAATTAGAACATGCTGTATCATCTTTGGCAAAACATTCCACTACTGGGGCTTAGGGAAATAAATATGTTAATCATTAGGTGGAATCTGGAAGCTGTCAGTATAATCAGTATTAATGCGGGTGTGTTACAGAATTAGTCAATAACCTTAACACTTTCCGTAAATAAAGCAACAGCTAGATGTTAATTGAACACTGCAAAAGTATTCACCCCCTTGGCTTTTTACCTAATTTGTTACATTAAAGCCTTTAGTTCAATGTTTTTTTAATCTGAATTATATGTGATGGATCAGAACACAATAGTCTAAGTTGGTGAATTAAAATTCGAAAAATATATACATTAAACTATTTTTCAGACATAAAAAAATGATAACTGGCATGTGCGTATGTATTCACCCCCTTTGTTATCAAACCCATAAAAAAATCTGGGGCAACCAATTACATTCAGAAGTCACACAATTAGTCAAAAGATGTCCACCTGTGTGCAATCTAAGTGTCACATGATCTGTCATTACATATACACACCTTTTTGAAAGGCCCCAGAGGCTGCAACACTTAAGAAAGAGGCACCACTACCAAATACTTCCATGAAGACCAAGGAACTCTCCAAACAAGTAAGGGACAATGTTGTTGAGACGTACAAGTCAGGGTTAGGTTATAAAAAAATATCCAAATCTTTGATGATCCCTAGGAGCATCATGAAATCTATCATAACCAAATGGAAAGAACATGGAACAACAGCAAACCTGCCAAGAGACGGCCGCACACCAAAACTCATGGACCGGGCAAGGAGGACATTAATCAGAGAGGCACCACAGAGACCTATGGTAACCCTGGAGGAGCTGCAGAGTTCCACAGCAGAGACTGGAGTATCTGTACGTAGGACGACAATAAGCCGTACGCTCCATAGAGTTGGGCTTTATGGCAGAGTGGCCAGAAGAAAGCCATTACTTTCAGCAAAAAGCAAAATGGCATGTTTTGAGTTTGTGAAAAGGCATGTGGGAGACTCCCAAAATGTATGGAGGAAGGTGTTCTGCTCTAATGAGACAAAAATTTTACTTTTTGGCCATCAAAGAAAACGCTATGTCTGGCGCAAACCCAACATATCACATCACCCAAAGAACACCACCTGTGGGGATGTTTTTCAGCAGTCGGGACTGGGAAACTGGTCAGAGTTGAGGGAAAGATGGATGGTGCTAAATACCGGGATATTCTTGAGCAAAACCTGTACCACTGTCTGTGATTTTAGGCTAGAATGGAGGTTCACCTTGCAGCAGGACAATTACCCCAAACACACTGCTAAAGTAACACTTGAGTGGTTTAAGGGGAAACATGTAAATGTGTTGGAATGGCCTAGTCAAAGCACAGACCTCAATCAAATAGAAAATCTGTGGACAGACTTAAAGATTGCTGTTCACAAGCGCAAACCATCCAATTGAAGGAGCTGGGGCAGTTTTGCAAGGGGGAATGGGCAAAAATCCCAGTGGTAAGATGTGGCAAGCTCATAAAGACTTATTCAAAGCAAATTGGAGCTGTGATAGCTGCAAAAGGTGGCTCTAAAAAGTATTGACTTTAGGGGGGTGAATAGTTATGCATATTGACTTTTTCTGTTATTTTGTCCTATTTGTTATTTGCTTCACAATATAAAAAAAAAACATCTTCAAAGTTGTGGGCATGTTCTGTAAATTAAATGATGCAAATCCTCAAACAATCCATGTTAGTTCCAGGTTGTGAGGCAACAAAACACGAGAAATGTCAAGGGGGTGAATACTTTTGCAAGGCACTGTAAGTAGATTGAAGGAATTACTGCAAGTGAAAGATGCCTGACTGAGCTGTCTTTAGGAGTTGATTTGGAATTTATGTTTAATTGGAAACATTTTTATCAAGATGCATCATGCAAGAGCATTGCGCATTTTAGGTGACCCATTGTTTCTAAATCCTTAAAGAAGGTGTTTTTACTTCCAAGTGAGGAGTTGACCTTTAAAGGTCCAATCCACCCAAAATTAGTATTCAGCTATGAGTATACTTTATGAGTTACCTCCCATAACTCTTGAAAAGCCTAGGGTGTAGAGTTAATAGTTCTATCCTATCTGCCATAGAGCCATATTTCCTCTACTGCATATTCAACAGTGTATATCATTTAAATTAAATTAAACATCAGTGGGTCTGCATCTCTAATGAAGACATTGGCTAGCTTGTCTGAAGGATTTATGATGTTAGTAGGTTATGCAATCTGCCAGCATGTTTTCCAAATTGACATTTGAGGTGTGCCAAACTTAAAAACAAGAACCTTTTTAACCACTTGCTTACTGGGCACTTAAACACCCTTCCTGCCCAGACCAATTTTCAGCTTTCGGTGCTCTCACACTTTGAATGACAATTACTCAGTCATGCAACACTGTACCCAAATTAATTTTTTGTCCTTTTTTTCCCACAAATAGAGCTTTCTTTTGGTGGTATTTGATCACCTCTGGGTTTTTTTTTTTTTTTTTGCGCTATAATTGAAAAAAGACCGAAAATTTTGAAAAAAAACAAAATTTTCTTTGTTTCTGTGATAAAATTTAGCAAATTATTAATTTTTCTTCATAAATTTTGACCACAATTTATACTGCCACATGTCTTGGGTAAAAATAACCCAAATTAGTGGAAATTATTTGGTCTTTGTGAAAGTTAGAGAGTCTACAAACTGTGGTGCAAATTATACAAAATTGATCACATCTGATGTACTGGTGACCGATCTCATTTCTTGTGACCCGAACAAGCCAGGAAAGTACAAATACCCCCCAAATGACCCCTTTTTTGAAAGTAGACATTCCAAGGTATTTAGTAAGAGGCATGGTGAGCTTTTTGATGTTGTCATTTTTTTCCCACAATTCTTTGCAAAATGAATTATTTTTTTATTTTTTTATTTTTTTCCACAAAATTGTCATTGTAATAGGTTATTTCTCTCACATGCAATGTGTATACCACAAATGTCACCCCAAAATAAATTCTGCTACTCCTCCTAAGTATTACGATACCACATGTGTGGGACTTTTACATAGCCCGGCCACTTAGAGAGGCCCAACATGCAGGGAGCGCCATCACGTGTTCTAGGAGCATAAATTACACATCTAACTTGTTGACTACCTATTACACTTTTGAAGGCCCTGGAGCACCAGGACAATGACATGTGACACTGACGTGGCACTGATGACAGGTGGCACTGATGACACGTGACACTGATGTGGCACTGATGACAGATGGCACTAATACGGGGCACTGATGACACGTGACACTGATGACAGATGGCACTAATACAGGGGCACTGATGACACGTGACACTGACAGATGGCACTAATATGTGGCACTGCTGACAGATGGAACTTATACGTGGCACTGATATCATGTGGCACTGATGAGAGATGGCACTAATACGTGGCACTGATGACAGATGACACCGATACGTGGCATTGATGACACGTGCCACTGATAACAGATGGCACGTGACACTGACAGGTGGCACTTTTGACAGATGGCACTGATACGTGGCACTGATGACACGTGGCACTGATATGGCACTGATGACAGATGGCACTGACGTGGCACTGATGACAGATGGCACTGACATGGCACTGATGACAGATGGCACTGACGTGGCACTGGGGACAGGTGGCACTGGCAGATGGCACAGATGGCACTGGGGGCAGGTGGTACTGGGGACAGGTGGCACTCTGGGGACTGGTGGTACTGGGGACAGGTGGCTGATGGTACTGGGGACTGGTGGTACTGGGGACTGGTGGCTGATGGTATGGGGGACTGGTGGTACTGGGGACAGGTGGCTGATGGTACTGGGGACTGGTGGTACTGGGGACTGGTGGCTGATGGTATGGGGGACTGGTGGTACTGGGGACTGGTGGTACTGGGGACAGGTGGCTGATGGTACTGGGGACTGGTGGTACTGGGGACTGGTGGCTGATGGCACTCTGGGGACAGGTGGCTGATGGCACTCTGGGAACAGGTGGCAGCGGGACAGATCGCTTTATTTTTTTTTTTTTTTTTTTTCTTTTTTTTACTTACGGCGCCGGCGCCGTTCCTCTCTCACTCCTCACACGCTGTCTGTGTGAGGAGGCAGAGCGGCGCTGACAGATGATCTCATATGTTTGCATATGCAAACATATGAGATCATCTCTCATTGGACAGCTGGATCTCGCTGTAAACGGCCGCTGTGATTGGCCGTTTACAGCGATCTGTGACCGGCTGTGTCCGACGGACACGGCCAGCACAGAACTTCCCCGATGCGCGCTCTCAGGAGCGCGCATTAGGGAAGTAAACAGGAGGACGTCCAGGGACGTCCTCCCAGCAGAGAGCGTCCGCGCTGCAGCCGTCTTTCGGCTATAGCGCGGGCGCGAAGTGGTTAAAAGAGGCTTTAAAAGTGCACACACACAGGTTGGACTTGATGGACTTGTGTCTTTTTTCAACCTTACCAACTATGTTACCAACTATGCATACTTACCTGCAGAACCTTTAGTTTGCTGCAGAGCAAATCCACCCAAAGTTTATTTTTATCCAATGCACTTTTTTTTTGTAAATAAATGTTATTAAACTTCAGGAAAGGGCGGGCCCCCAATAAAACAATATTAACATTCAACAAAGACGAGGTTGTAGCCATCAGACAAGGATATAAACAAGAGTGAGTATACATGTGCAAGCGATCTTCTACATAAGTTCCTAATCATCTTGCATTTTAATATATCAACTTATAACTTAGTTAACCTGTGTAATGTGATCCTTCTAGCAATAGGATCGTCCAATCCTATTTTCCCTTAATTAATGGGAGAAGAAAAAAGAAAAGGGGGGATACAGAGCATAGCAGCTAGAGATGAGAGAGGGAAAAGGGAAGGCTATAGGTAGGGAAAGGAAAGGGGGGTGAATAGGGACAAGGGTTAGGCATAGCCATGGCCCTGAACAGCAGGGCTACTTTGTCTTTTGCTTGCATGCAGGAGGACTCATGTTCCATATAAAGCTTGTTCTTCTTCTGAGAATATAAACATATTCCAAAGATCCCATGTTTTTTTATACATCTCATGTTTGTTTTGTGCTGTAAGAATCAAATGTTCAATTTTTCTTATCTCTTCCACTTTCCTTAGCCAAGTCACAGTGGTCAGGGGGGTTTTGTTGCTTCCAGAACAAGGGAATGCATGATTTAGCGGCATTTAGTAGGTGTCGCAGAATGGATTTTTTATAGACTCTAGTGGATATTGTTGATATGTGTAATAGGAAAAACGCTGGTTCATTTGGGATTGGATGGTTTGTAAATTTTTGGGAGATAGTTCAGACAGTCGGTCAAAATTCTGTCAGTTTAGGGCAAGCCTAGAATATATGCAAAATTGTCCCTATTTCTTTTTGGCATCTCCAGCAGAGTTCTGATTTGTTGGGAAAGATGGCATGTAGACGACTAGGCATCAGATACCATCTCATAAGTACTTTGAAGTTAGTCTCTTGAATTTTGGTGCACAGTGAAGATTTGAGGGCAAGTCCTATCATATTTTATTTTTGGGATGTTGTGAAGGTACATTGGAGGTCAGTTTCCCATCTTGTTAGGCATGGTATTTGTGGTTGTTCCAGGGGGGTGTTCAGGAGTGTGTACGTTTTGGAGAGAACTTGGGGCAGTTGATCCATCCCAGAGCAGTATTCCTCGAAGGTGGTCAACTGTCTATTGAAGTTCAGAGGGTTGGGTATAGAGTGAAGGAAATTATGTATCTGTGCTGCATTCCAGAACGTGAGCTGAAAGGGTCCTGTGGAGTCCCCCAACTCTGCTATGGTGGGCCATCTTCCCTCAATCACAAATCTGGAGGCCTGTTCACAGTTGTTGTCCCGTAGCGTTTAAAATGAGGTTGGTGATAGTCTCGCGGGAAAGTTAGGGTGTCCGAGTATCGGGTCAAAGGTGAGTCAGCAGTTGTCAAAGATGTTGGGAAGGTAACCTGGGAGCATTGTCTCAATGTGGTTCCAATCAGTGGGTGGGATTTCATTTCCAAGGGCAGTGAGTCGTAGCACCATAACGCCCCTTTCAAGGGGATATCCAACTGGTTCTGTTCTATCTGTACCCAAAGTTTTAAGTCTGAGTGTCATCCCCAATCAATGACTCTACCCAGATGGATTGTTTGATAATATTTACGAATGTCGGGTAGCCCCCGTAAAGTTTCGGGAGGGATAGCTGGGTTCATGGTATACGTGGCTTTTTCTGTGCCCATACAAAGCAGGTGAATATGGCCTGGACTTGTTTGAGATAGGAGAGATGTATTTGAATTGGTAGGGCTTGGAAGAGATATAGAAATTTTGGTAAAATACTAATTTTTATTAGGTTACACCTCCCAAACCATGAGTGAAGGCATGTTTGCCATTTGTCCAGTAGGTCCTTAGTTTTGGTTAGTAATTGTGGGTAGTTGCGAGCAAATATACTGGAAAAGTCAGACAGGATGCATGTGCCTTTGTATTTTAGAGTGGATGTGGTCCATTTAAAAGGGAAGTTAGATTGTAATATTGGAGTGATGTGTGGTGGGAGAGCTATGCCCATTGCTTCCAATTTAGAGAAATTTATTTTTAGGTTAGACAGTGCTCCGTATTTATCAAATTCTCTCAGGAGGTAGTGAAATCGTCGAATTCAGTGAAAAGAGTAGGTCATCTGCGTAGGCAGAAATTTTATGATGGGTTGTACCGACCAATGCACTTTTACTTATGTAAAAAGTCTACATCCCACTGTGGGTTCTCCTACTGACCCTGTAGTGACATTGGGTCTGGCAGGAGGAACCCGGGAGTGCTGGAGATTTGGGAGGGCAGGCACCCAACACACCAAAAAGGGTGTCAAATGTGAGGACTTGTAGGGCAGCTTTATTGTGCAACTTTTGGTGGCAAAAATATGAATGCAATCTATACACTGGGGGGAGAACCTCCGGGGGAATCTAGGATGGAAAATGACCTGGGGGTCCTAGTAGATGATAGGCTCAGCAATGGCATGCAATGCCAAGCTGCTGCTAACAAAGCAAACAGAATATTGGCATGCATTAAAAAGGAGATCAACTCCGGAGATAAAACGATAATTCTCCTGCTCTACAAGACTTTGGTCCGGCTGCACCTAGATTACGCTGTCCAGTTCTGGGCACCAGTCCTCAGGAAGGATGTACTGGAAATGGAGCAGGTACAAAGAAGGGCAACTAAGCTAATAAAGGGTCTGGAGGATATTAGTTATGAGGAAAGGTTGTGAGCACTGAACTTATTCTCTGTGGAGAAGAGACGCTTGAGAGGGGATATGATTTCAAATTATAAATACTGTACTGGTGACCCCGCAATAGGGATAAAACTTTTTCACAGAAGGGAGTTTAACAAGACACGTGGCCACTCATTAAAATTAGAAGAAAAGAGGTTTAACCATAAACAACTTAGAGGGTTCTTTACTGTAAGAGTGGCAAGATGTGGAATTCCCTTCCACGGGCAGTGGTCTCAGCGGGGAGCATCGATAGTTTAAAAAAACTATTAGATAAGCACCTAAATGACCGCAACATACAGGGATATACAATGTAATACTGACAAATAATCACACACATAGGTTGGACTTGATGGACTTGTGTCTTTTTTCAACCTCACCTACTATGTAACTATGTAGTGAAGATTCTACAAACTGCCACCCAGACAGGTTGGTACAAAATCTATAATTTTACCAGAAATAGAGAAAAATTTTTTTTTAACCTTTTCTGCATCTAAGTGCTGCTGAACTCCTACAGCCACATTCTGCCTGAGTCTAGGTTCACTTCTTTGCAGCTGTGCTTGATGTGTTTTTCAGGCATGTTTTCAGTGTTTTTTATGTGTTTTTGCATGCATTTTTACATTTTTTTCTCTTTAAACGCACTGTAAAACACACTGTATATACCTGGTTGCTAAGGAGGGGGCCAGGAAGCCGGCCGCCACATCCTTAGCAACCGATGACTCATCCGCTGTCAGCGGGGTTCTCTGCTAAAAGCTGAATGTAAAAAAATAAATAAAATTGCCAGCAAATACATTTGCAAAAAAAAATGGCACGGGGTTCCCCCTCCCAGGTCCATACTACCAGGCCCTTCAGGTCTACTATGGATTCAAATGGATTAAAAAAATCCATACCAGACCCTTTATCCGAGCATGCCACCCAGCAGGTCAGGAAAGAAAGGGGACGAGCCTGCAGAGTTGATGCTAGATAGGTTACAGAAAAATGGAAGCCATATTTTCTACAGAAAGCTCTCCACCGCCACCCCTCCTAGGAGAAGAACAGTGAACCTGAACTTAGGCCTGTTATTTTTATCACATAGCATTGCTGCTTTTTTAACTGAGAAAGAGATTTTTTGATTTTACAGTTTCTGGGACTGTGTTTGTCACAGCTTCTGAATCTGCTAAGGCATTTGGGGTAAACACGTCAGTATCTACCAAATGAAAGTTCCATTTTTGAAAGAGGGGAGCTGATTAGAGCAACTTATGACAGTGGTAAATGTTCTGTAGCTGTCTCTCTTTATAATAGAAGTTCTTTGTGAACATCACAACAGCAGCACAACATTTCTGATTTTGTGTATGTGATTAAAACAAATACAGCATTGATGTTAAGATAAAAATGTAGCCATTCCACATTCTTAAAGGTTTACAAAATGGCCGCAAATGATTACAAACGTATGCACACACCTTACTGAAGCAAATACATGAATCTGAATTCTATATCTAGTCATATTGTACAACGTAGCAACAGCAGTGCAAAAATACAATATGCCAAGCAATAAACATTTTTTTAACCCTTTGGAGAGGGTGAAGAAGGATTAGAACCCCATCTGGTTTTTACGTCGATCCAGGGCTTTCCTGGAGAGATTTCCCTTCATGTTCTGTTCCATTAAGAAACAGCTTCATATAGCAGGAAGTGAGGAAAAATCTGGACACAGACAAATAAAAAACTGACTGGGATTCTACTGTTAACCTATTCTACTGTCTGGTAAAATGTCAGTAGGACAAAAGAGAGGGGAAGGCTCTCTAACTCTGGCAACTCACCTCCTCATAGAAGGTTAATAGATTGGTTTGGCAAGAACGATTCTTCATGAATCCATGCTGATTACTGCTAATGATACCGTTCTCATTACTAAAATCTTGTATATAGTCCCTTATCATCCCCTCAAGATTTTACATACTATTGATGTTAGGCTAACTGGTCTGTAATTCCCAGGGATGTATTTTGGGCCCTTTTTAAATATTGGTGCTACATTGGCTTTTCTCCAATCAGCTGGTACTATTCCAGTCAGTAGACTGTCAGTAGAAATTAGGAACAATGGTCTGGCAATTACTTGACTGAGTACATCATACCTAAACTACATAAATCCCTAACCCGGAGGCCCATTGTTTCAGCCATCAAGGGCCCCCTTGAAAAGGCAGGGAAATATGTAGACTCCCTAATTAAAGACATGGTCACTCATCTTCCCTCCTTTGTAAAAGATAGTAGGGATATTCTGTTAAAAATTCTACACTTGAATGTCCCAGAAGAAACACTCCTGGTGGGGATCGGTGTTATATACATTGATTCCCCATGAATGGGAGATTGCAACAATAGTACATTTCTTGGAACAAGAATACCCCCAAATGGGGGCACATAATGAATTTGTGGTTGAGCTTTTAGAATTCATGCTTAACAACAATTTCTTTCAGTTCCTCAGAAAATACTATGACCAGCTATGGGGGCGCCTTGGGCTCCATTATTTGCATGCCTCCACCTGGGCCTCTGGGAGATGGAGGTGGTGTTTAAATCCTCACTGTACCTCAGCCACTGTCGCTTGTGGCTGAGGTATATCGATGATGTCCTCATGCTATGGGGGGCACCGCTGAACAACTTAAGGATTTTTTTGTCCCAACTCAACAGTAATGATAGAAATATGAAATTGACCTATACATATCATGAGGAAACACTATTCTTCCCAGACCTACAATTGACTAAGGCCAACAAGGGGATAGTGACACAAACCTACCGAGAGGAAACGGCACCCTTCTTTTGGCCCAAAGTCATCACCCTAAATCACTTATCGATGGAATACCAACTGGGCAGTTCTTCAGGATCAGGAGGAACTGTTCTAAAGAAACACAATTCTTGGAAGAAGAAGATGATATGTACCAACGCTTCAGGGAGAGGGGTTATTCTTATCAGCCCCTGAAAAAAGCTAAATCAAAAGCCTTGAAATGTAAACGTGAACACCTCCTGAAACCCCAAAATAGAGTACCAAACATGGAAGTGGGCTTTCCAAGAATTATATCAAAATTTGGGTCCCAATGGACCCAAGTTAAAAATATTCTAGAGAGGCACTGGCATGTTTTGAGGTCCGCCCCCCTGATTGCCGACACAGTGGGTCCAAGACCCCTCTGGACGGCAAGAAGGGCACGGAATCTAAATTAATCTAAAACTTGTCCATTCCGAGTACAAAAGAACTGAAAATAAAAACTGTCTCACAAACTCAAAACCACCAGCTGGTTTGTACGCATGTGGGCATTGCAATGTTTGTAAATATGTGCACAAAACCGATGTGTTCGCCAATTCATGCCAAGGTAAAGAATATAAAATTAAACAGTTGGTGAGCTGGTCAACTGCTAGAGTCGATTATATGCTTACATGTCCATGTAATAAAATCTATGTTGGTAAAACCAAACGACAACTCCGCATTAGAATTGGCGAACACATCGGTAGCATTAAGTATAAAAAGAAGGACGATGATCCCCCCTTATTCCTCTGCACTTTGCTCAATTCCATGATGAATTGATTCAATTCCACTGCAAAAGATTCCTATTCTTTTGCAGTTCAAAAGGTACCTGAATTTCATCTTAACTTTTCAAATAAATAACCCAAAAAGGAAGATAAAGTGTCAGTTTCCACATTTCTTTGGGCCATCTACCACGGGAAACCCTAGACGGAGACGAGGTGAAGAAGATAACGGTAAGCCCAATAAAACCAGAAGCTACTTCGGGGGTCAGTGTTACATAAGTATGTTCCTTTTCTGCCCCGTCTTTTTCCCCTGTTCGGTGGCCCAATTCACAATAATGCGATTAAAGTGACTACTGAAGAGCGATGTTTAGCCTTTCGGTCCTGGTGAAGCGCGAGAGTAAATAATTTTTTTCACGTTTCTTCTCGCTGTTTACGTTTAAATTTCACTGAAAAGGCCTTTGTCTGTGGCGACATATATGCTAATAGAATGAACAAGGGAAGAGCGATAGTTCGCTCTTCAGGTCTAAAAATGCTATCTTTAACATAAGGCTCCCTTCGGTGGCTGAATACATAAACTAGTGCACTCAATGTTTTCTTTGCTGATTGTTAAGTATGGAAGGTGGTATGGGTGATATCCAGTGGTCAAACACAGGTACTACAGGGATTCTTAGACTATTTTTAGACAGCTTGTAATCCAATGATTAGAACCAAAAAACCTGCATGAACGGCACTTTATATACAGTGGAAAACCTCAAGGCGTCAGGATATCTGCTCATCCTGAGCATGTGTTAATCCGGACTGATGGGTAGAGGTACAGTGAAAAGACTGGGATGTATGACCTGGTGTGATTGTCTTCAACTAAGTCTATATACACAGCTGTGTTTGTTCCACACTGTTAAAATTACTCAATGCCTAAGCCTGCTCCTCTTGATTATTTCAGCTTCAATATAATTACTTCCCTGCTTCACCAGGTGTAATCTGTCTAGTTATTCAAAATCCAAAGGGACTGATCATAATCCATTTGTAGACAGCAATAACGATGCCCTGTGTGTTTTTTGAGTACATGGTAGCTAAGAACTCACCAATTTACCTAACACCACCCACATCTATACAGGTTTTTTGACTCACTATTTTTAGTCTACAACCAAGTTGCTCTGTAACTGCATCAATACTATAATTTTGGCTTCTGAGAATAGAGCTTTATACTACTATTCAAATATGCAATTGCAAGTGCTAATGTTTGACTAAAGTGATTGTTTCAATGTGGGTACTGTGAATGTGGGTGTGAATGGCATGTGCAGCTGTGATTCCCCTTCTTTTTAACATATGACAACGTTGTCCTATTTTTAAACTACCTGTGTGGTAAACTGTTAGTCCCCTCTTTTTCATTAATCTGTGTGTGTTTTTTCAATATAATAAAACTTTTTTGAATCAATCACTGTGTCCTAGAAGTGATCCTCTTGGGAGAACTATATTCTCTCTTTTTTGTTGTTGGTCATAGACCATGGCAAGACTGAGCAGAGCAACAAGACACAAAGAAGTTATAATGCATCAGCAAAGTCTCTCCTAGGCAAAAATTTCAAAGAAGACTTGGATTTTAAGATGTTCTGCTCAAGCTCTTTTGAAGAAGCACAAAGAAACGAGGATTGTAGATGCAGTGATCGGCCAAGGAAACTTAATGTAGCAGATGACAGACACATAATGCTTACTTCCCTTCAACATTGGAAGATGTCCAGCAATGCTATAAGCACAGAGCTGGCGGAAACCAGTGGGACCCAGGTACACCCATCTACTGTTCGGAGAAGTCTGGCCAGAAGTGGTCTCCATGGAAAAGCCATACTTCTGACGTAGATTACATGAAGAAACAAAGCTAAGCGACTCAACTATGCATGAAAACATAAGAACTGGGGTGCAGAAAAATGGCAGCAGATGCTCTGGACTGATGAGTTAAAATTTGAAATATTTGGCTGTAGCCAGAGGCGGTTTGTTCCCTGAAAGGCTGAAGAGCGGTACAATAATGAGTGTCTGCAGGCAACAGTAAAGCATGGTGGAGGTTCCATGCAAATTTGGGGCTGCATTTCTGTATATGGAGTTGGAGATTTGGTCAGGATCAATGGTGTCCTTAATGCTGGGAAATACAGGCAGATATTTATCCATTATGCCATACCATCAGGGAGGCATGTGATTTAAATCCCCAAATGTATTCTCCAGCAGGACAAGGACCCCATACATGCAGCCAATGTCATTAGGAACTATCCTCAATGTAAAGAAGAACACTGAGTCCTAAAAAGTGATGGTTTGGCCCCCAAAGAGCCCTGATCTCAACATGATCGAGTCTGTCTGGAATCACATGAAGAATTGATGCTGTTTTGAAGTCATAGGGTGGTCATATCAAATATCGATTTGATTTGGATTTCTCTTCTGTTCATTTACTTTCCATTTTGTTAACGGATAAAATTAAACTTTTAACACTTCTATTTGTGAAAACATTCTTCATTTACAGCATTTTTCACACCTGCCTAAGACTTTTGCACAGTAGTGTATTTTGTAACTTAAATTCACATTTTTTTTAAAGGGGTATGCCAGCGAAAAAAAAAAAAATGTAAAAGTCAGCAGCTACAAACACTGTAGCTGCCGACTTTTAATAAGCACTTACCTTTCTAGGGTTCCCATGATGTCAGCTGCCCGAGGCCAACCCGTCCCTCGGCTCACGGGTCCCAACACCGCCATTTAAAGTAAGGGAAACAGGCAGTGAAGCCTTGCGGCTTCACTGTCTGTTTACTATTGCACATGCGCAAGTCGCACAGCTCTTTGTGAATGGGGCGCGCTGTGTTGTGGGACACACAGTTCCCACAACACACCACGCCCCATTCCCCAGAAGACAACGCGAGGAGGAGCAGATAGAATAGGAAGAGGCAGATTAGGACGATCTGCCTAGCAACAGCCATTTTAATTTTTGTTGAATCCTTTTTATGCATTTTTTTTTTTTTTTTTTTTTAGGGTGGACCTCCCCTTTAAGTTTATATATTGTTAAACTGATGTTTTATATACAGAACTGTGCAAAAAAGTCTTAGGCACTTATAAAACCTCGAAGGACTGCACATTAGTTCCCCAAAGGGGAGCCACAGCTACTACAAACAGCCACCCCATAGACATGAATGGCTATATGCAGGTATATGCCTGTACCTGTGTATCTCTGGAGCTTTATGTTTGGACACATACACAAATTTATTCAAGTACCAGCATATTCATGTCTTGTTGCAGTACTTGGCTCTTGGGTGGGAAAATGTACCTGCATTTTCATTGTTCAGCTCCAGGCAGTTGCATATCCCCTTATGTACCATATAAGGGTATTTAAATAAAAGTGGTAGAAGGCTTCTGAGAGGAAGGGCAGAACACTCTGGTCAGCACTCTCAGCCATTGGCTGAAAGCACTGATTGGGAGCCGATTAGCAGACTTTAGAAATATGACCAGGGGAATATGAGACCATTCACCATTGGTAATACAATTTATGTGCAGTCATAAGGAGAACTTTACCTTTAGGAAATTAATTTAGTTTGACTAAAATTGTTCCTTAGACCTTAATATGTTGACTTTGATCTCAGTAATTTCTTGCTATGGAATAACTTTACAGCTTTGCCTTTGATAATTTGGAAGCCTTAAGGTATTTCTCCAAGGACTTTTAGTGAAGCAAATTTTGGCATTTAAGATCAATATGAAGGTAAAACAATTGATGATATAAGTAAACAGAGCAGAAGTAAAGCATATTAATAATCCTTCTACTGTCTCTTTAAAAAATTGGAATGCGGCGTATGATTTGTTAAAATAAAGTAATGAAGAAAGTGGAGCATATGGAGAAAAAACTCCTAGTCTGCATATAGAAATGTTACCATATTTAATTGATAAAGGTGAACTAACTATCCCTGACCAGTGGCTTTATTACTTAGCTGGGCAGATACAGGATTTAGTGGATTGGAGCAGGGGCGTACCTAGTGCATTTGGCGGATCCTATATCTGGCACCCCCCCACCTTAAAACGTAAAAACACCCCACTGTGCTCCCTGCATACCGCTGCACCCTTAAATATCTCTTTGTCACTACTGTGTACATTACACAGCACCCTGCACCTCTTTACATTACACATCCCCCTGCACCTCTGGACCCCTTTACATTACACAGCACCCTGCACCTCTGGACCCCTTTACATTACACAGCACCCTGCACCCCTTTACATTACACAGCACCCTGCACCTCTAGACCCCTTTACATTACACAGCACCCTGCACCTCTGGACCCCTTTACATTACACATTACCCCCTGCATGTTACACAGACCAGCCTACAATACAGACCCCTCTACAATACAGACCCCCCTGCACAACCCCCCTACAGTGCAGACCCCCCCTTCAGTACAGACCCCCCTACAGTGGAGACCCCCCTACAATGCAGAGCCCCCCCTACAGTACAGACCCCCCCTTCAGTACAGACCCCCCTACAGTGGAGACCCCCCCTACAATGCAGACCCCCCCTACTACAATGCAGACCCCCCTACAGTACAGACCCCCCCTTCAGTACAGACCCCCCCTACAATACAGACCCCCCCTATGACCCATAATGTACCTCTGGAGTGTCAGCGCGGGACACACAGCAGCACAGGTGTAGACTACAAGGAGGAGGGGAGGCTGAGCCGGCGGCTTCACTCTGCTCGGCTGTATGACACAGCCGAGACAGATCAGAGCCGCAGAGAGAAGGGGATCGTTCATCGTTGCGGCGAACACCCTCCCCCTCCTCTCACCTCACCTGCCGCTGCCTGTCACTCACCGCGCCGCTTCGCAACTTAAATCCGCGCTCGACGCGCTGTCCCCGCTTCCATCGTGGAGGGGGGCGCCGGCCTGACACCCCCCCAGTGTGAGGCACCTGGTGCGGCCTGCCCCCCACTTAGTACGCCACTGGATTGGAGTAAAAATACTAATTCCCTATTTCAGCTGTGTGGACGACTTTGACCCTTTGGAGGCCTTGGAGTGGTGGGAATTTATAAGCAAGGCAGGATTCTAAGCCTCTAACAGAGAGATACAATTTGGAGAATGGTCATTGATGTATTAAGGATTTTTTAAATTTCAGTTTTAACTTTCACATTCATGTGCGATATTTCTTAATACAAAGCAGTGGTGATTTTAGAGGGATTTACTATTTGAAAGCAGAGGGGTATTACATGATTTATGTACCGTAACTGAATTAAAATGGTTTATTAAAGAAATGGTTCCAAGTAATTTGTTTCCAAGTAATTAGGTTCCAAGTGAAAAGTAGTCCTATTATATATTGTAAGTTACTGATAATGGAGGATTTATTTGATGTTTCATCATACAAAGGGTGCATTTCTTTGGTGTATAATGGCCTAATTCACAAATATTAGGTCAAATATGCTTTAAATGTAGAATGCAATGGTCTTTAGACATACATACCAGAATATACCAGATAAATGGTTAGAGGCACTGCATGGGATTCTGTTCATCTCAAGATCAGCCTCTCAGAGAAAACTTCAGCTGTTTATTGTCCAGGGGACATATAGAACCCCTTGTTAACTTCATGGGGCAGGTCTTCGACGAGAAGATCCCAGTGCTACTCACTGTAGTCAGGCCCCATCTGTTTTGAAGGTATCTTAAGATGGTGCAATATTGTAATAAAGCTGTATAATATATTTAAATAATTTATAAAATATTGTATGCAATCCATATGTGTGCAATTTGGGGCATCGAGATGTTTCAGAAAGTCAAACTAACCGGACATTGTGGCTTATTGGGAGACATTTAACTACCTGCCAGAATGACAACTCTGGTATTTCAGTTTTGTGTGGTTGCTCTAACTCAGGGATATGCAATTAGCGGACCTCCAGCTGTTGCAAAACTACAAGTCCCATCATGCCTCTGCCTCTGGGTGCCATGCTTGTGGCTGTCAGTCTTGCTATGCCTCATGGGACTTGTAGTTCTTTAACAGCTGGCGGTCTGCTAATTGCATATCCCTGCTCTAACTTAAAGGAGTTGTAAAGGCAGAAGGTTTTTTATCTTAATGCATTCTATGCATCTCTCCAGCGATGTCCACGATCCCCTCAGCCATCCAGGACACTCCTCCTGATTGGCTGAGATAGAGTAGTGGCGCCATTGGCTCCCAAGGCTGTCAATCAAAGTCAGTCAGCCAATCAGGGAGATAGGGGCGGGGCCAGGTCGGGGGTCCGTGTCTGAATGGATACACTGAGCTCTGACTCAACTTGGGTACCCCTTGTAGCAAGCTGATGGCTGAGGGGCACTCAAAGAAGGGAGGAGCTAAGAGCAGCAAAGAGGGATCCGAGAAGAGGAGGATCGGGGCTGCTCTGTGCAAAACCAACTGCACAGAGGAGGTAAGTATACCATGTTTGTTATTTTTATTTTTAACCAAGCCTTTACAATCACTTTATTCTATATTTTCTGCTATTATATCTTTCAGAGACTTCAGTGGCAAGATATTTCCACATGAAATTCCAGTTTCAATCCAGCATACATGGCTATTACAGAGATAAATTATGGTATTGTGTCCCCCACAGGCTTTTTTTTTTTAATATACATGCACTATAGGATTCTAGTTGGACTGAATGGCAACATCCCACCTGCACCTGTCCCAAACTTAACAGCCACATAGCAGTTTTATTATGTTAATTAGACCAAATGTGTTTATAACTCTCATACCCCCAGTCTTGACAGATCATTTCTGCCTTTATGACACCTCTATGATTTCATGACACCTCTATGCTGCAGCATCGTGCAATGCTGCTGAAGTCCCATGTTGGCTCTAAGACCAAGAACTAAGCAATCACATGACTGCTGAACGCTTAGTTCTCAGTCTGCTCAGAGCAGAGAGGGGTGACTGAGAGTCAAAGACCTTATGTTATTGTTTATTTGTACTGCTAAGCAATTGCAATTCAAGCAAAACTTAGTGTAGGGTTTTCCCTAACTTTTCTCTAACTTTCCAATGTCATTCTCGCACAATTATTTAAATTATTTAAAATCTCTTGGAAAGGAAAAAAGGACTAATCTTCCCACTAACACTTCCCCACTATTTCTCCCGATAAAATGTTTTGGTTTACACTTTTTAGGTAATATTATGCTGCAAATTTCAAATGAGCCGGCAGTCTTATGTGATTGATCATACTCTAGCAACTAATCTTTTCTACATGAACTAATTACCACTAAATTTTAAATGCATAGATGTGGTAATGGTTTTGTGCAGTCATACAATTCTGTGATCTTCACTCTGCATTGCCTTTCTTTTGTCTGTCACACCTACTTTGAAAGAGCTATGAGGTTAATTGAGCAGTTACAGGCAGACTAATGCCGCGTACACACGGTCGGAATTCTCGTCGGAAAAAGCTCTGATGGTTTTTCTGTCGGAATTCCGACGGAATTTCGCTCAAACTGTCTTGCCTACACACGGTCACACCAAATTCCGACGGTCAATAACACCACGCCTTAAAAAACGTTCGACTGCACTATAAAAGGGAAGTTTAATGCTTCTGAGCATGCGTCGAATTGTTTCCGAGCATGCGTCAGGATTTTGCGTGTTGGAATTGCATACACACGATCGGAAAATCCGATAGAAAGGTTTTCCGTCGGAAAAATTAAGAACAGGTTCTCAATCCAAAGTCCGTCGGAAATTCCGACAGAAAAAGACCGATGGGCATACACACGGTCGGAAAATCCGATGAAAAGCTCCCATAGGACTGTTTCCATCGGAAATTCCGACCGTGTGTATGCGGCATTACAGTATTAAATGGTAGTTTGGATCTATGCAAACCAACTGGGGGTGTTCTTCAATGGGTCTATAACCTGTGCCTGTGTCTCTGGAAGGTCCCTGTGTTGTGGAAGACGTCTTCCCTTGTTTCTGTGCCTGAGATATTGCGTTCATGCGGCTCCAACGATTCAATATTCTTTTTACCTATTCAGTGCTGTACTCCTATTTGATAAACAACCACTCCAAAAAAATTTGTGTGAATCCAATAGTGAACAATCATAAAACAAGCTGCTGTGCTAAATTTACTTTTAAATATATAAACATTTTTCTTGAAGATAGTTTCTTGATAAAGCCCAGTGCTCTAAGTACCACACTGTGCCACAGTGTAAAATATAAAAAAAACAAAAGCAAAAGAAGCAGTTTTTTTACTTCAAACTGTTATCCGATTATTAAAGTGTTAAAACAAAGTGTCCTTTTAGCAATAGCCAAAGACAATTAAATATGTTAACATACCAAATAAATTTCACCATACCAAAGTGTCCAAATATGTATATATAAATAAGTTCTACCATGTGTTAATCCACTGCGGCCAGAGAAACACCCTTTGTGCATCTGTTCACCAAGACATTTAACCGCACTCACCATATAGAAATGCCTAACTTTCTTAAGTAATGCATTCAGGCTTAGTTCTCTGCTGTCCAGGATTCAATCTCCTCTATTCTTATTCTCCTTGCCCTTAGGGCAACAAACCGACAAAACAGTTCACAAATAAAAAGAGGAATCTCACATAATAATTTCTTTAAGAAGAATATAATATATTTACATCTGCCAAACTCCTGGTAATGTTTAACTACAAAGGACTACTATCCCTGGGAGACCTTCAGGTAGTGCAAGATCCAGACACTCCCAGCTTCTCTATGGATGTCTCTGCAGCTGATTAACCTGCGGTCATCTTTTTTCACACCACACTGTCCATTCCGCACTGACGCAATTCATTGCTGTGGCAACATTTTAAAAAAGATGGGCAAGGATTGTAGACTGGTAGCTTCGACCTCCCACGTCATGAAGACCTTGGAGAGACTCATTTTACATCAGTTGCAACCAATCAAGAGTACACATTCAGCCTAGACTTGGAGATGAAGATGCTTTCATCTTCCTGCTAAATTGCATAAATGCACACCTGGATAAGCCTGCGAGCATTGTGAGGGTCATGTTTTTTTACTTCTCCAGTGCTTTTGATACAATCAGGCCGACTCTCCTGTGTGAGAAGCTAACAGCAATGCAGGTTGATGTCTTCTTTGCATCATAGATTGTTGACTACCTGACTGGAAGACCACAGAATGTGCGTTTGGGTGGTCAATAATATTTAAACCTTGAACAAGTGCTCTACCAGATAATATAATGAATGTTAGAATAAATGCAATCTAAAGAAAATACTTATAAAGTGCTCTATTTAAATAAATGGTCAGTTATATTGGGCTTCCACAGGGGGCAGTTCTCTATCCATTTTCACTGTCTATACCACTGATTTCAGCTACCAGAGAGTCGTGCCATCTTCAGAAGTTTTCTGACGACTCTGCAGTAGTGAGATGTATCAGAGATGGGGAAGAGACTGACTATCGAACTATCACATGGTGTAAGGATAATTATCTGTATCTAAATGTGACTAAGACAAAGGAGCTGGTTGTGGACTTGAGAAGGAGAAACCAGTGGCCCCTGTAATCATCCAAGGAGTGGATGTAGTAGAGAATTACAGGTATCTGGGGGTGCACATAGATAATAAACTAGACCGGAGTGAGAACACTGAAGCGCTCTATAGAAAGGGCCAGAGCCACCTCTATTTTTGAGGAGGCTGAGGTCTTTAAACACCTGCCAGCTGATGCTGGAGATATTTTATGAGTCTGTGGTGGCCAGTGCTCTCCTGTATGCAGTGGCATGCTGGGGAAGCAGATTTAGGGTGGCCAACACCAACAGGCTCAATAAACTGATTAGCAAGGCCAGTGATGTTGTTGGATTGAAGGTGTCTAACAGCAGTGTCAGAGAGGAGGATGCTGTCCAAGGTATGTTCAATCTTGGAAAAATCCTCCCACCTACTCCACAATACACTGGCTTGAGGATTACTTGCACTATACACCACAGTGCAACACAGGAAATCACTTTTGCCTGTGGCTATCAAATTGTAAAATTCTTCTCTGGGAGTGCTAGAGGTGAGGATTTTGATCTAGCTTATGATCCAGATTTTCATGTAGTTTTTATATTATGCTAGTATTAGGTTACTTATTTGTAATAAGTTTTAGGGTAATGTTTAGAGAAAGTGGCGCAATATGTGCATTTTGATTTTATGTTATTATTCAATCTGTGTTATTTATTCTATGTAGTGTTTTAATAGAATGGTATGGTTTATTACAGTATAGTATTCATTTAATTGTCATTTGTTTTATTTCTACTCATGGTTATTGTGTTTATTAACTTGCTGTTATTGGTAACATTATTATTTGTCATTGTGTCTTGTTTTCATTTGTTATTGTGACTTTTTGTCTTCCTTGAATGTAACGGTATCTCAATAATATCCCTGTGGGATTAATTAAGTATTTGGAATCTGAATCTAATAAAGTAAAGAGTGATAGTGCACAGCCCTGGTACCCAATCTATGGCTCTTTAGCACTTACTGTGTGGCCCTTGGAGCCATTGAAGCAAATATTTTGCAGAAAGGCTTCTAGTAGTTAAATGATTTGGTTTATTTATTTTACACCAGCATTTACTGTGCTATCCATTCCTTTTCTCTCTTTATGCCCCCCCCCCCCCCCCCCCCTGTAATCCTTTGTAATGAACCTTGCTGTGGCACAAACAATGTATTCAGTCTAAGTACAGCCAAAATCACAAACAGAAAAATCAGCACAAGAGACATAATTTACAGCCAGTAGGATGTGTCCCTTGTTAGGATTCCTCTTCTGTTATTTAAAATCTTCCTCTGCCTTTTTTCCACCCCACAGCCATAATCTTCCAGTGTGGCAGAGGTAATACAACTAATATGTTGTCACAGGCCCTCATCAAGAGAGCCCTACTGCAGCCACCCTTTCTGCCCAGCTCCTCCATTTATAAAAGTCATACTACAGCTCTTATAAATGAAAAAGTATTAAAGAATGAAGAATGGCAGGTCATTTTAACTAGCAGAAGAGGTACCAGCACAAGGGACACATTCTACTAACTGCAAGTTTTGTTCCATGTAATGATTTTTTCACTTTGTGATTTTGGCTGCACTTAGGCTTTAAGTAGGGTACAAGTGACACAAACGTGGTAAATGGGCTGTAATAGCTGGGATGTCTAGCTGTCTCATATACTGTATGTCCGGTCTATGACTTACTCTTGAAGAATATCTGCAGTTTTTGACAGTTTTCTGTAGAATTACATATACTGAACATTACATGCAGCTCTTTGGTGATCTCACAGGGTGCATCTATGGCCCCTATATCAACAAAAATCTGACCACCACTGGTGTAAATAACCTATATAAACAATTGAAGAGCCACTAGTATTTAAACTGAAAATGTTATGGAGTAAAAGGTAAAAAGGTAAAGAGTGATAGTGTACAGCCCTTTACACTACATTGTGGGCGTTTACATTTGCTTATCTTGCAACAGTTTGCAGTGCTGTGGGATTTTTCTGCATGTATCCATCTTAATATTATGACTGAATAATATGGCCAATTCTTTTGTGATTTTCAGTTGCTTCAGCAGCATGACTAGTAATCGCTCATGACTGATCATGGGTCCTGGAGATCAAGGCTCAGAACATATGGTTTTTGACTTGTATTGTGATAGCTAGATAATTGCATGTTGCTGCCTTTGTCTCAGAATGACCCTCATCGCTGCAAACAGCAACAATACATTCTCCAAAAATCACAGTAAATTTATATAGTAAATAGAGTTTTGGAAAGAGTAATTAATTTCAGGAATCATTGGACCTTGCCTGGAAATCAACAGTGTAGTTTAGGGTTTATGTTTAAGCAACAATAAGATAATCATATTTCACACCTGCTGTAAGTTTTTGTATGTGTATTTTGTACTGACCAGACAGCATTCCTGTCCCCTTCAGTCTTAACCCTTAACTTACTTTACCTGTTGATCTCTGTTGTCATTCCCTAATGACAGATATGCATTCTCACTTTTCACTACAATTATCTCAGCATAGATCACATACTTGAGATGTAATAGCAGTTAGTCACCATGTCTAAATTTTGACACATATTTTACGTAGGGCATAGTCATACTGAAAATATTAGACATATTTGCACCTGTCACACCTAACATGAGACTTTACTTTACATTGCACAGAATGTATATTAATTTAGCTGTTGCCTTTTAAAATTACCATTTAAAAAAATATTTATTCATAAAGCAACCTAGCCTAAGTCGGTCGGCATGAATAAAAGATTAGTTACATTTCATCCAAAGAGCATACTGGTCACAATTTCTGTATAATATAATAGTAAACAAGTTGACCCGCCCAACAGATGGCTTAAAATATATCCAAAGCCTAATTTTTTTTTCTTGTGTCTTACTGGGGTAATTTTACCAAACAGAAGTTTTCTCATGCAGTGACTACAGTACAATTTTGGGGTTTCCATTATATTTTATCTTGGAGACATGGACAAATGGAGTAGGTGAATTTCCTCAGCATAGATAAAGACTGCAATAAATATGGGTTAAATAAAATGTATAGGTTTTTAACACTTTTTCTATCCAAACTTAGAAAAACTAAAACATTTTGGCTGTGGATTTACTTAACTTAGAGTATCAAAGTTAAGTAAATCCACAGCCAAAATGTTTTAGTTTAATTTAGCTTAATTTGTTCTTTACATTTTGTTAACCCAGTTTGAGACAAAACCCACGTGAAGTCATTACTGAGGACAGACAGCATGGAAATTGATAATACAAGTGGGAATCCCAAGTAACTACTACACTGAAATTAGCTAACTGAAAATAGGTTGATTTGGATAAGGGTTCATCTATGCAAATCTGACTACTGGTTTCATTTTTTTTTTTATTTACCATCAGGTTGCTGCATGACTCGTTGGAACCATGCTAGCATAATATATAAGTTAGGTTCTCTTTCTTATTTTTGGATTCTTTTTTACATTTACACTAATTATTATTGAACAATTTTTATTGAAATGCTTACAATGAACACAGAATATCTGATTAGTACTTTGGTTTTTCATCCAGGCACAAATATAATGCACAAATATATGTGGTTCCATTTTGACCTAGGAACTCCTTTGCTTACTTATTTCCAATGCAGGAGAGGTATTCCCAAAGACACCTATACTATGCACTCTTTACTGCCTCTCTCACTGAGAAAGTCTGAAGTATCAAAAGGACCTTACTAAAAGGGTTCTTTAAAACCATTTTTCACATTAATTTCAGCCTTGGATTGTGATTGGTGATCAAAGGAGAGATATAGGACAGGATAAAGGACATAACACATAATAAAGCTGGATACGCACTATACAATTTTCTTTAGATTTCTTCCTTTAGATTTACCAAAACCATATGATATGAGGTCAAACCTTAACAGTTTCAATTTGTATGCAATCAGGCAGGCCCTTGCACTATGGTTTTGGTAAATCTAAAGGAAATCAAACAAAAGTTGTACAGTGTGTATCCAGCTTTAGGAAGCAGACCTACCCACTAAACACGAGAGCTTTGTGGAATTTGCCTGCTATGTTTTTGCCAGATAAGTGGCATACAGGAGTAGTCCATGTTGGTGAATTTGGAGATAGTGAAAATTAGTGTATAATTGCAATCGTGTGTTGGTACAGTCCTCAGATAATCTATTCTGCTCAAAAGATATTTAAACAGAGAACTATCAGATATGATAACTGGGAGGATCCACACATGCATCAATTTTTGTAAAAAAAAAAAAAAAGACCCAAACCTACTATGTACATAGGGTGCATGTGTATGCAGAGAATGCAACAGGAAGATGGGGTGCACATAGTTACAATGATAAAAATGTGGCGCTTTTTTTGTTATAACAACCATTATTGTTATGACAATTAGCACATGCCTTTTTTATTCGTAAGTTGAGTCTGAGAGTACAAATAGTGCTACAAATATTTAATATAAAAGTATTAAATGAAGTAAAGGACATGTTAAATTCAGTACATTGTTTTTCTTCATCCGATGATCTTAAAGCAAAAAGCCTTATCCAGGTTACAGTTTAGAGTGAAATCAATGATGCAGAACTAAATATAGCAACTAATACTAAGGCTAATTCAGTTTTGTGAGGTTGCTGACAAGTTAACCTACTTGCATAAGGATGCCAGTGGAGAGATATCCTTACAGCATTTCCCAATTGTGCTGAAGCAATTAAAAAGATAAAATCTTATTCTGGTTCTCACAAAATCGGGGAGTCTAACTGCAAGAAAGTGAACCATATTTGTGGAAGGGACTACGACCCAAACAACTTTTAGGAAATCGTACCACTAAGGAATTTAAGGAGTCAATAGGGGATTTAATTCAGTTGTATCAACCAAAACTAAGATATCATACTTAGATGGCTTTAAATTTTTAATCAAAACTTTAATTCTTTCCCACCTGGATTATAATGAACGCAAATATTACAAATATTAAAAACATTTATCAAACGTTATTTTTAATTGTGACATATTTGTCATCTATAATATTTTTTAATAAAATCTAAAATATGGATATATTTATATACAGTATATTCGTGTGCGTGTGTGTGTGTATAGAAATGTGCAATACAACTATAGATATTCTATATTAAGCCTAGTAATTGATAGAGAAGGAGAAATACATCTTACTTCCATTTTAAATATTACATTCATTTTTAAGAAACAATTATATTTAACGTAATACAGGAGAACAGAGTAAATATGAATACATAGCTTTACCTTTGGATGATTCTTTGCCAGGATGAAGTTTCCAGCTATCCTGACACTTAAGAATTGAGCACTTGTCATCAGCTACAATTGGTACTATTCTTTGAAGACACCAAACAAGTATTGCAAGCTGAAATATGTAGGGCGGTCACAATTTTATGACAAAAAGGGATGGGCCTGGAAAGAATGAAGCAGGTCTTCATTAAATTACATTACAGGCTCATGTAAACACAGAGATGTACGCAGTGAAACTACAAAAGTTACAATGGAGTCACCAATGACATGGACCTCTCCCTTATACATAATAGCAGGAATATAGATTAGGCCCAGAAACAAGTGTGCAAAGGTTTCTAAATTTAAGAAGGTTTCGACCAGCAGATAATATAATTCTTGCAACAGGGTAATATTTTGAGCTATAGTTTATTTGAACATGAGAGGTCATAATATCATGTCACAAGTCAGTGACAAGGTACACTGTGAATACCCCATCACTCTGACTCAATATACAATTTCTAAATACATACAGTAGCTATCTTTTCTGTAGCATTTACACAAGTTTGGCGGCTTATGCCCCAAAAACAACATCAAAGTTAATAAGCTGTGCTTGCATGTCATCAGTTTTCAATTGACAGCTATGGTTATGGTATCAATCCACATATTCTCTATATCCACTACATGCAGTGTATTTCATTAAAAGTAGTGGAACACAGAGAAGGTGCATATAGAGAGGTTGGGATGGTGTTTGAAGATTCTTCATCTGAAAATCAACTATTTATCTCAAGGAGTGTAATTATATAGTCAAAAAACGAATTTGTTTTGTTTGAATGGTTTACATGTATTAAGATGCATATTTATGATACAATTGGTGCAAACAATAGAGCAGCTAGGTAACCGATGCTTGGTCTATGGCCCCTGAGTGCTCAGCTATGGCACTAGTGGAAGCACGAAGGTATTGTTAAGTAAGGAAAACTTACTTATAACAAAAAAAATGGAACCCAATGCTATCCCTTGTTTAATAACAATAACAGATTTTATAATAATAACACATTTTTAAGAAAATAATTCCACTTCAAATATATAGTACACACATCTTTATTTACTATAAAGTCGACATGTACAAATACATAAGTGGTCCATATAGTGAACTTGGTGTTGAGTTATTCACTTTAAAGTCATCACTGAGTATAAGGGGGCACTTAAGAAGAAAAAAGATTTCATCTCCAAATACAGAAAGGTTTCTTTACAGTAAGAGCTGTGAACATGTGGAATAGACTCCCTCCAGAGGTGGTTCTGGCAATGTCACGGTTATGCAGTAATCTTCCCCTGTTTGCTTACCTCTCCTCATGTGTTCAGACTAAGAGGCCAGCCACTCTCACCTGGTGGTTTTTATAACCTCTTCTCTAAGCATGGCTCCACCCCAGGCCCTATCAGGGAAACCTATATTAACCTGTGCACTGCAAGCCAGTGGTGCTGATCAACCATTGTGTATCCATGGTTTGTTCGGCTTCCTGGTTCCTGCGTGCCGTGTGTTCTATGTTTGTCTCTGTTACCGACCTTGGTGTGTTCTCAACGATTCCTGTCTGCTTGTGACCTTGACCCTTTGGCATGTCCCCGACCATCCCTGTCTGCCTGTGACCCTGAACCTTTGGCGTGTACTCTGTTGTTCCTGTCTGCTAGTTGCCCTGACCTCTGCCTTATCCCCTTACTATCCTTGTCGTTCCAGCCTGCTGCTTCCTTCTCCTGTAGTCTACTGTGAGCGTGAGCTGTGAGACCCTGGGGGCCACGACCTGGAGCCAGACTGCAGCGAAGTCCATCCTCACCACTAGAGGCTCTGGCGAACACCTGCTGGCTCTTAGACTCCGCGCCCTGGGGAATCTATGCTCTAGCTCCCACTGGAATCTTTGTTAGTGATCCAGTAGACCTGTGTCCTGAATCTCCCTGGGTACAATCCGCAGCAGTCAGTCCTAAGGTCCACTACCTAGCGGTGCACTTCTGACTCCTCCTGAGTGCACCTGTCACCTGTTCTCAGGTGACCTGACAGTTTGATCAGCCATGGACCCAGCTGATGTGCCACTACCCGCAGATGATCCATTGCAGGGCTTAGTTCACAGACTTGAGACCCAAGAATCGCATCAGACCCAGGTGATGCGATTCCTTCAGGATTTGGCATCCCGTTTTGAACAGGTTCAGGCCCCTTTGGGCCCCCCAGTTTAACAACCTCAACCGCTATATGCTGTTGCACCGATAGCATCAGTCGCAGCCACACATTCATTAAAACTACCAGCTCCGGCCCGTTTCTCTGGGGACTCCAAGGCTTGCAGGGGGTTCCTTAGCCAGTGCACAATTCACGCCCCCCTGAAGACGATTCTATCGAAACGTGCGTCGGCGGCTGTCTAGTCACGCAAAACTCTCTGGTACTCATATCCTGTTCCTGGATAGTGGTGGTTGTCAGCGATCGCTGCTGGAACGCACGCCGCTCTGCACCTCATACAGACAGAACAGGATCTCCACGCCATACACTACTCCTACATGCAAGTAGTCCCAGTGCCGGGTAGGCACCTTACCTTGTAAGTAGCCACTTGGCTATGTTTATTTTTTAATTTTTAATAAATCCAACAGTATTATACTATGTAGCTGTTCCTTTTGCCTTTTTATATATACCCTGCTTGAATCCAATGGGAAGAGGAATTGTCATTATCATCTCCTGCCTATCGTATGTGCACAGGCACTAACCTGTGAAAGCCTGATTGACTTTCTTTTTAATTAAAGAAGTCCAATACATCTGGTAAGGAGCCAGTTAACCTATTCACATTGGGTGATTTATAGAAGAAAGTGGTGAAGGTCTTTTCATTCACAGTCTACAGACAAGCAATTTAACCTGTGGTTTATCCCTTGATCACATCACTGGACACTCTAAAGTTTTTTCAAACTTAGTTTTTTGAAACACTTTTTTCTCTTTTGTTTGGTTATTATACATTTTCCACCGGCATGATTTCACTTGGATGAACTTTTCCCATGTCATTGAGAATGTGGTGGTTGTTACGTATGGCACATGACATGTGATACCGAATTCACCTGGATAATTATTGTGTTTTTTTGTTTATTTCTTTGCAACATTGTCTATCATTCAGCAGCCAGCTGATTTGAATATAGGAGCATTTATTATATATTATTTGCACATGTTTACACCTAAGAGATAACACAAGTGTAGAGGGTTAGATTAGTAACTCTCCACTATTACTTATGATTAGAGTACTTTTATAGCTATTATCTATTTAGTTAGCGCCCCTGACACACTACATTACAATCCGCAGCAGTCAGTCCTAAGGTCCACTACCTAGCGGTGCACTTCTGACTCCTACTGTGTGCACCTGTCACCTGTTCTCAGGTGACCTGACAGTTTGATCAGCCATGGACCCAGCTGATGTGCCACTACCCGCAGATGATCCATTGCAGGGCTTAGTTCACAGACTTGAGACCCAAGAATCGCATCAGACCCAGGTGATGCGATTCCTTCAGGATTTGGCATCCCGTTTTGAACAGGTTCAGGCCCCTTTGGGCCCCCCAGTTTAACAACCTCAACCGCTATATGCTGTTGCACCGATAGCATCAGTCGCAGCCACACATTCATTAAAACTACCAGCTCCGGCCCGTTTCTCTGGGGACTCCAAGGCTTGCAGGGGGTTCCTTAGCCAGTGCACAATTCATTTTGAACTTCAGCCCCAAAACTTCCTGTCCGATCGGACGAAAGTAGCATATATTATATCCCTCCTGTCAGGCGAGGCACTAGCTTGGGCTGCCCCTCTGTGGGAACTGAATGATCCAGCGGTTTCTGGCCTGTCTGATTTCTTGAAACTTTTTCGGAATATCTTCGAGGAACCGGGTCGTGTCTCCTCAGCGGCTATCGCTCTTTTACGTCTCCGTCAAGAGTCCGCTTCTGTGGGACAGTATGCTCTTCAGTTCTGTATCCTCACAGCTGAATTAAGCTGAAATAATGAGGCCCTAGTTGCAACCTTTTTACATGGCCTCTCTGATAGAGTGAAGGATGAATTAGCAGGAAGATCCCTTCCTGCTGATCTGGACAGTGTCATCACCTTGTGTAACCAGATCGATATTCGCTTTCAGGAAAGGGCCCTGGAAAAAAGACTCCAGCACTCCTCGTTTTTTAGTCAGCCTGAGCTCCCAGTCCCCTCTCTTCGATCCTATGAGCACCCCCTGCCTGCTGAAGAACCTATGCAGTTGGGCTGGACCAAGTTATCTCCCGAAGAACGCGCTAGGCGCAGAACTCTGGGCCTATGCCTCTATTGTGGGGCAAAAGGTAATTTCCGTGACACTTGTTCTCTTCGTCTGGAAAAACGCTCAGGGCTAATACATCTGGAAGGTGGAGTATTAGACCCTGAAATATCACCTTCACCTTCTCGTCTTCTCCTTTCTGTGTTGCCTTATGTCTGCACTTCCCCTCGTTCGGTCTCAGCACATCTGGATTCCGGAGCCGCTGCCAATTTCATGGATTGGGAAACTGCATCCTCCATGAGACTTACCCTTTTGCCCCTTACAACGCCATTGGTGGTCTTGGCGATTGATGGCACTGTTCTCCCAGGGGGCCCTATCCGCTTCCAGACCCTTCCTGTCAAGATGTCAGTAGGGACACTCCACCAGGAGTGGATATCCTTCCTTGTCTTACCTAAGGCTTCATCTCCTATCATATTAGGTCTTCCTTGGTTACGGCTCCATTCCCCACACGTTGACTGGACTGCTGGACAGATCCTGGCTTGGGGTTCCTCCTGTTCCTCTTCCTGCCTACTCAAGGTTACCCCAAAAGAGAAACTTCCTGTTGCCACCATCCCAGTAGCTTCTGCTATTCCCACTGTATATAGTGATCTCTGGGATGTGTCCTGCAATAGTCGGACTGATGCACTCTCTAGGTCATGTGGCACTCTGGATGAGGGGCCCACCTATGAACCTGAGTCAATCTTTCACTCCAGTTTGCATAACCATTTACCTTTGCCTGTCCCTAATCTCCCTTGGACGCACAGCCAGGCTAACTTGTCCGCAAGTTCCACAGTCGCTATGCCCTGTGATGCGATTGAGATGGTCACTACACCTGACAATACTATTCAGTCGGCCTCTGCACTAGTTATGTCAGTCCAGCCCATGCCCAGTAAGCTTTCTGCTTCTTGTTCAGGACCTTCTGTAACCTGGCCTCACCCTACTGCTACTATGCCCTTAACCATTCCTAAAAAGCCTTTAGTCCTCAAGTCCCCTCTCCTTACCTCGGTTCCGGTCTCTGAGGATAATCTAAAATACGAGGTTAGTCAAGTTTTGGATTCCCGGCTCCGTAAAGGCATTCTTCAGTACCTCATACATTGGAAAGGGTTTGGTCCTGAGGAGAGGTCTTGGATCACTGCATCTGAGGTCCTTGCTCCTCATCTGTTGAGGAGGTTCCATCTGGAGTTTCCCTTTAAGCCTGGACCCAGGTGGGGGAGGGGGAGGCCTCATAAGAGGGGGGGTACTGTCACGGTTATGCAGTAATCTTCCCCTGTTTGCTTACCTCTCCTCATGTGTTCAGACTAAGAGGCCAGCCACTCTCACCTGGTGGTTTTTTAACCTCTCCTCTAAGCATGGCTCCACCCCAGGCCCTATCAGGGAAACCTATATTAACCTGTGCACTGCAAGCCAGTGGTGCTGATCAACCATTGTGTATCCATGGTGTGTTCAGCTTCCTGGTTCCTGCATGCCGTGTGCTCTATGTTTGTCTCTGTTACCGACCTTGGTGTGTTCTCAGCGATTCCTGTCTGCTTGTGACCTTGACCCTTTGGCATGTCCCCGACCATCCCTTTCTGCCTGTGACCCTGAACCTTTGGCGTGTACTCTGTTGTTCCTGTCTGCTAGTTGCCCTGACCTCTGCCTTATCCCCTTACTATCCTTGTCATTCCAGCCTGCTGCTTCCTTCTCCTGTAGTCTACTGTGAGCGTGAGCTGTGAGACCCTGGGGGCCGCGACCTGGAGCCAGACTGCAGCGAAGTCCATCCTCACCACTAGAGGCTCTGGCGAACACCTGCTGGCTCTTAGACTCCGCGCCCTGGGGAATCTATGCTCTAGCTCCCACTGGGATCTGTGTTAGTGATCCAGTAGACCTGTGTCCTGAATCTCCCTGGGTACAATCCGCAGCAGTCAGTCCTAAGGTCCACTACCTAGTGGTGCACTTCTGACTCCTACTGAGTGCACCTGTCACCTGTTCTCAGGTGACCTGACAGGCAAGCTCAGTAGATTGCTTTAAGAAAAGGCCTGGATTCTTTCATAAATGTACATAATATAACTGGGTACTAACATTTATAGGTAAAGTTGATCCAGGGAAAATCCGATTGCCTCACGGTGGGATCAGGAAGGAATTTTTCCCCGCGCTTTAGCAAATTGGAGCATGCTTTGCTGGGGTTTTTCGCCTTCCTCTGGATCAACTGTGGGTTAAGGATTGTGTATATGGGATTGTATTTTTTTTTTTTTTAACTAGATGGACCTGTGTCTTTTTTCAACCTAACTATGTAACTATGCAAGACATCCAATAAGCTTTATATTTGCTTGTGTTTTATTGGTTACTGTACTTTGCACAAAGACAATACTCTGGGAACTAAATTTTTGAATATGACCATATGTAGATGTCAGAAACCATGAATCAGACTGAGACAGAAGTACAGTTAAATCACACTTTATTAATAATAATAAAAAAAGGTAAACAGAGTAAATGTAGTCAAAACATAGCCAGAGTTCAGGAACTGGAACGGATAGTCAGACAAGCCAAAACATCAGGGAGCCAGAAGGAATGTCAGCCAAGCAAGTCTTTAACAGGAACACAGGAAGGCGTCTCTGGTGATGTGACCAAGGCGAAGGCAGAGATCATTTAAACAGGACGGCTTAAGTAGGCAGGACCGACGAGCAGGATCATCAACAGGTAAGTCACTGTGGAGAGATAGGAGCTGGCAATTAGCCGACAGCTGAGCGGCCAGCTTAGAGAAGAAAGGGCTGGGCCCAGGCCTGACAGTACCCCCTCAACGACCCCTTCCCCTTGAAGGACCACCAGGCTTGAGGGGAAAATGTTTATGAAAATCACGGAAGAGGACAGGGACATGTAAGTCTGAGGATGGGACCCAAGAGTATCCGTACCCTTTCCAATGCACCAGGTACTGTATGCACCCACGGAACCAACGGGAGTCAACAATGGACTGTAATTCCTACTCCTCATGGTTCTCAACCTGAACAGGGTGAGGATGTAGCACTGAGGTGGTAAAGCGGTTGCAGACCAAAGGTTTTAATAAGGAGACATGAAATACATTTGAGATACACATATTAGAAGGAAGGTCTAATGTGTAAGCCACTGGGTTAATCCTGCGAAGGATACGGAAAGGCCCAATAAACCAAGGTGCGAACTTCAGAGAGGGAACACAAAGTCAAAGGTTGCAAGATGATAGCCAAACCTGGTAGGGAGGTGCAGGCAGGAGTCTGCGGTCAGCATGGAGTCTGTACCTATCATTAGCATGTCGCAAAGCCCCCTGGACTTGTGCCCAAGTGGATTGAAGACCATGGAGATGCTCCTCTAACACAGGAATACTCTGCGGAACAAAAGAGTCAGGCAACAAACCATAAAAAAACATAGTTTGCCATAAACTGGGACAATTGGGAAGCAGCATTTAAGGCACTATCATGAGCAAACTGCCCATGGTAAGAGATCTGACCAGTTGTTATGATGTCAGAAATATAGCAACGTCGGAATTGCTCCAAGGACTGATTGGCTAGTTCTACGGCCCCATTAGATTGCGGGTGATACGCAGAGGCGAAAGCAAGCTGAATTTCCAACTGTGCACAAAAGGCTCGCCAGAACCTGGGACACAAACTGACTACCCCTGTCCGAGACAATAACCTTGGGTAGCCCATGTAAGCGAAAGATCTCCCGAGCAAAAATTGAAGTCAGTTCCTTAGAAGTGGGCAACTTCTTAAGTGGAATACAATGAGACATTTTCGAGAACCGGTCAACCGCCATAAGGATAACTGTGTTGCCCTGTGAGTTGGGAAACTTCACAATGAAATCCATAGACAGGTGGGTCCAAGACCTCTCTCCACTGGGTATGGGTTGTAGGAGACCCACTGGAAGGTATCGTGGAGTCTTACTTTGAGCACACATGAAACAGGTAGCTACGAAGGCGGTTATAACAGCACGTAGACTAGGCCACCAGAATTGTTGGGAAATGGCCCAAAAGAGTTGATTCTTTCCAGGGTGGCCAGCTGCCTTGAAAGAATGCTAAGTCTGGAGAAAGGCAGTATGGAGACTCTCTGGGACAAAGCAGCGGACACAAGGTTTTGCAGGAGGAGCATGAGCAGCAAGAATTTTGTCACCCAAAGGAGAAGTGAGACTGGTGCGAACCAAAGCCAGAATACGATCAGGAGGAGTCACAGGAACCAGAACCGACTCCATCTTGTAAGTGGAGGAAAAAGCATCAGCCCTTACATTCTTAGTACCGGGTAAGAATGAGATAATGTAATTGAAACTTGACAAGAAAAGAGCCCATTGCACCCTTCTGGGAGAGAGGCGTTTAGCCTCAGACAAGAATGTGATATTCTTATTTTCAGTAAGAATGCGAACCGGCCCAGTGGTACCTTCGAGGAGATGTCTCCATTCTTTCAGGGCTAAAATGATCACTAACAGCTCTCTGTCACCAATCTCGCAATTGCACTCTGCAGGTGACAATTTCTATGAAAAGTAGCCATTAGGATGCATAGCGCTCTCAGAGTTAGGACGTTGAGACAGAAGGGTGCCAACTCCAGTCTCAGAAGCATCAACCTCAAGGATAAAAGGTAACGTAGGATCAGGATGTGCCAACACAGGAGCAGAAACAAAGGCAGCCTTGAGACTCTCAAAGGCCTTAATGTACTCCAGAGACCAACTCTGTGGGTTACCGTCCTTTCTGGTCATATCAGTCAGGGGCTTGACCAGAGACGAGAAGTTACGAATAAACTTCCGATAATAGTTGGCAAAGCCAAGAAAACGCTGCAGAGGACGTAAACCCATGGGTCAGGGCCACTGCAGAACTGCTGAAAGTTTCTCTGGGTCCATCGAAAAACCAGCAGTGGAAATTACTTACCCCTGGAATCTTTATTTAATAAACATTTTTACAGTTGTTATACAACATTTACAATTCCATATTTATCTATCAGTGTACTTGGATTACAATCTATTATCACATAAAATCAGTTCCCTTTAACCCTTATAACCTCTGTCTTCACTGCTTTTGACTTGTACCCGTTACTTCTCATTCATACAAATCGACCATACCCAGTTAACACATTTACACTATTTCTCTCGCCACTCCCATACATACCTAAAACCCTGGGCCCGTATCCTATACCTCGCTCAATAAGGCTCTAAACTCTTCCCAGATTTGCCATGTTGTTATTATGTGCTTTTTCAAACCTTTTTCGATCACCATCCTCTCTTCCAGGGAATGCATCTCGCTCATATCACACATCCATTCGTCTATGGAAGGCGTTATCCTACTTTTCCATTTTCTAGCTATGAAAGTTCATGCTACGGTTAAAAAAAAATTAAAAATATAATATTTTTATGTTTTTCACCGATCCTGGGATCATTGACAATACTGATATCAATATATCTGGTTGTAAGTGTATTCTTGTCACAGCCAGGTATATTTTATATATTTTTTCCCAGAGTGTCTGGACCCCCGGGCAGAAGTACCAAATATGTGACATTGTACCATTTGCCCTCCAACATCTCCAGCATATGTCTTCATTATCTGGATATATTTTAGGCATATCTACTGGACATCTATACCATCTGGCTAATATTTTATAATTTCTTTCTTGATGTCTATTAGAGATCGATAAATTATGTGTTAGTATGATTGCTTTTTCCCATTTTGCCCTGGGGATATTAATCCCCAGTTCTTCCTCCCATCTTTTTATATAGGTTATCTTCTGCTCCTTATTTATTGAAATTAAATATTTATATACGTTGGATAGAGTATGTATTGGTTTCTGCTCTTGTAAAAATAATTTTTCCACCTCTGTCAATGATCTATCCAGTTCCGCATCTTTCGTCGGAGAGAGGATGTATTTTTGGAGCTGCCAATATTGCATCCATACGACAAATTCTCCTGCGCTCTGGTGTCTAGTCTCTTGGTTCGTAAAAAAGTATATAAGTGCAATTCCTCAAGGTAATGTCCAAAATCTTGCAGCCCTCCTTTGAACAATGGGTGTTCACAACACTACGGAAACAAGAAAAACAGAAGGGCGCACCGACCTTTGTGCATTACCACTAAAAAGGTTTTATTAAAATATATAAAAACAGCAAAATTACTACTCACAAACGAGTACACGGTACAGGCAAAAACATGGATGGATGCACACGTCCACTGCTTTCAATCACGATTCTTGAACACCGGGAGGACCTGATGGTTCCTCCAGTGAATGGCTATGAGAATTTTGCTGTTTTTATATATTTTAATAAAACCTTTTTAGTGGTAATGCACAAAGGTCGGTGCGCCCTTCTGTTTTTCTTGTTTCCGTAATATTGCATCCATTGCATTTTATATTCCATGCCTCCAAGGCCTCCGACGGAAGAAGTCTATTCCCCTCCATTGTCTGTATCACCCTCATATCTTCGCTTCTCTGCCATTTTAGGAAGGTCGTAGCCTCTAGTGCTGGTGGGAATTCTGGATTACTGAAGAGAGGGGTCATTTGACCTACAGTGGTGTGAAAAAGTGTTTGCCCCCTTCCTCATTTCCTGTTCCTTTGCATGTTTGTCACACTTAAGTGTTTCGGAACATCAAACCAATTTAAACAATAGTCAAGGACAACACAAGTAAACACAAAATGCAATTTGTAAATGAAGGTGTTTATTATTAAAGGTGAAAAAAAATCCAAACCATCACGGCCCTGTGTGAAAAAGTGATTGCCCCCTAAACCTAACAACTGGTTGGGCCACCCTTAGCAGCAACAACTGCAACCAAGCGTTTGCGATAACGTGCAATGAGGCTTTTACAGCATTCTGGAGGAATTTTGG
Organism: Lithobates sylvaticus; assembly: GCA_028564925.1. Lineage (NCBI taxonomy): Eukaryota > Metazoa > Chordata > Amphibia > Anura > Ranidae > Lithobates > Lithobates sylvaticus. The sequence goes on along the minus strand of CM053028.1, from coordinate 172,632,203 downwards.
CCCACTCATCTTTGCAGAATTGTCCTAATTCAGTTACATTAGAGGGTTTTCGAGCATGAACGGCCTTTTTAAGGTCATACCACAACATCTCAATAGGATTCAGGTCAGGACTTTGGCTAGGCCACTCCAAAGTCTTCATTTTGTTTTTCTTCAGCCATTCGGTGGTGGACTTGCTGGTGTGTTTAGGATCATTGTCCTGCTGCAGAACCCAAGTTCATTTCAGCTTGAGTACACGAACAGATGGTCGGACATTCTCCTTCAGGATCTCTTGGTAGACAGCAGAATTCATAGTTCCTTTTATCACGGCAAGTCTTCCAGGTCCTGAAGCAGCAAAACAGCCCCAGACCATCACACTACCACCACCATATTTTACTGTTGGTATAATGTTCTTTTTCTGAAATGCAGTGTTCCTTCTACGCCAGATATACTTGGACACACACCTTCCAAAGAGTTCCACTTTTGTCTCATCGGTCCACAGAATGTTGTCCCAAAAGTCTTGGTGATCATCAAGATGTGTTGTGGAGAAATTGAGACGAGCTTTGATGTTCTTTTTGCTCAGCAGTGGTTTTCTCCTTGGAACTCTGCCATGCAGGCCATTTTTGCCCAGTCTTTTCCTGATGGTGGAGGCATGAACGCTGACCTTAACTGAGGCAAGTGAGGCCTGCAGTTCCTTGGACGTTGTTGTGGGGTCTTTTGTGACCTCTTGGATGAGTCGTCGCTGCGCTCTTGGGGTAATTTTGGGCGGCCGGCCACTCCTGGGAAGGTTCACCACTGTTCCATGTCTTCGCCATTTGTGGATAATGGCTCTCACTGTGGTTCGCTGGATTCCCAAAGCTTTGGAAATGGCTTTATAACCCTTTCCAGACTGATAGATCTCAATTACTTTCTTTCTCAATTGTTCCTGAATTTCTTTGGGTCTCGGCATGAATGTGTAGCTTTTAAGGATCTTCTGGTGGACCTTACTGTGTCAAGCAGCTCCTATTTAAGTGATGCCTTGATTGTGAACAGGTGTGGCAATAATCAGGCCTGGGTGTGGCTAGAGAAATTGAACTCAGGTGTGGACAACCACAGTTATAGTATGTTTTAACAAGGGGGGCAATCACTTTTTCACACAGGGCCATGATGGTTTGGATTTTTTTTCACCTTTAATAATAAACACCTTCATTTACAAATTGCATTTTGTGTTTACTTGTGTTGTCCTTGACTATTGTTTAAATTGGTTTGATGTTCCGAAACACTTAAGTGTGACAAACATGCAAAGGAACAGGAAATGAGGAAGGGGGCAAACACTTTTTCACACCACTGTATATAAGTAGACCCTATCCCTCTCTTCATCAATCCATCCCATACTTTCAATGTAGATATGACCAGGAAAGACATATCCCCCTTAGAGGGCCACTTTTTCCTCGTTATCCATGGCAGTGATTTCAGTTTTATGGCCGCGACCTCTTTCTCGAGTTTCACCCACTGCTTTCTTTCTGCATTGTGAAACCAATCCAGCATCCTGGCTACAAACACCGATATAAGAGACGCAGCCAAACCTCCATTCTTTTTTAGTCTATTTATTACTTCTCTGCTAATTCTAGCGGGCTTACCCGCCCAGATGAAACTCCCTAAGGAAATATTGGAATAGTCTGAAATATATATAATATCTTAGGCAATATATACATTTTTATAACGTTTATCCTACCCATCCAGGAAAAAATCCCCTTATCGTATTGTTTAAGTGTCTTTATAATGTTTTGCGTTATCGGGAGGTAGTTATATTCCTGGAGCTTCTAGCTTCTCTAGCTCTTTGGGGATAAAGATTCCTAGATATTTAATTGCATTAGTCTGCCATTTAAAAGAAAAAATATTTTTAAGGAGTTCCACAGTGTTCCCTGATAAAGTAATATCCAAAGCTTCAGATTTGTTATAATTCACCTTGAAGTTACTCAGCTTAGCAAAGCGTTTGAATTCCCTAATTAAATTAGGTATTGTCACCAATGGATTTGTGATAAATATTAGTAGATTGTCTGCACATACCAACATTTTTATATTCCTCGTCCCCCACTTTTATTCCTTGTATATCACTGTTTTTCACTGTCGTCAGGTGTTCCATAACTAACACGTACAGCAGTGGGGACAGGGGACATCCCTGTCGGGTTCCATTAGCTATAGTGACTATATCAGATACCTTTCCGTTTGCACGTATTCTAGCGGTTGGGCTGTGATATCGGACCATTATCTTTTCCAGAAGCAATGGGTCCACTCCCAATTGTGTTAACGTTTCTTCAAAAAACACCATGCCACCCTGTCGAAAGCCTTCTCGGCATCTATTGCCAGAAGGCATGATGGGATGGTGTGCTTCCAAACATATTCCATAAGTGTCAGAGTCTTCAAGGTATTATATCTCGCCTCTCGTCCCTTTATAAATCCCACTCGATCTAAATTTATGTATGTCGGCAGTATCGGTGTAAGTCTATTAGCTAGAATCTTCCAATATAATCGAAGAAATTGGTCGGTAGTTTCCACAATTTGTATGATCTTTCTCGGGTTTGGGTATAAGCGCGATATATGCCTTCATACCCTGTGGGACAAAAGGTATAGAAGCGGACACCGAGTTAAAAGTCTGGTTCATGGTTGGGGTTTATCGCATCTTTAAGTTATAGAACCTTGGATTAAAAAAACATCTGGTCCAGGGGTCTTTTCCAGTACTAGTGAGTCAATTACTTTCTGTATTTACAACTCTGAAAATTCCTTTTCTAACTGTTCCGTTTCTACTGTTGTTAAGGTCGGTATAGCGGTAGCCTTTATATATTGAAGATGCAAATTAAGGACTCTGAACGGCCGCACTCCAAGAAAAATTCAAGAGCCTTTATTGGTAAAATATGGAATCACACAAAAATAGGTCACAGCAAAGCAAGAAAATAGCTAATGCATTTCACACTACCAAGAGTGCTTACTCATAGCTAATGCACATGGAGAAATATGGCAAATAAATACATTTCATGATGTTACACACTTAGAGTTGATTGGGTAATTGGTTAATGAATAATTCGATTGATGGATGAACTGGCCAGCTGACTCTGATCAAAAACCAGACCTGTCCCCATCAAACATTCAGTAAAGAACCTTCAACCTGTGTCACTGAAAAAACTCTCAGCCTAATATTACTACCATGTCCATATGATGTATGCAAGCAAAAAAAGGAAAATACATACGGTATATGTGTCCATCTATATATGTTGAAAATGTCCATAGGTGTAAAAAATATATATATATATATATTTTTTTTTTTTGTATGGATATCGATGTGACTGTGGCAAAACTTGATGAAAAAGAAATAAAAGATACAAAAAGGATATATGTGTCATAAAGTGTAAATGACTGGGAGGTGAAAAGTGTGTTCTGTTCAGAACATTACTATAATAAAAGGACGTGACAGTGCGACTGAAGCTCAGATGCCATTGGAAAATGTGTCCCATACCGCATGTTCAAAATATGTGAGATGATAAATTAAAAGACTTAAAGCTATATCATGTGAAAGTGAACAATAAGGTAAAAACTTGGGACTGTGACAAATATGGGGGTGAAAAATAGATTACTGCTAGACAACTAAATGAAAGAATCATACATCAAAAGCAGACATGTGTGTATTATTATACATGTGCACACAAATATAAATATGCACATACATACAGTGTGCAATCTGTGTGTGATATAACGCATTTCTAAGTAGCTGATCAGCAGCAATCGTTTAAAGCCATTGTGAAGTGTAAATACAAATATTGCATCCAAATGTAGTGATGTGTCCGTGAATATGGACTTTTACAAGTATAGATGGATATGAATAAATGTATTTTCTATATATTCATGGACAAAAAGCCACCCAGTCCACAAAAACAGGGGGGCTGGCAGAAGACCTATATTATGTAATCAATTACATAAAAAACATGTAAGTGATATATATAAAATGTAAAAAATGTCTCCTAGTGTGAACAACCTAGATACCGACCTATTGTTTGTGAACCCACATAGAAAAACCTCAGAAGGTGTTAATGTGTAGTGACTTATAACATGGCTTAAACCTGGGTATATGCAGATGACTAAGAAATAATGTATACGGAGAAAGAAAAAGGGGGGAAAAGGAAAGGATGGCGGAAAAAACCCGGCATGTAATCCAACCACACCTTGCTCTTTGACAAGAAAAAGGCATCAAAAAAAAAAAAAAAAAATATATATATATATATATATATACACACACACACACTTCACTTGGAATAGTGTTCCATGTATGATAGACAAAAATGGTATCAAAAAATAATAATAAGTGTAAATAATATGTATATATGCACTTCATCCAAAATGATGTCATATTTATAATGGACAGAAAATAATATCAAAAAGTACATATATACACCTCATTTAAAGTAACATTATGTATATGGCAACACTAATAGTAAAAGAGTGTAGTAAAGTGTATTGCACGTATCCAAAAGCCAGGGTGCCGTCATAAATTTGGGAAATGGCAAAAAAATATACACTTTAAATTAGAGTCCATTTGGATACTAGCACTGTGAAGACCGGTGTATGAAACGCCGTGTCACAGGAGCTTAGCAGGTGATGTCTCTATCATGCCAAAAGAGGTCCGCCCAAATCCAAGAATATAGTGATCTGAGAAAGACAGGAAAATGCAGATCGTGCGATGTAGTCGTTGCGTGTATGCGTTTCTAAAACATTGGATAAATGTATCTCGTGTAAATACATAAACATGTTTATCCAAAGTCATGAGTGTTAAATCACATATATGGCATATTTGGCACCTCTACACTTCCTGAGTTTAAATAAAATAACCCCACTGATGGCTCTAAATCAAACTACATATGACAAGGAAAGCCAGTGTCGTGAATAAAAATAAATAAAAAACAAAAAAACAAACCTTATTTGTCACTAGTGACAAACTACAGCTATAATGACAGAAGCACTGAAACCCTCTTCCACAGACTCCTAAAAAATGACAACATAAAAGTAAAAAAAAAAAAAATATATATATATATATATATAAATAAAAACAAATAATAGTTTTGCACATATATATGAGTGCTTGCAAACAGAGATGCCTGCAACCCCATCTATCCATCTATAAGAGATCAAACTTAAGAATGATAGGTGGGTGTAGGTCTCTCCCGTGTAGTTAATACCAAAAAAAGTGTGTGTCAATAGACACAGTAAAGACAGATATATATGGGGAAGACAAGCAGGACATCTCTTGTCCAACTGGACACAAAATAACCATGGTCGATCTAGTGATCCAGAAGAACAAAAAGGAGAACCCTATTTGGAAACGTCAGAATGAAAAAGACTAGGTCATGGTTTCAGATTGAGAACAAAATGTAATACTAATGCTAATCAGGCAAAAAGACCAGGTAAACGATTGACCAAATTGAAAGACATATACCCTGTCACTTTCATAGTCCAATTTGTCATGGGTCATTTTGCTGTCTATGACAGCTCTTTCCATTTTGTCCAATTTTCTGTTTAAACGACCGTCCAGATCAGCGAAGCCAGCATGAGCCTGTAAATCAGTGAGATCTTTCTGTATTGAAGTGATCTCTGTTTGTAGAATGTCTGCTTCTTTCTTTTTGGATGCGATCAAAATATTCATTGGTTTAAATGAACAAGTGTTTAGGGTTTCAGTCCATTCACTTTTGAACTGGTCATCATGTAACTCTGAAGTAGGGAATTTCTTAATCCTTAGACCACGTGGAATTTGTGACATAGACACATATTCTGTTAAAAAAACGATGTCCCAGAAAATTCTGATCTCTTTGGCCATTAGCTGTTTGAGTCTTCTGAACTGACGTATCAACATAACTCCGTCATTGTCAGTGGATTGTGACACATGTACCTGTGAGGTTTGTCTTAAAGGATTGTTAGACGGAGCTGCGAGAGTTCTGCTGTAGCATGCTTCAGCTGTAGACCCCAGAGGTGTGGTGTGATCCATAGTAATAGTAATAGTAGAGTAATATTTTGTATATTAGGTATATGGTCAGAGCAAAAATGCGTCTCCTGAAAGAAAATGATGCCGACATTTTGTTTATGGAGAGAGTACATCTTTTTTTAACCACATGCCGACCGCGCTATAGTCAAAAGACGGCTACAGCGCTGTCGGCTTATCCTGGGTCTGGTTAGGAAGGGGGTTTAAGTGCCCAGTGGTCAAGTGGTTAACTGAACTTGGGCCTCTAACATTAAAAGGAGCATATTTTTACGGTGCCCATAGGATGACAAAAAGGTAGAGGAAGAAAAAACAAAAACAAAAAAAAGATTATTAACCCACACTCGCACACACACTTACCTAACCAATCACTACTTACTTGAACCTTGGAGGACCCCAACAGAGAAAGGAAGAGGAGAGGAGGAAGTAGAGTTGTAAGAAACGCTAAAGGTGTGGTTCGATAAGTAGGAAGAGTACAGTCACGGAGACCAAAGGTGTGGATTTTTTTGAGGAGGAGGGGGTGGTCAACCGTATCAAAGGCAGCAGAGAGGTCCAGGAGTAGGAGTACAGAATAATGTCAATTGGTTTTGGCCGTTAGTAGATCATTTGTTAGTTTTAGGAGAGCAGTTTCGGTGGAGTGTTGAGGACGAAATCTTGACTGAAGGGGATCAAGAAGACTATTGTCAGCGAGGTGGACGCTCAGTAGGTTGTAGACCAGACGTTCAAGGAGTTTGGATAAGTAGGGGAGTATGGAGATGGGGCGTAGGTTGTTAAGATTGGATGGGTCCAGTGAGGGCTTTTTAAGTATGGGACGGACAAGTGCGTGTTTTAGAGAGTTGGGGGAGATGCCAGAAGAGAGGGAGAGATTGAAGATGTGGGTTAGAGAGTGTAGCATAGAGCCAGAGGGTGAACGTAGCATTTGTGAGGGAACAGGATCCAGAGGGCAGGTGGTAAGGTGGACATTATCAAGTAGTTTAGCAACTTTGTCTATAGTGGTGGGGTTGAAAGAGGGAAGTAATGATTGTGCCTGTAGGCATGAAGTGTAAAGCATGGGGGGTATCAGAACAGTAGAGATCTCTGCGCAAATTGTATCAATCTTCGGTTTGAAGTGCTTGGCGATCTCCTGGGCAGTGAGTGAGTTGGCGGGTGGAGGCGGTGGAAGATGAAGTAGAGAGTTGAAGGTAGAGAAGAGTTGATGGGGACGGGATGATAATTTGCTAATGAGAGTGCTAAAATAGGTCTGCTTGGCAGAGAGGAGGCTGGAATTGTATTTTAGGAGGGCAGATTTATATTGGTTGAAATCTCTCTGAGACTTGGTCTTACGCCACAGGCGCTCATGAGCACGACTACGTTTTTTTAGACTTCTAGTAACATCTGTTTGCCGAGGTTGAAGGGGTCGTGGCTTGATTCTGTGTGTAGTGAGGGGGGCCAGTGAGTCCAGTGAGGCAAGAAGTGAAGTGTTGTAGACAAAAGTGGCTAGGTTGGTGCAGGATAGGGGTGAGATTTTGTCGTAGAGGTTGTCGATAGCAGAGTATAGAAGAGAAGGGTTGAGATGATGTAGGTTTCTGCAGGTAACTTTAAGGCGGTTGGAGGGAGAGGAGGTGAAAGAGAGGGAGAGAGTGAAACTAATAAGGTGGTGATCAGAGAGAGGGAATGGATGGTTAGAGAGGTTGCATGGAGTGCAAAGGTGAGAGAAAATGAGGTCAAGGGTATTGCCTTCAGAGTGAGTAGGAGCATGTATCCACTGCTTCAGGTCAAAGGAGGAGGTTAGGCTGAGAAGTTTGGAAGTGGCAGGAGTGTTAGTATTAATAGGGATGTTGAAGTCCCTGAGAATGATTGTGGGGATTTCAGAGGAAAGAAAGTAGGGTAGCCAAGCAGAGAAGTCATCAAGAAAGGTTGATACTGGTCCAGGGGGCCTGTAGATCATGGCTATCCTTAGAGAAATTGGAGTGAAAAGACGAATGCAGTGTGCTTCTAAAGAGGAGAGTGACAGAGAGGGAGGTGGCGGAAGTACCTGAAAGGTGCTATGTGGGGCTAGAAGGATTCCGACACCTCCTCCCTTACTTCCATTGGATCTGGGGGAGTGGGGGTGGGTTTTCAATTTTCAGTGGTGTTCGGCTCCCCCTCGTGTATATTCGATGGGGCTTGGGATCCCAAGCAAAACTCGGCTCAGCACATCAGCCTTCGGCAGGGCTTGGTTCCGTTCGCGAGTGCTCGGTAGAGCTTTGGGACCACGGCAAGGCTCGGCTCAGCACATCAACATTCAGCAGAGCTCGACTCGTGTTGTGCAGTGCTCGAAGGATCGAAGAATCATCCGTCGACCACCTTGGCGCATGGCAAGGCTGATCTTTTCACAGAGCTCTCTTCCCACTTCATGCAGGGCAAAATGAACAGCTGTTGTCTCAGAGAAGTCTGCAGTACCTTGCAGGGGAAATAAGGAAAAGTCCATCAAGTCATTAGGGATTACTGCAGCTAATCACCTGGGCCAGGAGGAGCGAACTCACAACCCGTCCATCCCGGTCAGTCCCTCCCCCCGTTTCACCATAACCCAGGAATTTTGTTTACTATGGAATTTGCGCTTTTCCAATTTAAAATAGAGATTGTTCTCTCTTAGTTTCTGAAGCACAAGACATACATCTGTGTGGTGGCTCTCCAGGGACTTGGAAAATATGAGGATATAGTCGAGATAAACCACAACAAATCTCTGAGAACATCGTTAATAAATTCCTGTAAAACTGCCAGGGCGTTACAAAAGCCAAAAGGCATTACAAGGTACTCATAATGGCCTGTTCTGGTATTAAACGCAGTTTTCCACTTGTCGCCCTCCTTAATCCTCACAAGATTGTATGCCCCTCTCAAATCAAGCTTTGTGAAAAAAAAAAAACGTTACTCCCTTGAGGCGGTCAAATAACTCGGTAATCAACGAAATCGGATAGGCATTCTTAATCGTGAAAAACTATTGAGACCCCTATAATCAATACAAGATCTCAGTTCACCACTCTTCTTCTTCACAAAGAAGAAACCAGCACCAGCAGGAGATGAGGATTTGCGGATGAAACCTCAAGAAAGTGCATCTGCAACATACTCCTCCATGGCCTTATCCTCCAAGACCGACAAAGGGTAAACCCAGCCACGAGGGGGTATGGCACCAGGTTGAAGGTCAACTGCGCAATCAAACGACTGGTGTGGAGGCAAACTACCGGCTTGACCTTTGTCAAAGGCATAGCTAAAATGACGGTACTCCTCCGGCAGGGAGGAGTGTGGAGAGGTGCACAGAATCTTGCCTACCTTATGGAAGCATGTCTTACTGCATTGTAGCGACCAGGAGAGAACCTCAGCACGGAGTCAATCAAAAGAGAGGTTGTGTTTCTGTAACCAAGGATAACCAATAACCAGCAGAAACTTAGGTGAGGAAATAACTTGGAATTGGATTATCTCATGGTGAAGAGCCCCTATGGTCATGGACAATGGAACTGTCTCATGAGTCACATGGACAGGCTGTAGAGGTCACCCGTCAAGAGCCTCAATGGCAAGTGGAGTGTCACACAGCTGCAGCAGAATCAAGTTCTTCCATACAAAGGCAACATCAACGAACAGGCCGGAACCCCCAGAGTCGATCAGAGCCTGTATATTGATGGATGACTCAGCCCAAGAAAGGGTAACCAAAACCAGGGGCTTATCCTTCTGGACAACTGGGGACGAAACAATGCCACCTAAGATCTGTCCGTGACAGGACCTCAAGGTTCAGGCGTTCCCTGGATGGGTAGGACAAGACTTCAAAAAGTGACCTGCCTGGCCGTAATAAAGACACAATCTCTTCCTCCTCCTAAAGGTTCTCTCATCCTCAGAGAGACGCGTGAAACACAGTGCATGGGTTCACCTTCACTGACCGACTCAGTACCAGGAGGCATAGGAGGTGAGGGACGTAAGGGTGGGACTGCAAAGCTCAGAGATAAATGTACAGGAGGCTTCCGCAAGCGCTCCTTTAAAAGAGAGTCTTTCTCTGAGTCTGGAGTCAATGAGGATGGCAAACGTGATCAAATTCTCTAGCTCAGTGGGTATATCTCGGGTTGCTATCTCATAAATGATAGTATCTTAGAGACCGTGAGGAAACGCAGCCACAAGGGCCTCATTGTTCCAAGCAACCTCTGCTGCCAGAGTACATAATTCAAAGGCGTAAACTCTGTTTGATAGACATGAGACACTTGGCAGCAGAGTCCGCGGCCACCGAAGGAAGAGGGCAAGAAGATGGACGCTTCCCACACAGGGGAAATCGCAGGATTCTTTTTCAGGTAAGTGGCACATAATGGGCTAGTATGCGATGCATACTAGCCCATTATGCTTTCCTTTTGCAGGCTTTGCAGCTAGTAAAAGAGGAAGTAAAACCCATCAGGGTTTACTTCCTCTTTAACCACTTCCATACAGGGCACTTTCGCACCTTCCTGCCCAGGCCAATTTTCAGCTTTCAGTGCTGTCACTTTTAAATGACAATTGTGCGGTCATGCTACACTGTACCCAAACTAAATTTGTATTATTTTGTTCCCACAAATAGAGCTTTCTTTTGGTGGTATTTGTTCACCTCTGCAGTTTTTATTTTTTGCTAAACGAATAAAAAAAAAACTAAAATTTTGAAAAAAACGTTTTTCTTTGTTTTTGTTATAACATTTTGTAAATAAGTAAGTTTTCTCCTACACTTATGGGCACTGATAAGCTGCACCGATGGGCACTGATAAGGCGGCACCGATGAGGTGGCACCAATGAGATGGCACTGACGATGGACACTGAAAGGCAGCATTGATAGGTGGCACTGATATTCGGCACAGATGGGCATTGATAGGCGGCACTGATGGGCACTCATAGGTGGCACTGATGGGCACTTATGTCTGGCACTGAATTTCCCTGATAGGCATCAGTGGCAGGCATTTTTCAATAGCACTGATTTGCATTTCCTTGGTGGTCTAGGGGGGCATACCTGGTGGTCCAGTGTGGTGGTCATCCCTGGTTGTCCTGGGCGGCATCCTGGTGGTCCTGGGCAGCATCCTGATGGTTTTGGGTGGGCATCCGAGGGGGGCTGCACTGATAAACCCCGGGGGCGCGCATCGGCTTGATATCCTGGCAAGGTCATATGGCGTCCGATCAGGATATCGCAACCACTTTGCCGACATCATATAGCTATATGGTAGATGGCAAGTGGTTAAATTATACAGCAGAAATACTTTATATCTATACTTAAACAACATTTACCATAATGTAATTTAAAGTTTTTTTCTTCTTTTTAGTAATATATCTCCTTATATTTGTGAGCCTATTATTTTTAGTTTAAAAAAAGAGCATCAGCAGTTTTCATGGTTTTATGTAATCATTCATTATAAATGGACCCAATCTCAATACATTCTTGCATTGTAGGTTTGGAGGTTAAGCTAGGCCCACCAAGTACATTTTCTGTGACTCATCCTATTTACCCAACTCTGAGTATTCTTCAGATTGTCCCGATCTCACTTTGTTTGGTCTTTGTATTCAAAGTTGTTTTGAGACTTTTTCTTTCAGACCAATTAGAAACAGCTCATATGAAGTAGCAAATGACACCAACCTCAGATCAGCTAGAAGTTATACCAAAAGGTATACCAAGAGATACTTGGTAGGCAATTGTCATGCAATATTTATGAATAAGGCTTCAAGTGTGTTTTCACTTTTGCATACAAATTGGGATAACACCTATTTTGGATTTGTTACATGTTCTCATTCGCAAAATTTAAAATGCTAATTTAATAAACCCAAAAGCAAATATTTTTTATATTGCAGCTTACCAATTCTCAGATGTAATTGTTGCATTCGTTTTTATTTTAGGCTTCTTTCTTTTCTTTTCACCTGGTGATCCTGTCAGTAAGCCTGTTGTTTTTCAACAGAACAAACTCTCTTGCAGATGTATCAAATACAGGAATGAGGCAAACCATTTAACACTGAAAGAATCAGCTTTTATTTATTTATGTAAAATCAAAAGGAAAAAAAAAAAAAATAACCGTAAATTATTAGTTGGAATTTGACTTCAGTTTGTTGGTGTATTTAAATCTGCTAGTACTTCTAAGACTACCCTCCCCCTAGATTAACAATGCTGCTGACCAAATGTGTCCTCTGTGCTCATTCATCCAGAGTGGGGGCACTGTACTACAGAAGTTGTGTTACTGGCTAGATCACAAAGGGACCCCCCCCCCCCCCCAAAAAAAAAGCAAATGCAGCCACCACATCTAATCATTAGTAAGCTGCAATATGTTACATTTTTGGTTTTGGGTTCTTACCACTTTAATCCAAAAAATATATATTTCTGTCAATGGGACAGGGGCAGAAAGTGATGGCCCAACCACCATTTTACAGATGCATGGGGTAAAACAGGAGTAGAGGGGAAACCTTCAAATAGGAGCACGTGTTTGTGTGCCAACTGTCTTAGTGGGAATTTCCCTCAGATTGGAGAGATTTCTTCTTTCCATTGTGTTTTTAGGATAGCAAGTGAATGGAAATCTGCTCAGGTAAAAAAAAAAAAAAACAGAAAAGAAAGCATATAAACCATTCTCCCCAGCAGGACACAGGCAGCAAAAAATAGCCCACCTCCATACAATAAATCTCTGGAACCGTGTACACACGATCGGAATTATCGTCGGAAAAGCCTTGGATGGTTTCTCCGACGGAATTCCGCTCAAGCTTGGCTTGCATACACACGGTCACACAAAAGTTCTCTGAACTTTTGACCGTCAAGAACGCGCTGATGTACAACACTACGACGAGCCGAGAAAATTAAGTTCAATGCTTCTGAGCATGCGTCGGAATTTTGTGCGTCGGAATTGCTACAGACGATCGGATTTTCCGAACCAGCTCTCAATCTTTTGCTGGTGGAAATTCCGACAGCAAAAGTCCGATGGAGCATACACAAAGTCGGAATTTCCAACGAAAAGCTCACATCAGACTTTTGCTGGCAGAAATTCCAACCGTGTGTACGCGGCATAACATTAAACAGGAAAGTTTTGGCTTACATATAGTTTCATTTCCAGCTTGGGAGGGAGGATGTACAATACAATTTTAATTGCGGTCTGGGCAAATGGGGGATACAATAAGTTTCTGAATGGATGTATAATTATTTTCTGGTTTGAGGCTATACTGGTGGCCAGAGGCGTTGCTGGTCTACAAAATATCTGGGGCTAGAGTCCATAGCAGCAAAGTAAAGAAAGCCATACGCTTGGGCAGGAATACACGTGTGTATGTGTGTATGTATATGTGTGTATATATATATATATATAGATATATATATATATATATATCTATATATATATATATATATAGCGCACTACTCCCTTGGGAGCTGCAAAGTTGTTCATTACCTTTCTGTTAACAGGTTCCGTTCGTCCTCCCCATGCAAAGATCCACAAACAGCAGACAATCTTTATCTTTTATAAGGCTTTATTCTTGAACTTGAGTGGATGTTACATTTGAGTAGAGGATACGAGTTGCCTCTAAAAAAACTGGTTGCTGCCTGCGTACTTCCCTTTGGTGAACTGACCAGCATTACTCTGAATAACACTGTGGGTTGTAGATTCCAAAGTCCCAAGGCCTCACTGCCTAATTCCTTGACTCTTGCAAATCCGCCCAATGTCAGTTCTGGAAAGTGTCTCTCACTAGGTCCTTGGGCACATAGCAAGTTTACGGATAAGCGCCACTGGGTTGCACTCCCTTTGCTCACTCCCATTGACAGTCCATGTCTCCCACAGAAGGTCGATCCCAGTGTCCTCCGTCCGCTTTACACGTACTTCCTCCTCCGCTTGGTCCGGCGCATCCCAGGCTGGGACACCCGGTTTCTCCTCTGGACTACATAGCAACGTTTGCTCGGGTTATCCAGCGATGAGGTCTCTGAACCCTCAGGCCTTCAAACCTGCTCCATGCTCTACATCTCTCCTCTCTCCCTCTTCCTCTTTCTCCTTCTCCCTTTCCAGGAAGCATGTGACCCCCCAGCTAATATGCGAGTCCTGCCCCTGCCAATACAAATTAATGATTGGTCCAGAGCTCTCTACATAAGCTGCCTGCCACTCCAGTCCCAAGTCCTGCCTCCCTTCCAGAATATTTCCACAGAAAGGTTGAGGGGATCTCTCTGAGCCAGAGTGTAGGTGGCCACACCCCCCTCTATTCTAGCACTCCCCCCTCCCAGAATAAAAAACCAGGCCAAAAATGTAAGGCCCTGGCCAAATTTACCTATCACTATTTACAAAAAAACGATTAAGCACCCACCTAAATGGGGTGGGCGCTACACATTATATATATATATATATATATATATATATATATATATATATATATATATATATATATATATATATATATATTATATTATACACACACACACACATACACACATACATAGTATCTTGCAAAAGTGAGTACACCCCTCACATATTTGTAAATATTTTATTATATCTTTTCATGAGACAACACTGAAGAAATTACACTTTGCTACAATGTAATATAGGGAAAGTACAGCTTGTATAACTGTAAATTTGCTGTTCGCTCAAAATAACTCAACACACAGCCATTAATGTCTAAACCACTGGCAACAAAAGTAAGTACACCCTAAGTGAAAATATCCAAATTTGGCCCAATTAGCCTTTTTCCCTCCCCGGTGTCATGTGACTCGTTAGTGTTACAAGGTCTCGGGTGTGAATGGGGAGCAGGTGTGTTAAATTTGGTGTTATCGCTCTCACTCTCTCATACTGGTCACTGGAAGTTCAACATGGCACCCCATGGCAAAGAACTCTCTGAGGATCTGAAAAAAAGAATTGTTGCTCTACATAAAGATGGCCTAGGCTATAAGAAAATTGTCAAGACCCTGAAACTGAGCTTGGTGGCCAAGATCATACAGCGGTTTAACAGGACAAGTTCCACTCAGAACAGGCCTCACCATGGTCAACCAAAGAAGTTGAGTGCACGTGCTCAGCATCATATACCAACGAAGGATAGTCAGGAGATAGCCAAAGGTCGGGGCAACTGACAGTTAAAAATAGTCAGGAGATAGCCAAAGATCAGGGTATCATCCTCAGGTGACCTGACACTAGGTCGATGTACTTGAGAAAAATGTTATACAATGAATGAGCTGAAATGCGTAGGGCATGGGCGTGTCTCAGTCCCAAAATGTACATACACACGAAAATAATTTTGCCCATGGGAGTTTAATGAGGCACAACCAACAGATAAAATTACAAAAAAATGTATTAATACAAAAGAAGAAAATTACATTTAAAATCTGTCTGATGAGCAGGAAATTATCCCCAGGTGAGGCACTGGGGAATGATGAATGCTGGCAATTATTCAACAGCTGAGCACTGAGAAGAGAAGGCTGAGTTCAGCCCTGACAGTACCCTCCTCCTTAACGACCCCTTCCCCTTGTAGGGCCACCCGGTTTGAAGGGAAAACGTCTATGGAAAGCATGGAGTAGGACAGGAGCATGTACGTCCGAGGATGATACCCAAGAGTGCTCTTCCGTACCGTCCAGTGAACCAGGTACTGTATGCGCCCACGGAACCTATGGGAGCCAATGATTGATTGTATCTCAGACTCCTCATGGTCCTCAACCTGAACCGGGTGAGGACGTGGTACCGAGGTGGTGAAGCAGTTGCACACCAAGGGTTTTAATAAGGAGACATGAAATACATTTGAAATACGCATATTAGAAGGAAGGTCTAATGCGTAAGCCACTGGGTTAATCTTACAGAGAATACAGAAAGGCCTAATAAACCGTGGTTCCAGTTTCAGTGAGGGAACATGGAGTAGGAGATTGCAAGATGACAGCCAGACCCTCTCCCCAACCTGATAGGAAGGCGCAGGTAGG
Organism: Lithobates sylvaticus; assembly: GCA_028564925.1. NCBI lineage: Eukaryota > Metazoa > Chordata > Amphibia > Anura > Ranidae > Lithobates > Lithobates sylvaticus. The sequence goes on along the minus strand of CM053028.1, from coordinate 172,616,361 downwards.
TGTCTGCGGTTTAGAATGGAGTCTTGTCCTTATCACTAGCATGTTGCATGGACTCTTTTACCTGTAACCAAGCAAATGAGTCAGGCAACATGAATGGTTGGAAACCATAATTCGCCAAAAACTGAGACAATCGGGAAGCGGTATTAGTTACATAATAGGCGAGGTTGAAAAAATAAAAGTCCATCAAGTACAACCTATGTGTGTGATTTTATCTCAGTATTACATTGTATATCCCTGTATGTTGTGCTTATCTAATAGTTTTTTGAAATTGTCAATGCTCCCTGCTGAAACCACTGCCTGTGGAAGAGAATTCCACATCTTTACCGCTCTTACAGTAAAGAACCCTCTATGCAGTTTAAGGTTAAACCACTTTTCTTCAAATTTTTGTGAATGTCCGCATGTCTTATTAAATTCTCTTTCGCGTAAAAGTTTTATCCCTATTGTGGGGTCACCAGTATGCTATTTGTACAGTGAAATCATATCCCCTCTCAAGCGTCTCTTCTCCAGAGAGAATGAGTTCAGTGCTCATAACCTTTCCTCATAACTAATGTCCTCCAGTCCCTTTATTCGTTTTGTTGCCCTTCTCTGGACTCCCTCCAGTTCCAGCAAATCCTTCCTGAGAATTTGTGCCCAGAACTGGATGGCATACTCCAGGTGCGGCTGGATCAGAGTCTTGTAGAGTGGGAGAGTTATCGTTTTATCTCTGGAGTTAATCCCCTTTTTAATGCATGCCAATATTTTGTTTGCTTTGCTTGCAGCAGCTTGGTATTGCATGCCATTGCTGAGCCTGTCATCTACTAGGACCCCCAGGTCCTTTTACATCCTAGATTCCCCCAGAGGTTCTCCCCCCCAGTGAGCAGATTGCATTCATATTTTTGCCAACCAAATGCATTATTTTACATTTTTATACAATAAACCCAATTTGCCCACGCATTCATTTGTTCAGATCTTCTTGCAAGGTGTCCACATCCTGCAGAGAAGTTTTTGCCCTGCTTAGCTTAGTATCATCCACAAATACAGAGATTGAACTTTTTATCCCATCCTCCAGGTCATATATGAATTAAATGGGATTGGTCCCAGGACAGAACGCTGGGGGACCCCACTTTCCACCTCAGACCATTATGACTACTCACCATGTATCACTACCCTCTGAACTCGCTCCTGTAGCCAGTTTTCAATCAATGTACTCACCCTATAGTCCATGCCAACGGATCTTACTTTGTACAGTAAAAATTTAGGTTTCAAATGCTTTTGCAAAATCCAGATACACCACATTTACGGGCCTTACTTTATCTCAATGGCAGCTCACCTCCTCATAGAAGGTTAATAGATTGGGCAAGAACGATTTCTCATGAATCCATGTGGATTAGTGCTAATGATAACGTTGTCATTACTAAACTTGTAACTTGTATATAGTCCCTTATCATTCCCTCCAAGAGCTTGCATACAATTGATGTTAGGCTAACTGGTCTGTAATTCACAGGGATGCATCTTGGCCCTTTTTTGAATATTGGTGCTACATTGGCTTTTCTCCAATCAGCTGGTACCATTCCAGGCGGTAGACTGTTCGTAAAAATTAGGAACAAAGTTCCTTAAGGACCCTCGGGCGCAAGCCATCTGGTCCCGGTGACTTATTTATGTTAAGTTAATGTTAAGTTAAATGATAGCACTATTGTGAGCACAGTTTGACGCCAGTTCTTTGGAATACAGTGTAAGTAGAATTGGAATACAATGTGACATTTTTTAGAACCAGTAAGCCACCATAAGGATAACTGTGTTGCCCTGGAAGTTGTGTAACTCAACAATAAAATCCATAGGCAGGTAGGTCCAAGGCCTCTCTCCATTGGGTACGGGTTGTAGGAGACCCACTGGAAGGTGTCGGGGTGTCTGACACTGAGCACACATGGAACAAGCAGCTATGACAGTGGCTACATCCGTGCGGAGACTAGGCCACCAGAATTTTTGAGAAATGGCCCAAATTAGTTGATTCTTCCCTGGGTGGCCAGCTGCCTTGGGAGAATGGTAAGTCTGAAGCAAAGCAATGCGGAGACTCTCAGAGACAAGAAGGTGTCGCAAAGGTTTCACGGGAGGAGAGTGGATCTGAGCGGCAAGAATTCTGTCACCTAAGGGTGAAGTGAGACTGGTACGAACAGTGGCCAGAATACAAACGGGAGGTGTCACAGGAACCGACTCCATCTTGTAAGCAGAAGAAAACTGTTGTGACAACGCATCAGCTCTTACATTCTTGGTACAAGGTAAGAAGGAGACTATGTAATTGAAGTTTATCAGAAAAAGAGCCCATCACGCCATCCTGGGAGATAAATGTTTTGCCTCAGACAAGAATGTGAGATTCTTGTGGTCAGTCAAAATGAGAACTGGCAGAGTGGTACCTTTGAGGAGATGCCTCCATTCTTTAAGAGCTAAAATGATCGCTAACAGCTCTCTTTCCCCAATCTCGTAAATGCAATCCGCAGGAGACAATCTCTTGGAAAAGTAGACACAAGATGCATATGGCTCTCAGAGGTAAGACATTGAGACAGAAGGGCACCCACTCCAGTCTCGGATGCATCAACCTCAAGAACGAAGGGTAACGTTACCATCCTTTCTGGTCTATCAGTCAGGGGTTTGACCAGAGAAGAGAAGCTTAGAATAAACTTCCGATAATTATTGGCAAAGCCAAGAAAACATTGTAGCGGACGTAGACCTATGGGTCGAGGCCACTGTAGAACTGAAGATAGTTTCTCTGGGTCCATTGTGTGGTGTGGTGGCTCTTTAGGGAATTAGAATATATGAGAATATCATTGAGATAAACCACTACACATTGCTGCAACATATCTCGAAGGACATTGTTGATGAATTCCAGAAAATCTGCAGGAGCGTTGCAAGGACCAAACGGTATTACGAGGTATTCATATAGTCCTGTCCTAGTATTAAAACGCAGTTTTCCCATTCATTGCCCTCCTTGATCCTCACAAGATTGTATGCCCCTCTCAGATCGAGCTTCATGAAAACCGTTGGTCCCTTGAGGCGGTCAAATAATTCTGTATTCAACGGAATCGGATACACGTTCCTAAATCATGATGTGATTGAGACCCCTAATATCAATACAAGGTCTCAGTTCTCCACTCTTCTTCATCACAAAGAAGAAGCCAGCACCAGCAGGAGACGGGGATTTGCAGATGAACCCTCGAGAAAGTGCAACGGCAACATAGTCCTCCATGGCTTTATCCTCCGAGACCGACAAAGGGTAAACCCAACCACAAGGAGGCATGGCACCAGATTGAAGGTTAATTGCGCAATCATATGACCGATCTGGAGGCAAACTACCGACTTGACCTTTGACAAATTTGCGGTACTTCTTTAGCAGGGAGGTGAGTGAAGAGGTGCACAAGACCTTGGCCACTTTCCAAAAACATATCTTACTGCATTGTGGTGACCAGGAAAGAACCTCAGCCCGAAGCCAATCAAAAAAGGTGTTGTGCCTCTGTAACCAAGGATAACCAATAACCACCGGGTAATGGGGTGAGGAAATAACTTGAAATTGGATCTCATGGTGAAGAGCCCCTACGGCCATGGTCAACAGAGCAGTCTCCTGAGTTACATGGGCAGGCTGTAGAGGTCTTCCATCAATAGCCTCAATGGCAAGTAGAGTGGCACGAAGCTGCAGCAGAATTGAGTGCTTAACCTCCCTGGCGGTAATCCCGAGCGTGACTCGGGTTTGACTTTTTATGTCAGGAGCGGTAACCCCGAGTCACGCTCGGGGTAACATTGCAGGGCATCCAGCGGAGCCCTTACCTTCTCCTGGGTTCCAGCGATGCCCTCCACTGTCCTCGGCTGTGCTTCGCTGTGATCGCCGGCGCGATTACCAGCAAGATTACCGCATCTGACTTCCTGGCTCCATTCCCTGCGAGCAGCAGCGGCGCACGGGAGCGGAACTGGGCGGGAGATTTAAAATTTTAAACACAAACACACATATAAAAAGAGGTGATACAGTGTAATCTGAGAGGATTACATTGTATCATCTCAGATCTCACTGATACAGTGCCCCTTACCCCAGTGCCCCTTGCCTCCAATAAAATATTGAGAAGATGGAATCCAAAAAGCGCAATTTCGCTACAAAATCGCCTTTGGAGCAGTTGAATGACAGCGACACGGAGTTGCTCCCAGAACTGAGCGACAGTGAGTCATGGGGAGATTTGTAATCTGACACTGATCTGACAAGTGACAGCGGTGATGATCTTGCACCTGACATCAGCGATGTGCGCACTTGGTGCCCTATTGAGTGCGATACGGACCAGGTAGCGCATCCAAGATTTCCCTTCACTGGATCACCTGGGATGAAAGTCGAAGTTGAGCGTGACAACCCTCTGGCATACCTGCAATTATTTCTTACAGAGGAGGTAATTGAAAAAATTGTCACAGAGACAAATTGCTACCAAGAGCAGCAATCCGCTACGCTGCATGCCAGGTTTTCCCGAAGCAGAAAGTGGGAACCGGTGACTAAAGAGGACATCTGGCTGTTTCTCTGACTCATCATTCTTCAGGGGGTGGTGGGGAAACCGCGCCAGAAATGGTACTGGACCACCAACAAGTTACTGGCCACTCCGTTTTTTGGTACTGTGATGTCTGAATATCGTTTTTCCCTCATCATGAAATATTTCCACTTCACTAACAATGAAGAGTTTGATGAGGCCACGCATCCTGCACCCAAACTAAAAAAAATCTGGGAGGTATGCCAAATTATTGGGAACAATTTCCAGCGGACCTACGTGCCAGAAAGGGACGTCAGCGTGGATGAGAGTTTGATGGCCTACAAGGGACGCCTAAGCTGGATACAGTATGTGGCATCCAAAAGAGCGCGGTTTGGCATCAAATCATACATGCTCTGCGAGTCATCCACTGGGTGCATCTGGAATTCGGTCATTTACACCGGTAAAGGCATGAGGTTCAACCCCAGTTACCGCGACTATGGGATGGCCACATCATCTGTCCTTACAATGCTGGACTATGGACAATTTCTACACGTCGCCGGAACTGTTTGAGGTTTTGATACAAAACAAGACTGATGCGTATGGTACAGTTAGGCCTAACCGACATGACATGCCATCTATGTTTTCCAAGAAAAAACTAAAAACCGGAGAAATGGTTGCCTGGCAGAAGGGTACGATGATGGCAATGCGTTGGCGAGACAACAAGGACGTGTGTCTCATGAGCACTGTGCACAATACCTCCACTGCCATGGTCCACGCAAAAGGTGGGAAAGATGTGCTGAAGCCGCAAGTCGTGATAGACTATAATTGCACTATGGGAGGTGTCGACCGAGCCGATCAGGCAATGACCTTTTATCCGATTATGTGCAAACAGCAAAAAAAAAATATTATAAAAAGATTTTCAGGCATCTTCTGGAACAATGCCTTTGGAATGCGTACATCTTGTACAGAGCAGAGAGTGACAAGCCTCTTGTTCATTCAGATTTTATCTGGAAGGTGGCATAGCAGATTTTTGTCAAACACCAGATGCCAATCAGTAGCTGTGAACAGACCTGGACGACGTGCTGTTGGTGTTGCCAACCCAGAACGCCTAACAGGTCGTCACTTTATGAACTACATGCCGCCAACCGCAAAAAAGGCAGCACCTACCAGGATGTGCGTGGTTTGCTGTTCAAACAGAAATGACAAGGGAAAAAATACGAAAAGAAAGCAGGTTCCATTGTCCGGATTGTGACGTCGGACTGTGTGCTGTACCTTGTTTCAAAATTTATCACACTCAGGATGTTTATTGAATTTTCTTTGTTTGACAAATTTCTTTAGTTTGTATTACATTATTAAATAAAATGATATTATTTAAAAGTTTTAAATCATGATTTTGTGTTTCAAACTTTATCATATCTGGGATGTCTACTAGAATCTTGTTTGGTCAGGTTTAAGTAATTACTAAGAATTGCAGGCCTATAATACATAGCATCAAATTTCCATGCAAAATAATTGTACCGCTTTTGGTACAAAATGTAAAACAGAATCATACCGCCAGGGAGGTTAAACACAAAGGCACTATGAACAGGCCTGCAGCCCCGGAGTCGATTAGAGCCTGTGTCTTGATGGATGACCAAGAAAGGGTAACTGTAACCAAAGGCTTATCCTTCAAAATTACTGGGGATGTAACAACGATCACCTAAGGTCTGTCCGCATTGGCGATAGAACCTCTGGCGGCGCTAATAAGATCCAGTGGGGAGGTAGTGGGACTGACAATTGGGGGTCGGAAGAAAAGGTGTCTTTGTACGCTCATAGTTTCATAGTTTCATAGTTTCATAGTTAGTAAGGTTGAATAAAGACACCAGTCCATCCAGTTCAACCTGAGTGAGTCTCTACAACTGTCCCTATCCCTGTACATATTGCACACTCACATCGGTCCCTACCCTTAAGGAGCCCACAATCCAAGGTCCCCATTCATATACTAGGGCCAATTTTTGGACAGAAGCCAATTAACCTACCTGCATGTCTTTGGATTGTGGGAGGAAACCGGAGTACCCGGAGGAAACCCACGCAGGCACAGGGAGAACATGCAAACTCCAGGCAGGTAGTGTCGTGGTTGGGATTCGAACCAGCGACCCTTCTTACTGCTAGGTGAGAGTGCTAACCACTACACCACTGTGCCGCCCTGATATGATATGTTGAGGTTCCTGTCGGACCCCCAATCGTCTCTCCCAGCCCTGATGGAAGTTATTCGATGATTTGGTCACTTTTCTGGGTTCCAGGTCAACTGGGACAAATCCCTTCTGTTTATGATAGACCAAGCAACGTCGATAGTGCCACCTCCCTCCTGTCCCTTACAAATAGTCAGCTCCTTCCGATATCTGGGGGTTATGATACAACAACCAAGCTCCTCCTACATCAAAATTAACCTAGATTCTCTTATCGGAAGACTAAGAACCACATTAAAGACATGGACCAATCTCCCCCTAACACTACTAGGTAGGATAAACATTTTTAAAATGATCTTTTTACCACGATTTCTGTACATCCTGAGTAGAGACGGCCTTGCTGTTTGCACGACGGTCAGTTCGCGGCAAACTGCTTGTTCACGATTCGCCAAACCGGCGGACTTATGGCTCTGTTTGCGGCCGCCATATTCGTTTGCATTGTGAAGAAATTTGACCCATGACACATCCATCATGGGGTACAGGACAGCCAATTGAGACATTTCACCCCCTACCTTATAAATAGACCTGATCTGGCGGCCATTTTACATTCTGTCTTTTGTCAGTGTAGGGAAAGGACGCTGTGTGGAGCAGGGACAGTCAGTCTAATCACTAGCTATTACTATTAGGTCCACAAAAGTCCTTTTAAGGACTGGTATAGGTGTACAGTATATAGAGGTGAAATACACTGATAATATACTTTCTTTCAAATATAGAAAGCATATTATAGTGCTGTGCTTAGCGATTGTGCAGCTGTAATTTCTCAGTGTAGAGAAAGGTTGGCGTTTGGAGCAGGGATAGTCTGTAATACACTAGCTAGCTACTATTAGGTCCACAAAAGTCCTTTTAAGGACTGGTATAGGTGTACAGTATATAGAGGTGAAATACACTGATAATATACTAAATATAATAAAATACTTTCAAATATAGAAAGCATAGTATAGTGCATTTCTACTGTGCAGCATTGTGACTGCTGAGCGGTTCTGCAGCGATACTACAAAGAGTGACAAACGCAATTATAAAAAAGTATTATAACTGTGTGATAGACCAGTGGCCCCCCAAAACGACAGATTGAAGTGGGTGTTATATACCTTCTTCCACATATACTGCACTTCTCTAGAGACTTTTGTCACAGGGTCATTTAAAAAAGGACAGGCAGAGGAAGAGGCAGGCCCTTCCGCAGGGGTGGTAGGGGTAGGGCAGGAGCACCAGGCTTGAGCCAAAGTGGAAAGTTGCAGAAGGTGCGTTCGATTACGTCAAAGGACGCACCAGACTTGGTTGAGTGGCTCACTCAGCCTTACTCTTCTGCACCCTCCTCATCCTCTCAATCTGCACCCTCTTCACTCTCTGCTGTGTGCACCCCCAAAGACACTACCACCAACACCACCACCACCACCATATACCCTCCGCTTGAGTCACAGGAATTATTTCCCGTTCCATCATCACAAGACATTTCCAATGCGCAGCCATTCTTGGCATTGGATCAGGAAGAGGAGGTAGCAACAACCGCCACTCAGCAGTCTGACGACAGTACCCAGATCAGCCCAAGGAGGTTGGTCCCCACTGTTGCTGCCTACTCCGAGATCTCTAATTATAGTGGTGGGGAAGGTGACGTTGATGATGACGTGTCTAGGGACATCATGTGGGTGCCCACAAGAGAGGAAGAGGAGGGGAGTTCAGAGGGAGAGATAGACCAGCAGATAGGGAGGAGAAGCAGGCCGAACTTACATTGCACAGGAGGGACAAACCAGACTGCTAATGTATCAGGAGCGAGGCATCAACCATGTACGGTCACATCTGGCACTCCCAGGACGCCGGCACATGGCTCCGCAGTGTGGGCTTTTTTAACGCGTCCGCTGCTGACAATAGCGTTGCCATCTGCAGCCTTTGCATGCAATGCATAAGTCGCGGTAAGCCCAACACTCACCTAGGGATGACCGCCTTAAGAAGGCACATGAGCTGCCATCACCGAGCCCAGTGGGAGCAATGCCGTCAGAACCCACAAAGCCACACTCCAGGCTCTCACCGTCCAGCCTCTTCTACTTCTCCTTCTCCTCTCTCCTCAGAATTGTCCTCCACTCCACCTTCCATCATGCCGTCCTCACGTTTTTCTGGAAAAAGGCAGGCTTCCGTGGGCCAAATGTTCGAGCGTAAAAAAATTGTTGACGCCGGATAACCCTCTTGCCCAACGTTGTCCGCTGGCTTGTCAGAACTGATAGCCCGCCAACTACTGCCATATAAACTGGTGGACTCGGAGGCCTTTCGAAAATTTTGGGCCATTCGAACACCACAATGGAAGGTCCCAGGAAGGAAGTATTTCTCACAGAAGGGCATCCCAGAGCTATATGGTCATGTTCAGCGGCAAGTGAATATATCTCTGGTACACAGTGTCGGTGCCAAGATACATCTGACCACAGACATGTGGTCTAGCAAACACAGGCAGGGAAGGTATATAACTTTTACTGCCCACTGGGTGAACCTTCTGACGGCCGTCAAGCATGTAACCTGTGGCACCCGTGTAGATTTGGTTTTACCGCCACGGATTGCATGCAGGCCTGCCTCTTCTTCTCCTCCTCCTACTCCATCCTCCCTCTCTTCCTTGGCTGACTCCTCCTTTTCCGCTGCTAGCGTCTCTTCCGCTGCGCCGCCCAAGATCCCTAGAACCTATTCGACATGCCAGGTGAAATGTTGCCAAGCTGTGCTACGTCTGTTGTGCCTGGAAGCCAAGAGCCACACTGGCCCTGCACTCCTTTCAGCTTTGCGTTCACAGGCAGATCAGTGGCTAACACCGCTCAATTTGACAGTTGGTAAAGTGGTGTGCGACAGCGGTGCCAATCTGCTTAGCACGTTGAAACAGGGCAAAATTACACATGTGCCATGCATGGCACACGTCTAAAGCCCCATACACAAGGTCGGATTTTCCGATGGATTCTGTCCTATCAGACAATGTTGTCGGAAATTCCGACCGTGTGTAGGCACCATCGGACAGTTTCCATCGGATTGTCCGACGGACAAAGTCCTATCTCCTGCTGGATAGATTTTTTGACAACAAAGTCCGATCACACCAAATCCGATCGTGTGTAGCGAATTCCGACGGACAAAGTGCTACGCATGCTCAGATCACATTACAAGACCAAAGCTATTGGCTACTAGCCTCTACGTAGTCCCGTCGTAGGCAACAAACGTCACCACGTTCAGAATGATCGGATTTTCCGACAACTTTGTCCGACCGTGTGTACGCAAAACCAACATCGGACAAAGTACGACGGACATGATCCGACGGACCTGGTCCTCGGATAATCCGAGCGTGTGTATGGGGCTTTAAACTTGGTCGTGCAGCGATTCGGTGTCAATTACCCTGGGGTCCAGGACATCTTGCGACAGGCAAGGAAATACTTGGCCCATGTTAGAAGATCTTACACGGCCATGGCTCGCCTTGCTGACATTTAGCGGCGACACAATCTGCCGGTCAGACGTCTTATTTGTGATTGCCCAACGCGATGGAACTCAACCTTCTATATGCTTGATAGGCTGCTCCAGCACAAACGTGCAGTTAACGACTACCTGTACGAACTCTGTGGCAGAACAGGTTCTGGGGAGCTTGTTTTTTTTCCACCGCGCCAGTGGTTGCTCATGCGCGACCCATGCAGACTTCTGCGGCCATTTGATGAGATCACCAAACTGGTCAGACGCAGCCATGGCGCCATCAGTGACATCGTACCTTACACCTTCGCATTGCGTCGTGTCATTGATCAAGCCGTGGAGGAGCAGGAAGATGAGGAAGTCGCAATGCTGGATGAATTCCCAGGGGGGGCTACTCTATCTGAGACAAGTCAACAACAGGAGTCTGAAGAGGAGTCAGAGGAGGATGGTGTCGGGGCGGATGAGGAGGAGCAAGAAAAGCATTGTCACGTACCTGAGGGGAGACTGAAATGACGAGGTCGGCCTCTCTTGTATCTCCAGTCCAGGTCCCGCTGAGAGTGGAACAGAAGGAGCCAACAGACAGGAGGCACACGAGTGCCTGTAGATGGAGGTCCGGAATCCTGTAGCAGAGAGTCGCAGCAGGGTGCGGAACTGTAGTTGCAGGCACTCGGGTGGTGATGCCGGGCTGGGCAGGGCACCGAAGCAGGGTCACAGGAATAGCCGGAGACGGGTCAGATGGGAAGCCGGGTTCATCAACAGGCGGGCAACAGGGTACCGGAACATTTAGGCAGAGACAAGTCTGATGGGGAGCCTGGGTCAGGAACCAGAGATCAGATACAGCAGAGTTCAGAGCGGGGTCAACGGAAGCCAAGGTCAGCAACGGTAATCAGGCAGGTAAGCAGGTTTCAGGGTAATGGGAACAAGCTGAAGACCAGTCAGCACCGGTCTGTTGTTGGAGTCCCCTTTAAATAGACTAGTTGGCGCCAATTAGCGCTAGGGCGCGTTACCGCGCGTGTTTGCCGTGCGTCGCGCATGTGCTGGTCTGTTTACACCCGTGCGCGCGCGCATGCGCACCAGCGCGCCGGGCGAACAGTACCCTTACAAGCATGCTTTAAACCTTTCTGGGATCCCTGTTGTTGTCCGTGGATGGGTGGAGGAGAACGAGTAGGACGACATTATCCTGGATGATGAGCAGGAGCCGGCCACCACACCGCTTCCAGTTTAGTGCAAATGGGGGCCTTCATGCTCCAGTGTTTTAACAGGGACCCCAGTATAAAAAGCATAAAGCTCAAGGACCAGTACTGGGTGGCAACGTACTTAGACCCCCGGTCCAAACACAAAATGGCGGAAATGTTACCACCATCACAGAGGGCTGTCAGAATGGAGCACTTACAGGCCTTGCTTAGAGAAATGCTGCATTCTGCTTTTGCGTGCGCTGGCAGAGGAATTCCCACTCCCAGAGAAAGAGTTGCGGGTACCAATCCAACAGCGCCTGCAAGAAGAGGGCGGTTCTGATATGAGATCATTCTTTCAGCCGACCCATCGACAGGTGTCATCCGGATCCAGCATCAGGGAACGCCTAGACCGACAGGTGTCCGACTACATCGGGTTAGCGGCCGATGTGGACGCTCTGAGAAGTGATGAACCCCTGGACTACTGGGTGGGCAGGCTTGACCTCTGGCCAGAGCTTGCACAATTTGCAATGGAACTGTTGGCTTGCCCCTCGTCCAGTGTCCTGTCCGAAAGGACATTCAGCGCAGCAGGGGGGATCGTGACCGATAAGCGCACTCGCCTAGCTCACGACAGTTTTGACTACCTCACATTTATAAAAATGGATCTCGGAGGAATTCAACACATGTGACCAGTAGACCATGTATATGCATAACTCTATAAACGATTTATATAATCTAGCACACAGACCTTTTTTCTACCTTTGGCTCACTTGTACAAAAAAAGCACACCGTACTATATGCCCGTATCCTCCTGTTTGAAGAGGTTGAGTGGTGTCATATTTTTGTGTCCCGTAGCGAGTTGCTGGTGTCATTGCTGCTGTCAGTGCTCTCTATCTCGGTGCTGGTGTCAGTTCTCTCTATCTCGGTGCTGGTGTCAGTGCTCTCTATCTTGGTGCTAGAGTCAGTGCTCTCTATCTCGGTGCTGGTGTCAGTGCTCTCTATCGCGGTGCTGGTGTCAGTGAGGGAGATAGCAGCGGAGAAGCCGATCAGCAGGCAGTGCCAGCAACATGGCTGAGGAATGGATCAGCACTGCACTGGCACCTCCGGACCACCGCAGTGAAGGGCCGGGCAGAGGGAGGGGTCTGGGGCTCAAGCACAGGTTAGCACACTGGGACATGACTGCCCTGCCCTGACTGTGGCACTAATCACTCATCTCCTGCACCCCCTTCATAGCCTGGCCTGACCTTGCCTCTCTTGAATTGACAAAATTTCACAGATAAAAAAAGAATGCTTGTCGTTGTCGATCCCAGATTCACTTAATACTTCTGGTATGTCAGTGTCCATGTTGTGGGACTATGTGTGCACAGCTAGTAAGTATTTTGTGGCTAAAAATATGACCTGGAGGTTTTTAAGGTTCGCCTGCCAGTAAAGTCAATGGGGCCCCCCGCGAACCTGCGGTTCGCAAACATTTGGGCACATTCGTGGATCGCGTTCACAAAATGTCCTGTCGGAAGTTCGTCTATCACTAATCCTGAGTAATTTGCCAATATATGTCACTAAGGTCAAATTTAAGGAAATACCACTTTTCTTACCACTTTCATTTGGAGGGGCTCCTTAAAGGAAGGTCGCTCTCGGAGTCTGAAGTCAATCAGAATGGCAAATGTGATCAACTTCTCCAGATCTGATGGTATGTCTCGGACTGCTATCTCAAGTTCGATGTTATATGAGAGACCATGGGAAAAAGCAGCCACGAGGGCTTCATTGTTCCATGCAACTTCTGCTGCCAGAGTACAGAATTCAATGGCGTAATCAGCAACAGTTCTCATACTCTGTTTGATGGACATGAGGCTCTTGGCAGCAGAGGTGGATCAAGCGGGAATGTCAAATACCCTTTTAAAGGAAGCTACAAACTCTGGGTAACTCAGGACAATAGGTTTTTGCGTCTCCCATATAGGGTTTGCCCAAGCCAAGGCTCTATCAGAAAGCAAAGAAATGATGAAGCCTACTTTGCTTCTGTCCATGGGGAATGCCTGGGGCAGCATCTCAAAGTATATCACAACCTGTTTGAAAAACCCTCTACATTGAACTGAATTGCCCCCAAATCGCTGGGGAAGTGGAGCGGAACCAGACATACCTCTTACAGAGGTAATATTCAAAGCTGGTGCCTACACAGAGACTGGAGCAGCAGCAGGGATTGCCTGCCCCACCTGTTGTACAGTGGAAAGATATAGGTGAGCAGTGTGAATCAGGCGTGTCCAACGCTATGGCAAACTGGAATTGAGCCATTCTAGCTTCAGTGCCCATTCGCTCCCATACCTTAAGATGACTGTGGGGGTACTTCACCAAGAGAGCTATTTATTTTCTCATACTGCCCCAAGCTTACATTAAGCTCATCCGTGGTTTCCTTGACTTCAGCAGCATTCTCCAATGTTAGATTTGGCTGACTCCCATTTGTTGGCCTGGGGTCAATCTTGCCACTCTAGATGCCTTGTCAAGGTGAATCCAATAAAAACTCTACTTCTAGCTAATTCTGAGGCATCCTGTCTAGTACCTACTTCTTACCAGGACTTCTTGAATGTCTTCTCTAGACACAAGGCAAACCAGGTTTCACCCCACAGGCCATATGGATTATGCCATCAACCTGATTCCAGGTGCTAGCATTTTGTGAAGTCAGCTGCATCTGCTTGGAATACACTACAGAAAATATTGAAAAGGGGTTCATCCATAAATCCTCCTCCCCTGCTGGGGCAGGGTTTTTCTTTGTTGAGAAAAAGGATGGCTCTCGTGCCCTTGTATGGATTATCCCAGTCTGAATTCCATTACGATGAAACAATGCTACTCTTTACCATTCATTATAGATTTTCTGGACTGATTGCAGAGAGCTCAGATTTAAAAAGCTAGATTTGTGCAGAGCCTATAATCTAATTTGCATTAAAGAAGGTGACGAATGGGAAATAGTGTTTAACACCAGGGACGGGCACTATGAATATCTGGTGATGCCTTTTGGCCTCTGCAAAGCCCCAGCTGTTTTTCAATATTTTGTGAACAAGATCTTCTGTGACCATCCTTACATCTGCATAATTGTTGATTGACATACAAATGTTTTCTCCAAATGTCCCTACACATAGGCTACATGTCCACGCAGTTATTCAGTATTGCAGAAAAGTGCCTTTTTGGACTCCCTCAAGAGCTATGGGCTATATCATTTAATGACCATCACTAACGGGCCTTTGCCCAGTGGCCTTAAAGGAGAATTTTGGGGTGTAACAAAAAAGCAAACCTTCTTACTCACCTCTATGTTACAGCATTAGTGTGATGCTGCAGCTGTCCCACGTCAGCTCTAAGACCTGACAGTCACCACTCTCAACTCCAAGAACACTAAAAACTGAGCAATCAGTGGTCATGTGAGTGCTCAGTTTTCTACTGTCAGTCACCGCACTCCCTTCTGCCCCTATAGCATTCACTGGAGCACCAGGCAGGGGGTGAATACAGCTGGCTTCGGCTCTCAGCTGCATGCTGAGAGGCGATGTCTGCTGTTAATCAGGCATTTGAGTGGATTGGTTGGGATCCTTCCAGAGCCTGGAGTGGCTTTGTGACATCAGCTATAGCGAGAAATAGCTGGCTATAAGCTGACTCTGGGTCACAGGAAGGGAAAAGTGTACTCCTGTTTACCCACAAGATAAGTATGCCCAAAAAAGATTTTGCCATAATTGTCTTTTAAGGATACTTTCTTACGTGCTTTCTGGACATGACCAGTTTCTACTGTCAATTAATAATTACCTAGTGCTGCTTGCATTGATTATGGCTTTGACTTAAAAGATTGCCAGCCCAAAGAATTGGAAGCCTGAACCTGTAGAAGCATTTTACATGCTTAAGCAATTCATCATCTCTCACCCTGCACTTTTTAGACCAGATTTACCCAAACCTTGTTTTACTGAGATGAATGCTTCCTCCGTAGGAGTTGGGGCCATTCTCTTCCAGTCTCCCAGTGAAGCTAGGTATCCCTGGGCCTTTTTCTCCCTAATAAATTCTCCCCTGCTGAGAAGAATTACTCCACTGCAGACTGTGAACTACTAGCTGTCAAGCTGGCCTCAGAAGAGAGACAGAACCTTTTTAGAATGCTCGCCTCACCAGACTTCAGATCTACACGGACTATGAAAACTTGCAGCATCTCCAGACATCTTCCTGCTTCAATTCCTGACAAGCCAGCTGGTCGCTGTTCTTTCCTGGTTTGATTTCCTTATCATTTTTAAACCTGGGACAGCCAATTCAGGTGTTCTTTCCTGCTCCTTTGATTTGTACGATTCTGAAAAGTGCACAGAACAGAAGTTTATAAACCCAAGAGTTTGCCATGCTTTCGGCAGGATTTCTATACCCACAGATTTAAACATCATGTTACTTCTCTGGGTCCACAATTCCAAGTTTTCCGGACACCTTGGGGTTCATAAAACATTTTTCCTCCTTTCACTACTACTAGTGGCCAGGCCTCCGCAAACATGTAGAGGAATATGTGAAAGCATGTTCAGTCTGTGCCCAGATTAAATCCCCCACTCCATTTCCAACATGACCTCTTCTTTCATTACCTGTTCCCAAAGAGTCCTGAGGCCACATTTAAATGAACTTCATTATTGACCTGATGTCCTCCAAGGGCTGTACTGAGATCTGAGTGTTCATGGACAGATTCCCTAGCGTGACACATTTTGTACCTCTCTGGTCACTGCTTTCAGCTACTGCACTGGTGTCAAGCTTTGAGCTCCACAGGATATTCACTTCTTTCGTATCCAATTGTGCCGTCATTCACCATACTGAAAGAACCAACCAAACTCTAGAACAATGTCTTTGGGTCAATCTATGCTGCTGGTCGAGTTGCCCCTTAACAGACACCAGAATGCCAGCATCCTTGGATTCTCCATTCATCATCATGTATGGCAAACACCCATGCATATCTTCACCAATGCCTTCTGCTCTGGCAATTCCTTCCTTGGACCCTATGCAAAAGATTTGAATCAGATATAGACTCAAGCACAAAAACGACTTCTGCAAGCACCTGCTAAGCAAAAAATGTTGATCTGCATCAGTGAAAGGCTCCTAGATTGTAACCCATTACTAAGGTTTGGTTGGCTATAAAGAATATCCCCTTAAAGTGTTTCTAAACCTTAACCATTTTTTACCTTAATGCATTCCCCGTATTAAAGCAAAAAACGCCTCCTACCTGTTTCCCCCCCCCCCCCCCCCGACCCTAAACACTTACCTGAGCCCTCTATTGATCCAGTGCTGTGCCTGGCTGCATCTCATCTCTCCCCATTTCCTGCTCTCCCAGGCTACACTGAGACCAGCGGGAGACATTGGTTCCTGCTGCTGACAGTTAAATCATGTGAGTGGGATTGGGGGGCATGGCTGAGATGTGCTGTGTGTATCTATAGTCAGCCTGGCTTGAGAGCACACATGACTTGCTATGGGGGCGCACACAGAAGAGGAGGAGCAGACAGCACCAGTGGGGGACCACCAAATAAGAGGTAAGGGACTGCAATGTGCAACATCATTGCACAGAGCAGGTAAGCATGACATTTTTTTTATTTTAATAAAAGAAAAACCTTTACAACCCTTTTACGGTATCATCTGTGAGGGTTGCTCCTCATTACATACAGCCTCACTGCAAGAATCAATCCTGTTTGCTACAAACTTGGTTTGCCCTGAAGAGTCCACCTAAAGATTCCAAGCCGTTGGTCCTGAGATAATTTTCCAATCCTTAGTCTTTGCCTAGCCTCTTGCCAGCCCATCACAAGAATAAGGGGTCAACAAGATCTTGGATTCCAAGTTCTCTGTCAGGAAGGGCTAGCCAGTACCCAAGATGGCGGCAGAAGAGGACGACCTGTGACCTCAGCCCCTGTCAGAAGACCTCTGGTGCCTGTGCGCGCAGGTGTGCATATGCGCGCACACGTGCGCATTGTCAGGAAGGGCATGTCAGTACTCAAGATGAGAATCCAAGACAGCCTGTTTCCTCAGTCAGATTGCCGCCAGTGCGCCTGCGCGTGTCGTGCACCCTGTGACAGCTTTTGGCGCCCAACAGGCTATTTAAACTTTGCCAGTGCACAGACTCGGTGCTGTCTGCTCTACAGCGTTTCCCTGTGTTCCTGTTGCCTGTATCTGATACCTGTTCCTGTTACCCGACCCGGCTTGCCTCTGACGATTCCTGCTATCTGCCCGCACCTGACCCAGCTTGTTTGACCACCGCATCTTCCCGCTCCTTCTGCTACCTTGCTGCCAGCCCATCACCGACCCGGCTTGTATCCTGACTACTCTTCTGCTTACCGCACCTGCTCCTGACGTGTCCACCAGTGTATGACCCGGCTTGCCTGTACCTTCCCTCTCTTCTGCCTGGAGAATCCTGCTGGACTGCCGCTCCTCCTGCAGCTGCTTCTGATTCCACTGTCTGCGACCCATCAGGCACTCGTGCGACTCTGCACTCCTGCGCCTCCTGTCTGCTCTACCAGAGGGACTCGAGTCAGAGGTGTAAGAGAGGCCGTCGGCTGCATATCAGGCTCTACCGTCAGGTACGTGACATTTTCCCATGGACTGGAAGAACTTTGGCCCCCAAGAAATGTTCCAGCTTCTAAGGTCTCTACTCCCTACCTTTTAAAGCGGTTTCATCTCCATTTCACTTTGATAAAACCTGGACCTCAACAAATTAGGGGGGCCCTATATAAGGGGGGGGGGGGGGTAATGTCACACTACCCTATTCCAACACAGGGTCTCTTCCTGTATGTGTACCTGTTGGCTTTTTGCTTGCTTCAGTGATGAAGTCAATCACTGAGGGGGCGCTGTCTCAAAGGGTTAGCATGTTGGTTGCTCAGTGTTCAAACAACACATTTACACACTAGCAGCCAGTCCCCCTGGGTTCCCAATTGACTTCTCAAGTGTTTCCCAGTGCCTCCCAGTGTAGTCTCTGTGACCTGTAGCATTCCCGTGTCCATCCAGCCTGTACCCAGCTCCTGTGTGCTTCCAGTAATCCCCAGTGTCATCAGTGCATCCAACGTTGTGTCCTAGCCTGCATTCAGCCATGTGATTCCAGTGAACTCCGGTCTGTACCTTGTGCCTGAGGCCCTGATCCTGCTACTGTGATCTTTGTGTTCCCCAGCCTGTATCTTGCTCCGGGGACCCCATGCACTCCTGCTGGCATCCAGTCTTCCTTCACTACTGCATCTCTCTCTGCAAGGGCAACCAAACTGATAAGAGGCATGGAGGAGCTCAGCTATGATGAAAGATTAGAGGAACTGAATTTATTCACTCTTGAGAAGAGGAGAAAAGGGGGAATATGATCAACATGTACAAATATATAAGGGGTCCATATAGTGAACTTGGTGTTGAGTTATTTACTTTACGGTCAACACAGAGGACAAGGGGGCACTCTTTACGTCTAGAGGAAAAGAGATTTCATCTCCAAATACAGAAAGGTTTCTTCACAGTAAGAGCTGTGAAAATGTGGAATAGACTCCCTCCAGAGGTGGTTCTGGCTAACTCAGTAGATTGCTTTAAGAAAGGCCTGGATACTTTCCTAAATGTACATAATATAGCTGGGTACTGACATTTATAGGTAAAGTTGATCCAGGGAAAATCCGATTGCCTCTTGGGGGATCAGGATCTGCTGTAGCAGATTGGAGCATGCTCTTCTGGGGGGTTTTTTTGCCTTCCTATGGAACAACTGTGGGTATAGAATTAGGTATATTGGATTGTACGATATTTTTTATTTTTATTTATTATTTCTTTTTTTTTATGGTTGAACTGGATGGACTTGTGTCTTTTTTCGGCCTAGCTAACTATGTAACTATGTAATTCTGCACCAGTAAGCTTTCCTGCGAGTTCCTGCAAGTCTCTCATTATCAACAACTGTTCTCTCCCAGCTGTGATCAAGGTTAGAGTTGCCGAAACAAGTTAGCCGTTTGCGTTTACTGAACCATATTTCAATAAACTCCAGAAGATATTCCAGAGTGGCCGGCTCTCCATGTGTTTGTTTGTTCTTTCCCAGCACTGCAAGGAAATTTTCTCTTTCTGTTCGCAGTGGCTGCCTGCTCAGGTGAGTCAGAGAACCCCAACCTTTTAACTTGCCTAAAGTGTAACATCTCTACTTTTAGAAGTTCTGGTAAAGAAAAGACAATTACTTTTTGGGCTCTCACTATTGCTAACTGAGCAGGCACAAATAATATCTATACCTACTCTGTGGCATTTGCCACAACCTGCTTAGCTTCTACAACCAAGTCCTGATCAGCCCATTTCAAGTCCATGACACTCTAGTCCAGAATTGTTTGTAAAAAAGCCCAAGTGTTCTGGAAACAGTCATTTTTATTTTAAAACAACATGTACAAAATGTGATTTTTCTGTTTTTGAAATATAGAAGCTTGCACTTTTTTGCTGAACCTGAAATCTAGACAAAAAGTTAAAGAACCATTTGAAATGTATATGTGAAGTTTAATGTGCTTGTAATCTGTTCAACCTTGTAATCTGGGCAATTCTGTCATTGAACAGAGTTAGCTCCTGTAACTCATTGCAGGCTACACTGCAGCTAAGCAAAAATAGTATGTTCCAGAATCTATCCTTTATATGTGTTATTTCACTGTTGCTTCCTTTATGTCAAAGAAATTGCAGCTTTTTCCCTAACGTTCCTGGTTCTATTGCCTGTGCAATGATATCTCACTATTTTTTCTAAATGTCTGTGATATAAATGATAAATGCAATGAGGCAGAGTGAGAAGAACCATGTGGTAAAACTGAGGTAGACGGATGACCTTTAAAACCCAGGAACAACAGGTTAACTGCTAGACTTGCTGAAAAATACAGTGTGATGCATCGGTGGACTGAGCAATTACAGAGCACTCTCAAACAAGAAGTGAAATCAGTGAATTGGTAATGTGCTTTAGGAAACATGGTAGCTGTACTAAACACAGAAAATAAGCTAATTTTTGGTAATACAATTTCTGAGTAATTCACTACAGTTAAAATTTCACAGAGCTCCTGTGGTGGTGGTTTTCCTAAATCTGTGTTCCCCATTTTTTCACTTGATGGATCACCAATAATATTCACACTTCCAAGGTACATGTAAATTTGGCTATTGACTGTGAGAAACCACTTATTGTTGACTGCTTGATACATCAGGCTTTTTGGATGTATAGTTTCTGAAAATATTCATGTTTACAGGTCAGTGCTTTATATATATATATATATATATATATATATATATATATAACCTTCAGTATTAGGGTATTTTACCATGTTAGCCACCGAATAACATAAATTGTTTAGAATTTAGGCGATACCCTTGACTCCCTAACACTATTAAAAGATGAGAGCTTTCAGGATAAGTTACTTCATTAGGCTTTACACAATTCTGGAAATGGTCCTGAAACCCACTCATAGATTCCAATTACCAACAAAACAGATGTTCCTGTAGAGGCCCTTTCTGCAAATCAATGCCATGTGATTCAAGGCGATGTCAAAGGAAGCTACAGCATAAATGATGTTAAGATTATGGTACTGATAGGGAACTTCAAATAACAGAAAGAGAAGCTTGAATGGGTATGTAAAATTATACACAAATTCAAAACTCTAGACAGTAGTCTAAATAGGGAGAGAAATTGTATGTGCCACTATGATTTTAATACATTTTCTGACCTTTGGCGATAAAAGTTTGATTTCCTCAAGCCTTTGACCAAAAATATGGACAGTTCAAAATGACTCATTCTCAATGAGCAGACAATATTTGTATTCCATGGATTCCATGGGGTTGGTTTACTAAAGATTTCATATTGCAGGATAATTATTCCCGGAGCTTAGTGAATAAGGCAAAGCTCTGCTGACTTCTATCATCCAATCACGTACAAGCAAAAATGCTCTTTTTAAAATTTACCTTGCAGGTGATTGAGTATACTTTGCACAGGGAAGTTCCAACACACATTTATGCCTCTTCGGCATTAAAAATCCTTCATGTTTCCCATTTTTTTTTGTTAACCACTTGCCGACCGGCGCACGACGATATACGTCGACAGAATGGCACGTACAGGCAGGAGGGCGTATATATTTATGGTCTAGAGCCCTACGGACGACATGAGTAACGATGACACATAGGAACAACACAAAACTCACCAACATGAAATAGACCTGAAAGTGTGCCTTGGTCTACCGTATGGTACGCCAAAATAAGGGGGCATACCCTAGATAAAGAATGATAAGAAGTAGTTATGGAATAATGTGGAATGAGTATTCAGTCTGGGGTAAGAATACTTAGAAGAGGCTTTTAAAAAGGGGAGGGTGGGCGGGTATCACGCACAGGAAACCGACAAAGACCGGCGGCCTTTGGGCTGCTTAAATACCCTCGGGCTCCTCCCATAACTTCAGGCCGGTACCCGGCCTTCCAATTTATGGTCTAGAGCCCTACGGACGACATGAGTAACGATGACACATAGGAACAACACAAAACTCACCAACATGAAATAGACCTGAAAGTGTGCCTTGGTCTACCGTATGGTACGCCAAAATAAGGGGGCAAAAACCTTCAGGTAGGGGATAATTATTTATTAGAGGTAATGTCACTGAGTGAGTCGAGCAAAGGCCTGAGCCATCTCTAACTGTGGGTTAGGAATGTAGCGAGAGAAGCAGGCCGACTTCCACCGACCCAGTTTCTTGATTACGTGGTCCGGAACCCCCTGTCTTGAGGCCGTCGTGGCCGCCCCGATCCGGAACGAATGCCCGGAGTACTGGCTGGGGTCCAACTGAAGATGGCCGAGAAGGACCCGGACATGTTCCACGAACTGCGACGAGTTAAGGGGTTTCACCGGAAAAGGTAGCAGTGGACTGGCCCCTGGGCAGTCGGACAGCAGTGCCGTCAGGCGGTCCAACACGGCAACTTGGCACTAGTTGTTGTGAGTCCTGTACAGGTGAATATCTACTCCGGAACCTCGCCGTTGGGTTTTGGATGTCGTCAAGTGAAGGACGTAGTGATCCTGGTGGCGATAGAGATTATTTCTACGCAAGACTGGACCGGCTGGGTGGCTGCGAGTGAACTCGCTGGGCCGCAGAAACCCGTAAAACGCCATGTGTATCGCAGCCTGCAGGACGGTACTGAGGAGGAGACCGAAAGGGGACCTATCCAGGATGTCAGACATCCCCTTGAAGATCTCCCCCGTGATAGGCAGCCGCTTTGAGCTGACTGGCGGCTGGTGTTTCTGAACTCCACGTAGTAGAGCCCTCACCGCGTGGCAGGAGAACACCGAAGGCCTTGCGGGGTCTTGAAGTGACAAATAG
This sequence comes from Lithobates sylvaticus, assembly GCA_028564925.1. Taxonomy (NCBI): domain Eukaryota; kingdom Metazoa; phylum Chordata; class Amphibia; order Anura; family Ranidae; genus Lithobates; species Lithobates sylvaticus. The sequence continues at coordinate 172,593,775 of CM053028.1, read as the reverse complement.
TGCTGCACCCCGGCCACGTACTGGCGTATCGTGCTGTGTGACAGTGCTAGGTGTGAATGGCAGTAGGCGATGAACACCAAGACCTGCTTGAGGCTGGAAGACTCGCGAGGCCGCTGGGGCAGGAACTTGTTAAACGCCCTCCAGGCCGTCTGGTAGGCCCGACGGGTGTTGCGGGCGAGTGAGGCGTTGATGATATCGGTAGCTGAGTGTAGATGTGGGGCTAGTCCAAGGTCAGTTGTGACCAATCCGGGATAGTGGCTGAATGACGGCAGGCTCCTGGCACCTGTTCAAAGAAAGAAATAAAGTTAAAACGGGAGAGTGCGTCCGCTGCTGCGTTGAACTTCCCTGGAATGAAGGAGCAGTACACATTGAACTGATGCTGTAGGGATAGCTGGACCAGTCTGCGGAGGAAGGACATGACGGGCCTGGACTTAGACCTGCCCTTGCTGATGATCTCGGCTGTGGCTTGATTGTCTGTCGAGAAAGCCACCGTCTGTCCAGACCAATGGTGACCCCATAGGTGGGCGGCTGCTACAATAGGGAAGAGCACAAAGAGGGCTGACGTAGTAGTAAAGCCCGGTGTGGCTAGTGCTTGAGGAGGCCACGGGGCGGCGAACCACAAATGGCCAAAAATGGCGGCGCATCCTGTGGATGCCGCCGCGTCGGTCACCACCTGTGGTGACTGCGTGGACACGACTGGGATAAACAGGGACACACCGTTCCAATCACTAAGAAAGTGCTCCCACATGGCCAGATCTGCCCTGGCTGCAGAATCCAGCCTGATGACCTGGTCTGGGTCCTGCGTGTAGGACAGGAAGACCAGCAACCGGGACACAAAGGAGCGGCCCTGGGGGATGATCCTCACGGCAAAGTTCAGCATCCCGAGGAGAGACTGAAGTTGCTTCTGAGTACATCCCCCCCCCCGGGTGAACTCTCGCAGAACCGTCCTGATACGGTCCAACTTATCTGCTGGAAGGCTGGCCTGCATGGCCAACGTGTCAAGGTCGACGCCCAGGAACGTGATCTTGTGTGCCGGGCCGTCAACCTTGTGCTCCGCTATGGGGACGTTCAGATTGTCGAAAACCGTCCTCAACTTTCCAAGGTCCCCTGGGGGAGCCCCGGGCGGCTCTATCAGAAGGAAGTCATCCAAATAATGGATGACCTCGTGGCACTGTGCCTCATGGAGAAGGATCCACGCCAGGGTCTCGGCGAACTTGTCAAATAGCCAAGGACTACTTTTAGACCCGAAGGTCAATTTGGTCGCGAAATAATATCGCTCCCTCCACTTGATGCCGTGCCAGCACCACAAGGAAGGATGGATGGGCAGCAGCTTGAAGGCGTCGGATATGTCCGCCTTCGAGAGCCACGCACCCACCCCTGCCCTGAGAATGGCCTGGATAGCCATGTCTACCGAAGCGTACTTCAGCGAGAACTCCTCGGAGGGGATGAGCGAGTTGAGACTGGGAACGACGGAAGAATGAGGCGCTGACAGATCATACACCAGACGTTTTTTATTTGAAAACTTTCCCTGCACAAGCCCGATAGGGCTAACCCTCCAGATGCTGAAGGGGATTGACAGAACGGGCCTATCATGAAGTCCCGATCCAACTCCGTCTGCAAAAGGACATCAATCGCTGTCTCGTCTGTTGCTGCTGAGCGTAAATTCGGACATTCGTGGGTGGAGTGGGGCAGGGTGATGAGCCCGGTATGGAACCCCTCAGTGAAGCCTCGGATGAGGTAGCTGGCGAGTGACGGAGTGGGGTGTGAGGTCAGGTAAACGCCGAGCCAAAGGACATTGACCCGGCTTAGTCATGGTCTCTTCTGTTTGACCTCACACAGGATCCTGGGGTGCGCCCTCTGGCACAGGGTGCAAACGTGCAAGAGCCGGCACTGGCTGAAATTGCAGGAGCCGTAATTAAAATTGTTGCAAATGGCGGCTCCCCCAACCATCCGCACCGGACGTCCCAATTTGTCCACCTTTCGCCCTTGCACCGGGGCCTGTTGAGCCTGGCTCGTGCTGGCAGAGGCCGTGCTAGCTATCGGATGGACAGAGGCTACGTTGGCACACCAGACCGTGGTGTGAGACGCTGACTGACAGACAGCACATAGCGGGGAGCGAAGGCCTGCAAAGTGGCGGCAGAACAATTCCGTGTCCACTACGCTCCAGTCCGTTGGCAAATGGAACTGTGTGAATCTGGCTGCGGCTTTGGCCGAGAAGGACCGATGGTAGTCGTAGAACGCTGAGCCACCGTAGTTGTGGCCCAGGTCTACGACCAAATGGAGGTAGAGGTCCAGCTCTTCCCGTCTGCCGGGGGAGGCTGAGCACAGCACGTCTCTAAACATGCCGAAAGCGAGCGTGAATTCGGGCACCGTGAGCTTCCTGTTGAGCCTCGGATCCTTCGCTTTCAACACCACCGAGACATCCCCCCAGGTGTAGGCCTTGTTCTCGGCCAAGTCATGGACCGAGATCAAGAGTGAGGCCAGATTGACGTCTTTGCCCTCTAGAATGTCCTTCCTTACGCTGGGTGGCACCAGGTGGGAAGGGTGAACGGTAGGCGTGGCAAGCTCACTACCTGCGGCCGGTGCACTGATGGCTGGGACCACCGCGTGGTCCGGAACCGTGGCAGCCGGGCTGGCCTCTAGACGAGACACCCTGTCCTGGACCTCCACGATTGAGGAAGACAGGGAAGACACGAGGGTGTGTAGCTGGGCAACGGCGGCTGAAATCGATTCCAGAGACGCCTGCTGGCTGCTGGGGCTTGCTGCGGCCGGTGGTGGGAAGAGAAGCCTGAATAGCTCCGCCTTCCTGGCCGTGGACGAGAAGGGTATCCCTCTGCGTCTCAGCTCGGCGGACAGCCTGGGAATTGTCCATGCCCTAAGAGACTGGACACTGCCAGCCTCGGAGGCTGACGCCGGAGATAGTGGGGTGGTGAGGTCATTGCTGCCAACTGACGACATGGCGGCTGCCAAGACCTGTAACTTGTCTGCAGGCTGGGCCTAAAAGGTGACAAGAAATGAGTTTGGACGTGTCACCTATGATATACGTACCTGCCACAAGAAAGCAGGAGCCCCCCCGTGCCCCTGTGTTTTTTTTTTTTTTTTTTTTACCTGCTGGAACCCTGATCAAGTTGGCGCAGGTGGACCTACTGAATCCGACTGACCTGAGAGAGTGTGAGAAAAAATACCTATTTAAGAGCCTAAAACTGCTGCCGTCCAGAGCGACGGAACCCAACGCAGATGATAACAACAGGCAATAGTGACTTGAGTCGACTGCCGAGATCGCTGTGGGATCAACTGACAGATGACAACACGAACGACTGACTTGACACGTTGCCTTACTGAATGAACTTCCCGTGACAGGGCCCGGCCCGTTCGTACCGTATGGGGGTGACTGTGGGCCGGACTCTGGAGCACGTACAGAATGAGGCCACCATGAAACTAGGCCGACTGCCTAGGTATGCTGAGGCCGAACTGTGACATCCAGCTGCCACCGAGTCCGACTCCAAGCTCCCCCTTTTTTTTTTTTTTTGAAATGCGGCCGGCCTAGGGCACGCCGGCGGGAATTCGTACAAGCGGGTGACCAATTAACACCGGGCGTGGTAAGGTGACACAGAAATGATATAACATGACAAGGGCAAGAATCAAAGTTTTTTTTTTTCTTTTGCGACTCCGCCCCTGGCGCATGTATTGAAATGAGGCCGAGCCTAGGGCACGCCGACACGAATTTAGTGCGAAGAAGTGACTCCATTCATGCCGGGCGTGGTAGGGTGACAGAAATGAGATACCATGACAGGGGCAAGAATCAGGAATGTACGTAAACCAGTGATGCGATTCCGCCCTTGGCGCATGTATTGAAATGAGGCCGTGCCTGGGGCACGCCGACACGAATTCAGTGCGAAGAAGTGACTCCATTCATGCCGGGCGTGGTAGGGTGACAGAAATGAGATACCATGACAGGGGCAAGAATCAGGAATGTACGCAAACCAGTGATGCGATTCCGCCCTTGGCGCATGTATTGAAATGAGGCCGTGCCTAGGGCACGCCGACACGAATTTAGTGCGAAGAGGTGACTATATTCACGCCGGGCGTGGTAAGGTGACAGAAATGAGATACCATGACAGGGGCAAGAATCAGGAATGTACGCAACCAGTGATGCGATTCCGCCCTTGGCGCATGTATTGAAATGAGGCCGTGCCTAGGGCACGCCGACACGAATTTAGTGCGAAGAAGTGACTAGATTCACACCGGGCGTGGTAAGGTGACAGAAATGAGATACCATGACAGGGGCAAGAATCTGGAATGTACGCAACCAGTGATGCGATTCTGCCCTTGGCGCATGTATAGAAATGAGGCCGTGCCTAGGGCACGCCGACACGAATTAGTGCGGGGAAGTGACTGCATTCATGCCGGGCGTGGTAAAGTGACAGAAATGATATGCCATGACAGGGGCAAGAATCAGGAATGCCCGCAGCCAGTAATGTGATTCCGCCCTTGGCGCATGTATCGAAATGAGGCCGGGTAGTCGTGCATCTGGATCGCCCCGATCGGAGCATGCGTGGATGCGACCGGACCAGGATCGAAGCGATGGCATGAACGCCCTGATTAACTGATGCGAAATGATTTAGCATGACCGAATGGCCTGGTACGTTAGCCACGTTTGAAATGATGAAATGATTGTCATGCTAATTCGTGAAATGTTTCGACACGGTGATTCGTACAACTAGAATGCCAACAGTGCTTCGGAATATAATAGCGATTCGGCACGCTCGCTAGCGCCACCAATTCGGATAATGGCAGGACATGAACGATACGTGTGAGTGCGAACGGCACCCGTGCGTGAGTTATGTTGAACGATTCGGAGACTGTGTAGCCCGCTCGTGTAAGGGAACCCTAAGTGCCGGATGCGACATCGGTCGGAGTGTCTGTGGCGGGCGGCCCTGAATGTGCGTGCCGTTAGATGGCTCCCGATCGGGTACAACAAAAACGTGCGAGTAAGTGTTTAGGTTTCGAGACAAGCAGCGCGTGGCTCGTGAGCTACGCAGATCACAGTTTAGTGACATGATAAGCAGTGCATGAGAACGTAAAAACATGGGAGCCGAAGCCCTACCTGCGACAGCCGAACCAGACTCTTTGTACGAACTGCGACTCGACGACACGAGTGCGACACGAAGGGACGACACAACTTACGAACACGGAACACGGGACTGCAACAAGAGAAGACGGACAGACGAAAAACGGAGCTCACGAGCCGGCACCAAGAGCGCTTGTCACGAACGAGTCGGTCCTAGATGTCTGACGTATCAGATATCACGCACAGGAAACCGACAAAGACCGGCGGCCTTTGGGCTGCTTAAATACCCTCCGGGCTCCTCCCATAACTTCAGGCCGGTACCCGGCCTTCCAATAAGTCCCTCCTTTAGCCTGTCCGTGCCATCGGGAGCGGCGGGCTCCCGTGCCGGTCGGGACCCCCGTGAGTCCGATCGCGGTCCCCGTGGACTCGATCGCCGCGGGGACCCCCGCGATCGTCTCACGGGAAGGCTGAACGGGGAGATGCCGAGATAAACAGCATCTCCCTGTTCTGCCTAGCAACTAGTGACGCCGATCTCTGCTCCCTGTGATTGGAGCAGAGATCAGCATTCACTAGCTGACAGCCACGCCCCCCCACAGTAAGAAACACACCCCTAGGCATACTTAACCCTTACACTGCCCACTTGTGGTTAACCCCTTCACTGCCAGTGTCATTTATACAGGAATTAATGCATTTAAATAGCATTAATTGCTGTAAAAATGACAATGGTCCCAAAAATGTGTCAAAAATGTCCGATGTGTCCGCCATAATGTCGCAGTCACAAAAAAAAAAATCGCAGATCTCCGCCATTACTAATAAAAAAAAATTATTAATAAAAATGCTATAAAACTATCCCCTATCTTGAAAACGCTATAACTTCTGCGCAAACCGATCAATAATCGCTTATTGCGATTTTTTTTACCAAAAATATGTAGAATACGTATCGGCCTAAACTGAGGAAAAAAAAAATGTTTTTTTATATATTTTTTGGGGATATTTATTATAGCAAAAAGTAAAAAATAATGCATTTTTTCAAAATTGTCGCTCTATTTCTGTTTATAGCGCAAAAAATAAAAACCGCAGGGGTGATCAAATACCACCAAAAGAAAGCTCTATTTGTGGGAAAAAAAGGACGTCAATTTTGTTTGGGAGCCACGTCGCACGACCGCGCAATTGTCAGTTAAACTGACGCAGTGCCGAATCGCAAAAAGGGGCCTGGTCCTTTGGCTGCAAATTGGTCCGGTCTGAAAGTGGTTAAAGTTCCACTTTAAGTTAGACAGTAAAGGGTATGACCTAAACCTCAGACCTTATGCATTTATATTAATTTATTGTAATGAAAGCATATCTAAGCTAAGGTTTTTTTTCTTCCAGTGAGAGTGTCGTCTTGCTCTGCATTCTGGGAGAGGTTACTTAAGGTACTGAGATCACGTGCTTCTGTGTTCCGGTCCAGAAGTCATCTTCTGCCTATTGGTCCTGGTCCTCCTGACCAGCCCTCAGGACCCTCATGGCCTGGGGTGCGGATCCATCCAATTCCGAGTCTCGGGGCTGGCTAGACCGAGGCAAAGTAACTGGAAGGAGGATTCCAAGGTGGTCCGGTGCCGTCTCGTCTGTAGAGAGGCCCAGCAACTGAGAAAGCAACCAGGGGAGGACTTTTGGGGAGAGGGCCACACATAAGGCTGGTTCCTCAGTAAGAGCCTGGAAGCTAAGTTGAAAGACACCAAGTGAATCTACACATGACGGTATCGCCGGACAGGCTGCAAGATACTGGTAACATATGAGGGTTCTCTAAGTTTGTCTATATCCTTCAGTTACAACCAAGTCTGTGGCAGATACTTTATTCACAAGTTCTACAACCAAGTCTGTGGCAGAGACTTTGCTCTATTTGAACACTCTATCGGCTGCTAGGCCTAGTGAGAGGAGGTTCATCCGATAGCTGTGAAGATCCAGTTGTGAATGGCTATTCTCTGGATTCTATAGTGAGAGACATTCAGTTTTGAGCAATTCCAAGGGTACCTGAACTTTCTACCTAAACCCTCTATCCCAAATTGAAAGACTGTGTTTGTCTACCCTTTTTGCAAATAAAAATCCCAATGCGGATCCAGTGTCAGTTTCTGCAGTTCTTTGGGCCATCTACCTCAGGAAACCCCTTCGGGGGTTAGTGCTACATTTATATATATATATATATATATATATATATATATATATATATATATATATATATATATAATACACACATACATACATACATACATACATACAAACACACACACATATACACACACACACACAGTATCTAACAAAAGTATACCTTTTCATGTGACAACACAAAAGGAATTACACTTTGTTACAATGTAAAGTAGTGAGTTGTATAACAGTGTCAATTTGCTGTCCCCTCAAAACAACTCAACACACAGCCATTAATGTCTTAACCGCTGGCAACAAAAGTGAGTACACCCCTAAGTAAAAATGTCCAAATTGGGCCCAAAATGTCAATATTTTGTGTGGCCACCATTATTATCCAGCACTAGCTTAACCCTCTTGGGCATAGAGTTCAACAGAGCTTTACAGGTTGCCACTGGAATCCTCTTCCACTCCTCCATGACGACATCACAGAGCTGGTGGATGTTAGAGATCTTGCGCTCCTCCGCCTTCCGTTTGAGGATGCCCCACAGATGCTCAATAAGGTTTAGGTCTGGAGACATGCTTGGCCAGTCCATCACCTTTACCCTCAGCTTCTTTAGCAATAATGATAAAAATTATAGACCCTTCATTTCTTTGTAAGTGGGCAAACTTACAAAATCTGTCGGGGATCAAATAATGATTTTCCCCACTGTACAGTATATAGCCTGGTGTGTGCCTTTCCAAATCATGTTCAATCAACTGAATTTATTTTTAATACATTTGCAAAGATTTCAAACTTCTTTCAAATTGTCATTATGGGGTATTGTTTGTAGAATTTTGAGTAAAATAATGAATTTAATCCATTTTGGTATAAGGCTGTAACATAACAAAATGTGGAAAAAGTGAAGCACCGTAAATACTTTCCGGATGCACTGTAATAACAGATAATAGGAAGGATTTTTTTCCCCTGCTTGTGCAATTTGGATCATGCTTTATTTGGGTTTTTGTTTCCTTCCTCTGGCTACTGTGGGTGATGTATAAGGAAGTTTTCATTTTATTTTTTTTCTCTATTGGCTTAACTAGATGGACTTGTATCTTTTGTAAACTGGACCAACAATGTAAAAGTGCTAATGGATCTGTTTGTCTGATTAAAGTGTCTGTACCTGATTTAATACTATACTGCGACTTACTCACCTGTGATATTGTGTCACACTCAACACTGTTATGCAGAAATCTAATAAATTGTGTAATAAACTTTTTATGTACATAAATAACTGATTACTCACTAACCAATAAAAAACATATTCAGAAACATCAAGGAACGCTGAGATCAGAATTTAAGAATTTAGACTGAATAGCACAATACATTATACTATTTAAATCAAGTACATCAGGGCTCAAAATTTCAAGTCCTGAGCTACTAGCCAGGCCTCAAGGGTTACTCGCCACCAGTTGCCCCGCCCAACACCTACCCTGCCCCGCCCCTAATCCCTCCTCTAAACACGCCCTCATAAATTATCTCATGAAATGATACTTAAATGATTTATGCAGAATTAAGCTATAAAAATAAATATTCACAACAACTTTGTCCACCAATGCAGCCAGCCTGTGTCCCACCCCCCCAGTGCAGCATGTGTCCCCAGTGCAGCATGTGATCCCCTGTGCCGCATGTGTCCCCCAGTGCAGCCTGTGTCCCCAGTGTCCCCCCAGTGCAGCCTGTGACCCCCCTGTGCCGCATGTGTCCCCCAGTGCTGCATGTGTCCCCAGTGTCCCCCAGTGCAGCCTGTGTCCCCCCCAGTGCAGCCTGTGTCCCCCCCAGTGCAGCCTGTGTCCCCCCAGTGCCGCCTGTGTCCCTCCAGTGCCGCCTGTGACCCCCTGTGCCGCCTGTGACCCCCTGTGCCGCCTGTGTCCCCCCAGTGCAGCCTGTGTCCCCCCAGTGTAGCCTGTGACCCCCCCAGTGCAGCATGTGACCCCCCCAGTGCAGCCTGTGTCCCCCCCAGTGCAGCCTGTGTCCCCCCCAGTGCAGCCTGTGTCCCCCCAGTGCAGCCTGTGTCCCCCTGTGCCGCATGTGTCCCCAGTGCATGTGTCCCCCTGTGCAGCCTGTGTCCTCAGTGCCCCCCCCAGTGCAGCATGTGCCCCCCCAGTGCCGCCTGTGTCCCCCCCAGTGCCGCCTATGTCCCCCCCAGTGAAGCCTGTATCCCCCCCCCAGTGCAGCCTGTGTGCCCCCAGGTGAAGCCTGTGTTCCCCCCCAGAGCAGCCTGTGCCCCCCCAGTGCAGCCTGTGCCCCCCCAGTGCAGCCTGTGCCCCCCCAGTGCAGCCTGTGTCCCCCCAGTGCAGCATGTGACCCCCAGTTCAGCCTGTGTCCTCAGTGTCCCCCCAGTGCAGCATGTGTCCCCCCAGTGCCGCACGTGCCCCCCCCCAGTGCCACATGTTTCCCCCCCAGTGCAGCCTGTGCCCCCCCCCCCCAGTGAAGCCTGTGTCCCCCCCCCAGTGAAGGCTGTGTCACTCCCCCCCAGTGAAGCCTGTGTCACCCCCCCAGTGAAGCCTGTGTCACCCCCCCAGTGAAGCATGTGTCACCCCCCCCCCCAGTGAAGCCTGTGTCACCCCCCCCCCCCCCCCCCAGTGAACCCTGTGTCACCTCCCCCGTGAAGCCTGTGTCACCCCCCCAGTGAAGCCTGTGTCCCTCCCCCAGTGAAGCCTGTGTCACCCCCCCAGTGAAGCCTGTGTCACCCCCCCAGTGAAGGCTATGTCACCCCCAGTGCAGGCTGTGTCCCCTATGCAGCCTACCTGTGCCGGGGGAGAAGAGCCGCCGCCTTTCTGATTAGAGCGCCAGGGGAACATAACAGCTTTCAATTCAATAGCTGTTTGTTCCCCGCCGCGCCGTCATATACAGCCCCTCCCCCTCGTCCGAATCACTTTGATAGACAGATCACCCGTTTAATCTTGGGTCAGGTGATCTGTCTATCTGTCTATCAAAGTTCCCCGGACAAGGGGGAGGGGCTGTATATGACGGCGCGCGGCGGGAAACAATCAGCTATTGAAACGAAAGCTGTTATGTTCCTCTACCGCTCTAATCAGACAGGCAGCGGCGGTGGCTCTCCTCCCCTCCGATCCTACACTCGCGAGACCCTAAAATCCACTCGCATAATGCATACCTGAAATAAAAAAAATTATGTATACACAGATTAGCAAATTATACTGTACATTGGGTCCTCATCACTTGCAGTAAGTGACTTGTGTAAAACACAATGAAGCCGATTTACTAAAGGAGTTGAGAATATCCATTCACAAAAAAAAAGATTTACTTTAATTACTTAAATTTAGGGCTGTTACTGTTACGAAGTTTGATATATTATAATGCACATACAGTGCGTTATAATTAATACATAAAATTAATACACATACATAAAATAAATAATAACAAGAGAACAAATAATAATAAATCTGAAGGCAATTAGAGAGATGAAATAGCAGTCCAGAGAGACGATAAACAGCCAGATCCACAAGTTATTCCACCAGTGTTGAAACAGTCCACAGTAGCGTGACAATCCCTCGACCTCCAGGCTAACTAATCACTCTCACCTTATGGGATAGACCCCTGTGCAAACAGGTGGTCATGCAAGTGGGTATCAAAAGGGTTAACACGGACCATAAACTTCTCTCATGTCTCCTTAGATCTCAGCAAGGATGCCAGGTCATGGATAGAAAGAAAAGATCTAAGTGCTCACAGCTTAAGTATAAGATTACATTTTTGTGTTCAAACACAAACTACTCACATAAAGATGATAAAAACAGCATGTAAAGGCGACAATCACGTTAGTTCCGTAGGGCAGCAGCGGATGACGTCATGTGTAGCTCCTCCCCCCTCAGCTGGGCGGGGCTACGGCGTCACCCTACAGTCTATTTAAATAGCACCGTTGTTGAGGCAACGGCCGAAGCCGGACATAGCGGAGCATGGCTAGGACGGCACACGTCAATCAAAAGCAAGCGCCGCCGTCATGGCAACAGCAGAAGCCGATCCACATGGCAAAAATATCACAGCTTATCAGCCTCTAAGGACAACAATGTTAAAAACGGAGGTTATCAAATTTGCCTACACTTAGCTCACTGAATGATCCCAGTTAACCACATCCATATTTACCATCACTGTTCAGGCTGTCCGGTGACCTCACGGACATCGATGTCACCGGATTCCTCCCCCCTTCCCTTCGTTAGCAGACGGAGGCACTTGGGGAAGGGGGGAGGAGTCTGGTGACATCGATGTCCATGACGTCACCAGATCTCCGACAGAACTCCCTTTAAGACCCGGAAGCCGGCGGAGAGGCGAGTACAGATCAAAAGAATTTTGATTGATCAAAAAAATTAACGATTAATCGAGGAATTAATCGTTAATTTCCACAGCCCTACTTAAATTATCCAATAATGTTACCTAGTTACATAGTTGGTAAGGCTGAACAAAGACACAGGTCTTTCCATTTCAACCTGTGCGTGGGTTTATGTTGATACGAATTTTCATAGCCCTTTTTATTGTGTGTTTGTGTGAATTTATCTACACTCTCTGCTGATACCATTAACTGTGAAAGGGGGTTCCACATCTTTACTGCTCTGATAGTAAAGAATCCCTTATGCAGTTTAAAACTAAAAAAAAATTTCATCCAGCTTCATTGTGTGGCCTTGAGTATTTCTTAGCAACCTTAAATGAAGAAACTGTTTTCACTTGATTCTCCAGTCATGATTTGTATATTTCAATCATATTCCCTCTTGAAGTGGAGTTCCAGCCACAAACATTTTTTTTCCTTAAAGTCAGCAGCTACAAACATTCTAGCTGCTGACTTTTTATAAGGACACTTACTTGTCCAGGGAGCCCATGATGTCAGCCCCCGAGGCCGATCCATCCATAGGATCGGGTGCAGGCGGCACCATGGTTTCCTACTGCGCATGCGCGAGCCGCCTAGCACTTTGTGAATGGCCAGCTTGTCTTCTGGGACCCAAAGAGGACCCAGAAGACAGGGGGGAGAAGGAGGAGGGCTCGCCACAGAAGAGGACAGTGGACGTCCTGCGCCCTGGCTGAGATAGAACACAAGTACACTATGTACTTGAAAAAAGGTAGGAAGGAAAACAAATAAATAAAATTAAAGATATCCAAAAAATGATTTGTGGAGGGTGGTCTTTAGTTTAAGACCACATTGCAAAAGTGGGTGGAACTCCGCTTTAATCGGTTCCAGACCAGCCGCCACAGTAAAGCCCCATACACGCGGTCCGACTTTTTCATGGATTCTGTCCGATCGGACAATGTTGTTGAAAAATCAGACCGTGTGTATGCACCATCAGACAGTGTACGTCGGATTGTCCGACGGACAAAGTCTTATCTCCTGCTGGAAAGATTTGCCGACAACACGGTCCGATCACACCAAATCCGATCGTGTGTACGGTTGTCCGACCGGACAAAGTGCTACGCATGCTCACATCACATTACAAGACCAAAGCTATTGGCTACTAGCCTCTACGTAGTCCCGTCGTAGGCAACAAACGTCACCACGTTCAGAATGATCGGATTTTCCGACAACTTTGTCCGACCGTGTGTACGCAAAACCAACATCAGACAAAGTATGACGGACAGGATCCGACCGTGTGTATGGGGCTTTATACTGCGGCAGGTTGGCCCAGCGGGCGGCTGCCGAGGGGTGATGCTGTGACGATCGTATTCAATCCAGAACTGAACAATGCCCAGGCCCAGGCCATTGATATCTAGCCTGGACCTGGTGATCGCTCCTGGCGATTGAGATCCTTCCCCTGCATGTGTAAGTGTAAACTCAGCAGGGGAAGTTATGTCATCTCTCCTCCTGGAAGTCTTTTCATTCCAGAGAGAGGAGAGAAGACATCCAAGAGTAAGTGCACCAACACTACACTGACACCAGTCCATGTAGGTACACTTGTCACCCCCGATCACCCCCCCCCCCCCAAGTTAACCCCTTCATCCCCTGTCACTGTGTCACCCAGTGTTAAAATATTTTTTTGGATCACTGTACTGGTGTCATTAGTGACAGAAAACAGCGTTAGGGTAATTAGTATTAGGCCCAGATAGGTCTAGGAACCCCACCTAACCATCCTAATAAAGGTTTAACCACTTGATCACCCCGTCACCAGTGATCACTGTATAAGTGTCACAGGTAACGGTGGTTAGCTAGTTTATTTTTTTATAGCATCAGGACACCCCCCGTATTTGACCTAAATAAAGGTTTAACCCCCTGGGTGATAATCAGTTTTAGTGTCAGATAGGGTCTGCGTCGCCCCAAGCCGCATCAGTTTAGTGCCAGTAGCGCTAACAACCACGCATGCACCATACACCTCCCTTAGTAGTATAGTGTCTGAACGGATCAATATCTGATCTGATCAGATCTATACTAGCATCCCCAGCAGTTTAGGGTTCCCAAAAACGCAGTGTTAGCGGGATCAACCCAGATTCCTGCTAGCACCTGCGTTTAGCTCCTACGCCTAGCCCAGCCCAGCCCAGCCAAGTGCAGTATCAATCGATCACTGTCGCTTACAAAAACACATAACTGCCGCTTTTTCAGAGTCAGGCCTGATCCCTGCGAACGCGAACGTTTTTTTTTGCAGTGTTTGAAGCAGTCGCTGACAGTCTGGAGCGTTTTTTCCTGTGAGTCTCAGAGTCTGAGTCTTCATGCAGATACGACAGTCCAAATTTCTATGGAGACTGGTGTTGTGGAGAAACCCCTCTGTGTCCACGAATACAACCTTAATATGGGAGGGGTGGACCTCAATGACCAATTGTTGGCGCTGTACCCAATTGCCCGTAAGGCCAGACGCTGGTACAAAAAAGTGTCTGTATATTTATTTCAATTGGCTCTGCTGAATGCTTTTGTGCTATACAAAGCTTCAGGACAGACTGGATCCTTCCTTAAATTCCAGGAATAGATCGTCACAGCCCTTCTGTTTCCAGGCGGTGCTATGGCCCACCTTCCCAATGCAAATGCAGTGAGCCGGCTGCATGAGAGGAATTTTCTGTATGTCCTCCCTGGTACCCAGGGCCGGTACTAGGGGTGGGTGGGGTGGGCAGCTGCCCTGGGCGGAATGATTTAGTTGGAGGAGGGCGCTCTCGGCCGGGTGTAACCACGCCCAGAATGTTCTGCCGAGTGACGAATCTAACAGAATAGGTAGAGATCGTAGCAGTACACCCGCCCCCCTGCCTGCACAGTGCACTGTAGAAGTCCCTGAGCGACAGTAGAGTGGAGTGGGCGGGGCGCATGAGGTTGGGAAAGCATATTAATGCTTTCCTATGATTCCAGATACATACAGCTTTCCTGTTCCTCTGCTTGCCTGGCCAGCAGGTTCTCCTTCCCCCTCTCCATTTATTTATATCACTCCTGCTTTCAGAGTGTCCCGATGTCTGTGTGACATCACCAGCTCCGCCCCCTAGCCTCCTGTTTTTTTCCTCCCTGCTCTGGACAATGTGGAGGTGACTCCTCCTCTGTGTTGTGACCCCTCCCCTCCTGTGCCTTTTCCCTCAGGCCCCCTCCTCTCCAGTCCTATAAGTGAGTGGTGTCTCTCTCCTATGTCTCTATGCTGCTGAGGCTGTCCCTACTCAGCTAACAGGTAACCTCCTTTCAGGCATGATATTACAGTTCTAGCTGTAAAGACAACTGTTCTTTCTGATTCTGTTTTTATTAAGGACATTTTAAGATAAGGTGCAGACATGTGGCTCTCATGCAGGGCTGTCATTTATCAGCATGGGGATGCATGAGCATTGTGTGCATCCCTGTCAGTGTTGCCAACCGCCCGTATTTTTACGGGCAGCCCGTAAAAACGGGCACTTTTTTCGGTGCCCGTAAATGCCCGTAGTGCCGTGATCGGGTCGGCTCGGAACTGCGCATGCGCAGTTCCGGAGCTTGCCGAGCAGATCGGATCCTGTATTCGGGCGGCGGGGGGGCGGATCTCAGAGGCTGTGCGCCGATGGCGAGGCGCGTCACGCGTGATGTATTTCCAGGCGCGACAAATTCAAAAAATGTGTAACACTACACTACTAACACGGACTGGAGCAGCAGCAGGACTCGAGTCGGAGGCAGGGCATGGTGGGCGGTGTATAAGCAGCACGCGACGGCAGAATGGAGGAGACCTGCATCCAGGGCCAGGAGTCCACGGGAACCGGGGGAGTCGGGGACGGAGTGACAGCCCAGCCGACGGTGACAGCAGGTGATTGAGGCAGTTTGGCAGAGGGGGATGGAGGCAGATGGTGGCAGAGGGAGATGGAGGCAGTCTGGCAGAGGGGGATGGAGGCAGATGGTGGCAGAGGGAGATGGAGGCAGTCTGGCAGAGGGGGATGGAGGCAGATGGAGATATAGGCAGTCTGGCAGAAGGGGATGGTGGCAGAGGGGGATATAGGCAGTCTGGCAGAAGGGGGATGGTGGCAGAAGGGGGATGGAGGCAGTCTGGCAGAGGGGGGTGGTGGCAGGGTAGATGTTGGCAGAGGGGGATGGTGGCAGTCTGGCAGAGGGGGGTGGTGGCAGGGCAGATGTTGGCAGAGGGGGATGGTGGCAGTCTGGCAGAGGGGGGTGGTGGCAGGGTAGATGGTGGCAGAGGGGGATGGTGGCAGTCTGGCAGAGAGGGGTGGAGGCAGAGGGGGATGGTGGCAGTCTGGCAGAGGGGGGTGGTGGCAGGGTAGATAGTGGCAGAGGGGGATGGTGGCAGTCTGGCAGAGAGGGGTGGAGGCAGATGGTGGCAGAGGGAGATATAGGCAGTCTGGCAGAAGGGGATGGTGGCAGAGGGGGATGGAGGCAGTCTGGCAGAAGGGGGATGGTGGCAGAAGGGGGATGGAGGCAGTCTGGCAGAAGGGGGGTGGTGGCAGGGCAGATGGTGGCAGAGGGGGATGGTGGTAGTCTGGCAGAGGGGGGTGGTGGCAGGGTAGATGTTGGCAGAGGGGGATGGTGGCAGTCTGGCAGAGGGGGGTGGTGGCAGGGCAGATGGTGGCAGAGGGGGATGGTGGCAGTCTGGCAGAGGGGGGTGGTGGCAGGGTAGATGGTGGCAGAGGGGGATGGTGGCAGTCTGGCAGAGAGGGGTGGAGGCAGAGGGGGATGGTGGCAGTCTGGCAGAGGGGGGTGGTGGCAGGGTAGATGGTGGCAGAGGGGGATGGTGGCAGTCTGGCAGAGAGGGGTGGAGGCAGAGGGGGATGGTCGCAGGGCAGAAGGTGGCGGAGGGGGATGGAGACAGGGTATGATGTGGCGGAGGGGGATGGAGGCAGGGTATGATGGTGGCAGAGGGGGATGGTGGCAGGGGGCAATGGAGGAAGGGGGTGTTGGTGGCAGAGGGCGATTGAGGAAGGGAGTATTGGTGGCAAAGTAGGATGGAGGCAGGGGGTGATGGTGGCAGGAGGTGATTGAACTAAATAATTTGCCCTTATTATGACGAAAATAACAAATATGTTTTTTTACCTTAATATCTACCTCAAATTACATTGCTATTTGCCTAGTGTACTTGTTTGTAGCCTAAATACTGAAACTTGCACCTAAAAATGTAATTTTGGAACTTTTGTGAAATGCCAGTAAAAACGTGGCAGTGCCAGTAAATTTTGGGTGCCGTGCCAGTAAATTTCAATCTGGTAGGTTGGCAACACTGATCCCTGTGCCAGCACCCATTCACTTCTATTGGGACATGAAGTTGCATGCACACAGCCTCTGTATTCTAATATGACATGCAGGTTTGGGTCCCAATAGAAATGAAAGGAACACTGGCAGAGGGATGCACACAATGCACAAGAGAGCCCTGCACAGGACACAAGTGTCTGAATGGGCCTAAACAACTCCTGTACATGGAGGCTTAGTGATTTCCCCAGCTCCCCAGGCATCAGAAACAAACAGGGGTTTTACACAGGAGCTACTAAAGCCTCATACACACGATAGGACTTTGTACAAACTTTCCCGTGGATTTTTGTACAAAGGGCGTCGGCCCTGAACTTGTATTGCATACACACGGCAGGACTTTTTCAGCCAACTTTCACCAAATCACATGGTTTTTCTGCTCTTTACCGCCACCTTTGGTCAACTTCTGTATTGTTGTCTGATCTTTTACATTGGTTCTGAGCATGGGTGTTTGTACTTTGTACAAAAGTCCTATGGTTTTCTGTACACACGAATCGGACTTTGCTCCATCAGACTTTTGTTGGCAGAAAGTTGGTCCGTTCGCACAGCCAACAAAAGTCTGATGAAAACTGAAAAAGTTGGTCCGATGGAGCGTACACACAGTCGGATGTTGGTCCAAAACAGCTAATTTGCATGTTTGTTGTCAAAAAGTCTGATCGTGTGTATGGGCCTTAAGTCTGGACAAGGATGGAAATTCAGCTGATTCACCAACGACTGGATGAGCTTCAATCCATCTATGGCCATTCCTGCTAAAGAAAAGTTGAGCTAATATGATCTTCTCTCAAACCAGCGTGTTGGAAAATTTTCCTTTGATCTGCAGCGCTAATCAATGTATTCTGAACACTATCACAATGTAATGTCTCAGTGGAGAGGATTCCTCCATCCACCTCACTTATGTGGATGGGGGGGATCGACTCAGTTTTTTTCAATCACACACTAACTGATCAAAAAAACTGATCCATTTATGGCCAGCTTACCATTCACTATACAACCTGATTGTACAATATATTTAGGATCTACCACCAACTATGTAGTACAAGGGCCTGCCTGATTGGATAATGAATTGTTTAGATTTGTCCTCATTTTACAAAGTTTAAGGAAATTGAAGGGAGATTGTGCAGAAATTGTACAACCAGATTGTAAAGTGTATGCTCACCTTTACTGTTCATGTGTATGATTACTAAGAATGACAAATGTTTTCCCTGACACATTGTCTAAAGCTGGGTATACACAATTAGTTTTTTTTTTTTGTTCAGCCTGCTGGAAGAAAAAATAATAGATCCCTGCATGCACACAAACAAGGTGGATTCGGAAACCCCCCTCTCCCCTCTGTGCTATTGTACTCTGACAGCAGGACTCCTCCACTGATCAGAAGACAATGATCAGTGCTGCAGCCCGCTGATCAAAGGAGGATTTCCAGCAGGACCATTTGACAGAAGCCAAGGTCAGCTTCAGCTAGTTCTTGAGCTCCATTTACAGTCTTCAGAAATCAACCTTGGGCAGCCATTATTGCTATTTCTCCTTATTGGCTGGAAACCAAGCCATCATCAAAGCAATCTAATTGGCTCTGTGTGTGTGTGTGTAATACTGGTGTACTCGGTAACCATTACATATGTTTTGGTGTGCTTCAACTAGCTCCGCCCCCTGCTCAGGAGGGGGGGGGTGCATTTTGGCATCTTCGCCCTGGGCACTGAATTACCTTGTCCCACCACTGCTGGTACCCCTACCCAAAGAACAACCCAAAGAAGATGTCGTGTCTGCATAAAATGCGGATTTAGGCATGACACACACTATTATTGTCCCTCCTGTCCTGACCAACCTGGTCTCTGCATCGGTGACAGTTTCAAACGCTACCACACACTAGTTGAGTATTAATGTAGGGTACAGCGCTACACAGTCCTAGGCACACGTACACAGGGTCTCGAAAGATGTGATGGCCATCATATTTTGAGAGACCCTAATATGCAACGTTCAGTTTACAGTTTCTTTTTACAGTTTTTATAAAAGGAAAAAAAAAAAACACACACAAAAAATATAAAATAAAAAAGCCAAAAATAGTTGGTTTTATTTTTCTTCTCTCTCTCCATTGTTCTCTCTCTTATGTTCACTCCCTACTGTCCGCTCACTATTGTTCTATATCTATTGTACTGTTTTATATTTACTATGTTTTATTGTATTTGCTTTGCAGGTATGGTATTTTATACTGTAATTATTTTATTGTTAACCATCACTTGCTTAGCAGGTATGCCATTCAGCCCTACACGGGTTTATTTATTCTGACAGCAACAGCGTTTGCTCCCAGGATACATAAAGCCGTGACTCCAGCACTGTCAAAGGTGATTTCACCACCACAGTTAAAAAAAAAAAAAAAAAGAGCATATATGCCAAAGCATGGGGGCAGGGGTGGAGGAGCGATTTGCTCCTAACATTAGGAGCGGATTGCCCCCATGCTTCGCATATATTTTTTAGGCACAGATTGCAATGTTTTATTTTTACTATGTTTTATTGTATTTGCTTTGCAGGTATGGTAAGTCTTACTGTTATACTGTAATGTTACTTTGTTTTATTGTTAACCATCATTTGCTTGCAGGTACGCCATTTAGCTGCAACACAGGTTTATTTATCTTGACAGCAACAGCATTTGCTCCCACGATACGTAAATCAGCAACTCCAGCACTGTAGGAGGTGATTTCATGTATGCCCATCATTAGAAGTGGGTTGATGAAGGGCGGTATTCTAATGGTGGGCATACCCACGATCAATCTCTTTTTTTCGTGCAGCCTACAGGCTGCATGAAAAAAAAGAACATTACAATGTATGCACAACAAGGACCAGCGACGTACTGGTATGTTTCTGGACTTTGAGTGGTTATACCAGAATGATGCCTGCAGGTTTAGGTATCATCTTGGTATCATTCTTTTCAGCCAGCGGTCAGCTTTCATGTAAAAGCAATCCTAGCGGCTAATTTACAAGCAGTGGGAGGAAACGTGCCCCCCTCCCACCGTCTTTCATGGTTTTCTCTGGCTCTCCTGTCCAAACAGAGAACCCGAGAATGCAGTCGGTGGTTCCGCCAGCTGACCATAGAGCTGATCAGAGACCAGAATGGCTCCAATCATTTCTATGGCCTAAGAAGCCAGAAGCTACGAGCATTTCATTTATTCAGGGAAGCCTATCCCACACCCACCTAACAACTGTCCCCGAGCCACCCCCATCAAATCATTCTCTGCAGCTATTACCTTTTGTACCACAACGTATCTACGAGCAGGGCCCTCCTGTACCTTTTGTATTGAACTGTACTGTAATTGTGTTGTCCCCCCTATACATTGTAAAGCGCTGTGTAAACTGTTGGCGCTATATAAATCGTGTATAATAATAATAATAATTTCATGACGATCTTGGTGTGGTCAGATGCTTTGAGGGCAGAGGAGAGATCTATGGCCTAAAAAGCCCCCAATTTTTTTTAAATAAAGGGTACCTGTCACTAACTATTTCTATCATAGGGGGGGGATATTTACATTCCCGGAGATAACAATAAAAATAATTAAAAACGATAAGAAAAATGAAAGGAACAGTTTAAAAAAAAAAAAAAAAAAAAGCAAATAAATAAAAGCACCCCTGTCCCCCCGTGCTTGCCCGCAAAGACGAACGCAAGCATCGGTCTGGTGTCATATGTAAACAGCAATTGCACCATGCAGTGAGGTATCACTGCAGATTCAGGGCAGTCATTTTAGCAGTAGACCTCCTCTGTAAATCGAATTATATTGGTTACTTCATTTGGCACCCCAAAGGTGTGTAGTATTTTTTCCTGACGCATCTTCATGGCAGCACACACTGGGTTGTGACTCCGCCTCCACAACCTGACAGGATTGGTTTAACTATAAAGTTGAAGGGGAGACTCCCCGCTGCATTCTCTTTTTTATCCTCACACTGACAGGTTGGACGAACAGGTTTCTCCTTCCGTTTACAGATGAATAAAGCCTCTTACCGCAATCGCCCCAGCAGGTTCAAGCCTCTCCTGTTTGGAAGTCCCTCCTGTACAGTCTCTAAAGGAGCTTCTGGTGGTCTCAGGGGGCAACTGTAACCTGGCATGTACAAGCTTTAAAGAAGCTTTTATATTTTGCAGTGGACTCCCCCCCCCTTTTTTTCTTTTTTTTTTCCCTTATGTTCCCCTTCATTTCCCTTTTTATCTTCACCTTTTTAAAAGGAAAAGAAAGAAGTTTTAAATGTCACCTTTTGCTACCTCAGGGCTTGCTGGCCCTTGCTGTCCTCCAGCATGCCGCCGTTCATCCTCCAGTCGTGCCTGCGCTCGTGCAGAGCCAGGGGAACAGCGCTGTACTTGCTATGCATTGCGCCCTTATCCAAGATGGCGCCGGAGGACTCGGGACGCGTCTGCGCATGCGCGAGAGCGTCAGTCGGCCGGCGCAATGCCGCCATTTTTAAATACAGAGTTTTTTTCTCTGTATCTCCCTGCATGGTGTCAGGAAACAGCTGCTGCTCTGCATTCAGTAAGAAAACTCAACTGAAAGGTAAGTCCCTGTGGGGCTTTTTATTTTTTCTCCTAATTTTACATGAAGTACATATAAATTAATAATGAATTAACACATTTATAAATAATTAAATAAATTATTAAATAAATAATAAATAAATAAATAATAAATAAATAAAAAAAAAAAAAATATATAAACATTTCCTTTTTTATTTTTGCATATACATATACGTTTATTTCCTATATTTCCCAGACTGCCCTGTCCTTTCTCCCCTATGGAGTCCACTGCCCACGCAGACCACCATCAGCAAACCAGGTAAGAGGCTGTACCGGTATAGGTAAGTATTGAAGGGGAGAAAAAAGAGTGCCAGACCGCTAAATGCTGCGTTTTTTTGGCAGCCCTGCTAGATCAAGAACCGCAAGTTCCCAGCATGGGAGAAGATCAAGCCGTACCTCAAGCAGGAGGTCCCGCAGGAGCCGTTCAAGATCTCCTTCACGTCATCGGAGACACAGCCACTCACGCCACAGTCGCTCACGCCACAGTCGCTCCCGTCGCAGCCGGTCAAATCGCAGGAGGTCTCCTTACTCGCACCATCAAAGCCGCCACACCCGTCCCGCAGCCAATGCCTGCTGGGTATGCGGCGCTCCAGCACTGCCAGACAAGCTTGCCTGCCGCTCTTGCTTCAATGAAGCTACTAGAGAGAAGGAGGCAGACGCAAGACTTGCTACAGACCTCATAAGGGAGTCAGTGCGGGAGTCTTTACTGGAAACAACAGCACCAGCAACGGATAGGGCTGCTCCCAGTACTTCCTCAGCGGACCCCCTTCACACTCAGGCCTCAGACTCTTCCTCTGAGGGCGAAGGTCCAGATATATCAGCGGGTTTCGATTTTTCCCTGGTGGAGCCCTTCGCAAAGTCAGTAAAGGAAGCAATCGGCTGGCAAGACGACAAAGCAGAACCCCAAAAAGTTCGGAAGTACTTTCCAAACTTAAAAAGGGATCCGGAATCCTTTCCATTTATAGAAGAGCTTGAAGATCTCATAAAGGATGAGTGGGAGAGATCGGATAAACGATCTAGTCTAACCAATAGACTAGCCAAAATGTATCCCCTGAATGAATCAAAAGTAAAACCTTTGATTAACGCACCTGTCGTTGAAGCCTCTTTGATGCGTCTCGCCCGCCACGTCACATTACCGATCGAGGATGCGGTCTCCTTTCGAGATGTGCTCGATCGAAAGATGGATCTGGAGTTAAAAAAGGCCTATTCCGCAGCTGGGGGAGCCTGTAGGCCTGCAATTACTACAGCAGCAGTATCCAAAGCCATCTCAGGATGGACATCTAAAATAGAAAAGGACCTACAGGATGGCGTCGAAATGGAGAAAATAATTTCCTCTCTACAGGAAATCAGACTGGCAGGTGATTTCATAGCTGAGGCATCTGTAGATGTCATAAGATCTTCAGCCAGAACTATGCTGGCGTCGGTAACAGCAAGGAGAGCTCTATGGCTCAAATCATGGATGGCCGATACGGCATCTAAAATGAACTGGTGCAGGATCCCGTACGATGGCGTGAATTCCAATTGAATCCAAGTGAATTCTCCAAAGTGACAGGAGGGAAGTCAGGTCTAATTCCCTCCGATAGGAGACCCAAAACTCAGAAAGGGCCAGCGTATAGACGCAATCTCCCGGACAAATACAGAGAGGCCAGATCCTACCGCCCTGGTAGGGAATTTAGAAGGGACTGGAGGAACACAAAACCTGCCTTTCTAAGGATGCAAAAAACCAAGACCACCCCGGCAGGGGAACAGCAAAAGTCTTTTTGAAATTTTGCCCGCCCACCCGGCCCGGGTGGGCGCCAGGCTAAAATACTTCTTCCAAACTTGGACAGACCAGATAAGAGATTTATGGACATTGTCCACAATCAAATTCGGGCACAAGTGGAGATTCATACTCCCAGGAAATCATTTCCAAACAACCAGACTACCATCCTCTCTACCCAAAAGAAGTCTGCTCATAAAGTACGTAGCAGAACTGAAACAAAAGGGGGCGATCCTAGAAGTCCCATCAGGCCAAAGGGGGAGAGGATTCTACTCCCCCCTGTTTTTGGTGAAGAAAAAAACAGGAGACCTACGCCCTGTGCTGGATCTCAAAAGGCTCAACAAGGGCATCAAAGTGGAGGCCTTCAAAATGGAAAGCCTCCAGTCCATACTCCTATCAATAAATCTGGGCGATTGGATGCTTTCAATAGACTTATCAGATGCTTACCTCCATATACCTATTCATCCAGCCTTTCAAAAATTCCTCCGATTTGCCATAAATCAATGTCATTTTCAATTCCGGTGCCTCCCATTCGGCATCTCCTCAGCACCCAGGACTTTTACAAAAGTCCTGTTACCTTTGGTGGCCCTCCTTAGGGAAAAGGGATTACGGATCCACCATTACCTGGACGACATCCTACTTTTAGCAGTAGATCAAGAGACGCTGATCCATCACCGGGAAATCCTCATTACAACTCTCCAAAAATTCAGATGGATAATCAACTGGAAGAAAAGCAGTCTGCAGCCTACCCAAAATATGATATTTTTGGGAGCGGACCTGAACACCAAAACAAACAGGATACAACTCCCACAAGAAAAGATCCAGCCTTTAATACAAAAAATGCAGAGGCTTTTATCATCAGATCACCTACCAGCCAGAGCCTGTCTGAGCATACTGGGATCCATGTCCGCGACCATACCCATGGTGCAATGGGCACAGTGGCACATGAGAACCCTACAGAACTCATTTCTCAGGCAGTGGGATGGAGCATCAATGCATCAGACCATTTTCATCCCCAAAACAGTGAAGCAATCAATATGGTGGTGGACGCGTCAGAACAACCTCAAGGGATACAGGCCCATAGTCCCTCCAGAACCCGAGGTAGTCACCTCAGACGCCTGCCAGAGCGGTTGGGGAGCTCACTTTCAAGATCAAGCAGCCCAGGGCCGATGGCTTTTCCGAGCACAAGGTCTGGTCTCGAACATCCTGGAACTCAGGGCAGCTCTCCATGCGTTAAAAGCTTTCACACCACTCCTGAAAGGGAAAAACGTGCTCATTCGGTTGGACAACAGGGTGGCAGTGTCCTATATTCAAAAACAAGGAGGCACCAGGAGTGCCACTCTGATGGAGGAAGTCCGACCCATCTTGGAATGGGCTCAGACACACCTAATGAGCTTAAAAGCAGTATATGTCCCAGCGGCACAGAACATGCTAGCCGACTACCTAAGTCAGGAGACATTATCCAACAACGAATGGTCACTGAACCCTCAGGTATTTTCTCTCCTTACAGAAGCCTGGGGAATGCCGGAAATAGACTTGGCGGCCACACCGAGGAACACCAAATGCCACAGGTTCCTGGCGAGAGGTTCATTTTCATCAGCAGAGGGGATAGACTGCCTGATTCACCCATGGGAGTTCAAGTTGGGGTACATATTCCCTCCAACCCCGCTAATTGCGAGGTTCCTATCCAGACTCCGGAGATCCTCAGTGACAGTAATAGCGGTAATTCCACTATGGCCGAGAAGACCGTGGTTCACGACCCTCTTACAACTCAGCCTTCAACCTCCAATTCCTCTTCCAGTAACCCCGGACCTTCTATCTCAGGGGCAATTCCTTCACCCAGCACCAGAAAAGTTACACCTGATGGCCTG
This sequence comes from Lithobates sylvaticus, assembly GCA_028564925.1. Classification (NCBI taxonomy): domain Eukaryota; kingdom Metazoa; phylum Chordata; class Amphibia; order Anura; family Ranidae; genus Lithobates; species Lithobates sylvaticus. The sequence goes on along the minus strand of CM053028.1, from coordinate 172,568,760 downwards.
AAGATTGAGAGGGCTAGGCTAAGGGCGCAGGGCTGTTCTCAAGAGGTTATATCTACCCTGATGCAAGCCAGAAAAGTCTCTACCAATATAATTTACACAAGGATTTGGGAGAAGTTCTGCTCCTTGGCACAACAGAGAGGATGGAATCACCTTTCTCCAGAACCGTCTCAAATCCTAGAATTCCTCCAATCAGGGGTGAACAAGGGTCTAAGCTCAAGTACCCTCAAGGTACAAGTGTCTGCTCTGTCAGCAAAGACAGGTACTAGATGGGCATTCCACCCTCTGGTAATCCAGTTCTTGAAGGCCTGCCTAAAGATCAAACCTCCCAGGAAACCAGTGTTTCCATCATGGGATCTAGCAATAGTTCTCCAGGCTTTCTCTAACCCTCCGTTTACTCCGTCTGAAACAATTTCGCTATGGGACTTGACTTTGAAAGTATCCTTCCTCATAGCAATAACGTCAGCAAAAAGAGTGTCAGAAATCCAAGCACTGATGATTTCGGAACCCCACTTGGTCCTCCTACCCGACAGAGTAATTCTGAGACCTTCAGAACACTTCACACCTAAAGTGGCGACTTCCTTCCATTACAACCAAGACATCATCCTTCCATCTTTCACCGACGATCAGGGTGAACCGCATCCATTGGACATTAAAACAACCATCATCAACTACCTAGCAGCTACCACCTCCTTTAGAAAGACGGATTCTCTTATGGTCATTCCCCATGGGACCAGATGCGGGCAAGCAGCCTCCTCACGCACTATTTCGGCCTGGCTATTCAAAGCCATTAAAAAGGCATATTCCATCCAGCACCTGATGATTCCCGAAGATATCAAGGCTCATTCTACTAGGGCAGTGGCTACCTCCTGGGCAGCATATTGCAGGGTCTCACCAGAGACGATATGCAGAGCAGCAACATGGTCCTCCAGACACACCTTTATTTCACACTACAAAGTGGATTCTGCCCATTTGTCCATGACAGACTTCGGAAGGTCCATTATTAGAGCCAATTCTTCCACGCTATAGGAATAAATATTATTTTACTTGCACCCACCCGACTGGCGAGTTATTTCCCAGTGTGTGCTGCCATGAAGGCGTCAGGAAAACGGAAAATTGTATACTCACCTTTCCGTAATTTTCCTTTCCTGACGCATCTTCATGGCAGCACACAATTACCCACCCCGTTTTTGTGATAATATATACAGAGAATGCAGCGGGGAGTCTCCCCTTCAACTTTATAGTTAAACCAATCCTGTCAGGTTGTGGAGGCGGAGTCACAACCCAGTGTGTGCTGCCATGAAGATGCGTCAGGAAAGGAAAATTACGGAAAGGGGAGTATACAATTTTCCGTTTTTTTTGCTGCACAGAATTCTCAAACCTGAATGTATTTTTGTTTTTAAATCCCTGTAAGTATAAATCCTCAAATACACCCAGAACTGAAAATTGTCTCTAGTGTGGACAAGATTGGCGCTGGCTCGCAAATTCTGAAACCACGCCATTCGGTCATGAAAATTCTGTGAAATATTTCATCAGTGATACGGACGCGTAGAACCTGGTGAGATCTTTGGCTGATATATTTATATATGTTAAACGTTGTTATATTGTATTGCTAATGCAAATTGTTATAATCCTGTGTAGCTGGTCAAGAGGACTGGTAAGTAAAGGGCTGATCACCCTTGGTTAGAGATTGACAGGAATTACCATACATCTTCGAGGAAAAAGTGGGAGAAATATAGATTGTTATTTAATTTTTTTTTTTTTTTTTTTTACCCACGTGAGAGTGAAATAGCTCTCTGTTCCAATAGAAGTTCAATGTGGCCTGCAACCTAACAGAAAGGCATTGATTAAGAGTCTGCCTTGTGTCTTAGAATGTGCCTTGTGTCTTGTAGGCTGTAGAACTCCAAGTAACAAATTCGTTTTTTAAATGACTTTGTATGTGTTTTTTTTGTTTTTGTTTATCTGTGTGCATTGTAACCAACTGTTGTAAAAACAGGTTAGACGGGCTTCAGTGTAACTAGCTTGCAAATTAGCATATCAATGGAAGTCATTGAAAGTTTCATTAACAAACATGGCGGTGTTAGATTTGACTCTATACAAGAGTGATTTAACACAACAATTTAGTGAGCTTTTGAGACAATGTAATACACATAACGATCTCATAAATGAAAAGTTAAAAAAAGGCAGGAAATCAAAGATGGCCAATATTATATGCATGTTGTTGAAGATGAAAAACGTTGCGGAAAAAAAACAAGTCCAATGGTGTACGGAAAAAAAGCAATTTTTGGAACAGGTAGAAAGTGTAACTGAGAATATTTTAGCAATAGTTGTATGTGTTTACACTACACTGGTGATCAGTGAGTAAAAATGTTGCTGATCAGATTGAACAATTAGTGACTGAGAAATGTGTATTGCAACAGAGATTAGATCGATTAGAACAAACGTGTAAATTAAGAGAAAGTTGCATTGCCTCTTTGAATCAAAGAGAGGCTGAGAATTTGCATGTTATTATACTGCTTAGGGAGGAATTACAGGGTGCACAGGCAGCCATAAAGTTATCCTCCGAACATGCAAAAGCCGAATGTGCAATGGTGGAGGTACCCTTCGCGCAGGTGAAACAACATGCAGAAAAAACAGACGATATTGTTGCTTCAAATGATATTACTATGATGGAAATCAATGTTGGAGATGTTAATAAAAGAGTGATAACTGCACTTAAAATTGATTTAGGAGTTGAAACAATGGAAAATTCTGATGACTCCTCAGACGATGAAAGTGTAAGTCTGTTCATTCCAATCATAGTAATATTATCCAGCAATGTGAGTTTTCAGTGCCATATGCTCAAAGAAGGGCCTATGCAGGAAAACCAGAGCCAAAATGTTTTTTGTGTAAAACGGGGTAAAACAGTTGCATAAAGTGAAAATGGTGGTAGCCACATGGTTATTCAAATACTGGGGGAAACAATGTTAGCAGCACTTGGTGAGCTGAAGGTATGGTAAGAATATTCTGGTCAATGTTTCCTTGCTATGAAAAAGGTTTAGATGTGAGTTTTGCCCTTAATGTTTGGAATATGATAGAGGACATTGATTTATATTTTTAGTATTTTCAAGGATAAGCCTCTGAATTGTTATTTATTTTTTTCCTAAAAACATTTTTCTGTTATGATTGTTTTTTTTTCTCATTTTTGATTATTTTTAATTTTAATTAAAAAAAATGTAATTTAAATTTTTTTTTAAAGAATATTTTTTTTAAACTTTTATATATTTTAAAATGTAAAATGTTTTATTTATTTTTTTGTAATTTTTTTTGTCTTTTTTTTTTTCAAATAACATTTTATTCAAGAAATGTACATTACAGATAAATCAAGCAGTCAAAGCAAGAAGTATAGCTTGCGCTATTACCCATAGTATGATAACACAGAAGAATAGATAACAAGGAGGAACAAGAAAAAAGAAGGACAAAAAAAAAAAAAGTACACAGAGTTCACAGACCTATAGACTTGGGGGGGCGGAAGACAGAAAACATCTGGGTCTAAATAAACAATGTACCTAATAAATGCTGAATTCCTCCTAAATCATTAGTGTTTTTATTTCGGTCTATTCTTTTAGGAAGGTAGGAACCCGTGTTCCTCATATCGTAGGGGAGTTATGGCTGCTTATAGGGGGGAGGCAAGAGTCATGAGAGGGCTCTTAGGGGGTTGGAGAAGAGGGGAAGAGAAAGCAAGAGGGAGGAAAGGAGAAGTAAGGGAGGGTTGTCACCGTGGTGGTCCATCACGCCGGGTCAGGTTTGATTCTGGATCTCTCGGAGAGTCCAGGGGCTCCATACCATATCATGTGCTTCCAGCCTGTCCTGCATCCTGGCGGTCATCTTCTCCATCAGCTCTACATCTTTAATTCTGGCGTGTAGGGCCCCTGGGTCAGGGGGGCGTTTTTTTTTTCCAATTTAGGGCTATAAGGCAGCGTGCAGCTGTTAGTATATGTCTCATTAATTTCTTGCAGGGTGTAGATAATTGTGGGTGGGGTATGCCCAGTAGGAAAGATTTGGGATTCATAGGGATGTGTGTTCCCAGGAGTTGGGTTAATAATTGCTGGACTTCCTGCCAATAGGATACAATCAGCAGGCACCCCCAGTATATATGGTAAAGTGTGCCCTTGTCCTGCAGACATCTCCAGCAACAATCAGGGGTCGATGGGTAGATGGCGTGGAGGACAACAGGGGTCATATACCAAAAAAAAAGTATCTTGTATGTGTTCTCTTTGTATAAAGTGCACAAGGAACTTTTGGCTGCCTGTGACCATATCACCCTCCATTGTTCCATGGGAATCTCTTCTCCTATGGCTCCCTCCCATTTAAGCATGTAGGCGTGTTTGCCTTTGGTTTCCATAGGGTAGGCATTCAGTATCTTGTATATATCTGAGATTAGCCCCTTCTGGGCTGAGCCTGCTAGGATTAAGTTTTCGAAGGGGGATGGAGGGGAGAAGAGCAGGTTGGGCGATATGGTCAGGGCAAAGTGCTGTATCTGTAGGTAGCTATAAAATGCTCGGTGGAGGGAGGTCATATTTAGCCTGGAGGGCCGCATAGGGCAGTAGTTTGCGTGATCTGTGGTCTACTAGAGACCCCAAATGGAAGGAGGTTCCGTGATGACCATGTATGGGACATTTAGTGCGTCAGACTATCAGGGAGTTTAGGGTTACATATGAACGAGGTTAGGAGCGATCTTTTAGATGGGAGTTTGTGTGTTTTGGAGATCCTTCGCCACAGGTGGCGTAGTTGGGTCATAGACCCCAGTAGGCATTCGGGGGGGACTTCTGCGCTCATGCTCCATAGCAAGCTATTAGGGTGGGCCGGGGCCATCCGTATCTTTTCAATCTCTGACCATTTGTTATACGACCTCTGGGTGTACCACGAGGCGACTGCACGCAGTTGGGCTGCTTGGTAGTAATTGACAAGGTTGGGGAAAGCTAGACCTCCGTCTGTGCGTGAGGCCATCATCACCGATTGGGGTATTCTGTGCCTCTTATGACCCCACGTAAATTTGAGTAGGTCTGCCTGCAGTCGTCTCAGTTGGCTAAAGGGTACGGGAATGGGCAGCGTCTGGAAAAGATAAAGGAGTTTCGGGAGGATCGTCACCTTTACCGACGCTATTTTATCTAGGAGGGAGATGGGGTGTTTCTGCCATTGTAGTAGCAGGGACCTTATTGAGCTGAAGAGGGGGGGGGAAGTTTGCCTGATAAAGTGACGCAAATTTTGGAGTAATGTGTACCCCCAGGTACTTGAGGGAGGATGATTTCCAATGGTAGGAAAAGTTGGTTTGCAAATGTACAACTTCTGAATCTGGGATGTTGATCGGGAGAGCTTCCGATTTGGTCTGGTTTATTTTGTAAACTGAGAGGGCTCCATAACGGTCAAGTTCTTTGTGGAGGTTGGGAAGGGAGATTCTCGGCTGTGTGAGGGTGAGGATGATATCATCCGCAAACAGTGAGATCTTAAATTCCCTTCCTCTTACTGGTATTCCTCTTATGGCTGGATTGTTGCGAATGTGGGCTGCTAGGGGTTCTACACACAGGGCGAATAGCAAGAGGGAGAGCGGGCAGCCTTGTCGGGTGCCATTAGAGATGGAGAACTGGGGGGAGATGGCAAAGGGAGTTCTGACCTGCGAGGTTGGGTCTGAGTAAAGGTGATATATTGCTTGTAAATATGGTCCTCTGATTCCTATGTGCTTCATTGTGGCAAACAGAAAGGGCCAACCCAGCCTGTCAAAGGCTTTTTCCGTGTCTAAACTCAGAAGCAGGGATTGCGAGCCCTCCCTGTTCGCCACGTCCACCAGGTCAATCACCTTCCTGGTGTTGTCCCCCGCTTGCCGGAGGGGGACAAAGCCCACTTGGTCTTTATGAATAAGGGAGGGGAGTACCACATTTAGTCGCAAGGAGAGTAATTTTGTGAAAATTTTTAAAACTGTATTCAATAAAGCTATGGGCCTATAGTTCGCACACAGGATGAGGTCCTTGTCGGGCTTGGGGACTAAAGTTATGAAGGAGCGCTGCATATCCGGTGGTAGGGGGGTGTCCTTTAAAAAGGCATTGAAGAGTCTAGACATATACGGTAGAAGGAGGGGTAGGAAGGCTTTATAATACTCATAGGGCAGACCGTCCGGTCCTGGGGATTTGTGGGTTGGTAGGGCTTTAATGGTTAGTTCTATTTCTTCCTCCGCGATTTGCGCATTTAGGGCTGTTAGGTCAGACTTCTGGATTTGGGCGACCCCACTCTCTGCGAGGTATTGCTGTATCCGGTGGGAAATGTCTTGGGAGAGGGGTTTCCTCGGAATTTCTGGGTTGTTGTAGAGCTCTGTGTAGACCTTAGCAATGTCCGCAGGGTGGGAGTGGACAGTGTTGTTTTTATCTCTAATTTGATGGGGGGTGGATAGATGGGCGTTATCTTTAAGCTTTCTTGCTAATAGGGAGTGAGCCTTATTGCCTTTGTCATAGTATGTTTGTCTTATTCTGAGGAGGGCCCTCTCTACCTTGCCGATGGTCAGTATCGATCTGAGGCTTGTGATTTTTTTGAGAAGCTTCAGGGATGGAGCGGCCTGTAGCTGGCGCTCCAATAGCCTGAGTTCCTTTTCAGTTTGGAGCTTCGTGGAATTGGCATTCCTCTTCATAGCAGAGGATAGGGCCATGCACTTGCCGCGGATCACGGCCTTGTGGGCCTCCCACAACGTAGAGAGGGATATGTCAGGTGTGTTGTTCTCTCTAAAATAGTGCTCTAATGTAGAGCTAAGTTCCTCCTTTGAGGGGAGGTGCTGCAGTAGGAAGTTATTTAGTTTCCAGTTACAGGGCCTGATGTTGGGGGAGCCTAAGTCTAGGTTAATGGAGATTGGGGCGTGATCCGACCAGGAGATTGGGAAAATCTGCGCTTTATGTGTTATTCTAAGAGTGGGGTTGTTGACGAATAGGTAGTCAATACGAGAGTGCATCTGGTGGGGGGAGGAGTAGAAAGTATATTGTCGATCCTTTGGGTGGAGGGCCCGCCAGGCATCAAATAATGCGTGTCGCCTAGTAATCTGGCGAAATAATTTAGAGTCTTTTATGGCTCTAGTCTGGGAAGCCCGGGGGGTTGCCACTAGCCGGTCTGAAGTTGTAGTAGTAGTTATGTACTGTCTTGAAGAGTCTAGTTAGTACCTTTGCGAGGAATGCATGTTGTTTGGTATTTGGGGCATATAGTGTACAAAGTGTGATTTTTTTGGGATTGCCAAGTTCCGGTTAAGATAAGGAATCCGCCCTGGGGGTCGCTATAGTGGTCAAGGTAGGTGAATGGGGCGCCGCGTTTAATAAGGATGGCTACTCCCGCTTTTTTATGTGGGCCTGAGGAGTGATAGATTTGGGGATAGTGTCTGGAGGCAAATGCAAAGGACCCCTCTTTGTCAAAGTGTGTTTCTTGGGCCAGGACTATGTCTGCCCCCGATTGTCTGAATTCTCTCAATGCCAAATGTCTCTTTCTGTTGGAGTTTAAACCGTGCACGTTCATGGATAGTATCTTAGCCATGGGTTTGTGTCATGAGGGGGTGGGGGCTCACCTGCAGTTGAGTGCCGTGATGACCGCCAGGAGCCTGATGTGCATTCTTTTTCCGGGAGGTGTTCCACCACGATGACCCAGAGAGGGGGAGGGGGAGAGAAAGAAGATGGGGGAGGAGGGGGAGAGAGAGAGAGGGGACAAACATTAACATACAAAAGATAGTAAAACATCATCTTATTTAACTTTAGTCGACCTTGCGTGGGTAGTAAGCCCAGGTCAAGACGGATTCCCCGGGAGCCACCCAGTCTGAGGGCCAAGGTCCCAGCTGGGTGGCTGCAGGGGAATCCTTTTCCAGCCATATGAGACTGTGCGTATGCGTACGTAGCTCTGTGAGCTGTTAGAACACAACCAGGAGGGGGCGTGCGGCTGCAATAACCGTTCTCCCATTTCTCCTAACAAAACCAGCCCTAATAGTGAAACTAGGTTGTAAACAAGAAAAAACTGAAGCACCCGGGGGGACTAGTAAGGTATAGCTGTCCAGGGTCTTGTATTTCAGCTTCTTCGGACTGTTATAAGAGCCCTTCTTGGGATTGTCCAAGGGGATGTGCTAGGGAAAGTCAGCCATTTCTATGCCTGGGACTCTTCTGCGATGCTTCTCTGTTCCGTGGACGTTGTCGCGGGGGGACTTTCTGCCATAGCGTAGGTGGGGGGGTGGCGTAGCCACTAGGTCCCAGTCCGGTAGTTGTGGGGGTTGGATCCCCAGTTCTGCGCAAAAGTCCTGTAGATCTTCAGGATAACGCAGTATGGCTGATTTGCCCAGGTGTTTAGCTGTGAGGCTAAAGGGGAATCCCCAGCGGTAGGGAATATTTTCATCTTGGAGGATGCGTAAGAGGGGTTGGAGTAGTCTGCGCTTCTGCAGGGTGATCCACAATAGATCAGGGAATAGGTTTACTTGGGAGTCCTTAAAGGTTACTTTATGTGCCAGGCGAGCTTGACGCATAATGTCCTCTTTCAGGGGAAATGAATTGATCTTGCAGATTATGTCTCTGGGTTTAGAGGATGCGTTTTTGGGACGGAGCGCTCTGTGGGCTCTGTCCATTTCGATATATTTAGTGGGGGTACATTTGCCACTGCAGTGGTATTTGCTGGGGCGCTCTGGGGTCTGGTTGGGGTATATTGTGTCTTGATGATTGGGGTGGGCGCGTGTCTTCTTCCCGGACCGAGTAAGTGGGCCCAGACTGAGTCCCATGTGGCCCCCCATGAGAATGTCAGGGGTGGGTTGTTGCCTGCCCCCCTATCTTGGTGTGACAGAGGGCCTGGGTGCACTGTCTGTGCGTAGGAGGCTTGGGGGCTACCCCGGTCTTGCGTGGGACCTGTGGGTTGTGGGGAGAGCAGTCTCTGAGCCTTAGAAGGTGGTGGCTCTATGGTGGCACAGTGGATAACTCTATGAGAGCCGTCCGGCTCTTGAAGTGTCCAGGCTGCGGGCCTTCCAGGGGGTGGGAGGGCTGGGAACTCTGCTGATAGGTCTGAGGGTGTGGGTGATCCCGGGTCTGAGGCTATGGTGCCGGGGTCTGAGGCCGTCCTGAACAGGCGGGGGAAGGCTCCTGAGCATTGTGTGGGCTGCATGGTCAGGCTTGGGCCTAGTAGCAAGGCCTCTTGGGGCGCATCGTTCGTTGAGGAGCCCATCTCGCCTGGTCTAATCCCGCTGCATCGCAGGGAGTGGGGTCCCGTCCCGGCCTGGGGTGAGAGGGATTGTGGGGGCTCGTGTGGGGGTAAGTACACCCCATCGGGGGATACAGTTCCCGTCGGCCTGGGGTGGTAGGCCGAAGCGGCCTGTTGTGGGGCTGGCTGTGGCGTCTCCCGGGGGCCCCGGGGGAGAAGTCTCACTCACCGCACCGGGTACCGAGGGGTCCTGGGAGGTCCATCGGGCGTCTTGCTGGTCCCCGGATGGCTGATGCTGGGCGGTCAGCAGTGTTGGGATCGCAGGTGGCGTCCGTGATGGTGTGGCCACGGCGCTCAGCGCCATTTTGGATGTCCCGCCGGGCGGCGTGTCCGACAGCGGGAAGAAGGAGCGGAGGTCGGTGGCTGTCCCTGGAGGGGGTAAGGATGTTCCCCTGGCTGGGGAGGACCTTGTGGTCCGTGATCTGCCCATAGGATGGCAGTGGATTGTCCCCTGGGGTGCTTTCTCTAGCGGGCTGGTGGAGAGCAGAGGAGTTAAGCGTCCATCAGGTTCGGCTTCCGGTCACGCCCCCTTTTTTGTCATTTTTAATGTTTTTTTTTTTTTTTTTTTTTTTAGTTGTTTATTCATTTTTTTTTTTTTTTTGTTCAGGTGGAAAAATTATTATGTTTAGTCCACCTGAAAGGGGGGTAATTGACTATGCCTTCAATTAACAGCTGGATACATTTTTTAAGACAAAAGTTGGTAGGAAGCCATTCTAGCTGCTGGAGTTCGTTTTTTTCTTTGTTTTTATATTCATTGAGGTGGAAAAAAGTTCCAAAAGGTTTAACCTTCGTCCACCTGAAAGGGGGTTAATGCATAGATCTTAACCACTTCCCACCCAGCCACTGCACATAAACGGCCGGGTGGGCGCTCTCTACTTCTGAGTGGACATTCAGGAACGTCCCTCAGAAGGAGCAGGATCGCGCGCGCTCCCAACCCGATGTCACCCGGACACGGCGCATCTTAGATCGGCAGGAGGGCTCTGTGATTGGCCCTCCTGATCACATGACAGCCGTGTCCAATCACGGCTGTCATGTGATGTAAACAAACAGCCAGTTGCTAGGCGATCGGCTCTCCTCTCCTCTCACGGAAGTGATCGCTGAGGAGAGGAGAGTGGATCTCTGCAGCTGGCTGGTGATCAGTGAGTATGAGCTGTTTTTTAAAGATTTTTACTCACTGATCACCAGTGTAGTGTAAACACAAAGTAAAACACACTAGTAAACACACAATAAACACACGCATGTCCCCACATAACAGTAAAATCACATGTTCCAATGATCATTTGCACACATATGTCCGTGATCACCTGCACACATCTGTACATGATCATTTGCGTACATATGTCCGTGATCACGCAAACCAATTATTATACACTTAATGGGATTTTTTTTACCAAAAACATGTAGCAGAATACATTTTGGCTTAAATTTATGACAAAATTTGGTTTTATTGGATTTCTTTTAAAATAGAATAAAGAAAATATAGTTTTTTTCCAAATTTCCGCTTAACAAAATGATAAAAATGTAATTTGGGTACAGCGTTGCATGACCACGCAATTATTGAAAGTGCGAGAGCGCTGAAAGCTAAAAATTGGTCTGGGAAGGAAGGGGGTGAAAGTACCCAGTATTGATGTGGTTAAGATACAGATAAATGCATTGTTTTTTTTTGTGTTTAAATTGAGAATTTTTGGAAAGCAACATTCACGTTAGTTTTTGACATTTTTGCTCATACCATGGGGATCCATTTTAGAGTGGGTTCAGCTTAAAGGAATCATGGTTGTATTGATAAGTTGTTTTGAGTTGCAGAAGCCAGGAATATTAGGTTCCTGGGTTCCAAGGAGGGAACTATGAGTAAATATAGTAAGCAAGCAGATATTATGGATAAGAATTTGATTCTGCTGTTGTTTTTCACTTCCAGAATCCTGGTGGAGCGAGATTGGAAAGGTTTCTGGAACATGGATTACAGATGTTCATCTGGTTGGCAGTTTGTGCCATACCACACCACAAATTCGTTCTGATAAATATCAGGAAAGACGGGACGAACAAAAAGATTCACTTTAATACTGTTTTTTTTCTTATGGACAATTTAGTGCTAATGCTGAATCTGAAAGACTGTGCCTATCAACAAGACTTGTTAATGATGAATGCAAACCTGTTATTAATACATGTGCAATGGGTTGGAGGTTGGGGAAGGAATATAAACACATCCAATCCGTCAGAACATGAAATGTAAAATAGGTGTTTTTTTGTTGGAAAGAGGAATTGGAAGAAGAAAAGGTTTTTAATGTATGACAACAGAATTAATATGGTACAGGTATCCAGGAGGCGGGCGCTTATGCATAATAAGGTGTCTGTTGGCCAGACTAGAGGTTGGCCAGGTGACACATCAATGGGGTGAAAATTTCCTTGTATGGGGGAGATACGCCTGGTTGATGTCTCACCTGAGAGGTTGAAACCCTGCACAGGTAATGCCAGTGAACACACTCGGGAGCATGCTCCGTTAAATAAAGGGAACAAACGCTGGCTACCAGGGTACAGTATGCCTTCACCAGATGGCGCAGCAACATCTCACAGTGGTTGATAAAAACCTATTACCCTATATGTGCTGATCAGCCCTCAAAAATTACACTCGCACACTCGCATTCTGCGAGTGATTTTTGAGGGCTGGCGAGGAGAAGAGAGGAGAGCCGCCACTGGGAGATCACAGCAGGGAACATCATAGCTTTCGTTTCATAAGCTGTGTGTTCCCCCGCCACGCGCCGTCACATAAGCTCCTCCCCTTTTCAGGTACTTTGATAGACAGATCACCTGTCCAATCCTAGGACGGGTGACATGTATCAAAGTTCCACGGACAAGGGGAGGGGCTTATGTGACGGTGCGCGGCAGGGGAACACACAGCTTATGAAGCGAAAGCTATGATGTTCCCTGCTGTGATCTCCCAGTGGCGGCTCTCCTCTCTTCCCCTCCACAGGTAGGCAGCACATGGGGGACACAGGCAGCACCATGGGGGGGACACAGGAAGCACCATGGAGGGGGGACACAGGAAGCACCATGGAGGGGGGACACAGGAAGCACCATGGAGGGGGGACACAGGCAGCACCATGGGGGGGGCACAGGCTGCACATGGGGGGACACAGGCTGCACATGGGGGGTACACAGGCTGCACATGGGGGGGGGACACAGGCTGCACATGCTGCACATGGGGGGGGGACACAGGCTGCACATGGGGGGGGGACACAGGCTGCACATGGGGGGGGGACACAGGCTGCACATGGGGGGGGGACACAGGCTGCATTGGCAGGCATGGATAAAGTTGTTAATATTTTTATAACTTAATTGCATAAAACATTAAAAGGTGTCATTTAATGAGATAACTTATGAGGGCGGGTTTAGGGGCGGGGCAACTGGTGGCGAGTAACCCTTGAGGCCTGGCTAGTAGCTCAGGACTTGAAATTTTGAGCCCTGTGCTGATTATACACTGAATCAAGTATAGTCATTGTACCTGTGACTTACTCCCAGAGATGTGCAGACACAGAATGAGGTTCGTGCAGGATGCTCATTTCTGAGGAGTAAGCCAAAAGAGGACTGATGTATTCAACACTATATTGGGGGGAATAGGAGCTGGGAGGGGTGTTAATGAAGTGGACTTCCGTATCCTGAAGAACACTCTCAGCCATAGCTTAAGCGGGGCTTTGTTACTCAGAGAGATGGGTGGCATCCTTAATAACATTCTACAAAGTCACATAAATACCCAGGGTAAAGTGGCTCCAGATTTGGTCAACCATGTTGAGAGGTTAAAAAGAGACTACCGCTCCAAGTTGATCCACCAAGACAATCACTTCTTTTCCAGATAAGGAGCCCCAGGTGCTGGCTAAAGCATGCACAGGTGAGAAAGGATTAAAAAAAAATCTGGACAGCCGCACTCCGAAAAGAATCTTCTTTTCTTGTGCCTTTTATTGTAAAATGAAAATCACATAACACGATCCACAGCAAAAGTGATACAAAACAAAATACTGACGCATTTCACACTGAAATCAGTGCTTACTCATAGCTATGCGGCTGTCCACAGTTTTTTGTGTGCTGGTGAATGGTGAGTGAATGGACACCCCTTGTCTGTACTGCACCCCGTCCTGAAGATATCGGAAAGGAGAAGATACAGAGGATACAGAATGGTGACATGGAAGCTGTCGCTGAAGAATGATGGTGGTGTGTCACTCAGTGGCAAAGCGGCACGTGTTGGGAAGTACAGTGCGTTAAGACCATTATGGACTATTCCATGGGAGCCGTTTCTGAAGCATATGTTGTTGGGGAGCGACACGCGTTAAGATAGTTATGGACTGTTCAATATGAGCCGTGTCTGAAGAAGGGGGTATGCGCCCTTTAGGCGCAAAGCGGGTAATGTTGGAATTCAACATGAATTAATGCTATATTTCTAAAGTTTCTACACATCTGTTTTTAGAACCAAAATTAGCCATATTGACACTTGCAGTCCCACACTTTTAAAAAGGTACAGAGGAATGTGGCACCAAACAGAATCTGCATAGCAAAAGGACTTATCTTCAGCCCACCTGGTGTGCAAGAAGCTTCAAATAGATTGATGATGAAGACGGTTCAGGGCGCATGGACTGCAATACTGTCCCGAGAAGCCAAGTATGGCAGGGCAGTCAGTAATATAAGGAGGATTTTCATGTGAACACTGATCAGTCCAAAGCAAATGAGACTGGCAATGGGAGGGGGTTTGGATGGTGTGTGATTGTAAAAAAGGTTGGTTACAGAGAGCTCTCTCTGTTCGCTGAAAAGGCCTTGCCATGAGGCTGTCTCTCTGCCATCTTGAGGCCTTGCTCTGGTTGTTGGCTCGGGCCTAATCCATGTGGCCCAGACCCCTTTTATCATCCAGAACCAGCAGATGAAACCATGTGTGATAAATATCTTTGATATTTCATTGTTGTTATATGCTCTGTATATATACTGTGCTGTGTAGTGTGTGATGTTAGTACATTCCTATTTTCTTGGGAAATAAATGTAACTTGTTTACTAAGCAGAGGTGTTATATCATTGTGCTTATCAGACTTTTAATAGACTAACTAATCTATAGGGACTAGACAAATTAATACACAGATATAATAATTATTGTATCAGTTACAACAAGTGGTAACTTGTAAAGACATTTAAAGGCTTTTAAAAATGTATGTAGTTTGTCGCCGCTGCACGTTTGTGCGCAATTTTAAAGCATGTCGTGTTTGGTATCCATGTACTCGGCCTAAGATCATATTTTTTATTTCATCAAACATTTGGGCAATATAGTGTGCTTTAGTGCAAATTAAAAAAGTGTTTTCCCAAAAAATTGCGTTTGAAAAATCGCTGCGCAAATGCTGTGCAATGTAAAAAATAGGTTCAGAGGTGCAGTACTGTGTAATTTAAAAGGGGTGCAGAGTGCTGCTGTGTAATGTAAAAGGGGTCCAGGGGTGCAGAGTGCTGCTGTGTAATGTAAAAGGGGTCCTGGGGTGAAGAGTGCTGCTGTGTAATGTAAAAGGAATCCAGGGGTGCAGAGTAGTGTGTAATGTATAAGGGGTGCAGAGTGCTGTGTAATGTAAAGGGGTCCAGGGGTGCAGTTGTGGAGAGGGCGTACACAGTAGTGACAAAAAGATATTGGGGGATGCAGAGGTATGAAGGGGGCACAGTGGGGTGTTTTTGCATTTTAAAGTGGGGGTGCCAGATATAGGATCCGCCCCTGGGTTCCAAATGCTCTAGGTACGCCCGTGTTAAGGTATTTGTAAATCGCTATTATATCCACTCTCAAGCATCTCTTCTAAAGCGAGAATAAATTTAGTGCTTAAAGTCGTTCCTCGTAATTGAGGTCCTCTAATCCCTTTATTAATTTAGTTGCCCTTCTTTGGACTCTCTCCAGCTCCAGCACATCCCTTCTGAGGACTGGTGACCAGAACTGGATGGAATATCCAGATGCGGCCTAACCAGAGTTTTATAAAGTGGCACGATTATAGCTTTATCTCTGGAGTATATCTCCCCTTTTATGCATGCTAATATTCTGCTGGCTTTGGTAGCTGCAGCATGACATTGCATGCTATTGCTCAGTCTGTCTTCTACTAGGACCCCCATATCTTCCTACATCTTTGATTCCCCCAGAGGTTCTCCCTCTAGTGTTTTTAGCCCGTCACGTACCCGACGGCTGAACCCGACGTGCAGAGGGAAAGCCTCACGTACAACCCCTGCTCAGGGACCACTGATGAGGTAACAGTGACTGCAAGAGCGTGGTGGTGTATGGGTGCCTGGATTGTCTTCCATGTGTTGGATGTGTCACCCGGGTGGACAAGCAGGTTAAACGGCAGGCATTGGCAGGTCAGCAGATTCTGGGATGGTGGCAGCAGGGACCAGGCAGGTGCATGCAGAGCAGAAGAGACACAGGATGCATGGTCAGACAAGCCAGGTTGGTAACAGACGATCAGATGCAGGCACAGAAAGGTCAGGATGCAGGCAAGGTTTGGCAACAGGATATCAAGCAGAGGAGAGGTTAAGCAAAGTCAACAAGGCAAGCCAGGGTCAAGATAATTGATGGCTAGCCTAGTCAGAGGAAGCCGGGTCAAACAAAGGAATCAAGTAAGGATCTCAGGAACAGGTATGCAGGTACAAGCTGCAAATCAGAAAAGTACTAGTGGACCTGTGGCCTGCGCATTTGTGTCCACCCTTGAGCATTAGAAATGCTATGGCCAACACGTCCCTGACAGCCCCCCAAGTGCATTACCTTACATTTCTCCACATTAAACCTCGTTTGCCATGTAGTTGCCCACTCTATTATTTTGTTCGGGTCTTTTTGTAAAATTCCTATATCCTGCTGTGAAAGTATTGCACTGCTAATTTTTGTGTCGTCCGCAAAAACTGAGATTGAGCTAAATTATCCCATCCTCTATATCATTTATAAATAAATAAAGCAGAATTGGTCCCAAGACAGAGCCTTGGGGTACCCCACTTACCACTCCAGACCAGTCTGAGTACACGTTATTTATCACTACCTTTTGGACACACCCCTGTAACCAGTTTTCTATCCAAGAACAAACCTTATGGTCAATACGAACAGACCTCAGCTTGTAGATTACTTGTCTATGGGAAATTGTATCAAATGCTTTTGAAAAATCCCGATACACCACATCCACAGGCCTCCCCCTATCTAGATGGCAGCTCACTTCCTCGTAGAATGTTAACAGATTGGTCTGGCAAGAACGACCCTTCGCAAACCCATGCTGGTTACTACTAATGATACTGTTATCTTCAGCAAATTCTTAGTCCCTTATCATCCCCTCCAATAATTTACCTACTATTGATGTTAGGGTGACTGGCCTGTAGTTTCCAGGAATAGGTCTATGCCCTTTTTTGAATA
Source organism: Lithobates sylvaticus (assembly GCA_028564925.1). NCBI lineage: Eukaryota > Metazoa > Chordata > Amphibia > Anura > Ranidae > Lithobates > Lithobates sylvaticus. Next base: position 172,552,139 of record CM053028.1, on the reverse strand, counting down.
TTGGTACCAAATTGCCTTTTCTCAGCTTGTACCAATACTGTCAGTATGCTGTCCACAGAGATTAGGAATAATGGTCTTGCTATAACCTGACTGAGTTTTTTGAGGACTCTCAGGTGTAGGCCATCTGGGCCCCATGATTGATTTGTGTTAAGCTCATCTAGTCTTTACTTGACTCTGGCCTCTGTTAGCCACAAGAGTACATCCTGTGACATGTTATTAACAATACTATCAGGGTCGGTATACCCCTCCTTTTCCTTTGTAAAAACTGAGGAGAAGAAATCATTTAGTACAGTTGCCTTCTCTGTGTCATCTGTAACCATCCTCCCTTCATCATCTTTTATGTGGACTCTGATCTCGCTTTTTTACTGTTAATATATCTAAAAAATCCCTTAGGATTTTTTTTACTCTCCTCTGCTGTGTGTCTCGTAGTCTCTTTTTTGACACTCTGATTGCATTCTTACACTTCTTATTGCATTCCGTGTGTGTTGGAATGCTGACAATGCCCCCTCCACTTTATATTTTTTTAAAGGCCATTTTTTTCTCTTTAAAGGGGGATTCCACCCTAAAGTGGAACTCCCGCTTTTCGGAACCCTCCCCCCCCTCCGGTGTCACATTTGGCACCTTTCAGGGGGGAGGGGGGTGCAGATACCTGTCTATGACAGGTATCTGCACCCACTTCCGGGCATAAACTCCCACGGGAGTTTACGTCATTTCCTGTCCCGGCGCGCTGTCTGCCGGGACACACACGTGTCCCGACAGACAGCGCTGAACATTCTCATTGCGCCGCACGACTCGCGCATGCGCAGTAGGGAATCAGGAAGTAAAGCCACTTCCTGATTCCCTCACCGAGAATGGCGCCGGCTACAGCAGAGAGCCGAGCGATCAATCGGCCTCTGCTGCCGACACCGCTGGACCCTGGAACAGGTAAGTGTACATTTTTTAAAAGTCAGCAGCTGCAGTATTTGTAGCTGCTGGCTTTTAAAAAAAAAAATTTCAGTACAGTCCCGCTTTAACAAGACCTTTTTTAACCTTCGCTCTTCTATATGTATTGCCTATTAAAATGCAGTGTGTGATACCTTTTGTTTAAAATGTTCCCAGCGCATTCCCATTTTTCTCCCGTGTTTAATGTTTCTGGGATTTGGTCCCCAATTATGTCTTGTAGTATTGAGCGTGGTTCAGAAAAGTCTGCCTGTTTGAAATTTAGAGTTCTTGTGCTACCCTCGTGCCACCTTTTCCTACGATTTATGCCAAATGTGATCAACCTGTGATCGTTAGATCCCAAGTTGTCCTGTCTTACCACATCTGAGATCAGACTTGGATCATTCGTAATTAATAAATCTAGCGATGTATTCTTTCTATGACGGACCCCCTGGTACTTAAGAGGAGTATGTCCGCCATATAAGCGTCCCTTGTTCGGTACCAGCATGATCTAAGATCCCTTAGCCCACCCAGTCACTTGTCGAGACATCAGTGTAGGGTGGTAGCAAACCTAAGACTGTTTATTCAAACACAGGTACAAAGAGATATACACTCAGGGCACAATTCGCTCTTCTTTGCATAATGACACAGGGCGGGTAAACTTTACCTCCTCCAGTAACATGACTGTCATATACCTGATATGAGAATGAATTGATGAGGTCGACCTTGTTTGTATCTCCCACCCTGGCCCCACTGAGGAAGAGACAGAGGGTGCCAAGGGACTGGAAGAACACGAGTGCCTGTGGGTGTTGATTGCAGAACTTGCAACAGGGAATGTGACTCCAGCAGGGCATGAGTAAGAAGACTATGGAACCAGAGGAGCAGGAACAGCAGTGATGTTCGAAGGACTGGTCCATACTAAAGAGGCACTCCACTTATGTTGATGGTTCTGGATAAGTGGCTTGTCAGGCCACTGGAGGCTGGAACATACAGTGGTGTACAGAGCTGGTGCAGCAGACAGCCAGTCAAGCACTCAAGCAGTATCAGGAGCCAGGATCAGAGGCAGAAGCAGAGTCTCAGGAATACCCGGGTTGTCAACAGGCAGACAGTGAGGTACCAAATTATATGTGGAGCCAAAGACAGGAACAGAGCTGGGTCAAGTGTAAACAGCAAGGGAGAAGCAGAATCCAAGGTCAGGTCAAGAACACACCAAGTCAGGATTGGGAGAACATGCAGGATCAATCAGGACACAGGATACAGCTGAAGATCAGTCAAAGAATATGGGAATGAGCTCCCTTTTAAATAGCCGTCTGGCATCAAGAGGGACCGTGCCTGCATGTGTGCGCATGCGCGTTCGCAAATTCCCGTGCGCGTGCCCGTTAGCCGTTCTTCAGGATTTATAATGCGCATGCACATATCTATGCACCAGGCATTTCACAGTAATTCCCCGACAATGACACAGGTATATTCAACTTTCCAACAGTAGACAGTCTTTAGGAGGGGATGCTGGAGAAATCCCCCCCTCCCCTTTAGCATCTAATAGCTGACAGTGGTTTCTTTAACATGTAAGCTAATCCACATACACATATACATCCCATAATACTTTTCTCCCAAGGCAGACAAAAACAATCGAACAATGGGATACAGGCACTTAAACCCATAACAACCCCCATCCCACCTCAAATGATCTTGCAGTCTGAAAGGGGAAATTATTTATCTTCATATACCTCTTGAGTCATATTGTTCAGAAATATTAATGTCCCAAGCGACAACACAAACCACACGTATAGAACCCAGGATAACATGAAATGCTGAGTCCAGTGTGGTTGTACGGTGATTCTGGTTAGTGCAGACCTGACTGGGGTTCTCGGTCACCCTGTGTAGCTAATAGACACAGGGTAACCTACACATAGGAGGTTCCAGGGGAGCTGGACAAGGAGTTTTCCGACCTCTCTAAAGGTAAGCTGGGTTCCACAAGCCCTCCGCCCAAAGTGACTCTCATCACATATCTCCCCTTTCGGCAGGGGACTAACACAGAAGGAGACCCCAAACAGGTTGACTTCATAAGTTAATCTGTAGTTCCAGTCCCCCAATGCCTGTACCCACACAGTAACCCAAAAAATTGTCCCGAACGGAGCGTTACTCACCCAGCCAACCTCTGCCTCTCTCGTAGAACATACCCGCTACTGGGGAGAAGTGTGGACTGGTCCTTCCCCTTGAAGTCCTTTTGGCCGCTGGAGAGAAGACAAGATGTCTCAGCTCACTCCATCATGCTGTTGAGGATCTGGGCTGACTGCACAGCATCCCTGGGATATACAGGACTGTAGCCCCAGGCATGTGTGCTAGATGAAAATCCCCAAGTGTTTGCAGAGCAAGGCTGACATCCTCCTCTCCCAATACCAGACCTTCTTCTGGGGTTGGGTTAGTTGAGACCGAAGTCCCATCCACTACCACATGAATTCCATCATCAGGTTTGGGGACGGCAATCTCTGGAGTTTCCGCTGCCAATTCTGGGGTATGCTGCTGAACGTGTTCTAGCAGTTCCCTGTATGCCCTTTCCAGGTGCGGTTCTTTCCGTAGAAAGTATTTCAGAACAGATTTAAGCTCTGAGACCCCTGCAAGACTAAGCATAGCCTCTCTATATTCTCGCAGGTCCTCAAGGGTAGGTTCCTCTTCATAGCCAAACACAAAACCATCTGTAAGGCTCTCCCACAGCAAACCTGGGCTGCCAAAGTCATATCCCTCCGGAGAGTATTCCGTTGTCTCCCCTATATATTCCTGCTCTCTGTGCCATTGCAGAGCTGGATATCGATTGTCCAGCTCTATCTCCTGCTGGACCAGCCTGTCCAACTCAGCCCTCCACCCGAATCTGCTGCCTGATCTCCAGGTACTGATCCACAGACACAGTCCTGGCGATTGCTGAAAGGGCGATCCGCAGCAGCCCCTGCAACTCTAATGCCAGGTCCATATCTCCGCTGGGGTGACCTCCCGATCTGCTAAGTCTGCTATCCCGATCTTGGATCCCGGTGAGGGTTTGGACGTGTTCACAGCTAGGAAGCACTGCTGCCTCCAATGTGACGGACCCCTGTACTCAAGAGGAGCATGTCCGCCGCATAAGCTTCCCTTGTCCAGTACCAGCACGATCCAAGATCCCTTAGCCCACCCAGTCACTTGTCGAGACATCAGTGTAGGGTAGTAACATACATAAGACTATTTATTCAAACACAGGTACAAAGAGATATACACTCAGGGGACAATCCCCCCTTCTTTGCATAGTAACACAGGGCAGGGTAAACTTTACCTTCTCCAGTAACATGACACACAGGTATATTTAATTTTTTTAACAGTAGACAGTCTTTAGGAGGGGCTGCTGGAGAAATACCCCCCCTCCCCTCTAGCATCTAATAGCGGACATTGGTTTCATTAACATGTAAGCCAATCCCCATATACATCCCATAATACTTTGCTCCCAAGGCAGACAGAAACAATAGAACAATGGGATTTTGAGGGATATTGTTCAGAAATATGAATGTCCCAATTGAAAGAGCCCCTTCATTCTTTCAACACGAACCACACATACTGGTGTGGCTGTACGGAGTTTGGTGTGGTTGTATGGTGAGTCTGGTTAGTGCAGACCAGACTGGGGTTCTCGGTCACCCTGTGCCCCTAACAGACATAGGGTAACTTACACATAGTAAGGGCTCGGGGAGCTGGACAAGGAGTTTCCCAACCTCTCTAAGGTAAGCTGGGTTCCACAAGCCCTCCACCCAAAGTGACTCCCATCAAAATTTCTAGTCGGGAATCCACCAATTGGGACATGAAGTTGTCCTGTATGACATTCATGAAATGACAGGCATTTAATGAGTGAGCTGTCCTCTCTGCCCAGTCAATTTCGAGATGATTGAAGTCCCCCATTATAATGCAATTTTCCTTCCTTGCTGCCATTTCTAACTGTGATAGGAGGTAGAGCTCCTCCTCCTTCAGGTTGGGGGGGGGCTGTAACATACCCCCACTATTAATTAATTTACCACTTCTTCTCTTTGGAGTTCTACCCATATGGATTCCACCTCTCCCCTTGTTCCATTCACAAGGTCACTCCTCTCTATCACCCTTAATAATTTTTGATATATATATATATATATATATATATATATATAGACACACCCCTCCCCCTCTTCTACCTTCCCTGTCCTTCGAATACAAGGAATACCCCGGGATATTTGCCAGACAGTCGTATAAGCTGTCAAACCAAGTTTCTGTTATTTCCACAAAGTCTACGTCCTCCTCGTGTAATAGTAGCTCCAGTTCCTCAATTTTGTTAGCTAGGCTCCAGGCATTTGTGTAAACGCCTCTAGTGTTGTATGAGTGCATATTAATTTCTCCTTAGGTTTTCTCAGGCTTTGTTCTTGGTTTGTCCACTCATTCACCCCAGGATTAGACGTACGGCTATATCATCACTACTGGCTCCACTATTACCCTCTGTCATTTTCTCACTGCCGGCTGTCGCTTTTTCTGAACCCCCCCCCAACACCTAGTTTAAAAGCCCCTCTAACTTTGTGGCCATCTTTCTTCCCAATATAACTCCACCATCCCCATTTAAGGTGTAGCCTGTCCTTACTAAAGAGCCCAAAACCGTCGGAGAAGTCAGCCCAGTTCTTCAGGAACCCAAACCCCTCCTTCCTACCCCAGTTCCTAAGCCACTTGTTCAGTTCCCTAAGCTCCTGCTGCCTCTCTGGTGTGGCTCGAGGCACAAGTAATATTTATGAGAAAACCACCTTGGAGGTCTATCTTCAATCTATTCCCTAAATCCCTGAAATCCTTTTTTAGTACTCTCCACCTTCCTCTCACTTTGTCATTGGTTCCAACGTGTACCATGACAGCTGGGTCCTTCCCCTAGCTACCTACCTCTGGCTCCTGTGCCTCCATCCTCCTCTATGCTGGCCCCAGCCACCACCTGATGGGTATTGTCCAAGTTCCTTTCCAGGTTGTTGATGCTGCACAGTGTTGCTACCTTGTCTTCTAGATCCAGGATCTAGGCTTCCAGAGAGAACAACTAGCTGACATTCGCACAGCAGTACTCGCCCTCAATTGGCTCATCAACGAACACATACATGGAGCAGGATGTGCACTGGGTCGCATCACCAATCCTGTTGGACATTGTACACACTACTCTGATGGGGATAATAAAGAGCGAGCTGTTATAGAACTCTACACTATTTCCCTGTACTCCTGGTGCTACAGCTACTCCAAGTTCCTCACAGTCACTCTCAGCCCCCCTCATCAATATCAGCACTTTTCTTCACTCTTTTTAGCACTCGGCATCACTCCCAGCACCTCACGTCACTCTCTCTAGCACTCCGCATCACTCCCAGCACATCACATCACGACTCCACAGAACTTTTAGAATAAAGGAAACAATCTGCAATAGTGCAGTATTGTGGTTAAAATGGATAAGAAAAAAACAGCCAAGCTTAAGGAAATGCATTCACATTTTTTAGGTTAAAAACAAGCATTATGATATAACAGTAACAGGGTCTCACAGCATCCAGATCAAGTAATGGAGGACAAACTAGGCTATTGTCTTGCAGAAATTATTAAAATTTTCCAAGTACGGTAATCTATTAACAAATAAATTAAAACATTTTTTTTTCTATTTTGAACAGTGTTTAACGCATTTTGTGCAAAGCATGGCAAAGTTACTTGGGGAAGACATTTTTAATGTTACACATTATTTATGCAACACAAAAAATAACCAAAACTAATAAAAAAAATGGAAATATAAAATCTAATGAGCAGGGTCTTCCTATTCCTTTTGTATTGCGGTGTATTGTAATTGTACTGTCTTTCTTTATATTATAAAGTGCTGCTCAAACTGTTGGCGCAATATAAATCCTGTATAATAATAATAATCAGCAAAAAGCAATAGTTAAAGAGGGATTCCCCCTGAATTTTTTTTTTAAAAGCCAGCAGCTACAAACTTTTAATAAATGGACACTTACCTCTTCCAGGGTCCAGCGATGTTGGTAGCAGAGGCCAATCAATCGCTCGGCTCTCTGCTGCTGCCGGCGCCATTCTCAGTGAGGGAATCAGGAAGTGAAGCCTTGCGGCTTCACTTCCCGGTTCCCTACTGTGCATGCGCGAGTCACGTAGTGCAATGAGAATCGTCCGCGCTGTCTCTGGGACCCGTGTGTGTCCCAGCAGACAGTGCGGCAGGACAGGAAGAGGCATAGACTCCCGTGGGAGTCTATGACCGGAAGTGGGTGTAAATACCTGTCTTAGACAGGTATCTGCACCCCCCTCCCCCCTGAAAGGTGCCAAATGTGACACCGGAGGGGGGGAGGGTTCCGAAAAGCGGAAGTTCTACTTTAGGGTGGAATCCCGCTTTAAGGAAAGGAGGAGGAACAAATTAATTAGGGCGGATTAGATTTAAACTTTGGGTCAATAAGGAGTTTGAATACATACAATAAATACATTTTATTATTTTATTGTAATGTTTCTTTAACTGATGTTAAAGGTCACACCTTTGGTCTGCATAGGACTGAAATAGAAAATTCAATGTAGCAATACATTGTTTCACTGTATTACTCAATGCAGACTATCAGCAAGTGTCATTTTACACAGGATTGGCTACAATTTAACAGCTGCTCCTGCTATGTGATATATAGCAATTACCAGCTGTCATTTTGACAGCTGGTAATTGCTCATAATATTAGCAGGGGGGAGCAATGGAAGGGGGAGAGGATCTGAATGTTTGAGATATGTTTTTTAGGTCATATATCATACATTTTAAATCCTCAAGTGTTAAGGACAGACTGCATGTTGCATGCATGTTTTAGCCCCCAAATGCACAACTCTACAGGTAACCAAAGTGAACCTCATTTGCCTAGATAGTTGACCAATCAAACAGTGTATCTACAGTAAGTCAGTTTGTAAATTGGGTACATTTTGAAAAGATTTTATTCCACTACGTAGTTCTGTGTCATCTGCAGATACTGAAACAGTACATTTAATTCCAAACTCTATGTCACATACCTTACAACTAGAAATTCAAAAAGAGGGACAGCGCTGTGGACATAGTACCCGATATTGGGTGAGGTTTAAAGGGGCATAATTAAGCCAGCCATGGATGGATTGATCCATTGATCGACTTTAATACTACCAGCCTTTGCCCGATCACTGTCAACACTTATAGCCACCAGCAGAGGTCATTGTTTTCTGTTTACCGCGCTCTGTTTGCCAACAGAACACAGTGGCGTTTCAGGAGGGCTTCCCCCATCAACATTGTGTTGATGGGGGAATCTAGCAATTTTCTTTCCTTCACCTTGTGGTTGAAGAAAAGAAAATTGCATAATGTTTGGGCTGCCATTAAGTCTAGAGGCTGGTACACTCGGACCAAATATTGTCCGTTTCAACAGAAACTGTCTGACATTCGAACAGTGTGTACAGCAGCCTGTCTGGCTTATGTCGAACGGGCATGTTGGAAAACCAGCAGCCAGCCAATGTTTTCTGGTGGGGGGGCAGTCCCCCTGTCAAAACACAATAGCTCGGCTGGGAGATCGCTGTACTAACATTGCATAGTTAGTACAGTGAGCGCTTCCGGGTTTTTTTCATTCAGCCTGCTGGGTTAAAAAAAAAAATAAATACCCGTGTGTTCCAGGGCTTAGGCCTACTCACAGCATACACTTGACACACATGCTGCTTTCTTTGTACTCATAAAAAATTCTGTAATTACTGTGCCCCATGCAATAGTCTTACAGACACAAACATCAAGAGTCTAATCTGAGTCTATCCAAGAACAGCTTTATAAAAACACTAAGGAGCTACTTAGCAACCAGCAACTGTTGAGACAAACATTTTGATCAGTAATGTATTTCATCTAATGTATAGCGCAGTTTACAGAGTTCAGTAGATAGGAATTCATAACATAGCACCACTTACATTAATGGTCATTGGTAGGTAAAAAAGGACCAATGTTGGTGGGAGAAAAAAAACCTTGGCATCAGTCACAGGGAAAAAAAAATGCTTTGGTATAAGTGGGAGGAAAAATGACAGTGTTAATGTCAGTGAAGGATGCCCTAGTGTTCGTGTCAGCGGAAGAAAAAAAAAAAAAAAACCTGTGTTGGCGGTTAATGTGTATGTGTATATATATGTATATGCACAAAACAAAGGAAAATAACAAATCCAGATTACTGATGATAAATTATATGAATATATTTTATGGATTTGTAGAGAACCACATAGTCATAGAAAGTCACACTCCCAACTGATCTTATAAACCAAAAGCTGGCTATATATAGATCAAAATTTTCCCAGTCCCTGCTGAACCGTCCAAATTTCAATCCATGTATCGCCATTGTGGTTGAACAGAAGGCAATCTACCGAACAGCGTCTGTTTAACCACCCTATTAGAAAATTTCCACTCGACCAGCACTGCAGGCTATAGTCTTAGATTACAATTTTTTTTTTTGTAAGGGTGCTCTGAGTAACGAGACTAAGCAAAATATTGTCTTTATTGGAGCTGAAGAGATTCAGATAATGTGGAGTCTTCAGTGCACTTAGGGCAGCACTCAAAAGAGACAGCAAACTCTTGAAACGAGATAAACAAAAAAAGAGGCGCCTCTAAGTTCAATATTAAAAAACTTTTAATATCTCAAAAGGGATTAAGAACACTTACAGGATGGATGATGAGAGGAATGCATCATATGTATAATGAAGGTGATCTGGCATCATGTGGTCCCAGTGTATACCAAGGGTTCCCAGTGAAGTCACTATGCAGCAGAAGATGTCCCAGCAGGGCCAGCAGGAAGATGCCACAGCTCTGGAGGCACCAATGGAGAGGTCGGGCTGTCAGAATAAGCGTTGAGTGACGTCAGCGGAAGGGGACCTACAACCAGCGTGGACCGAAAACAGGAAGTGAGGTCCTCAAAGAGGGATGCGTTTCGGAACTTCTGATTGGTTCCTTCTTCAAGCCTATAGCTAGAGTTTAGGAAGATATAGCCATTTATATGCTATGGGCAGGCTAGCATATAGGGTCACTTTCGGATCGTGATGTCTAAGGCTGGCAATGTTGAAAATCAGCAACTGGGTTAGTAGAGGCCAAAGACAGAAACCAGGTGGGAGAAAGGGCAATCCTAAACGATCCAAGGCAGCGGATCAAGGCAGAAGGACACGGGGGTCAACCAGAAGGCGGCGGCGGGAACAGGCAGGGTCAGCAACAAAATCAGTGTTAATCCAAGGGGTAATCCAAGAAGTGGAGTCAGAAACAAGCAAAGTCAGCAACCAGAAACACAGTAACTTACACCAACAAGCAGGAACAGGAACCTATACTAGTTATTCTAACGGCTTGGAAGACTCTCCGCTGTCAGAATATAAAGACACAGTGGGGAGGATTCCCCCATCCTTTTAAATGTGTGGATGGGGGAATCGAATAAGTGTTTTTCGTTCAACTCAATTCATCTATGGCCAGCCAAATACACCAAATTACCAGTTTGAAATACAAAAAGGAACAAAAGGAGAGGGCCATTAATCTGACAGTTACTAAGTACTACAGTTAATCTGACAGCTGCTATTCAACACCCCTTCAGACCTCTGACCAATGCAATGCTCTACATGACCAAAAGCAGGAAGATATAAAATAGATTTCCTCACACTTATGTCTAGGGGCAGGACCAGTTGGAGGTATGTAAATGGCCCTGGCTGCTGAAAAGAGCATTTTAGCACCCGGCACCAGGCCATGGGATAGGTTCTCAGGTCCATGGGATTTTGTTTGAATATCAGGATAGCCCTACAGAAATGTGGGTGGTAATATATAATAATTTTTAGGCATAGTAAGGTGTAATAGCTCAAAAACTTGGGATACACCATTGACATCATCACACTGTGCCGAGCTTGACTTGGTTACAATTTTGGGTGTGGTCTTTAGGCAAGTTTTTTAAAATCAATTTATAACATGGATATGTATAAATTAATAGACCTTAAAGTGCATGCGAACAATGAGCTTCTCATGTTTGCTATATTGTTCTGTTAAATATACTAGTAAAAGTGTTTTATCCGTTTAATAAGTGCAAAAAATAACGTCATCCTGGCAGAAATCCACTGCAGTCCTGTGCACTATGCAGTCCTATCTCAAGCACTCTTTAACCACTTCAGCCCCGGACCATTTGGCAGCCAAAGGACCAGAGGTCTTTTTTCAATTTCGCACTGCACTACTTTAACTGGTAATTGCGCGGTCATGCAATTTTGTAACCAAACGAAATTTGCGTCCTTTTCTTCCCACAAATAGAGCTTTCTTTTGATGGTATTTGATTGCCTCTGTGATTTTTATTTTTTGCGATATAAACGGAAAAAGAGCGAAAATTTTGAAAAAAAAAGAGATTTTCTACTTTTTGTTATAAAAAAAAATCTAATAAACTCAATTTTAGTCAAACATTTGGGCCAAAATGTATTCAGCCACATGTCTTTAGTAAAAAAAATGCCAATAAGCGTATATTTATTGGTTTGCGCAAAAGTTATAGCGTCTACAAACTAGAGTACATTTTCTGGAATTTACACCGCTTTTAATTTATGACTGCCTATTTCATTTCTTGAGGTGCTAAAATGGCAGAGAAGTACAAAACCCCCCCAAATGACCCCATTTTGGAAAGTAGACACCCCAAGCTATTTGCTGAGAGGCATGTTGAGCCCATTGAATATTTTTTTTTTTAGTCCCAAGTGATTGAATAAAGACAAAAATAAAAAAGATTTTTTTTTTTTTTTCAAAAAGTTGTCACTAAATGATATATTGCTCACACATGCCATAGTTATATGTGGAATTGCACCCCAAAATACATTTTGCTGCTTCTCCTGAGTATGGGGATACCACATGTGTGGGACTTTTTGGGAGCCTAGCCGCGTACGGGGCCCCGAAACCCAAGCACCGCCTTCAGGATTTCTAAGGGTGCAAATTTTTGATTTCACTCCTCACTACCTATCACCGTTTCGAAGGCCATAAAATGCCAAAATAGCACAAAACCCCCCCAAATGACCCCATTTTGGAAAGTAGACACCCAAGCTATTTGTTGAGAGGCATGGTGAGTATTTTACAGCTCTCATTTGTTTTTGAAAATGAAGAAAGTAAAGAAAAAAAAAAAATTTTTTTTCTTTTTTCAATTTTCAAAAACTTTGTGACAAAAAGCGAGATCTGCAAAATACTCACAATACCTCTCAGCAAATAGCTTGGGGTGTCTACTTTCCAAAATGGGGTCATTTTGGGGGGTTTTATGCCATCTGGGCATTCCATGGCCTCCGAAACTGTGATTGGCAGTGAGAAGTGAAATAAAAAAATTACACCCTTAGAAAGCCTGAAGGCGGTGATTGGTTTTTGGGGTTCCGTACGCAGCTAGGCTCCCAAAAAGTCCCACACATGTGGTATCCCCATACTCAGGAGAAGCAGCAAAATGTATTTTGGGGTGTATTTCCACATATGCCCATGACATGTTTGAGCAATATATCATTTAGTGACAACTTTTTGTAAAAAAAATATATATATTTTTTTTTTTTCATTATTCAATCTCTTGGGACAAAAAAAAAAAATATTTAATGGGCTCAACATTGCTCTCAGCAAATAGCTTGGGGTGTCTACTTTCCAAAATGGGGTCATTTGGGGGGGGTTTGAACTGTCCTGGCATTTTATGCACAACATTTAGAAGCCTATGTCACACGTCACCCACTCTTCTAACCACTTGTAGACAAAGCCCTTTCTGACACTTTTTGTTTACATGAAAACATATTTTTTTTTTGCAAGAAAATTACGTTGAACCCCCAAACACTATATATATTGTTAAAGCAAAGGCCCTACAGATTAAAATGGTGGGTGTTGCATTTTTTTTTTCCACACAGTATTTGCGCAGCGATTTTTCAAACGCATTTTTTGTGGAAAAAAAATACACTTTTTTTTATTTTAATGCACTAAAACACACTATATTGCTCAAATTTTTGATGAAATAAAAAATATGATCTTAGGCCGAGTACATGGATACCAAACACGACATGCTTTAAAATTGCGCACAAACACGCAGTGGCGACAAACTACATACATTTTTTAAAAGCCTTTAAAAGCCTTTACATGATACCACATTAGATTCACGGAGGAGGTCTACTGCTAAAATTACTGCCCTCGATCTGACCTTCGCGGTGATACCTCACATGCATGGTGCAATTGCTGTTTACATATGACGCCAGACCAACGCTTGTGTACGCCTTTGCGCAAGAGAAGGGGGGGCAGGGGTGCTTTTTTTTTTTTTTTTTTTTTGGTTTTTTTTTTATTTATTTAGCTTTTTTATTTTATTTTTAAACTGTTCCTTCCATTTTTTTTCTTTGTTATGATTTTTATTGTTATCTCAGGGAATGTAAATATCCCCTATGATAGCAATAGGCAGTGACAGGTACTCTTTTTTTGAAAAAATTGGGGTCTATTAGACCCTAGATCTTTCCTCTGCCCTCAAAGCATCTGACCACACCAAGATTGGTGTGATAAAATGCTTTCCCAATTTCCCAATGGCGCGGTTTATATCCGGGAGGGGGACATTCCCTCCCACTGCTTGTAAAAGCAGTCTAGAGGCTAATTACCCGCTAGAATTGCTTTTACATGAAAGCCGATCACTGGCTGAAAAGAATGATACCAAGATGATACCTAAACCTGCAGGCATCATTCTGGTATAACCATTCAAAGTCCAGCAACATACTGGACATATATTGTAATCTTTTTTTTTTCATGCAGCCTCTTGGCTGAACGAAAAAAAAGAGATTGATTGGTGGGTATGCCCACCATTAGAATACCTCCCTTCATCCACCCACTTCTAATGATGGGCATACATGCACCATTTATATATGCCGATGCATGGGGGCATCCTCCCGCAAAAGTTATGCCGTGTACACACGGTCGGAATTTCGACCGTATGTACGTGGCATTAGGAGCCAATCGCTCCCCCCCCCTGCTGCCCCCATGCTTCGGCATATATGCTCTTTTTTTTAACTGTGGTGGTGAAATCACCTCCTACAGCGTTGGAGTCGCGGCTTTATGTATCGTGGGAGCAAACGCTGTTGCTGTCAAGATAAATAAATCCGCGTTGCAACTGAATGGCGCACCTGAAAACAAAAAAATGCTCAACACTAAAACACACAGTAAACAAAATTACATACCTGAAAAGCAAGCATGATAAAACATAATAAAACATAATAAAACATAATAAAACATTGCAGAATAGAATGGAGTAAAAAAAGAGCAACAATAGAGAGAGAATAGAGTGAGAGAGAGAACAATAAAACGACAACTATTTTATTTTTTTTTATTTTTTTGAGATTCACAGGTAAAAAAGCTCCTGACTGAAGCGACTGAATCAAAACGCTACCACAAAAAAAATGTTAGCGATCGCAGGGATCAGGCCTGACTCTGCGAACGCTGCAGTTATGTGTGCTTAGTGTTTTGTAAGTGACAGTGATCGATCGATACTGCACTTGGGTGGGCTGGGCTGGGCGGAGGGGGAAAACGCAGGTGCTAGCAGGTATCTGGGCTGATCCCGCTAACAATGCGTTTTTTTTTTGGAACCCTAAACTGCTGGGACGCTAGTATAGATCTGATCAGATCAGATATTGATCTGTTCAGATACTGTGCCACTAAGGGAGGTGTATGCTTTGTGCGTGGGTGTTTGCGGTACTGGCACTAACCTGGGGCGACGCAGACCTTATTTGACCCTAAAACCTAATTGATATCACCCGCCGGGCGATCAGGGGGTTAAACCGTTATTGGGTAATAAATGGCGGGTGCCCTGACAGTATAAAAAACAAGCTAACTAACCAGCGTCACCCGTAACAGTAATACAAAAAAAAAAAACTGGTTACCTAGCGACACTAATGCAGCGATCAGAAAAACGATCGCTTAGTGACACTGGCAAAAGGGGGTGAAAGGGTTAACTAGGGGCAATCAGGGGGTTAAACCTTTATTAGGTAATATATGGGGTACCTGACGCTATATAAAAACCTGACGGGGAACCTAAATAACGAAATAACTAACTGGCTAACCAGCGTCACCAGTGACAGTTATACAGTGATCACTGGTGAAAGGGTTAACTCTAGGGGCAATCAGGGGGTTAAAACCTTTATTTAGGTTGTAATATGGGGGTACCTGACCTATAAACCTATTTATGAACCTATATAAACATGGCGGTTACCTAAAAAAAAAAAATGCTTACCTAGCGACACTAATGCAGCGATCAGAAAAACGATCGCTTAGTGACACTGGCAAAAGGGGGTGAAAGGGTTAACTAGGGGCAATCAGGGGGTTAAAACCTTTATTAGGTAATATATGGGGGTACCTGACGCTATATAAAAACCTGACGGGGAACCTAAATAACGAAATAACTAACTGGCTAACCAGCGTCACCAGTGACAGTTATACTGTGATCACTGGTGAAAGGGTTAACTCTAGGGGCAATCAGGGGGGTTAAAACCTTTATTTAGGTTGTAATATGGGGGTACCTGACCTATAAACCTATTTATGAACCTATATAAACATGGCGGTTACCTAAAAAAAAAAAATGGTTACCTAGCGACAGCAGTGACACTAATACAGCGATCAGAAAAACGATCGCTTAGTGACACTGGCAAAAGGGGGTGAAAGGGTTACCTGGGGGCAATCAAGGGGTTAAACCTTTATTAGGGGGGGGTGGGGGGCTACCTTGGACCTAAAACTAACTGCCCTGACAGTTATTACAGTCACACTGACACTAAATGCAGTGATCAGTAAAAAAATGATCACTGCAATTAGTGACACTGTGACTGGGGGGGGGAGGGGGTGATCTGGGGGGTGATCAGGGGGTGACAGGGGGGTGTTTTGTGTGCCTATGTGTACTGGTGTCAGTGTACTGTTTGTGCACTAACCTTTAGATGTTCACAGCTCGGCGTTCCGGTCACATAGACCGGCGCACCGAGCGTGACATCACTTCCTCTGCCTGTGTTTTGATTGACACAGACAGAGGAAGCATCTGATTCGCCAGGAGCGATCGCGAGGGGGTGGCCAGAAACCACTGGCCGTCCCCTCATCCCGGATCGCTCCTGAAGCGATCCCGACCGTCCCCGCCGGCCGGGGGGGGTCCGATCGGACCCCCCACCCGCCGGAAGAATGGCACGTACAGGTACGTGGTTCTGCCTGTACGTGCCATTCTGCCGACGTATATATACAGGGGGCGGTCGGCAAGTGGTTAAAGTGATATTAAAGCTTACATTTTTTTTAAATTAAAATAATAAAAACATTTGATACTTACCTGCTCTGTGGTATTGCACAGAGCAGCTGTGAGCCTCTTCTTCTGGGGATCCCCAACGGTTCTCCTGGCTCTTCCTCTTCGGTGAGTGCACCCATAGAGTAACTTTTCTATGGGAGCACTTGTGCAGGCTCTCTCCCACCCCCCACTCCTTCGTCACAGAATTTGATTGACAGCATCAGGAGCCAATGTTATCAATCTGCCCAGGGAGGAAGGAAGTAGTTGAGAAGAATTGAGTCCCCGATAATGTATTTGCTATATTATAGTTGCTATTTACCCATTGAGATTGTGGGAGATCTTCCCTAAAAGCAGACATATATCGTTATCTAGGTTTATCTAGGTTTATTTATAGAACTACTATGATGTCCTTTTCCATTTTACTTCTAGTATTCATAAATAGGACAGTTTCAGTCCTAGCACAAGCATGGTCCCTTTAGGACTCCGAGTGAGCTGATTTCAAAGGAAATTGATTCCTTCCAGAGGATTGCAATGGGTGGTAGTGGCCATTACTATATTTATTAATGTTTTACATGTTAAGTACAGGTATGTAGCGTCTTACGGCTTATAAGGGATAACAAATCTGTTGGATGTAATTGTTTTATATAGGCGTTTTAATCAATGTACCTTCTTTCATTGTAGCGCTTGACTGTAGTTATCGTCCTTGAAGCGGGCTTGGACCCGTGAAACGTTATATCAAGCAATTCATCACCCAAGTTTGGTGGGGACGATATATAATACAAACCCATATACCTGTAATGTTGATATGTAGTACTTTTGTTTTTTTATATGCCAAATATGTTTTTTTAATATTTGTAAAATAAAACTGGACTTTTTACATATATGTGGTACCTTTAAAGTCCTATATTCTTTAGTTAGGGTTTTTTGTATACAAGTTTCTAAGGATGTGGTACCAGACATTGAATGTCTAATGCTGCGTACACACGACCGGACTTTCCGGCAAACTAGGTCCGACGGTCTTCCCAACGGACTTTCGGCGGAGTTCCGACAGACTTTCCGAACGAACGGACTTGCCCACAAACGAACGGACTAAGTCAGTTCGTTTTGAACGTGATGAACCAATAGCTTCCCTTGCGTTGTATTGGGTCCGGACCAGCACACAGACAAACGGATTTCCCGTCGGATAGATTTTTTTCCCGAAAAATGAACGGATTCGTTTACATACGATCAGGCCAATATTCACCTTTCAGCACAGTTGCGCAGTCATACAACACTGTAACCAAACTTTTTCTCCCTCAAATAGAACTTTATTTTGGTGTTATTTGATCACCACTGGGGTTTTTATTTTTTGCGCTACTAATAAAAAAAAAAAAAAAGACTGAAAATGTTGAAAAAAAAAAATACGTTTTTCATTGTTTCTGTTATAAAACTTTGTAAATAAAAAAACTGTCAATAAGCACGTTTTCTCCTTCACTTATGGGCACTGAGGATGAGTCACTTATATGCAGCACTGACAGGTGGCACTGATGGGCACTTATAGGAGACACTGATGGGCAATCATAGGTGGCACTGATAGATGACATGATAGGCAGCACTGACAGGCAATCACTGATGGGCACAGGTTTGCATTTCAATGGGCACTGATTGGCATCCCCGGTGATCTCTAGTGGGCACCCTAGATGGTTTTGCACTGATAAGCAATGCAATCATCAGCGCTGACCCCCCGTCAGGGGAGCAACCAATCGGCTCTCCTCTACTCTACGAGTAGAGAAAAAGCCAATCAACGACACTTCCTAGTTAACATGTGATGAGCTGTGATTGGACACAGCTGATCACATGGTAAAGAGCCTATGTCAGGCTCTTTACAGGAATCAGAGATGCGGTGTGTCAGACTGACACACCACACCACACCACACCACCCCACCGATCGATGCGTGCACTCACGCAAGCAGCTTGTCCTGCTGGATGTCATATGACGCCCAGTCAGGATAATGCAAACACTTTTCGGCCTTCATTCTGCTATATAGCAGGCGGGAAGTGGTTAAATTGCATTTTGTAGAACTAAATGTGTTTGGGTGTTATAGTTTGTAGGTTTAAAGCTACATTCACACTTGCGAATGTGCACATCAGCGTTTACATGGGAGAACCCCAGCGGGGGTTCCCAGCGATTAGCTGTGGGAGGCAGCCCCATTGAAAGGAATGAGAAGTTGCCAGCTCCCATAGTTAATCACAACACTCATATGTAATCGCTATGCAACAATTATCTGTAAGTTATTGGGCCTGAATGCAGACCGTCCACATCCAGGGCCAATCAGTCGCAGGTAATTGCTGCATAGTCTGTGATTAGCTGTGGGAGCTGACAGCTTCTATTTTTTTCAATTGGGCTGCTTCCCACAGCTAATGGCTCGGAACCTCTGCTGGTGATTTTGGATGTAAATGCTGTTGGGCCCATTTGCAGGTGTGAATGTGTCCTTAGCAATAACTTGAGTTAGCCAATAAAATTAATATCGTATTATAATATAAATATTATAAAGGCAAGCTTTCAGGCCCCTTTAGATCAGGGTTCCTCAAACTACAGCCCTCCAGTTGTTCAGGATCTACAATTCCCATCAGTCCTAGTATGTCTGTGAATGTCAGAGTTTTACAATGTCTCATAGGATGTGTAGTTCTGCAACAGCTGGAGGGCCGTAGTTTGAGGATCCCTGCTTTAGATCACTCACCCAAGCTTTAGAGGATTGTGTGAAGCCTAAGGAGTGGAATTTAAGGGATCCTGAAAGCGTGCATGTTTAACAACTTGAGTTAGCCAATGAACGGTTTTAAACTGCAAACTATGTGTGGTAATTGATAAAAAAAAAATGGTTCTAATTGATGGCTAAAATGCTGTTATAGCTGCAAAAGCTGGCTACTTTGATTAAAAAAGTCAAAATTTAGAAACAATTCTATGGTTTTTATTTTTACTTGTGTTCTATGTATTAACTTCAGAGCACATTGATACATGAAACTGCATAGGTTTTAAGAAAAAAGGGGTCCTCTAAAACTAGTAGTGCATCTCAGGGTGAACATTGGCAAACCAGGAAGGTGTTGCGTAACAGGCCGTTCCCCAAGATAGCGGAACTGTTAACTACTGCAAAGTTGGCACCCCAGCACCCAGGGAAGGATAAGAAATAAAAAGCATGTGCTTTTTACAGAACTGTGACTTTGCTGTGTAATCACTGAAATCTGATAAACATTAGCAGAATCTTCCTTTTTCCACATGAGCACACATTTACTAGTTACAATAACAACTCAGAATATTTGCTCACTGATAATACAATTTAGTGTCCTTCTAAAAAGTAAACTCTGAAGCTCTGGAAAAGAAAGCGACAAAACACCAGAACATGTTTCTCAGCATTAAAAGGGAGTTGAGAAGTTGTCTACTGATATTTATAGACAAGACTAACCAGATCGCTGACACAGTGGGTGTTACTACATACTTTCTAGTTTCATAGAAACTATTATGACATAAATGACAAAGATCTTTTTATACAAAAATACATACAAATAATTGAACAGCTAACATTATATAACATAAGTGTGATTAGGTAGATGTTTTTGAGTATTAAATAGGGAACAGCTTCTACTGCGCAAAAGAACATGATGAGTATTATTATAACACAAAGACACTTTGTAAAAAAGGTTGTGTAATTTGATGGCATAAGTAAAAACATAATACTTATTAGTCACTAAATAAAAACAGGAAAAATATGTAACATTTAGGCAATTTCTAGGGCATACCCTTGAATCAAAATACACGTCTCCCAACAAATAGAACTGTTGGGCCAAATAAAAAAAAAAAAAAAGAGTTACAAGTGCACTAATTTGGTTACATTTACTTCCTGTTCTTACAGAAACTTAGAACCAAATATTTTATATGGTGCAAGCTACCAATTTCTGTACTAGGAAGAACTAACCTACTTAAAATTATATAGATGCCCTAATTACTATACTTTCTAAATAACCTCCCATGCTGGATTACAAATTAATACAAAATGTTAATAATAGATTAAGGGAACTAAGCTTAATAAACATCTATAATTCTACCAAAAATTCTTATACGAGACACATTGGCTGACACACGCTGTGGCCTCTGAGCATCTCCACCTCTCTCCACCATGGCCATCGCCCCATGGAAGATCTACTCCCACAACATTCATGGCTTTAATTCATCTCTCAAGCGGTCTAAGGTTTTCCACCACTTTAAATCTCAAGAAGTAGATGTTGTTAGTCTTCAGGAGACCAGGCTTGCACCATCATCCCCACCAAGATATCTATTGCCCCATTATCCCACATTTTACACAGCCTTGGCTGCTAAGATGCATAGGTGAGTCCTGATCACCTTTCAGCACAACCTTCTTGCTGACAGATACTTATTATGCCCCCCAATAGGTTTCAACACAGATTCTTTTCTCACTTATGCAAGGTAATCTCACAACATCAAAAAGTGCTGCTCCTTATGAGAGACTCTAATGCCACCCTAAATTCAGCCTTAGACAGACGTTGTGCACAAGGCGTGCCTCCTTCTCACGACTCCTCGCAAGAGTCTCTCATGTGCTCCCACTTGCAGACCTTTGGCCTGGCTGATGTTTGGGGGGAACTCCATCTGACCGCTCGCGACTTTACATTTTACTCTAACCCTCATGACAATATCTGCAGATTTGACCATATATTTATGTATCTTCACCATCATCCCTTGGTGAAGAACATATCTATCCCCACCTCTCTTTGGTCTGATCATGACTTCTTGGTCCTACTGATTGCCCTTTTGGGCTTAGGCGCCCTACCCACTGGCGTATTAATTAGTCTTTGCTGACTACCCAGACCACATGTCAATGCATTCAGTCCTCATTCAACACTTACTTTGCAGGTAATGTCGGTTCGGTCTCTTTGGCGATATCCTTGTGGAAGGTCCATAAGGCCACTGTATGTGGCCAGATTATCCAGCTGGCCTCTTCATGGAAGTGAAAGTGGGAATGTCGCATGTCGGAGCTCCATTTCCTTTTAGCTGACACTGAGGCACGCTGGAAGGCACACCCTACCTCAGCCCACAGATAGGCCCGTGAAGCACAGTCCACGGAACTGGAGCCAATTTCTACCCTCAGAGGCCGAAAAGGCCCTGTGCTGGACCAAACACAAATATTATATTTGTGCAAATAAACCCGTGGTGAAGCCTTATAGGCCGATTCGGTTACGATTGTCTGCGGGAGGTTATACCTCCACAACCCTTAATGGATCACGCCGACATTCGCAGACTTTCTATTAAAATGTTATGCTAAGCCTGTCCCATTCCCCTTAGACCAAACAGAAGCCTTTTTCTGTGACCTGAATCTCACCGTGTTGTCTGAGGCAGCACGTGACACTCTCAATGCTAGCATCACAGAGACTGAAGTCCTTCAGGCTATCATGTCTTTGAGGCCTTCTTCAGCTCCTGGCTCGGATGGCTTCTCTGGCCTATATGACAAGAAATTTGCTGGGCCCCTAGTGCCTCACCTAACCAATTATTTCAATGCCTTAAAACAGGGGTCCCTGCCTTCTGCAGACGCGGTCAGGGCACACATTACTATGCTCCCTAAATCATCAGGGGACACTCCAGAACCACAAACCTTCCGTCCCATCTCTCTCCTAAATGAAGATATAAAGATTTTGGGGAAGATCTTAAGACTCCGTATTAATAAATATCTGCACCACCTGGTCCATAGAGACCAGGTGGGCTTTGTCCCAGGTCGACAGACCGGTGACAATGTCTGCAAAGTGGTCCCCCTCATACAGCTCCTACATCAGCGGAAAATTCCTGTGTTCCTACTCTCTTTGGACCCCTACAAAGCTTTTGACTCCCTGTCATGGGAATATTGCGCTTTGTACGCTGAAGGTTTGAGGAAGCCATCTTAGCCTGGTTCTAGGTTCTGGGGCATGAGACAGGGATGCCCCGTCTCCAGCTCTCTGCCAGGGGTTCCAGTGGCAGAAGGAAAAGGCCCTCCGGGCTGACCGCAATATCTCAGGAATTCCTTATGCAGCAATGAGTATAACCTCTTTGCAGATGAAGACTTATTGACCCTGACCAATTCTCTCATCACACTTCCCAAACCTCATCAATTTCAGGCTTGTGTATTAACCTAAACAAAACGGTCGCCCTTAACGTGATCTTAGCTCCTGACCTGGTCACTCGGCTACATTCACACTTCTCTTTCCACTGCACATCCTCCCACACTGACTACCTCAGGATCCGGCTGACCCCCTTCTACTCCTCCTTATTTGCCTCCAATTATTACCCATTGCTACGATAGATTATAATTATATATAATATATAATCTATCCATCTTGCCTAAACTTTTATATTACTTCCGCATTCTCCAAAACAGAATCTTCCAATTTATCTGGGTCAATAAAATGCCCCAGCACACACAGGTTACAGAAGGGTCTGAGGGGTTCCCAATATCACCAAATACTACCCGGCCGCCCAGATCTCCCAATTATTCCTGCTTCATGCCTCGGTAGATATCACTCTTGAAATTACCCAACTGTGCCCCCATCGCCATGCCCTCCATTGGCTACCCCATAATCTTCGCCCATCCACTCATGCATCATAGACTCTGTGCGGTACTCCACTTGCCTCATGTCGCCCTTTATATCCTTGCGCCCAATCACTAATAATCCTCTCTTTCCCCCAGGTCTGACCCAACCACAGGCATTCTCTTGGGTCACGAATGGGTTTTTACATGTTCAACACTTCCTAACCGCCAGATAATTTTCAACGTGACCCATGACATACCAGAAGCGGTTTTACGTTGTTTCACCTGCCTATACCAAAAGAAGCCAGGCTTGCCTTATTCCACTATCCAATTGCAGGCCTATTCACTTATTACCGGAAACTACCTATTTCTTTCAGCCAAAATAACGATTGCCCAAGCCTGTAAAAAAACATCTGTCCCCTTTCAGGGGGTGAAAGATCACATTATCGAATTGATTCTTAATGAACAGATGTCGAGCATTCGCAATGACACTCATGCCAAGATCCTCAAAATTTGGGAACCACGAGTGCAATATGCCGGTCTTACCCTCCCCCCAACTAGCTTGGGTCACCTGTGACGGACGGTCCAGATGTTCCTGAACCCTTCTCTTTTCCCCATCCCTTGGTCTCTATCCTTCTGGCTTCCCTTTCTTTCCTAGGCTCCTCTATCCCTCTCTAGCTCCCTACTCGGTAGGTAAGCAAACTCCCTCCCTCTAGCTTCACCTTTCTGTCTAGCTTTCTTTTATTTTCCACTCCTCTATCCTTTTTATTTCAGTTTAGGCTGTACGTTGCCTCACCTTTTGGATTTTGATGGACCTAGGGAGTGCCCCGTAGTTGTGGGGAACTTCTCTGGGACCCCTTGGTCCTGACGGTATCATGCAGAATTTTTTTGACCATCCTGCAAGCACACCGCTCCAGTGTGAAAGCCCTCTGAGCTTTCACATTGGAGTGAATTGAGCGGCTCTTTCAGGGCGCTTTGCAGGCTCTATTTTTAGCACTTTAGCGCCTGCAAAGCGCCTCAGTGTGAAAGTAGCCTAACACTTATATTTACTGCTGTTGTGTTAGCTCTCATTTCTTCAGTTTATATATGTCACCTTATTTTTGCCTTTCTTGTGAGCGAATACCGATTTCAACCTCAATGCTAGCCCCTGTATGGGCGGGACTTTTTCATGTTAGCCACTTGTTAAAAACCAAATAAAAAACTATTGAAAAATTCTTATGAGACTTAGAAGCAGGGATTAGAAACTTCCAGACCACCTATTTCCTTGCCTTGACTACAACTTTTAGCTGGGTGAAAATGCAACAGTGATTATTATTCAATGTATATATAGTCATTATGTACATCTACCTCTTTTAGTTTCTAGTTTAGAATCTGGGAAATATTTCAAATTGCATCCTAAATCAATGCAAAGTGTGGTCACATCCTTTTTAACCATTCGACACCCATAGTACTAAGTGTCAGAAGCTAAACTAGATATACCACATTATGGGATAATGTTCAGTTTATTGAAGTATCAAAATTACATGGTTTTGGTCCTTGGAAACAGACAGTGTTAACATTTCTTAAAGCGGAGGTCCGCCCACCGCTGCAAAAATTGAAAGCCAGCAGCTAGCTACACATACTGCAGCTGCTGGCTTTTAATAATAGGACACTTACCTGTCCTGGAGTCCAGTGATGTCGGCACCGCAGCTGATGTTACCATCAGCTATCGGGTGCTGCCGCCGTCATAACGGGTAAGGGTACTGGGCAGTTTAGCCTTACGGCTTCACTTCGGGAACCCTACTGCGCATGCGCGAAGCTCCGCTCCTCACTCCTACTGGCCTAATGATAGGGGGAAGAGGAGGGAGCCGAGCCGTGACGTTAATATCCACGGCTGTGGCTCCCAGAAAAGAATACCTGTCAAAGTCAGGTATCCTGTCCCCCATCCCCCCTGAAAAGTGCCAATTGTGGCACTGGAGTGGGGGAGGAAACAAGCAGAAGTTCCACTTTTGGGTGGAACTCCGCTTTAACTATGTGAAGAATATTAAAGCTGAACTTTAGCTTCATTTATTCAAAAAATTAAAGAGGAACTTTACACAAACATATACATTTACCCCCCTTATCTTTGGTGGTCTTCTCGTGCTGTAATAACATACATACAAGCCCAGTGAATCCAGTATTCTCCTCTTCGCTCGCCTCCAAGTCTTGCTACAGGTCCCTTCCCATTCTGCCCTTTTGCTTGTTTACATTATGAAGAGTTAGTGGTTTCTTCCTAGTCCTGCAGAAATGCTGCCAATGACATGGTACCACACCTCTCGCATTTGCAGAAAATGGATGTGTCCCTATACTTAAAACTTCAAGACATTCCAAAAAATTCAGACTATATATATATAAATAATAAAATATTCTTCAAATACATACAGCTAAGACATGCTCTACAAGTCCAGTGAAAAATAACTCTATTGGAATTTACTCCTGCCCTGTCATTGTAAAGCTATTTAGAGGCAAAGTACTGAAGGCCTAGTCTCAACACTCTGCTTACTAAATATTTTAGCAAATTGACTTTAAAAGGAATGGGATTTGGAACCTAAATAAATTGATCAATGGGAAGAAATTTTGCAGCCAGTTCTGTAAATGTAACCATCTCTCACCCACAAATTAGCTCATCTCTTTATTCTCCAGTAAGCTATTGGAAAAAGATCATAAATATAATTAACAGAATTTTTGTTTTTAATATTAAATTATAATCTATTGAGCTGTATGCTTGAACGTCTCAGAAACAATGAATTAGAGCATGTGACACAGCAACCCAAACATTATAGCAAGAAAAAAAAAAAAAGTCACCTCCTTTTTCCCACCCAGTGAAGGAATGGATTAAATAACATTTGACATTTTGGTTTGGAAAAAAAAAAAAAAAAACCCTTCCCAAACAAAAAAAAAAAAAACAAAAAATTATAAAAGTACGTCAGGAAACCCCCTGGTCAGCTTCAAAAACAAGTTCTAGTGTTAAATGCTTGACATGTTTTTTTCTGCATTACAAGTTTAATGTGCACCTTTTTTGTCAGTTAAGAATACTTCTAACATGTACATATATGCTTTCAAAAAAATATATAATGTCAGCTCACTTTTATGATATTTAAAGCTTAATCCAATTAGAACATTGTGCGTTTCTCTCCTCTTCACTATTCCCTGGGCTGATAAATCCTTTACAGCCAAGGGAGCTCTGTTTGATCTGTAGTTGCCATGGTTCTATACATGTGGTCAGCTATTACACAGTACTTGCCAAACACCACGAACCCTCAGAAATGCTGGCTACTGCATGCTTCTATTGGGTTGGATTCAGTTGCACTCTGTCCAGCTCTCCATTTTGGTTGGCTGTCCCAACACACCTAAATAAATGCAACTCTAATGTGAAAAAAGTATGAATATATGATACAATAATAAAACAATTATTATTGGATCACATCAGAGCTGCACGATTCTGGATAAAATGAGAATTATTTTTGCTTAGAATAAAGATCGCGATTTTCTCACGATTCTCGTGGCATAATATCTTTCACATTATACAAAAAAATTGGGCTAACTTTACTGTTTAGTGTTTTTTTTAATTCATTGAAGTAAATTTTTTCCTAAAAAAAATTATTTTGAAAGACCACTGCGCAAATACAGTGTGACATAAAATATTGCAATGATCTCCATTTTATTCTCTATGGTCTCTACTAAAAAATATATATACACAATGTTTGGGGGTTCCAAGTAATTTTCGAGCAAAAAATACAGATTTTCAACTTGTAAGCAACAAATGTCAGAAAAGGTTTAGTCTTTAATTGGTTAAACTGACTTCATTTACAGACAGAAGTTCATTCCTTTGATCTAAAGAACCGAGAGATGCATTGTTACTCTTTATTGCTGTTGATAAACATTTGTCGGCCGAGTTTTTTTTTTTTCTTTTGACAGCTCTGCTTGGCTCTCCACTTGTTTAACATTAATTGGGGAAATGCTGTATTAAGATTGTGAGGGGGTTGAATCGTGATAATGATTTTTTAACAATTAATCATGCAGCTCTAGATGACATATTCATATTTCATTCACATTAGAGCTCCATTTATTTAGGTGTATTGGGACAGTGCAGCATCAGTCTTTTTACAGTACTGTAATGTAGCCCAGCTGTAATATTCTTTTAAACAAAAACAGCTTTGCAACTTATCCTGTTAGATTGGTTACTTAGCTTTGTGTCAACCTAATTAAAAGCCTATTTTCACATGTTCACCATATCCTAATAGAATCAACAGTACTAACCACCCTTCTATAATTATCCCCGTAATCAGGGAGTGTATGTAAATTAATGCAGTATAATAAAGTTTACCCCTAAAGCTTTCTCTGAAATAGAAAGGCATCATGATGACTGGACATGTCACTTCTAACATGGGTTTCCCAGCTCAATTGCTTAGGCACAGCCAACAGGTTATGCTTTCTTGCACTTCCAGGTGACAGTGCAGATGTTCTGACAACTAACTCTTTACAGGTACACCATAAGTTTCCCAAGGGTACATGCACCCCTAATTCCAAATTCCCACTCTCCACAGCACAAATGTCAATAAAGTACATACCTCAGCCATGCAGAAAGAGGGTGGAAGGTGATGTTTACGCTGCCTAATCTACCTAGGGCTCACAAAATGTCTCTCTCCTTTAGGTATACCAACAGGATGTGCATGCCCCAGGTCTGGCCATATTGAATGACTCTGTCCTGAGCTTCACACGTGCAATTTGTGAAGCCATGCACAAGATTTTAAAGCAGCAGCTTCTATCACTGGAGAGAAACACTGTCTACCCTGGGAAGACAGGGCAGTGTTAACATCCACCTTGCACATTTAAAGGTATGGCCCTGCATGAACAGTTTAGCAGTAAAGGGAATCCAGGGTGGCACCAGGGTCCCCACAGTGAATCTCATCTCCCCCAGGCAGTTCGATAACGGACAACCAATGAGTACATCACAAATCACTTTAAATAGATGGGGACAACGACAATAAACAAAAAGACTGCCAGATGCTTTAATAAAAAAAAAACAATATTTAATGCCTTCCATCTCAGCTGGTTGGTTGTAAGAGTTTTACAGCATGGGTCTGGGCAAAATAAACAAAAACACATTCAGTTCATCCCTGCAATAAAGCTAAAAAAAAATTCCTGTTCTCCCAGAAAAAAACAGGGTGCTCTTAACATCTTGTTTGAGCAGATATCCCTGCCTCTTCATGCTATGAAGTCATCAGCTTTTCCCTGCTGGACTACAGAACACCTTTCCTTTATGCAATTGAGATTAGGAGTGGGAAGGTGTTTTGCTGTCCAGCAAAGGGGAACTGGGCAGATCTGTGCACCCAGACTGCGATTTAAGTGCAGCAGCAGAGGAACTGTGTTGTCAGCTCAAACAAGAAGACTGGAATTCTGGGAAATATGCATATATACTAAACGTGTTTCTTTTTATTTCGCCCAGACATACACTTTAAGAACAAGACAGTGTGCATAATGAAGGAAATATCATAAGGAATGTATCAGTGGTATGCAGGCACAAGATAAGTTTAGGTTTTTACAGGTCCAAAGAGTCTTTGCATCATGGTGTAGATAATTCTCAAACATAAAACAAGTAGGGCCCAAAAAATAGGCGAGAAACTCAAAACACAATTGTTATTGTTTGAACTGAGATGACTGTGATGGAGTGTATGTTCCATATCTGTTGGCAACATTGGTGAAACCAGTTCGCAAACCCTGTGTGCTGCCAAGCCCAGGTACTCCAAATCCTTGGCTAAATGTACCACCATATGGAGCAGATCCATAAATTCCAAGGCCATATGACTTTGCTTGTGTATTTGAAAGAATGACAGGGTTAATGTTTTTGCCTGGTGTATTGAAGGCAAATTCTGGAGGTGGGCTACTAGGTTTGGATGGTGTGGAGGTCATTGGACTTAGCTCATCACTGGATGTCTTCAAAGATGGCATCTGAATAATGTGATGGTCTGGAATGTTCAACATATTGGGTGGCATGGCACCAGAAGACAAAACTGGCCTTGCCCATTCATCTTTGAAGATCTGAACAGTCAGAGTTGAAATCAAAGTGCTAAGTCGGTTTGTGACATGAGCGAGTACCATCTGCTCATTGGCATCCCTTCTAATCCTGACATGAACTGATCCTGCCTGTAATGCAAAAAAATATAGAAATTATGAAATATAATTATGTTGCATTAAAAGGTATTCTTCAAATATCCCTAACCCATCAGCACTTGCCTATTTTGTCCTGAGTTGTGAGTCAAGTATTGCATTTTTAAATTTATATTTGCACAAAGGCTAAAAGAATAAGGAATTTTGTAACATTCTTTCTTTTCATCAATGGACACAGGATCAATGGAATTCAGAAAGATTGGGTTATACTATTGCCTTTAAGAAGAACTGGACACTAGGGAATAAAAATATCCATTGGCTGGTCAAGTACAACCCTCCTCATGCCTGTGAAGCTTCAGTTTTTAGAAAAACAGTATTAGGAGTAGATCATAAACACTGAGAGATTGGACCTATAGTATGTCCTTTGATGAATCACAAAAAAATAAAAATAGGAATTTTAACCTGTGCCTGTATATATATATATATATATATATATATATATATATATATATATATATATATATATTTTTTTTTTTTTTTTTGTCAAAATATAAGTTTATTGAGCATAAAAGTCAATACAGGATATTTCATACAAGATGCAGGGTGCAACAGGCACCAACGTAGGATAACAGGATACATAAGATTGCATGACAAATCGTACTAGCAGCTGGGATAGTTCTAAACATAGTTACTTGCACTAGGAGCATGGATTCATATAATCCTTGCTAGCGTAGGTAATGGGGATGCTTGCTGATTAGCCTTGGTAAGAGGTTTTGAGAAACAGTTGGCATTAATCAATACAAGTAGAGGATTCGTCCACCCATCTGTCCCATATTTTATTAAATTTGCCAGAGCATCCTTGGTTAGAGTAGAGGACTTTTTTTGTAGGGGAGGGTGAGATTCACGGCTCTCTTCCACTGCTGAATAGTAGAGGAGGCAGGTCTAAGCCACAGTTGGGCTATCTGAATTCTGGCAGTGAATAGGGTTTCCTGTAGGAATGTCGTCAGGTACTTCTCCTCCTCAGATATGGGAAGGAGACCAAGCAAGCACTGGCGTGGGCATAGTGTTAAGGGGGAGCCCATGCGATCATGGAGGAATTTGATGACCTGTGACCAGTATTGCTGGATGGATGGACAAGACCATATGAGGTGGTAAAAGGTGCTGTTAGTATCGCCCCACCTGGGGCAGGCTGGATCAGTGTCTGGTTTATACCTGGACAGATGGGAAGGAGTGATGCAAGACCTATGAAGGATGTAGAGATGGGTGAGTCGGTCTGATAATTTAGGTGATACTTTTTTTAGAGGCTTATAGTATTTCCCCCCACTGCTCGTCCTCTATCCCCAAGGTCAGTTTCCCACTTAGTTTTCAGCTGGTATGTATGAGCGGTGGCCTTGGGTAGAAGAAGGTGGTTGTACAGGAAGGAAATTAAATTTCTTAGGGTCTTCACCAAGGACCATATCTGCCAAGGCCACCGACTCCAGCCTAGAGATGGAGACCCTGAATTGAGATGGGCATGCCGGACCTGTAGGTAGCGAAAGAACATGTGGTTGGGAAGATCAAATTCCTCCTTGAGGGCCTGGAATGGCTTAACAGCACCTCCAGTGATGAGTTGAAACAGCTATATAACTCTCTTGGCTATCCATATTTCGTGGTCAGGGATGGTCATCAGTTCTGGAAGGTGGTGGTTGTCCCAGAGTGGCGTGTGAGCATGCGGGGGGGGGGGGGCAGTAATAGTTTGCTCTAGTTGCCAGATTTTGCTGTGGTGTGATAGCATATGCCGCCTATCGATTAAGCGGGAAAGGCCCCGATGTCTGCAGAACAGTATCTGGAAGGGATGAGCCACAACGTCAGTAGCCACCATACACACTAGCGTGGAGTAGCGGAGCTTGTCATGTCTATTAGGGTAGTAGAGATGGGATAATTGGGAGGCTATGTAATATAGTGCTAGGGCGGTAAGGGCAGTGCCCCCCATATGGACAGAAGACTTCAAAAAAAGGCTGCCATGACAGTTTGTGTCTGGAAGAGCCCCAGACAAATGTGTTGAGTTTGGATTCCATGTTTCTAAACATATGGGCTGGGATGTACAATGGGGCATGCCAGAAGAGGTAGAGTAGTTTGGGGAGGAGAAACATCTTTACTAAGTTGATGCGACCAATGACTCCAAGAGGGAGTCTGGACCAAACCTGGGTTTTATTTTTAAGAAGATCATACAGTGGTTCCACTTTAAATGTATGTAATCTGCGAGGGAGCGGGAGCACTGTACACCCAAATATTTGAACTGGTTGGTCCTCACCAGGGGGAGAGCCTCCTGTGCGGCAGTAACATCTATAGGAAGGATTTGGGACTTGGACCAGTTAATCTGCAGTCCAGAGAAAGCGCCAAAGTGTTGGATTAGGTGCAAGGCCGCGGTCAGTGAAGGGCATGCATCTTCCAAGTAGAGCAGCATATTGTCCGCAGAGAGACTGAGAACCTTGGTCACTTGTCCCATGCGGAGGCCCCGTATGTCAGGATGCGCTCTTATGGCAATGGCCAGTGGTTCTACAGCCAGCGTACAGCATAGGGGAGATGGGGCAACCCTGGTGGGTTCCTCGGGACAAAGAAAAAGGGACTAGACGTCTTTCCGTTTACCTGGATCCGGGCGGTGGGAGCTTGATAAAGGAGTTGGAGCAACTTGATAAATCTAGGACTGAAGCCAAATCTACGGAGGCACTCCCACAAGTAGCTCCACTCCACTAAATCAAATGCCTTGGCGGCATTAAGGCTAACCACCACCCTCGATCCAACGTTGTCATGTGTAGCTTGGAGGTTCATGTACAATCTTCTCAGATTAAATGCAGTGTTTTTATTGGGCATGAATCCTGTTTGGTCGGCATGAATGAGGCTGAGTACTACTTTATTAAGTCTAAGGCCAATATTTTAACGTCTAATTGTAGGAAGGAGATAGGGCGATAAGATTCGGGATAGAGAGGGTCTTTTCCTGGCTTCGTAATAAGGGAAAATCAGGGCCTCGCCCATGGTACACGGGAGCATGCCGGATTCATAGATATGTGAATACAGTGCTTGCAGGGAAGAAGATCCTCTTGAAACAGAGTAAAATTCTAATGGGAGGCCATCAGAGCCAGGGGGCCTTAGATGGCGGTAAACTCGCTATCGCTAGGAGCTCCACTTGGCGGCCCGTGAGGGAGGGGAAGTCTATGTTCTGTAGGAGTGAGTGTAGCTCACTCAGAGGGCGGCTAGCTCTTGAGGTGTACAGGTCAGAGTAAAAACGCCTGAACTCCTGGGCTACCTGTGACGGGTCTGTGAGGGTGGCTCCAGCTTCAGATAGAAGCTGAACCACTACAGGGGGACTAGGATCTACGTGAGCCATGTACGCCAGGAGTTTCCCTGCCCGCTCGCCATGTTCATAGGTTTTTTGCTTGCTGAAAAAAATTCCCTTCTTGGCCTTTTCAAAATGTAGATGGTCTGCGAGTCTGGAATGTAGGCGTAACTGGGCAGAGTTAGAGGCTGTCGGGTCAGCAAGGAACACCTGCTTGAGAGAGCTCAGTTTTTCCTCAGCCTGTTGTAGGATGACTTTGGAGGAGGCTTTGTGTCTATTTATGCGTGTAGAGAGGGTAATACAAGCATGTAATTTGAATGCCTCCCACACCATCCCAGTTGAGGCCGAACCCGCATTGGAGTGGAAATAGTGCATCCATTCACGCTGAACGGCCGCTAAATCAGTGAGGACCATGAGCCAGAACGGATTCAACCTCCAGATGTGGGCCGGAGGGGCAGTAGGTAGGCGGAGGGTAGCCCAGTAGGGCGAGTGATCCGAGAGGACCCTGGCACCAAACCCCGCTTCAAGGAGGTCCGGGGTCAGGGTGGGGGACAGCATTATCATGTCTATACGAGACATGGCAGCCTGGGAGGGGGTGAAGCAGGAGTAGGTAGTTTTGGTGGGGTGTTTAAGTCTCCACGTGTCAGTCATGGCAAATTCCAGAAGGAATCTGCCAAACCTGGTCGGTGCAGGCTGAGTTGGTAGTGTGGTGGGCGGGTGAAGTCTGTCAAGATAGAGGTCTACTACCATATTGAAGTCCCCCATCCATATGGCAGGCACTGTGGGGTGTTGAGTCATGAAGGCCACTCCCTCCTTGAGAGCTGCAAACTGGAAATGTGGGGGAAATGTAGAAGGCTAGGAGGAGGACCTCAAGGCCTCCCACTGTGGCATGTAGGAAGAGGAATCTGCCCTGCCGATCCGACTGCAAACCATGAAGTTTTAACTGGACTGTTTTAGCAATGAGGATAGCAACACCTCTGGAGTTGTTTGTGTATGGGGCCTGGTATATCCAGCCCACCCAGGGTTTTTTCAGTGACATCTGCATTTGGCCCGTAATATGGGTCTCTACAAGAAGTTATGTCTGCTCGCATTTGCTTGAGGTGGGAGAGGACGGCAAGCTGTTTAGGTTTGGCTCTCAGCCCTCTCACGTTCCATGTGACTAACTTGAGGGTTGCCATCATAGCAGTTCTGTTTGGCCACTCAGTTGGATCAGCAGGAAGTGGCCAGAGTCCACATTCACATATGGTGCAACATATATGCATACATGCATTGGAACAGAGGCCCCATTGCCCATCTTATATCGGAGCCCTGCAGGTGAGCCATAGAGAGCGGTAAAGCGTCAACAGCAGACCTGCAGGGGGCAATGCAGATAGCTGGGCAAACAGGTAGCATCATTAGTAAAAAGCAGTATAGATATTGCAATGTAACACGTCAGACATTGTAAAAACAGAAAAAGAAAAAGAAAAAAAAAATGTAAAAACGTTGCCAACTCTGGACCAGCGTGGCATAACAAGCTTTTGGCAGCCCACCACGGCCACGGGGCTGGACATGGATACATGTCGTGAGAAGACAGCGAGGTGCACCAATTTCCATGGGCAGGGGGAAAAGAGACATTAGACTGCAGTTGGGATTAAAGTCCAGGTGCACTCTCAGCCGTCGAGGGGGAAAAAAAAGATAACAGAATTGCACAACGGTGCTAGGTATTCTAGCATCTAGGTGTTGAGGGGGGGGGGGGGGGGGGGGGGTGCAGATACATTGTTTGAGAGTGGCTGAAAAAATGTTCTGTTGTGGGGACATGATGTGACAGATGGAGCGTGGGTGCCTCCAGGGTTGCCGCAAGTGCGGCCGGGGGGGATGTTGGATAGCAACATGGTTTAATATCATACTTCTGGTATTTAATTTCCTAGTTGATACAACCAGGTGGCCTAAGATCAGAATAACAATGGCTTGGCTCAAGCCCACCTGCTGGCATATGTGTGATTACAGGCTTCAAAGAGAATAAGAGCTAGATAAGATGGCCCAGGGCTAATAGAAATGATTCATGGACAAACGCTGCCCCTAGTGGACAATACAGCATGCTTCCTGGAGAATGGGCAGACATTTGAAGGACTACCTCTTGGCAATATCTATTGGATGGAAGGCAAATGGGGATGGCTACGAGTGGGCGTGTATGTTTTGAGTAAATAAGAGCACACACACAGGCTATCTCCTTCCGAGGCTGGTCTTTGCTAACCTGATGGCTCGGCCATCTTGAGACCTTGCTCTGAATGCTGGCTTGGGGCCTAAACCATGTGGCCCAGAGATCTCTCTTTCAACATCTTGAGACCAGCCGATAGGAGTCTATGTTAGAGGATGTGATAAGTATATTCTTGTATTGTGTTCTGATTATAAGCTTTGTAACATTGCAATACCTTTTAATACCTTTATATTGGTTTTTCTAATTCTGCTGTTTTAATATATCCTTATTTTCTTGGGAAATAAATGTAACTTGTTTACTAAGCAGATGTGTTTGTTATATCATTGTGCTTATCGGACTCTTCTAGGACTAGCTAATTTATAGGGATAGGCAAGTTAATACATGTATGCAATAGTTATATAGGATATATTAGAGTGTATAATATTGCACAGGTTATATCAGGGGATAAGGGGAAAACGGGCCAGAGCCTATTCACTGTTTATAGAAGGGACATCGTTGATGTGGATCTCCGGATCTTAGTGCAGTGAGGGTCATCTGTGAACAGATATGCCTGGCGGGTTATGATGGTGCAGGGGCAGCTGCATCCCGTCTCTCCAGCCATGGGATAACTGCAGAAGGGTCCTCAAAGAAATGAGCCCTGCCATCCCGGATGACACGAAGGCGAGCTGGGAGCAGCATGGCGTAGACGAGATCATGGTTGCGGAGCTGGCGCTTGGCTTCTGAAAATTGCGTCCTTTTCCTCTGGACCTCGGTGGAGAAGTCTGGAAACACTGCAATGTGCGAGTTGCTGAATGGGATGTTACCCTTTTCACGGGTGAGGCGCAGGATGGCATTTTGGTCCCGATAATTGAGCAGCTTCGCCATAAAAGTGCGCGGGGGAGCTCCGGATGGTGGGAGCGTGGAGGAGAAGGCCTCTCTGCCAAAGTTGGTAATTATCAGATTTTCCAGGAACGTGGGGGGTCCGATCCCTCCGATCTCTCTGGCAGTCCCACAAACCTGAGGTTGCAGGGGCGGAGTCTATTCTCCATGTCGTCCTGTTTACTTAGGACGACACTTAGCTGATGTAAAAGCCACTCTGTGGTGACTTGCAAGGGTGGGATATCATCCTCTACCTGCCCGATTCTGCGCTCTGTCTCAGTTACCCTCTCCAGCAGTTTGTGTATGTCCTGGCAGATGAGGGAGATGTTGACCTTGACCTCCTCAATCTTGGATGTGAGGGTCATCTGGCAGAGGGAGACAGTGTCTCCAGAAGGCGGGATCTCCTCCCCTGAGCTGGATGCAGTGCCATCGTCCCCCGCTGGGTCTTGGCCATCATTTCAGTATTTGTCAAGTTTTGCCAATCGCTCCCAGTGCTCGCTTCAGTGGCGACATTGGCACGAAGACATCTCTGAGTGGTGCTGGCAACTTGCGCTGAGTTAGGGGATGATTTAGTCCCACAGGATCAGATTATAGGATAGCGTGCAGCCAGAGCTCTCACTCTGCACTCCTTACGCCATGCAGCTTCAGGCCACGCCTCACCTGTGCCTGTATATTCCATATCTTGCAGCACAGTACAGGACACAGAATTCAATTAATAGACCACGGATCATCTGCCACTACTTTCAGTTGATTGGACACTGGCAAAAGCTTCCCTGGGTCAGCCCCCAGTGTACCCATATAGCCCTGCTTGCTTTGTGAGGCCCCAGTTTTGTTAGCAAGCAATAAAGAGATCACAGAAAAGTGAGGGGCCCGTACTGTACTCAACGATATAGAATTTACAAGCACATCAAAATTCCTATTATATTTATTATACAGTACAAGACACAGGAATCGATTGATAGCCCATGGGACATCCCCAAACAATAATTGTGGCTGAGCAACAGTAAAAACAGGCGCACAAGAAAAAACAAAAAGGGCTAATTGACCGAAACACACTGTTAATTGTAGAATCACCTTGCAGCCTGAGCAAGCAACAGAGAAGGCTCAAATAGCCACCTGGGAACAAACAGTTTAGTAGAAACATGAACGGAAATTCAGTCCGTAGCTCCACACAAAGGGGAAGGTACAAGCCCAAGAACATGACCGCAACTGGAGAATGGCAGGCAGGCTTCCTTCCCTGAGGGCTGAAGACCTATAAAACAAAAGAGGAAACAGAACTAACCAGCTGGGTGGAAGATGACCCAAGGAATTAAACAGAAGAGGGTCAGGACCTAAAAAGGAAGGCATGGAGGTCATACCTGACCCTTATACCCTAAGGCAGGCATGTCCAAAGTCCGGCCCGCGGGCCAATCGCGGCCCGCGTTCCGGTTTTGAACGGCCCGCCTGTTTATCTGGACATGTATATCTTTTGTGGCCCCCAACGATCTCCCAGCGCCGGGGCCACAAAAGATATATATGTCCGGATGCCTTGGAGGGGACAGGGAGGAGGCGGGACAAGAGCCGTGCACACAGGAGTATTTCCTGTTTACACGGCAGCCTCTATAATAGGAAGTCCTGTCTCCAGCACTGCCATTGGACGGCTGTTCTGTCCATCAAAGGAGGCGGGACCTTGTATTAAAGAGGCCGCAGAGAAAACAGGAGTTTCTCCTGTATGTTATCTTTTGGCGCTCGTCCCGCCCCCTCCCTGTACCCTCCGAGGCGGCAGATGGAGGGGCATAATTCAGGCTGCACTGCACAATGGTGAGTCTGCATTCCTGACAACGATGGGAGCTCTGTATTCCTGACAATGATGGGGGCTGTGTATTCCTGACAATGATGGGGGCTGTGTATTCCTGACAATGATGGGGGCTGTGTATTCCTGACAATGATGGGGGCTGTGTATTCCTGACAATGATGGGGGCTGTGTATTCCTGACAATGATGGGGGCTGTGTATTCCTGACAATGATGGGGGCTGTGTATTCCTGACAATGATGGGGGCTGTGTATTCCTGACAATGATGGGGGCTGTGTATTCCTGACAATGATGGGGGGGTGCTGCATTCCTGACATTCCTGACAATGATGGGGGGCTGCATTCCTGCATTCCTGACAATGATGGGGGGCTGCATTCCTGACAATGATGGGGGCTGCATTCCTGACATTCCTGACAATGATGGGGGGCTGCATTCCTGACATTCCTGACAATGATGGGGGGCTGCATTCCTGACATTCCTGACAATGATAGGGGGGCTGCATTCATGACATTCCTGACAATGATGGGGGGCTGCATTCCTGACAATGATGGGGGGCTGCATTCCTGACAATGATGGGCGGCTGCATTCCTGACAATGATGGGGGGCTGCATTCCTGACAATGATGGGGGCTGCATTCCTGACAATGATGGGGGGGCTGCATTCCTGACAATGATGGGGGCTGCATTCCTGACATTCCTGACAATGATGGGGGGCTGCATTCCTGACAATGATGGGGGGCTGCATTCCTGACAATGATGGGGGGCTGCATTCCTGTCAATGATGGGGGGCTGCATTCCTGACATTCCTGTCAATGATGGGGAGCTGCATTCCTGACAATGATGGGGGGCTGCATTCCTGACAATGATGGGGGGGCTGCATTCCTGACATTCCTGACAATGATGGGGGCTGCATTCCTGACATTCCTGACAATGATGGGGGGCTGCATTCCTGACAATGATGGGGGGCTGCATTCCTGACAATGATGGGGGGCTGCATTCCTGACATTCCTGTCAATGATGGGGGGCTGCATTCCTGACATTCCTGACAATGATGGGGGCTGCATTCCTGACAATGATGGGGGGCTGCATTCCTGACAATGATGGGGGCTGCATTCCTGACAATGATGGGGGGCTGCATTCCTGACAATGATGGGGGGCTGCATTCCTGACATTCCTGACAATGATGGGGGGCTGCATTCCTGACATTCCTGACAATGATGGGGGCTGCATTCCTGACATTCCTGACAATGATGGGGGGGCTGCATTCCTGACAATGATGGGGGCTGCATTCCTGACAATGATGGGGGGCTGCATTCCTGACATTCCTGACAATGATGGGGGCTGCATTCCTGACAATGATGGGGGCTGCATTCCTGACAATGATGGGGGGCTGCATTCCTGACAATTATGGGGGCTGCATTCCTGACAATTATGGGGGCTGCATTCCTGACAATGATGAGGGATGTATTCCTGACATTCCTGACAATGATGGGGGGCTGCATTCCTGACAATGATGGGGGCTGCATTCCTGACATTCCTGACAATGATGAGGGATGTATTCCTGACATTTCTGACAATGATGGGGGCTGCATTTCTGACATTTATGGCAATGGTGGTGCTGCAGATGGGCACTGACCCTTATTTTGCTTCATATTTCTTTATTTAAAATTGTATTTTTTTCCTAAATCTTCCCTCTTAAAGTGAAGGTGCGTGTTATACGCCAATAAATACGGTATATCCAAATAACACGCCTGAGATCATTTCTTTACTCACACACAGCCACAAAGGCAAGAGAATTCTTGTTGGGCAGTGTGTCAGTACTCGAACGAACACACAGACTGAATTTTAATGGTTCAAACAATGTCAGGAAAAAAGGTCGGCCCTCACGCATGTTCGCTTCATCAAATCTGGCCCTCTTTGAAAAAAGTTTGGACACCTCTGCCCTAAGGGGAGTGAAGACTGTCATGCTGTCCAGAAAAACATGGTAGAGAAAACCCTGTAAGGGTGATAAAAAGAGCACCAGGGAAACAATGAGAAAACTTGCTTCCAATTAACCAGCCCACAAGTGGTAGAAGAAGGAAGAAGGCCAAGACAAAACCATGACTGTTGGTGTTAACAGATTTGTTTGCATAAAGAATCTACAAAAGGGATAACCCCTTAGAACAGAAAACACAGCTCTGGTTGGCAAGAGGTCCTGCAGGAGTCTCCACAGGCAACAAGGCCATCTTCAGCAGGAGAAAGGTAGAGGATATACAAGGTCAAATAAGACCTACCAAGTCACATGCCATAAGAAGTACTAGGCTGAAAAAGGGTAGAATGAGGATATGGGATGTAGGATTTTTTTTTATTGGTTGAACTAGATGGACTTGTGTGTTTTTTTTCAACCTATGTAACAAGCACCAACCCCAAAATGAGGTTTCCTATCAGCCCACTAGGTCAAATCACCTTACCGGAGACTACAGAGCAGGGAAAAACTGACCTGAACGGTTGAAGAATAAGGGGGACATCCAACTCAAGGATCAGGATGTACCAACCTAGGAAATGACTGAGAAGCAGCCATAATCTGGAAATTAGATTTGATCAAGGCAGGCAGGCGATGAAGCTCCTACAGACCGCAGGTGGAGAGGAAAGGCACCCACAAGAAAACCTGGGAACAAGGGGGTGCAGACCTTTCCCAATACCAATTAAGAGGTTGACAGTTTTGATTGACAGAGAAATATAATTTTGCCCCTATACAAATCATTAGTAAGACCTCATCTGGAATATGCAGTTTAGTTTTAGGCACCAGTTCATAAAAATGTAATTGGGGAACTGGAGAAATTACAGAGAGGAGCAACCAAACTGATAAGAGGCATGAAGAAGAAATTTTAGCTGAACTGAATTTATTCCCTCTGGATAAGAGGAGATTAAGGAGGAATATGATCAACATGTGTAAATACATGTGTGTATTTCAAATAAATCAGTGGTTCATATAGTGATCTTGGTGTTGAATTATTCACTTTAAGGTCATCGCAGAGGACAAGAGGGGAACTCTTTACGTCTGGAGGAAATGAGATTTCATCTCCACATATGGAAAGGCTTCTTCACAGTAACAGCTGTGAAAATGTGGAACAGACTCCCTCAAAAGCTGGTTCTGTCCAGCTCAGTAGATTGCTTTAAGAAAGGCCTGGATTCTTTCCTAAATGGACATAACATAACTGGATACTATCATTTATAGGTAAAGTTGATCCAGGGAATATCCAATTGCCTCTTGAGGGGGGGGGGGGGATCAGGAAAGGAATTTTACCCCCTGCAGGAGCAAATTGGATCATGCTTTATTGTTTTTTTGCCTTCCTCTGGATCAGCTATGGGTATAAAATTGCATATATAGGACTAAACATATAAGAAAGTATATAATTATTTTTTCCTTCTATTGGTTGAACTAGATGGACTAGGGGGGGGGGGAGCGGAGGCAGAGATTGAAAATCTAGCTTGTAGGACAAGGACATCACATCTTTTACCAATGCATTGGAAATACTGTTGACCCACCTGTCTACAAAGGCTAACAGACATCCTCCTATTTTGGAAAGTGGGTGGTGTTCCCCAATTGTAAAGGAGGATGCGTCCGCAGACTAAAGGACTTGGGACCCCAGGATTTAGGACTGAACTGGGTCTCAGATTTTGGCCTAGACTTCGAGGCCTGGATAAATAAAATAAAAAACTTTTTGCCTTCAGAGTTTGAATGAAAATTACCAGTTGGGGGCTTACCGTATATACTCGAGTATAAGCCAACACGAATATAAGCCGAGGCACCTAATTTTACCACAAAAAACTAGTAAAAAAACGTATTGACTTGAGTATAAGCCTAGGGTGAGAAATGCGCAGCTACTGTAAGTGGAAAAGAGGGTCAACAATGCCCATTTTCAGCCTCACTGAGCCCATTTGCATGCCTCACTGTGCCAATTTGCAGCCATTAACTTAGTAGTTAAGGGTTCCTAAAAGCCCCCTAGCTGCAGCCAAAATTTGGGGTCTCTGGACCCAAAGGGACACGAAATGACATTGCTGCAGATGGACACAGTTGACTGAATTTGGAGCCCCGTATCTTTGGGTCACTTGGTGCTAGGAACTCCAAATGGATATGTTGTAGTGCTCGTTCCTCTGGGTTTGCACACTAAATTTGGGGTTCCTGGCACCAAGTGGCCCCGAGATATGGGGCCCCATATTCGGGTCGAAAAATGTCATTTTCTGCTGCAGAAAAGTGCTTGACTCGAGTATAAGGCCCCATGCACACTAGACGATGTTAAACGCGCGTTCAGAGGCAGTTGTACACTTTTTTTAACTGACCCTAAACTCATGCAATGTTATCCACAATCTCGTTTTTTCCCGTTTTTATGCAGTTGCGTTTAACCTCGTTTTTCCAGAAGCAAAAAGATGGGTTCAGACACTTTGCTTTAACACGTTTCAGATGCAAAACGCGTCACCCGCGTTTGCGTTTATAAGCGTTTTTAAAGGAACCCAATTTTTTGGACCAGAAAACTCAGAAATATGATGGTAAACCATGAAAAATACAAAAAAAAAATTGGTTTAAAATGTCGTAATTACTTTAGATAGTTCATAGAGCATATATACTCACTGATGCAATGCCATAAAAAAAACTCAATTTTTTTTAGGTAGCTTAGACAATGAGGAATGCCTTCACTTCTTTGCCCCAACCCTTAATCCAATTTCTAATCTAATCAGTGACTCCACCTAGTCTGACCAAAGCATAGCAATGTCTTTTTTTCCACAAAGAAAAACCTGCATACCAATCTCTAGTCAGCCCCAACCCCCCACCATGTTTCCATGTTGAACACCCATCCTTCATGAACCTGAAACTTGGCAGAAATAGTTAATACATGCTTTCTGAGCTTGGGGAGGGTCTATATGATGATGTTTACAAACGCTTATAGGTGCAAACGCAGCTAAACGCAGCATGAAAACGCGTGTTTTTAAACACAGGTTTCTGCTTTTTAAAACATGCATTCAGCAGTTTGCATTGGCGTCTCGTGTGCATGGGGTCTAAGCCGAGGGGGGCATTTTCAGCACAAAAAAATGTGCTGAAAATCTCGGCTTATACTCGAGTATATACAGTATGTTTAGTTTGTGGTGACAAAAAGGCACTTTAACCTCTTCGCGCCTGCGCTATAGCCGAAAGACTGCTGCAGCGTGGACGCTCTCTGCTGGGAGTACGTCCCTGGACAACCTGTTTACTTCCCTAATGCGCGCTCCTGAGAGCACGCATCGGGGAAGTTCTGTGCTGGCCGTGTCCGTTGGACACGGCCAGTCACAGATCGCTGTAAACGGCCAATCACATCAGCCGTTTACAGCGAGATCGGCGTGTCCAATGAGAGATGATCTCATATGCAAACATATGAGATCATCTCTCAGCGCTGCTCTCCTTCCTCACACAGACAGCGTGTGAAGAGGGAGAGTAGAACGGCTGCAGCGGTGCCGTAAGTAAAAAAAAAAAAAAAAGAAAAGAAAAATAAAGTGATCTGTCCCCGCTGCCACCTGTCCCCGCTGCCATCTGCCAGTACCACCTATCCCCAGTGCCATCTGCAAGTACCACCTGTCCCCAGTGCCACTTGTCCCCAGTGCCACTTGTCCCCAGTGCCACTTGTCCCCAGTGCACGTCAGTGCCACATGTCATCAGTGCCACGTCACTGCCATCTGTCATCAGTGCCATGCCAGTGCCACGTGTCATCAGCGCCACATATTAGTGCCATCTGTCATCAGTGCCACGTATCAGTGCCATCTGTCATCAGTGCCACGTATCAGTGTCACGTGCCATCTGTTATCAGTGGCACGTGTCATCAATGCCACGTATCAGTGCCATCTGTCATCAGTGTCACGTGTCATTAGTGCCACGTATCGGTGCCATCTGTCATCAGTGCCACATGATATCAGTGCCACATGATATCAGTGCCACGTATAAGTGCCATCTGTCATCAGTGCCACATATTAGTGCCATCTGTCAGTGTCACGTGTCATCAGTGCACCCGTATTAGTGCCATCTGTCATCAGTGTCACGTGTCATCAGTGCCCCGTATTAGGGCCATCTGTCATCAGTGTCACGTGTAATCAGTGCCCCGTATTAGGGCCATCTGTCATCAGTGTCACGCGTCATCAGTGCCACCTGTCATCAGTGCCACGTCAGTGTCACGTGTCATTGTCCTGGTGCTCCAGGGCCTTCAAAAGTGTACTAGGTAGTCAACAAGTTAGATGTGTAATTTATGCTCCTAGAACACCTGATGGCGCTCCCTGCATTTTGGGCCTCTCTAAGTGGCTAGGCTGTGTAAAAGTCCCACACATGTGGTATCGTAATACTCAGGAGTAGCAGAATTTATTTTGGGGTGTCATTTGTGATATACACATGCCATGTGAGAGAAATAACCTATTACAATGACAATTTTGTGGAAAAAAAATAAAAAATAAAAAAATAATTCATTTTGCAAAGAATGTGGGAAAAAAAAAAAATGACAACATCAAAAAGCTCACCATGCCTCTTACTAAATACCCCAGTGCCACTTGTCCCCAGTGCCACTTGTCCCCAGTGCACGTCAGTGCCACATGTCATCAGTGCCACGTCACTGCCATCTGTCATCAGTGCCATGCCAGTGCCACGTGTCATCAGCGCCACATATTAGTGCCATCTGTTATCAGTGCCACGTATCAGTGCCATCTGTCATCAGTGCCACCTGTCAGTGTCACGTGCCATCTGTTATCAGTGGCACGTGTCATCAATGCCACGTATCAGTGCCATCTGTCATCAGTGTCACGTGTCATTAGTGCCACGTATCGGTGCCATCTGTCATCAGTGCCACATGATATCAGTGCCACATATTAGTGCCATCTGTCAGTGTCACGTGTCATCAGTGCCCCCGTATTAGTGCCATCTGTCATCAGTGTCACGTGTCATCAGTGCCCCGTATTAGGGCCATCTGTCATCAGTGTCACGTGTAATCAGTGCCCCGTATTAGGGCCATCTGTCATCAGTGTCACGCGTCATCAGTGCCACCTGTCATCAGTGCCACGTCAGTGTCACGTGTCATTGTCCTGGTGCTCCAGGGCCTTCAAAAGTGTACTAGGTAGTCAACAAGTTAGATGTGTAATTTATGCTCCTAGAACACCTGATGGCGCTCCCTGCATTTTGGGCCTCTCTAAGTGGCTAGGCTGTGTAAAAGTCCCACACATGTGGTATCGTAATACTCAGGAGTAGCAGAATTTATTTTGGGGTGTCATTTGTGATATACACATGCCATGTGAGAGAAATAACCTATTACAATGACAATTTTGTGGAAAAAAAATAAAAAATAAAAAAATAATTCATTTTGCAAAGAATTGTGGGAAAAAAAAAATGACAACATCAAAAAGCTCACCATGCCTCTTACTAAAT
Source organism: Lithobates sylvaticus (assembly GCA_028564925.1). Taxonomy (NCBI): domain Eukaryota; kingdom Metazoa; phylum Chordata; class Amphibia; order Anura; family Ranidae; genus Lithobates; species Lithobates sylvaticus. Next base: position 172,507,717 of record CM053028.1, on the reverse strand, counting down.
ACCTTGGAATGTCTACTTTCAAAAAAGGGGTCATTTGGGGGGTATTTGTACTTTCCTGGCTTGTTCGGGTCACAAGAAATGAGATAGGTCACCAGGCATCAGATGTGATCAATTTTGTATAATTTGCACCACAGTTTGTAGACTCTCTAACTTTCACAAAGACCAAATAATATCCACTAATTTGGGTTATTTTTACCAAAGATATGTAGCAGTATAAATTGTGGCCAAAATTTATGAAGAAAAATTAATAATTTGCTAAATGTTATCACAGAAACAAAGAAAATGCGTTTTTTTTTCAAAATTTTTTTTTTTTTTTTTTTTTCAAAATTTTCTGTCTTTTTTCATTTATAGTGCAAAAAATAAAAAATCCAGAGGTGATCAAATACCACCAAAAGAAAGCTCTATTTGTGGGAAAAAAAAGGACAAAAAATTAATTTTGGTACAGTGTTGCATGACTGAGTAATTGTCATTCAAAGTGTGAGAGCACCGAAAGCTGAAAATTGGTCTGGGCAGGAAGGGTGTTTAACCACTTCCCGACCGCCCCATGTATATATACGTCGGCAGAATGGCACGTACAGGCAGAATCACGTACCTGTACGTGCCATTCTTCAGGCGGTTGGGGGGTCCGATCGGACCCCCCTCCGCCGGCGGGGACGGTCGGGATGGCTTCAGAAGCGATGCGGGACGAGGTAACGGCCAGTCGTTTCTGGCCACCCCCTCCCGATCGCTCTGGCCAATGAGATTCTTCCGCTTCCTTCCCCTTCCTGTGTAATTGTAAACACAGGCAAGGGGAAGTGATGTCACGCTCCTCGTGTCGGTCTTTCTGACCGGGACGCCGAGCGGAGAAGACATCAGGTTAGTGCACCAACACTACACTGACACCAGGCACACATAGGCACATATTTCACCCCCCTGTCACCCCCTGATCACCCCCCAGATCACCCCCTGCCCCCCCAGTCACAGTGTCACTGATTGCAGTGATCATTTATTTTACTGATCACTGCATTTAGTGTCAGTGTGACTGCAATAACTGTCAGGGCAGTTAGTTTTAGGCCCCTTTAGGTCCAAGGTAGCCCCCTAGCCCCCCCCCGCCCCCCAATAAAGGTTTAACCCCTTGATTGCCCCCTAGGTAACCCTTTCACCCCCTTTTGCCAGTGTCACTAAGCGATCGTTTTTTTTGATCGCTCTATTAGTGTCACTGGTGCCGCTAGGTAGCCAGTTTTTTTTTTAGGTAACCGCCAGGTTTATATAGGATTATAAATAGGTTTATAGGTCAGGTACCCCCATATTACAACCTAAATAAAGGTTTTAACCCCTTGATTGCCCCTAGAGTTAACTCTTTCACCAGTGATCACAGTATAAGTGTCACTGGTGACGCTGGTTAGCCAGTTAGTTATTTAGTTATTTAGGTTCCCCGTCAGGTTTTTATATAGTGTCAGGTACCCCCATATATTACCTAATAAAGGTTTTAACCCCCTGATTGCCCCTAGTTAACCCTTTCACCAGTGATCACCGTATAACTGTTACGGGTGACGCTGGTTAGTTAGCTTGTTTTTTTATACTGTCAGGGCACCCGCCATTTATTACCCAACTATCGGTTTAACCCCCTGATCGCCCGGCGGGTGATATCAATTAGGTTTTAGGGTCAAATAAGGTCTGCGTCGCCCCAGGTTAGTGCCAGTACCGCAAACACCCACGCGCAAAGCATACACCTCCCTTAGTGGTATAGTATCTGAACAGATCAATATCTGATCTGATCAGATCTATACTAGCGTCCCAGCAGTTTAGGGTTCCAAAAAACGCATTGTTAGCGGGATCAGCCCAGATACCTGCTAGCACCTGCGTTTTCCCCCTCCGCCCAGCCCAGCCCAGCCCACCCAAGTGCAGTATCGATCGATCACTGTCACTTCCAAAACACTAAGCACACATAACTGCAGCGTTCGCAGAGTCAGGCCTGATCCCTGCGATCGCTAACAGTTTTTTTGGTAGCGTTTTGATTCAGTTGCCAGCAGCCTAGGAGCTTTTTTTCCTGTGAATCTCACTAGTGTACTACTAAATTTAGAGCCCAAAATGGCAAATCGCAAGTACACTAGTGAACAGGCCTACTTGTTTCTGAGTATGTCAGATAGTGAAGAGGAGGTCACTCATCTGTCACAATCAGGCTCAGAATACGATCCAGTAGACGACAGCGGCTCCATGACAGATAGCTCTGGCGACGAAGGTGTGGTCCCTGCTAAGGTCAGGCGTACCCGATCCCGATCTTCTGATGTTGTTGAGGTGCAGGAACCGCAGGTCTCTCGTATGGAGCAGAGAAGTACTAGCGCCGCTATTCCTTCTGGTGAACTGGCAAGCACCAGCGGCCTAGTACACCCTGGACGTAGTCAAACCAGCACTGCAGTAACACTTGGTGACGTGGCGAGTCCCATAAGTGCAGTTCAAGCTGGCGAGGTGGCAAGCACAAGTAGTGTCCCGCTGCCACCAAGAAGAAGACAAAGGCAGGTCCGTCGATCACATAGTGTCCTTCCTGCAGAATTCGCCAATCCTGATTGGGTGCCCACCACTTCTGCAGAACCCGTACTTCCCCCATTCACTGGCCAACCCGGTATTCAGGTGGAAACAGCTGATTTTAAGCCATCCGATTTTTATTCGCTGTTTTTCACGGAAGATCTCTATAGATCTATTGTGGACCAAAGTAATATATACGCTGGTCAACACATCGCCGCTAATCCCCAAGTGCCTTCCCTTGCCAGAGATTGGAAACCAATTACGGTTTCCGAATTTAAGTCCTTTCTGGGCCTTTCCCTCAACATGGGCATACACAAATTCCCGACTCTGAGGTCTTATTGGTCCACCTCACCGCACCACCATATGCCCGTGTTCTCTGCCTCCATGTCCAGGGCACGATACGAGATGATTTTGCGGTTCATGCACTTCAGTGACAATGAACTTTGTCGTCCTCGTGGAGACCCTGAATTTGATCGGCTCTACAAAATTCGGCCCCTCATAAACCACTTCAACCAACGTTTTGCAGCCTTGTTTAATCCCAATCAAGTTGTCTGCGTTGACGAGTCCCTGATTAAGTTTTCTGGCCGCTTGTCTTTCAAACAGTTCCTTCCCAGCAAGCGTGCCAGATACGGGGTCAAGCTCTACAAGCTCTGTGACAGGGCAACAGGCTATACGTGGAGCTTTTCGGTTTATGAGGGAAAAGATAGTCACGTAGAGCCGGAGAACTGTCCAGATTACATAGGGAGCGCTGGCAAGATAGTGTGGAACTTGGTGTCACCCTTATTCGGAAAGGGGTACCACTTGTACGTGGACAATTATTACACGAGCGTGCCACTGTTTAGTCACTTGTTTGATCATCAGATTGGAGCATGTGGCACCGTGCGACCTAATCGCCGGGGCTTTCCCCAGCGGCTTGTAGATTCCCCTCTTAGGCTGGGGGAGAGAGCCTGCTTCAAGTGTAATAATTTGCTCGCTGTGAAGTGGAGGGATAATAGGAATGTTTTCGTTCTTACCTCCCTTCATGCAGACACGACAGTCCAAATTCGTACGGCGGCTGGTGTTGTGACGAAACCCCTCTGTGTCCACGAATACAACCTTAATATGGGGGGGGTGGACCTCAACGACCAGTTGTTGGCGCCGTACCTAGTTGTCCGTAAGGCTAGACGCTGGTACAAAAAAGTGTCTATTTATTTATTCCAATTGGCTTTGCTGAATGCTCATGTGCTATACGGAGCTTCAGGCGGGACGTTACCCTTCCTTGAATTCCAGGGAGCGGTTGTCATGGAACTCCTGTATCCAGGCGATTCCACACCTCACCATCCCCTACCAAATGCAGTAAGCCGGCTGCATGAGAGGCATTATCCTCATGTCCTCCAGAGTACCCCTACCCAACGAGCCCCCCAAAGAAGATGTCGTGTCTGTAGCAAGCGCGGATTTAGGCGTGACACCCGTTATTATTGTCCACGCTGTCCTGACAATCCTGGTCTCTGCGTTGGTGAATGTTTTGAACGCTACCACGAACTAGTGAGGTTTTAGCGTAGGGTACAGCATTTCACAGGCTAGGATACACTTTCACAGGGTCTCAAGAATGCCATCGCATTTTGAGACCCGACCGTTGCAGTTAAAATTATAGTTACAGGGTCTCAAGAATACCATCGCATTTTGAGACCCGACCGTTACAGTTAAAATTATAGTTATAGTTTAAAAAAAAAGTGTAAAAAATAAAAATAAAAAATAAAAAGTACAAAAAAAAAAAAAACCCCCAAAAAAATATAAAATAAAAAACCAAAAATAGTTGTCGTTTTATTGTTATCTCTCTATTGTTGCTCTTTTTTACTCTATTCTATTCTGCAATGTTTTATTATGTTTTATCATGCTTGCTTTTCAGGTATGTTTTATTGTTAACCATTTTTTTTGTTTTCAGGTGCGCCATTCAGTTGCAGCGCGGATTTATTTATCTTGACAGCAACAGCGTTTGCTCCCACGATACATAAAGCCGCGACTCCAACACTGTAGGAGGTGATTTCACCACCACAGTTAAAAAAAAGAGCATATATGCCGAAGCATGGGGGCAGCAGAGGGCGGAGGAGCGATTTTGCTCCTAATGCCACGTACATACGGTCGAAAAAAGTCCGACCATGTGTACGTGGCATAACTTTTTTGCGGGAGGATGCCCCCATGCTTCGGCATATATATATTTTAGGCACCGGTTGCGTTAACAAAATGTTTTATTTTTTACTATGTTTTTTTTTTGGTATTTGCTTTGCAGGTATGGTATGGTAAGGTCTTACTGTTATACTCTAATGTTACTTTGTTTTAATGTTAACCATTATTTGCTTAGCAGGTACGCCATTCAGTTGCAGCGTGGATTTATTTATCTTGACAGCAACAGCGTTTGCTCCCACGATACATAAAGCCGCGACTCCAACGCTGTAGGAGGTGATTTCACCACCACAGTTAAAAAAAAGAGCATATATGCCGAAGCATGGGGGCAGCAGAGGGCGGAGGAGCGATTTTGCTCCTAATGCCACGTACATACGGTCGAAAAAAGTCCGACCATGTGTACGTGGCATAACTTTTTTGCGGGAGGATGCCCCCATGCTTCGGCATATATATATTTTAGGCACCGGTTGCGTTAACAAAATGTTTTATTTTTTACTATGTTTTTTTTTTGGTATTTGCTTTGCAGGTATGGTATGGTAAGGTCTTACTGTTATACTGTAATGTTACTTTGTTTTAATGTTAACCATTATTTGCTTAGCAGGTACGCCATTCAGTTGCAGCGTGGATTTATTTATCTTGACAGCAACAGCGTTTGCTCCCACGATACATAAAGCTGCGACTCCAATGCTGTAGGAGGTGATTTCACCACCACAGTTAAAAAAAAGAGCATATATGCCGAAGCATGGGGGCAGCAGAGGGCGGAGGAGTGATTTTGCTCCTAATGCCACGTACATACGGTCGAAAAAAGTCCGACCATGTGTACGTGGCATAACTTTTTTTGCGGGAGGATGCCCCCATGCTTCGGCATATATAAATGGTGCATGTATGCCCATCATTAGAAGTGGGTGGATGAAGGGAGGTATTCTAATGGTGGGCATACCCACCGCGCCATTGGGAAATTGGGAAAGCATTTTATCACACCGATCTTGGTGTGGTCAGATGCTTTGAGGGCAGAGGAAAGATCTAGGGTCTAATAGACCCCAATTTTTTCAAAAAAAGAGTACCTGTCACTGCCTATTGCTATCATAGGGGATATTTACATTCCCTGCGATAACAATAAAAATGACAACTAAGAAAAAAAAAATGGAAGGAACAGTTTAAAAATAAAATAAAAAAGCTAAATAAAAACAAAAAAAAAAAAAAAAAAAAAAAAAAAGCACCCCTGCCCCCCCCTTCTTTTGCGCAAAGGCGAACACAAGCGTTGGTCTGGCGTCATATGTAAACAGCAATTGCACCATGCATGTGAGGTATCACCGCGAAGGTCAGATCGAGGGCAGTAATTTTAGCAGTAGACCTCCTCCGTGAATCTAATGTGGTAACCTGTAAAGGCTTTTAAAGGCTTTTAAAAATGTATGTAGTTTGTCGCCACTGCGTGTTTGTGCGCAATTTTAAAGCATGTCGTGTTTGGTATCCATGTACTCGGCCTAAGATCATATTTTTTATTTCATCAAAAATTTGAGCAATATAGTGTGTTTAAGTGCATTAAAATAAAAAAAAGTGTATTTTTTCCACAAAAAATGCGTTTGAAAAATCGCTGCGCAAATACTGTGTGGAAAAAAAAATGCAACACCCACCATTTTAATCTGTAGGGCCTTTGCTTTAACAATATATATAGTGTTTGGGGGTTCAACGTAATTTTCTTGCAAAAAAAAAATATGTTTTCATGTAAACAAAAAGTGTCAGAAAGGGCTTTATCTTCAAGTGGTTAGAAGAGTGGGTGACGTGTGACATAGGCTTCTAAATGTTGTGCATAAAATGCCAGGACAGTTCACACCCCCCCCAAATGACCCCATTTTGGAAAGTAGACACCCCAAGCTATTTGCTGAGAGCAATGTTGAGCCCATTAAATATTTATTTTTTTGGTCCCAAGAGATTGAATAATGAAAAAAAAAAAAAAATAATATTTTTTTTTTACAAAAACTTGTCACTAAATGATATATTGCTCAAACATGCCATGGGCATATGTGGAGATACACCCCAAAATACATTCTGTTGCTTCTCCTGAGTACGGGGATACCACATGTGTGGGACTTTTTGGGAGCCTAGCCGCGTACGGGACCCCAAAATCCAAGCACCGCTTTCAGGCTTTCTAAGGGTGTAATTTTTTTATTTCACTCCTCACTGCCAATCACAGTTTCGGAGGCCATGGAATGCCCAGATGGCACAAACCACCCCCAAATGACCCCATTTTGGAAAGTAGACACCCCAAGCTATTTGCTGAGAGGTATGGTGAGTATTTTGCAGATCTCGCTTTTTGTCACAATGTTTTGAAAATTGAAAAAAAAAAAAAATTTTTTTTTTCTTTACTTTCTTCATTTTCAAAAACACATGAGAGCTGTAAAATACTCACCATGCCTCTCAACAAATAGCTTGGGGTGTCTACTTTCCAAAATGGGGTCATTTGGGGGGTTTTGTGCTATTTTGGCATTTTATGGCCTTCGAAACTGTGATAGGTAGTGAGGAGTGAAATCAAAAATTTGCACCCTTAGAAATCCTGAAGGCGGTGCTTGGGTTTCGGGGCCCCGTACGCGGCTAGGCTCCCAAAAAGTCCCACACATGTGGTATCCCCATACTCAGGAGAAGCAGCAAAATGTATTTTGGGGTGCAATTCCACATATAACCATGGCATGTGTGAGCAATATATCATTTAGTGACAACTTTTTGAATAAATTTTTTTTATTTTATTTTTTTGTCTTTATTCAAACACTTGGGACTAAAAAAAAAAAATATTCAACGGGCTCAACATGCCTCTCAGCAAATAGCTTGGGGTGTCTACTTTCCAAAATGGGGTCATTTGGGGGGGTTTTGTGCCATCTTGGCATTTTATGGTCTTCAAAACTGTGATAGGTAGTGATAGGTAGTGAGGAGTGAAATCAAAAATTTATGCCCTTAGAAATCCTGAAAGCGGTGCTTGGTTTTCGGGGTCCCGTATGCGGATAGGCTCCCAAAAAGTCCCACACATGTGGTATCCCCGTACTCAGGAGAAGCAGCAGAATGTATTTTGGGGTGTAATTCCACATATGCCCATGGCATGTGTGGGCAATATATCATTTAGTGACAACTTTGGGCAAAAAAAAAAAAAAAAAGTTTGTAATATTCCTGCAACTTGTGGCAAAATATAAAATATTCCATGTACTCAACATGCCTCTCAGCAAATAGCTTGGGGTGTCTACTTTCCAAAATGGGGTCATTTGGGGGGTTTTGTGCAATTTTGGCATTTTATGGCCTTCGAAACTGTGATAGGTAGTGAGGAGTGAAATCAAAAATTTACACCCTTAGAAATGCTGAAGGTGGTGCTTGGGTTTCGGGGCCCCGTACGCGGCTAGGCTCCCAAAAAGTCCCACACATGTGGTATCCCCGTACTCAGGAGAAGTGGCAAAATGTATTTTGGGGTGCAATTCCACATATAACCATGGCATGTGTGAGCAATATATCATTTAGTGACAACTTTTTGAATACATTTTTTTTTTTTTTTTTTTTTTTGTCTTTATTCAATCACTTGGGACTAAAAAAAAAAATATTCAATGGGCTCAACATGCCTCTCAGCAAATAGCTTGGGGTGTCTACTTTCCAAAATGGGGTCATTTGGGGGGGTTTTGTGCCATCTTGGCATTTTATGGCCTTCAAAACTGTGATAGGTAGTGATAGGTAGTGAGGAGTGAAATCAAAAATTTATGCCCTTAGAAATCCTGAAGGCGGTGCTTGGTTTTCGGGGTCCCGTATGCGGATAGGCTCCCAAAAAGTCCCACACATGTGGTATCCCCGTACTCAGGAGAAGCAGCAGAATGTATTTTGGGGTGTAATTCCACATATGCCCATGGCATGTGTGGGCAATATATCATTTAGTGACAACTTTGGGCAAAAAAAAAAAGTTTGTAATATTCCCTCAACTTGTGGCAAAATATAAAATATTCCATGTACTCAACATGCCTCTCAGCAAATAGCTTGGGGTGTCTACTTTCCAAAATGGGGTCATTTGGGGGGGTTTTGTGCTATTTGGGCATTTTATGGCCTTCAAAACTGTGATAGGTAGTGAGGAGTGAAATCAAAAATTTGCACCCTTAGAAACCCTGAAGGCGTTGATTGGGTTTCGGGGCCCCGTGCGCGGCTAGGCTCCCAAAAAGTCCCACACATGTGGTATCCCCATACTCGGGAGAAGCAGCAAAATGTATTTTGGGGTGCATCTCCACATATAACCATGGCATGTGTGAGCAATATATCATTTAGTGACAACTTTATGAAAAAAAAAATTTTTTTTTTTTTTTTTTTTTTTGTCTTTATTCAATCCCTTGGGACTAAAAAAAAAAATATTCAATGGGCTCAACATGCCTCTCAGCAAATAGCTTGGGGTGTCTACTTTCCAAAATGGGGTCATTTGGGGGGGTTTTGTACTTCCCTGCCATTTTAGCACCTCAAGAAATGAGATAGGCAGTCATAAATTAAAAGCGGTGTAAATTCCAGAAAATGTACTCTAGTTTGTAGACGCTATAACTTTTGCGCAAACCAATAAATATACGCTTATTGGCATTTTTTTTTTACTAATGACATGTGGCTGAATACATTTTGGCCCAAATGTTTGACTAAAATTGAGTTTATTGGATTTTTCTTATAACAAAAAGTAGAAAATATCTTTTTTTTTCAAAATTTGCGGTCTTTTTCCGTTTATAGCGCAAAAAATAAAAATCACAGAGGCAATCAAATACCATCAAAAGAAAGCTCTATTTGTGGGAAGAAAAGGACGCAAATTTCGTTTGGTTACAACATTGCATGACCGCGCAATTACCAGTTAAAGCAGTGCAGTGCGAAATTGAAAAAAAGACCTCTGGTCCTTTGGCTGCCAAATGGTCCGGGGCTGAAGTGGTTAAGTGCCCAGTAAGCAAGTGGTTAACCACCACTGACCTCTTTGATAAACTTGTTCAGGGAAGCACCAAAACATACATTCTCCACTGAAGGACATGCAGAGTTATTGCATTTTACATTGTTATTCTCTGAACTAGTTGAGACAGAGTCTTTCACATAATTTATAAACAAGAGACCAATTCTAAAAATTAGATGGACAATGTCCACCAACCCATCAACACAATAGTGTAATGCAGTGGGCATAAGCTTCAAACATTCAAGAACTGAATGATCAGTTAAGATTGATTTAAGTTCTTTCGATATGTCCTTGGACCACATCCCCAGGGTTTAGCAAACAGCTATCAACACAATAATTATTTGCAGGGCAGAGCATGCTAAAGAAAACAAGGATTAAAAGGAAATGTAATATTGGTCTTTAAACATCAGAATGTCCTCAACAGAAACAAACAGTCTTGTTTAACTACTTCAATACAGGGCACTTACACCCCCTTTTTGCCCAAACCAGCTTTCATCGCTGTCTAAATGACAATTGCGCGGTCATGCTACACTGTACCCAAACAACATTTTTTGCATTTTGTTCCCACAAATAGAGCTTTCTTTTGGTGGTATTTGATCACCACTGCGGTTTTTATTTTTTGCTAAACAAATAAAATTTTTCTTTTGTTACTGTTATAAAATTTTGTAAATCAGTACGTTTTCTCCTTTACTGATGGGCACTAATAAGGCCACACTGACAGGCACTGATAAGGCGGCAACAATGAGGTGGCACTGAAAGGCTGCACCGATGAGTACTTATGGGTGGTACTGATAGGCGGCACTGCTGGTCACTGATATATGGCATTGAAAGCTGGCCATTGGAAGCTGCCTGGGCACTGATTGGCAGCTGCCTGGGCACCGATTGGCATTTCTCTGGTGGTCTAGGGTGGCATACCTGGTGGCATCCTGGTGGGTATCAGAGGGGGGGCTGCACTGATAAACAAATCAGCACAGACCCCCCTGTCAGGAGAGCAGCCGATCGGCTCTCCTCTACTAGTGTCTGTCAGACACGAGTGAGGAAAAGCATATCAACGGCTCTTCCTGTTTACATTGCGATCAGCCGTGATTGGACACTGTCAGAGGCTCTTTACCGAGATCGGTGTAGCGGTGTGTCAGACTGACACACCGCACCACCAATCCCCGGCGATGCGCACGGGAGCGCAAGAGTGGTCGTTCTGGAGGGCCGTCAAATGACGTCCACCCAAAACGAAAGCCGCGCCGCCATTTGATGTGGTTAAGCAAGAAATGGCTGGGTCCACAAAGGGAACAGCCGACTTCCCAGTAAACTCTTCCTCCATGGGAGATTGCAGAATAAAGCATTTAAGGAGAACAAATACTTTGTCAGGAGTAATCAAGTCTCCATACAAATTACCGTATATACTTGAGTATAGGTCGACCTGAATATAAGCCGAGGCCCCTAATTTACCACAAAAAAAATGGGAAAACTTATTGACCCGAGTATAAGCCGAGGGTGAGAAATGCAGCAGCTACTGTAAGTGGAAAAGAGGGTCACAGCCTACCTGTGTCCTGTGCATGCCCCCGTGTGCCGTTCTGCAGCCTCGGTGTCCCTCTGCAGCCTCATACACCTGATTGTCTCTTGTAACTGAATGTAGTTTACCCCACCCTGTGTCATTATGCAAAGCAGGGGAATTGTCCCCAAGTGTATATATCTTTGTGCCTGTGTTTGAAAAACAGTCTTATGTTTTTCACCCTACACTAATGTTTTGACAAGTAACTGGGTGGGCTAAGGGGTTTTGGATATTGCTGGTACCAGGCAAGGAAGCATATACAACATAGTTAGTCAGGTTGAAAAAAAAGACACAAGTCCATCCAGTTCAACCAGAAAAAAAAAAAAATAATATCATACAATCCCATATACCCAATTCTATACCCACAGTTGATCCAGAGGAAGGCGAAAAACCCCAGCAGAGCATGCTCCAATTTGCTAAAGCAGGGGAAAACATTCCTTCCTGATCCTCCAAGAGGCAATCAAATTTTCCCCGGATCAACTTTACCTATAAATGTTGGTACCCAGTTATATTATGTACATTTAGGAAATAATCTTAAAGCAATCTACTGAGCTGGCCAGAACCACCTCTGCAGGGAGTCTATTCCACATTTTCACAGCTCTAATGCCCCGTACACACGGTCGGAAAATCCGACCACAAAATCCATCGGATTTTTTCAGATGGATTTTGTCCGACACTAGTGTTGCATACACACGGTCGGACAAAGTTGTCGGAAAATCCGATCATTCTGAACGTGGTGACGTTTGTTGCCTACGACGGGACTACGTAGAGGCTAGTAGCCAATAGCTTTGGTCTTGTAATTCGCTACACACGATCGGAAAAAGTCTGATAGGACTTTGTTGTCGGAAAATTTGAGAGCAGGAGATAAAAAAACTTTGTCCGTCGGAAAAAGTCCGATGGAGCCTACACACGGTCGGAATTTCCGACAACATTGTCCGATAGGACATTTTCCGTCGGAAAATCCGACCGTGTGTAAGGGGCATTACTGTGAAGAAACCTTTCCGTATTTGGAGATGAAATCTCTTTTCCTCTAGACATAAAGAGTGCCCCCTTGTCCTCTTTGTTGACTGTAAAGTGAATAACTCAACACCAAGTTCACTATATGAACCCCTTATATATTTGTACACGTTGATCATATCCCCCCTCAATCTCCTCTTCACAAGAGTGAATAAATTCAGTTCCTCTAATCTTTCCTCATAGCTGAGCTCCTCCATCCCTCTTATCAGTTTGGTTGCCCTTCTCTGCACTTTCTCTAGTTCCCCAATATCCTTTTTGAGAACTGGTGCCCAAAACTGAACTGCATATTCCAGATGAGGTCTTACTAATTATTTGAACAGGGGCAAAATGATATCTCTCTCTCTGGAGTCCATACCTCTCTTAATACAAAAAAAAAAACTTTGCTCGCTTTGGAAACCGCAGATTGGCATTGTATGCTACTATTGAGCTTATAATCTACCAAAACCCCCAGATCCTTCTTCACTATGGATCCCCCCAGTTGTACTCCCCCTAGTATAAATGATGCATGCATATTCTTAGCCCCCAAGTGCATAACTTTACATTTATCAACATTAAACCTCATCTGCCACATAGTCGCCCAATTAGACAGAGCATTGAGTTTGGCTTGTAAGTTGGAGACCTCCTGTAAGGACATTATTCCACTGCATAGCTTGGTGTCATCTGCAAAGATGGAAATGTTACTTTTGATTCCAGACCCAATATCATTTATAAAGATATTAAAAAAAGTAAGGGTCCCAGCACTGAACCTTGGGGTACACCACTGATAACCTTAGACCATTCAGAGTAAGAATCATTAACCACTACTCTCTGAATTCTGTCTTTTAGCCAGTTTTCTATCCATTAACAAACCGATATTTCAAAACCTGTAGACTTTACCTTACACATGAGCCGTGTGTACGGAACAGACAGACTTTTCGTGAGTACGGGGGTCTGTGACATATGCCATTGTTCAATTCCTCCTAAAGACAGCAGTATAACCCAAAGTTCCTGAACTCTACTTATCCTGTATAACTTAAAGAAAAATTATGAAAATAATTTTCCATAACAAGTTCTGCAAATGCCCAACCATCATACACATACCATGCTATCAAAACCAAGAGTCCAAAAATGCTCATTGCGAACCTCCAAAACTCCATCCAGAGTTGAAACCTGTTCAACATGAAAAAAGAAAATCATTACACAGTTTTGTACCTGAAGCATATAAAGAGCACCAAAAATGTAATCAAATGACTTTTTCCCCCTGCAGCCATTGTGTAAGCAGAGTTTGCCGAGATTGTAGTTGGATAGCCAAGTCACAGTCTGTGTCTCAGGACTGCAGACAAAAACTCCTGTTAAAACTAAATGTTATTGACAAATACATTGTAACATCTATAGGCACATAAGAGCCGAATTCACAAAGTTTTAAAGTAACACTAAGGCCAAAATCAAAAATTACTAATATGATACAGTCTGTCAGTAGCATTAACACATGTCCTTAGACCTTAGACATAGTGGCTTTATTAGTTTTCCTCTTTTGAGGATTTTTTTTCACCTGACGATCTTGCCAATAAGTGTAATTTTTTTCCAACTTCCTTTAATAGACCTAGCTGTCCACCCAAAGCCACAATTAGAGGGTTGAGGCAAACCATTTAACACTGACAGGGGTGCTTACAATGGTCAGCTTAGTTAAAGTTAAAACCTTTTACTACAAGAGGAACAAAAACGGATTCTGTAACTGCTTAAAAAGGCTTAGCTGAACTTAAGCTTTAATTTGTTAGTCACTTATGTAAAGTCCATCTAAATCTACTAGTTCATCTAACACTTCCCTCTCCCCTGGTTGTCGACAATGGTGCTTCTCCATTGTTACAATGAAGGAGGGAGAGTGTAGCCACACTCAGAAAGTGTGTTACTGGCAGTGTTCATTTTGACATCAAATTTCTATTTAGTTTTAGTCATAGTCTTTTGACTAAAATGCCATTTTAGTTTTAGTCATCTGAATTGTTTTAGTTTTAGTCGACTAAAATCTCCGGTATCATAAACAAACAAAAATAATGCTTTTTGACAAACAGAAGTGCAACTATAACAATATTAAAAAACTTTAAACTCCATTGGCTGTAAAGCTATTGCACATATTAACTGAATATAAAAACTTTAACAGTTCTTTGTTAATAATGAAAACAAATAACATCTTTATAAATAAAACCAAGTTTCATAAACAAGCATATGGTTTTTGATCACTGTTAATTTTGATGCCAAATTTCGATTTAGTTTTAGTCATAGTTTGACTAAAATGCCGTTTTAGTCATATTTCAGTCGTCTGAATTGAAATAAAATTGTATTTTCGTTTAGTTTTCGCTACTTAAAACATGCAGCTGAAGAAAACTATGACGAAAATATTTTTGATAATGAAATTAACAGTGTTTACTGGCTGGTTTACCAGGTGAAAAAAGCCCAAAAAAGAAAAACAATTCAACCACCACATGTAAGGATGTGTAAGTTGCAAATATTAAAAATTTTAGTTTTTTGGGTTTAAACCACTCTTAAAATACAAAAAAAAAAAAAAAAAAAAAAAACAAACACACACACACACACACACACACACACACACACACACACACACACACACACACACACACACACACATCCTCCTTTCTGCCCTTAGCTTTATTCTGCTTTTTTTTTTTACATTTTAGTTTCATCAAAGTCAGGATTTTATTATTTTTTTTGTACATGGTTTTAAAAAGAAAAGCCTTTATTAGCTTTACCATGTTTTGCACCAGAAATTTAATTTTGGGCATTGTAAACTAGCATAAAGTAAATTAAAAAGAAAAAAACAGTGCATTTTTGTAAGACAAAATTATTAGAAGAAAATAGGATTTTTATAACAGCTTACCTGTAAAATCCTTTTCTTTGAAGTACATCACGGGACACAGAGCCATAGTAGTTAGTGGGTTATAGGCCACCTTCAGGTGATGGACACTGGCACGCCCTAAGACAAAAAGTGCACTCCCTATATAACCCCTCCCACTGCTGGGAGTACCTCAGTTTTGTAGCAAAGCAATACACGTGTATACCAAGAAGGAAGGGCCCTCTGTGTCCCGTGATTTACTTCAAAGAAAAGGATTTTAAAGGTAAGCTGTTCGATTTTATTATCGTACATCACGGGACACAGAGCCATAGTAGTTACTATGTGGGATGTCCCATAGCAATGCCAACTGAAGGGAGGGAGACACTACAAAAGTAGGGCACTAAGAAACTAGATGACTTATACTGCAGCCTGCAGTACACTGCGCCCAAAGGCGATATCCTCATGACCTTTTACATCTACTTGATAGAATCTGGTAAATGTATGGACGGAAGACCAAGTTGCGGCCTTGCACATCTAAGCCATGGAGGCCTGGTGATGCACCACCCAAGAAGCACTAACAGTCCTGGTGGAGTGCGCTTTAATATGAAAAGGAGGAATTCTCCTCTTTAAACCATAAGCTTGAACAATCACTTGACACATTCATTAAGAAATAGTAGGTTTAGATGCTGCCTGTCCTCTTTTAGGGCCGTCTGGCAACACAAATAAACCATCTGTTTTACGAATCTGAGCGGTCACTTTTAAATACACCTTGACCGCTCTCACCACATCAAGAGAATGTAGTGGCCTTTCTTCCGCAGGACAAGGTTCTGGAAAAAATTAAAGCAGAACAATATCCTGGTTTAAATGAAAACCTGACACTACCTTCGGTAAGAAATTAGGATGAGGCTACAATACAACCTTATCCTTATGAATAATCAAATATTTCTCTTTACAAGAAATAGCAGCCAACTCTGATATTCTTCTTGCAGAAGATATGGCAACCAAGAAAATTATTTTCCTTGTCAAGAGGACCAAGGGAATATCTCGTATTGGCTCAAAAGGCTGTTTTTGTAAAGCCAACAGGACTAAATTTAAGTCCCAAGGGTTCAGGGGGTGACCCAAATGGAGGATTAATCCGCGTTACCCCCTGAATAAAGTTACGAACCAGAGAGTGTGAAGCAAGAGGTCATTGAAAAAAACACTGATAAGGCCGACACCTGGCCCTTGATAGTACTCAAGGCCAGCTTAATTTCTAATCCCATCTGTAGGAATTCAAGTATCCTACCTATGACATATTTCCTGGGGAGCCAACCCCTCGATACACACTAGGAGATATATGCCTTCCAGACTATAGTAATTGACTCTGGAGGCCGGCTTCCTAGCATTAACCAAAGTAGAAACTACTGAAGCCGACAGCCCACGGTTCTTTAGAATGTGGGTCTCAATAGCCAAACTGTTAAATTTTGCGTTTGTAAGGTAGGATGGAATACTGGACCTTGCGAAAGAAGGTCTGGCCACAGTGGTAGGGTCCAAGGGTCCCCTACCGCCATCTTTATGATCTTGGCAAACCAAGATCTCCTGGGCCATGCTGGGGCCACAAGAATCACCTACTTCCCTTCTTGCTTGATCCTGCGAAGAAGGCGCGGAAGCAGCAGAACAGGAGGGAATGCATAGATCAGTGAAAACTAATCCCACGGAAAAACCAAGGCATCTGTTCCGTATGCCATCAGATCCCTTGTCCTTGACACAACGTTGTTGATCTTGTTGTTGAACCTGGATGCAAACAGATTCACATCCGGAACTCCCCATTTTTCTCATATTGACAGAAAGATGTCGGGGTGAAGGGACCATTCTCCCGGGAACAATTGTTGGTGACTCAAGTAGTCTGCCTGCCAATTCTCCATCCCTGGAATGAAAATTGCTGATTAGGCAAGGAATGTTTGTTTTCTGCCCAAGATAGATTACGATTCACCTCTCTCTGGGCCGCATGACTTCTCGTGCCCCCTTGGTGATTGCTATAGGCCACAGCTGTGGCATTGTCGGATTGGATACTGACAGGATAATTCCATATTCTGAGCATCCAGGCCTCGAGGGCAAGGCGTACGGCTCGAATCTCTAGAACATTGATGGGCAAGGTCATCTCTGATTTGGACCATTTCCCTTGGACATACGCTTCTTCCAGGACTGCTTCCCAGCCCAGAAGGCTGGCATCTGTTTCCACCTTCCAGGTAACCAGTAGAAAGGATTTTCCTTTTTGAAGATTCTTGGATATCAACCACCAACTGAGGCTCTGACGCACTTTGGGGGATAAATGCATTGGGAAGTCCAGAGCTTGGACCTTCTTGCTCCAAAATGACAAGATACTGTTTTGCAGTAGTCTTGAATGAAACTGCGCATAAGGAACGGCCTCGAAAGAAGCCACCATCTTTCCCAATAACTTCATGCAAAGTCGAATAGAAGCATTCTTCTTTGTTTTGACCAACTTCCTTTAAGAAACCGATTTTTTCCTGGGGCAAAAATACCTTCTTCTGAACTGTATCTATGATCAGCCCTAAATACTGCAATCTCCTTGATGGTTTTAAGGAGGATTATTCTAGGTTGAGAATCCAACCTAGGTATTCCAGGTAACTGACTGCGGTGACCAAACTTTGGTTTAAGCGGGCTACCGATTGATCTATCAAGAGTAGATCGTCTAAGTAGGCTAGTATCGTTATAGCTTGAGCCCTTAACCTGGCTTAAGGAGGAGCCAGGACCTTTGGAAACACTCGAGGTGCAGTAGCTACAAACTGGAAATGAAGATTTTCTACCTCGAATTGTAGAAATTTCTGGTGAGCGTGGAAAATCGGCACATGGACATAAGCATCCTTGATGTCAATTTACGCCAGAAGTTCTCCCCCTTGTAGGATGGAGACTACTAATCAGATTGACTCCATGCGAAAAGAACGGATATTCAAAAACCTGTTTAGATCTTTGAGATCTAAAATGAGTCTGGCATCCCAGTTTGGTTTTGGAACCATGAAAAGGTTTGAATAAAACCCTAATCCTTGCTCTTCCAAGGGGACCACCAATATCACTCTTTGAGACAAGAGATGATCCAAAGCTAGAAAGAGAGACTTCTTTTTCACTGGATCTCCGAGAACTTTTGATCTGAGAAAACAAGGAGAAGGGAACTCTCGGAACTCTAGTTTGTAACCTAGAGAAATTGAGGAATCCACCCATCTGTCATGACATTGTTCCTGCCAGACCCTTGAAAACTGTAGAAGCCTTCCCCCCACTCGAGCGAGCTGGGGCGCCCCTTCATAAGGAGGCTTTAGTATTTTGTTTTGTGGGTTTCCTCCCCCAGGTCCTCTTTTGGACCTGGGGGAGGAAACCAGACGGTGGAGACCGTTGTGACAGCCTGGAGGCTGATGCCACTGGAGAAGAAGAAAAATGCTTAAACTTCTTAACCAGTAAAAGGGAAACTTTTCCCATTAGAAATTCTTTGGATATACTTATCCAGATCGTCTCCAAATAACCGTTCACCATGAAAAGGGAAACTGGCCATGAGCTTTTTGCATGGCGCTTCGGCTGACCAATTTTTCAAACCATAAAATTCTACACACATGTACCAGCCCTAGCATGAGCCATGAGGCCTGGAGAATAGAATCTTTCATAGCGTCTACTTTAAAACACAAAGCTTCTGATATCTGGTCAACTCCTTGGGCCTGCTGATCAGGAATAACTGAGTACCTCTATAAACTGGTTCTTTAAAAACTGAGATACTCCAATCGCTGCCAGCACAGGTTGGAATGACTGAACCTGTGGGCGAAATATAGTTCTTAAAAAGGAATTCCAACTTGTTATCTGTTGGATCCTTTAGCATATGAGCATTATCTACTGGACAAGTCAAGTTCTTGTTCACAGAGGATATAGCAGCGTCGTCAATTGCTGGAATTCCCCATTTCTTATAAAACGCTTCCTACATAGGATAAAGCATTAAAAAAGTTTTTTGGAGGAAATAACTGTTTATCTGGGTGCTCCCACTCAGAATACATTAGCTTTCTTAGCCATGAATTGATAGGAAAAGCATGAACAGATTGGGGGAGGCTTTAGTGAACCCAAACCAGAGGTGGGCTCATTGACTGCCGTAAGAATGTGGAGCGGACCAATTCAGTGAGAGGCTGCACCAACAACTTTTCCTGCGAACCTGATACTTCCATATAAGGTTCTTCGGAAGAGGAAGCATCAGCCTCTTCCTGGTCCTTTGAGAGAAAATCATCATCTCTCGCTCCTTGTTCCTCAGCCAGAGGGTCCTGAGCAATGGGCAGGGACCTGCTATGCTTAGTCACACTCTGGGATGCAATTAAAGTATCAATTTTTTGCGCCAAGCTTGAAATGGTTGAAGAAAAAACCTCCTTAGTAATATACACAGGGGCTGCAGTGTTAAGAGCAGCTGCAACACCAGCCCCTCCTGATGGCTCACTCTGACCAGCCATATTACTCTCAGGGGAGGATGCCATCCTGACTGGAATGGGTCTAGGCTTTCGTGTGACTGTAGAAGTCCTTCTAGAGCCCTTTTTTGATGTGTTTTTCACCCCCCTTCCGACCATAGCCCAATGCACAAAGCAGAGGTACTACTAGAAGGAATGCATCCACTGCTTGAGCAATAGTCCAGCTCTGTCACTGCTATTAATGCTTAGCCTGATGCAGTAGTAAATGTGTCAAAAGGAATGCCTATGTCACCAAACCTCTTATATGCCACCTTTGCTAGTGTCCCTCCGCAGCTTGCAACAGCACAAATGGTGCCTTTTAAAACATACCTCCAGCGCTGGACGTTGGAGGACGCCAATGCTGTGCTAAGCCCCACCCTAGTGGGGAGAGGGAACCCCCCCCCCCCCCAGACTTACCGGAGGTCTGCTGCTGGCCGGAGGAAGAAGAAGCTGCTGCTTCCTAGACACAAAGTGGGTTCTCTGGGAAGCATGAAATGGTAAGTGCTCTATACAGCCCCCAGTGGTGACACATAGGCATGACAACATTTACTAAATTAAAAGGAGACATTAATTTTTTTTAAATTTCTTAGAAAACTCCACTTACTTTTCCCGCCGCAGGGTAAAGGTAAACCAACAGACCTAATCTTCACCCTTCATGTGAGTTTCGTTAAACCTTGAGGAGCTGGGGGATCCTCGGGGAAACCCACAATCCTGGACCTGTAATAGCACCAGCGCCAATAAAAACTTTATGGCCTTAATACCAAAAAGTACTGGATCTCAGGGTCCAGCCCTCTAAAAGAGAAGCGTTTACAGGCAAGACCTCGTTTCTTCAATTCGACCCAAAAAGACACCTTGAATGGATCCGGCTGCATGGCTAGCCCCAGCAAGGATTGCTCCAGTGGAGCTCAGCACAGCATATATTTACTCGTGACCAACACCTTAGACACTGGCGAAAAAACTGAGGTACTCCCAGCAGTGGGAGGGGTTATATAGGGAGTGCACTTTTTGACTTAGGGCGTGCCAGTGTCCATCACCTGACTACTATGGCTCTAGCATAAAGTAAATTAAAAAGAAAACAGTGCATTTTTGTAAGACAATATTGTTAAAAGAAACCATTTTGTTTGGAGCATTTTTGATATATGTGCTTTAGTAATATAAATAGTAAAATTATTGCTGAATCAGGAAGCCATATCTGAGGTGTAAATACTGCCTTGTTCCATAAGACTATATTGTAGGGGAAGCACTAATAAATGGCCAAAAGTCACAAGGCATCTGGCACTCTGCCATTTGATAGATTATTTTGCCAATTTCCTAGGACAACCTTGTCTTGATGTATATAAATAGTTGAAATCTGTATACAGTTTACATTATGGTTTTCCCCCAGTTTGAGTTCACATACCTCTCGGAGAAGCTTATCTAGCTGGCCAATCACATGAGGAGGCGTAGTCTTCAAAAAAAAAAAAAACAGGAATACATGTTAATAGGCTAAAACATTTTTATGCATCCTTTATTTTTCAGATTAAGGGCTCATTCTGACCTATGCAATGCATATAAATTACACTTTAATGCATAGTACAGTAGCAGCCAGCGCACCACAAAGCATATAATGTGCATTATTCTGCACTGCGCCATAAAAAAGATGGTCATGTGTTTTAAGATCTGCTGCTGTGCGTTGGCAGCTTATTTATAATGAATGGGCTGCCCTAACATATGCAACACAATAGATCACATTCAGTGCTTTGAAAAAGTATTCATCCCCCTTGAAATTTTCCAGATTTTGTCATGTTACAACCAAAAACGTAAAATGTTTTTGTGATAGGCCAACACAAAGTGGCACATAATTGTAAAGTGAAAGAAAAATGATAAATGGTTTTCAATTTTTTTTTACAAATAAATATCTGAAAAGTGTGACATTTATTTGTATTCATCCCCCTTTAGGGCTCTTTCACACGGGGCGGATCAGTGCAGATCCGCCCCGTGGATATCCGCTTGCTCAGCGGGGATCGCCGGAGCGATCTCTGCTGAGCAGGAAGATGACAGGTCCGTCTCTGCACTCTGTGCAGGGACGGACCTGTCACAGCGCCGCACTCCCCATGGTAGATCGGGTGACGACGGACCGTAGAGTCCGTCGTCATCCGATCTGCAGACGGATGAAAAAAATAGGGTTTTCCTCAGTCTACAGAAACGGACCATAGCGGGCATGGACGAGATCGGGTGTCAGCGGATGTTCATGACACCCGCTATCCCATAGGGATACATGTATGTCTGTTTTGCATCCGGGGATGAAAAACGGACATACGGACCGTCCGTGTGAAAGAGCCCTTACTCTGATACCCTCAACTAAAATCTAGTGGAACCAATTGCCTTGGTAAACAGAGTGTGTAATTTAATCTCAGTAAAAAAAACAGCTGTTCTGTGAAGCCCTCAGAGGTTTGCCAGATAACCTTAGTGAACAAAACAGCATCATGAAGGCCAAGGAACACACCAGACAGGTCAGGGATAAAGTTGTAGAGAAGTTTAAAGCAGGGTTGGGTTATAAAAAGGACTCCAAGCTTTGAACATCTCACAGGGCACTGTTCAATCCATCATACAAAAATGGAAAGCGTATGCCACCACTGCAAACCTAACAAGACATAGCTGTCCATCTAAACTGACAGGCCAGACAAGGAGAGCCATTATCAGAGAAGTAGCCAAGAGGTCCATGGTAACTCTGGAGGAGCTGCAGAGATCCACAACTCATGTCCACAGGACAGATTTGTGTTGTGCACTCCACAAAAAATCGGGCCTTTATGGAAGAGTGGCAAGAAGAAAGCCATTGTTGAAGAAAGCCAAAAGAAGTCCTGTTTGCAGTTTGTGAGAAGCTATGTGGGGGACACAGCAAACATGTAGAAGAAGGTGCTCTGGTCAGATGAGACCAAAATTTAACTATGTGTGGCGGAAAACAAACACTGCACATCACCCTTAATACACCACCTCCATCGTGAAACATGATGGTGGCAGCATGATGTTGTGTTGATATTTTTCTTCAGCAGGGACAGGGAAGCTGGATGGAGCCAAATACAGGGCAATCTTAGAAGAAAACCTGTTTGAGTCTGCAACTTGAGACTGGGGTAGAGGTTCACCTTCCAACAGGAATATTACTCTAAACATACAGCAAGAGCTACAATGGAATGGTTTAGATCAAAGCACATTCATGTGTTCGAATGGCCCAGTCAAAGTCCAGACCTAAATCCAATTGAGAATCTACAGTCTAAAATTTCACTCTAGATGTGCAAAGCTAGTAGAGACATACCCAAAAAGAATTGCACTTTGATTGGATGATGGAAATCAGCAGCGCTGACCACATCCATTAAGCTCTGGGGAAAACGAGTGCAGTGTCCGTTTGCCTTTAATAAATCAATCCCACTGTTTTTAGCATCATCACACATATACCATTGACAGCCCTATATATATATATATATATATATATATATATATATATATATATATATATATATATATATATATATATATATAATTATATATATATATATATATATATATATATACATACACACACACACACACACACACACACACACACACGTTACCATTTATGAGTAGCAATTTTTATTTCCTAGTCCATAAAATTACAAAACAAGCACAATGTTTGTAGTTGCTACAGAGACCAAGTCAATGCGATTGTAACATGACAGATTTACATTCCTATATCCTTGCTCCATTCACACCCACAAATAATTACTACAAGTCTCTAAAAACAACACTACCTGTAATATTGGAAAATACTCCCGTATCATATACATATAGGTGTCTCATAAGTAAGAGTATACCAAACTTTTCAAACGCTTGTTGCTAGCATGCTACTGTTAAGAGTCTAAAGCCTCGAACACACGATCAGATTTTCGGACGAACGGTTGTCTGTTTATTTGTTGCATGCTAGTCTCATGTCGAAAGTGAAGGTTACTCACCATACAAAAATTCTCGTACGACAGAATTCCACTTCAGAAGTTATGGAATGTGTTAGTTTTGTATGTGTTTCTTTCATTTCTGAGTATGCATAGTCTTGCTCTTACGATTTTTTTCAGAAAAAAAAAAAACTGTACGAAAAATCGAAAGTTGTGTTCACATCCGACAAAAGTTTTATAGTCTGCACATTCAGCTTTTGTTGTACGAAAAATTGGAATCGACTGTCGAAAGCCCCATAGTAATGATCTGAAAATCGGCAGATCGTACGTCATATAAAATGTTACTTCCGATTTCCGTATTGTGTACGGGCCTTAAAGCAGTGACATGCTTGTATTTTGACTTCTTTCCTATCCCCACTCAAAAATGTGGTCAAACCAAAGACAGTGGAATGCAAGAATGTGCTTTCAATCCAACCAGTATGCCAAGGCACATACTTTCTAAGGATGTCACACAACAATCAAATCACAACTAATGTTTTGCAGGAATTTCAGCCCTGTCAGGCTACCATCTGTACAGCCACTAAAAATGATTTATTTGCTTAAAGTACTGTTATGACATACTTTGTGGCACTGTTACTATTTTGGGTCAAAATAAAATAAAAATCTACAAAAAGCTGTAAATATTCACCTGTGGGACAGCCAAGCGCTACTCCAATGAAGAAACATTCTTTTGTGAAGTCTGCAGATAAACCAATACTTCCAATTGTATTGATTTCCTGCACAGAGCTCAATGGTTCCATCTGATGACCTCCACATCACTGAAGGACACATTAGTGAGGTCAAAGCCAGCCATATACTATACAACCTGTTTATACAAGATCCTTTAGATCTACCATCAACTATGTAGTGCAAGGACCTGCCTAGTTTGATACAAATTGAATGGATTGTTTAGGCGTGTCCTCATATTAGACAGTTTTGGCAGATCTAAAGATTATTGTATAGAGATTGTACAATCAGATTGTATCAGACTGTATAGAGTATGGCCAGTTTAAGGTCAGTGGAAAATTTACATTCTTTTTTAAGGGGCACCTTTGTGCAGATTTTTTTTTACCTGACAGGGTTGCTTTAATCATTATATCACTGTGTGTGAAACTCCCTGGAAAAAAAATTCTTAATTTTACAGTTGTTGTTATACGAAACAAAATTTTGTAAAGACAGATTATCAGGAGGTCAGAATAAAAATTGCTGTTCCAACATACCATGACAAGGAAGATCTACAATCTTCATTCTCTATGGGGGTGGACTTGTATAGCTACTGTACCTCTGACTACTTTACTGGGGTATACAGAAAAATACAAGAAAACATGACAGGACATCTGCAGCCATCAGGCTGCTTTCCCACTGCGGCGACAGGTCCATTAGCGGTAAAGCGCTGCTCGTTTTACCGCTGTTTAAGCTGCACTTTTTGTCCGCTTTTAACCCCCGCTAGCGGCCGAAGAAAGGGTTAAAACCGCCCGTGTTCATTCCAGTGGGCAGTGGCGGTGTAGAAGCGCTCCTACACTGCCCCAAAGATACGGCTTGCAGCACTTGCAAGTGCACGGCCACAGTGTGAATTTCAGTATGTATAGCATTGCCAAATATGAGCTACAGCATTATTATAATGGTCTGCTGATTGGCATCCGCTCAGCACTCTCAGCCAATGGTGTGTATGTGTGTGTGTGTGGCATCCCACTGTCAGAACACAATAGCTCAGCAGGGAGGTCACTGTACTAGCATTGGATAGTTAGTACAGCAGCTTTTCCAGAGCTCTTACTTTTTTTTCGGTCACCCTGCTGTGTTGAACTAAATAAAAACTTAGTAGTGTGTACTATGCTTAAGAGTCAGGCATGTTGCTTTTTGAGGATAAATATTTTCCATGGCATTCAAATAGTTATATAGTATAAGTTTGTGTCAAGTATGTCTCTTAAAACTTGAAAAGATGTATATAGATTCCTGATTGAGAATTGTAGTTGTTGCAGATAATGTCACGAATGGTTGGGGATTGTGGACCCTCTCCATCAGATTACATACAGCTGTGCAAGCTACAGGTACCAGGTAAGCACAAAATATGAGGATCTGGGAATGCATGAAAAAAGATTATATTATTGAATCATTTTTATTATTTGTTAGATTTATAGTCATTTATTATATTATAATTTAGTGTTTCAAACTTTATCATACCCGGGATGTCTACTAGACTCTTGTTTGGACCGATTTAAGTGTGTCATTCCTAAGAATTACAGGCCTACAATATAAAACACCAAATTTCCATGCAAAACATTGTACCGCTTCGAGCATCAAAATTTTTTGGACATAATCATACCGCCAGGGAGGTTAAGGCCCCTTTCACACGATAAGCCAGCTCGGATCTGCCTGTCCATTTTTCAGGTGGATCCGAGCGGGCCACCCATTGACTCCTATAGGCAGGCGCATGTCAGCGGAGATGGCCATACGTTCAGCCATCCGTCTGGCGGATCGGATGAGATCTGATGAAAAACGGACATGCTGTTCTTATCAAGTACAAAAAAAAAAAAAAAAAAAAAAAAAAAAAAAAAAGGTGTTTAGAAGGTTTTTTTTTTTTTTTTTATCTATACACAAATGTTTTGCTTTTCATTTCAATTTACACTGAATGAGCGGTTTCACAAGGTGAGGGTTTACATATACAGTAGGGAAAATAATTATTTGATCCCCTACAGACTTTGTAAGTTTGCCCACATTGGGGCGGTTTCTCTGCTAAAGGTACAGACCAACTTTGCCGCATTGAGGGGCCAATGAATGGGGCCATGTATTGTAATATCTTTGATGAGAACCTTCTTCTCTCGTCCAGAACACTGAAGACATGGATGGGTCTCTCAGCATGACAATGACCCAAAACATACCAACAAGACAACAAAGGAGTGGCTCAAGAAGAAGCACATTAAAGGTCATGGAGTGGCCTAGCCAGTCTCCAGACTATAATCATATAGAAAGTTTATGGAGGAAGCTGAAACCTCGAGTTGCCAAGCAACAGCCAAGAAACCTTAAGGATTTAGAGAAGATGTGTAAAGAAGAGTGGACCAAAATCCCTCCGGAGATGTGTGCAAACCTGGTCACTAACTAGAAAAACGTCTTACATCTGTGCATGTCAACAAGGTTTTCTCCACCAAGTCATATTTTGCTTGGGGATCAAATACTTATTTTACTCACTGAACTGCAACTACATTTATAACACTTGTATCATGTGTTTTTTCAGAATTTTTGGTTGATATTCTGTCTCTAGAATTTAAAATACACTTATGATAAAAACAGCTTACCTGTAAAATCCTTTTCTTTGAGTACATCACGGGACACAGTGCCACAGTATTTACTGAATGGGTTATATATGCACCTCTAGGTGATGGACATTGGCACGCCCTAGACAGGAAGTTTAGCTCCCTATTTAACCCCTCCCCTTACTGGGAGTACCATAGTTTTGTAGCAAAGCAATATACGTGTATTAGAAGAGGGTAGGGACCTCTGTGTCCCATGATGTACTCAAAGAAATTGATTTTACAGGTAAGCTGTTATAATAACCCTATTTTCTTTTTTGTACATCACGGAACACAGAGCCACAGTATTTACTGAATGGGATGTCCCAGAGAATTGCTATCTGAGGGGATGGACACACAAACAAAAAGTAGGGTGCAATCAGATCTGAGGATCTTGTACTGCTGCCTGCAGCACACTGCGCCCAAAGGCAATATCCTCATGCCTATTCTCACATCCACCTGATAGAATCTGGTGAATTTATGGACTGAAGACCAAGATGCGGCCTTGCAGATTTGAGCCATGGAGGCCTGGTAATGCACTGCCCATGAAGCACTAACAGCCCTGGTGGAGTGCATTTGATTTGAAAAGGTGGAACTTTCCTCTTCAAACCATAAGCTTGAATAATTACTTGCCAAATCCACTTAGCAATAGTAGATTTTGATGCTGCCTGTGCTTTTTTAGGACCTTCAGGCAACACAAACAAAACATCCATTTTCCGAATCTGAGCAGTCGCCTCCAAATAGGTTTTTACCGCTCTCACTACATCCAGAGAATGTAGTGACTTTTCTTCCGTAGAACAGGGTTCTGGAAAAAATGAAGGCAGAATAATATCCTGGTTTAGATGAAAACCTGAAACCACCTTGGGTATAAAGCTAGGATGAGGACGTAACACTACTCTAACATTGTGAATAATGAAATATGGCTCTTTACAAGAAAGAGCTGCCAATTCTGATACCCTTCTTGCAGAGGGAATGGCTACCAGAAAAATGAGCTTCCTTGTCAAAAGGACCTAGGCAATATGTTGTATCGGCTCAAAAGGCTGTTTCTGTAATGCCGACAGAACTAAATTCAAGTCCCAAGGGTTAAGGGGTGCTCTAACCGGTGGATTAAGCCGCGTTACCCCCTGTATAAAGCTTCGGACCAAAGAATGCGAAGCAAGCGGACGTTGAAACAATACCGTTAAGGCCGAGACCTGGCCCTTGATAGTACTCAAGGCCAGCTTCATCTTTAACCCCATTTGCAGAAAAGAAAGGATTCTACCTATGACATACTTTCTGGGATGCCAACCCCTGGATTCACACCAGGAAACATATGCCTTCCAGACTCTATAATAAATTACTCTGGAAGCTGGCTTCCTTGCATTAATCAAGGTAGAAAGCCCGGGATTCTTCAGAATGTGTGTTTCAATAGCTAAACTGTTAAATTTAGCGCTTGTAAAGTAGGATGGAACACTGGTCTCTGCAATAGCAGGTCTGCACGTGGTGGTAGGGTCCATGGGGGCGCTAACGCCATCTTTACTATATCTGCATACCAAGATCTTCTGGGCCAAGCCAGGGCCACCAGAAGTACCAACTTATTTTCCTGCTTGATCCTGCGAAGAAGTCGTGGTAGCAGCAGAATAGGAGGGAATGCATAAATAAGTGAGAACTGATCCCACGGGGTCACCAATGCATCTGTTCCGCATGCGAGTGGATCCCTTGTTCTTGACACAAAGATGTAGATCTTGTTGTTGAACCTGGACACAAACAGATCTATGGCAGGGATCCCCCATCTTTGGCATATAGCCAGGAAGATGTCGGGGTGAAGAGACCATTCCCCCGAGAACAACTGCTGTTGACTTAAGTAGTCCGCCTGCCAGTTCTCTTCCCCTGGAATGAAGATTGCCGATATGCACGGCACATGCTTTTCTGCCCAGGTTAGGATCTGGTTTACTTTTTCCTGGGCTGCACGACTTCTGGTGTCCCCTTGGTGATTGATACAAGCCACTGCTGTGGCATTGTCGGATTGGATCCTAACAGGACAACCCTGCAACCTGAATGTCCAGGCCTTTAGGGCTAGGTATGCTGCACGAATCTCGGTTTTGGACCATTTCCCTTGGACAGTAGTCTCTTCCAGAACTGCTCCCCAAACCAAAAGGCTGGCATCTCTTGTAACCACCTTCCAGGTATAGTGGGGCAAAAAAGTATTTAGTCAGCCACCAATTGTGCAAGTTCTCCCACTTAAAAAGAGGCCTGTAATTGTCATCATAGGTATCATAGGTATACCTCAACTATGAGGA
The DNA here is from genome assembly GCA_028564925.1 of Lithobates sylvaticus. Taxonomy (NCBI): domain Eukaryota; kingdom Metazoa; phylum Chordata; class Amphibia; order Anura; family Ranidae; genus Lithobates; species Lithobates sylvaticus. Next base: position 172,478,741 of record CM053028.1, on the reverse strand, counting down.
GACAAAATGTGGAAACAAATCCCGACAATCACATTGTCTGATTTTTGAAAGAATTTATTTGCAAATTATGGTGGAAAATAAGTAAGTATTTGGTCACCTACAAACAAGCAAGATTTCTGTCTCTCACAGACCTGTATCTTCTTCTTTAAGAGGCTCCCCTGTCTTCCACTCATTACCTGTATTAATGACACCTGTTTAAACTTGTTATCAGTATAAAAGACACCTGTCCACAACCTCAAACAGTCACACTCCAAACTCCACTATGGTGAAGACCAAAGAGCTTTTGAAGGACACCAGAAACAAATCTGTAGACCTGCACCAGGCTGGGAAGACTGAATCTGCAATAGGCAAGCAGCTTGGTGTGAATAAATCAACTGTGGGAGCAATAATTAGAAAATGGAAGACATACAAGACCACTGATAACCTCCCTCGATCTGGGGCTCCACGCAAGATCTCACCCCGTGGGGTCAAAATGATCACAAGAACGGTGAAAAATCCCAGAACCACGTGGGGGGACCTAGTGAATGACCTGCAGAGAGCTGGGACCAACGTAACATGGAGGTGGCAACATCATGCTTTGGGGCTGTTCCTCTGCAAAGGGAACAGGACGACTGATTTGTGTACATGAAAAGAATGAATGGGGCCATGTATCGTTAGATTTTGAGTGCGAACCTTCTCCCATTAGCAAGGGCATTGAAGATGAAACGTGGCTGGGTCTTCCAGCATGACAATGATCCCAAACATACCGGCCGGGCAACGAAGGATTGGCTTCGTGAGAAGCATTTCAAGGTCCTGGAGTAGCCTAGCCAGATCTCAACCCCATAGAAAACCTTTGTAGGGAGTTGAAAGTCTGTGTTGCCCAGCAACAGCCCCAAAACATCACTGCTCTAGAGGAGATCTGCATGGAGGAAGGGGCCAACATACCAGCAACAGTGTGTGACAACCTTGTAAAGACTTACAGAAAAGGTTTGACCTCTGTCATTGCCAACAAAGGATATATAAAGTATTGAGATGAACTTTTGAAATTGACAAAAAAACGTATTTTTCACCATAATGTGCAAATAAATTCTTTCCAAATCAGACAGACAATGTGATTGTCTGGATTTGTTTCCACATTTTGTCTCTCAGTTGAAGTATACCTATGATGACAATTACAGGCCTCTCATCTTTTTAAGTGGGAGAACTTGCACAATTGGTGGCTGACTAAATACTTTTTTGCCCCACTGTAACCGGTAAAAAGGATTTCCCTTTCCGCAGATTCTCGGGTACCAACCACCAACTGAGGCTCTGATTGCACTATTGGCGACAAACACATCGGAAAATCTAACGCCTCGACTTTCTTGTTTTGTTTTTCTGTTTTGCAGCAGTCTCAAATGAAACTGAGCATAGGGAACCGCTTTGAATGAAGCCACCATCTTTTCCAACAACCTTGTACAAAGGCGAATAGAAGGACTACCTGAACCAGCTCCTTTATGGCGCTGATTTTTGCCTGGGGTAAAAACACCCTCTTCTGGGTTGTATCTTTAACCAGACCCAAGTACTCTAGTCTTCTTACTGGTTTTAAAGAAGACTTCTATAGGTTGAGGACCCAACCTAGCTATTCCAGGTAGTTGACTGTGGTGACCAAGCTTTGGTCTAAGCGGGCTACCGACCGGTCTATTAAGAGCAGGTCGTCTAGGTACGCTATAATCGTTATACCCTGGGCCCTTAATCTGGTCAGAGGAGGGACCAGGACCTTTGTAAACACCCGAGGTGCAGTAGCTAGACCGAAAGATAGAGCTACAAACTGGAAATTACGTTTTTCCACTTTGAAATGCAGATATTTCTGATGAGCGGGGGAAATAGGCACATGCAGGTATGCATCCTTGATGTCTATTGATGCCAGAAGTTCTCCTCCTTGTAGGATGGAGACTACTGATCGGATTGATTCCATGCGAAAAGACCGGATTTCTAGGACCGGTTTAGAGTTCCTACTCTGGATATAACTGGTCTTTGAATGGGTCCGACATCTCCATTTGGTTTTGGCACCGTGAAAAGGTTTGAATAAAACCCCAACCCCTGCTCTTCCATTGCAACCACCATGATTACTTTTTTGCGACAAAAGTCGCTCCAACGCTTGAAAGAGAGACTTTTTACTCTGGGTCTGTGGGAAATGAAGAGACGGGAGTTCTCAGAACTCTAGTTTGTAACCTAGAGTTATTGTGGAGACCACCTATCTGTCCTGAAAATCCTCCTGCCAGACCCTTGAGAACTGTAGCAGCCTTCCCCCACTTGAACGAGCGGGGGCGCCCCTTCATAAAGAGGCTTTAGCGTTCTGTCTTGTAGATTTCCTCCCCAGGATTTCTTTTGTCTCTGGGGTTTTACCTCTTGAACCGGATGGTGGAGGCCGTCGCGACTGCCTGGAGGCTGAGTGGGCACTGGAGAAAGAGCCCATTTAAATGAGGGACGTTTACTCCTTTTCTTAACTGGCAAAAGGGTACTTTTACCACTTGAGATTTTTTGGATATAATTGTCCAAATCATCCCCAAACAGCCTTACACCACGGAAGGGAAAACCAGCCAGGAGCTTTTTGCATGGCGCTTCGGCTGACCAATTTTTCAACCATAAGATTCTATGCATAAGCACCAACCCAAGCTTAAGGGGAGAGGTCTGAAGGATAGAATCTCTGATTGTGTCAACTACAAAACACAAAGCTGCTGGCAGCTCGGCTAACTCCTGCTGTTCAGGGAAAACCTTGAGCACCTGTTTCAAGTGATCTCTCAAGGATTGACATACCCCAATTGCCGCCACTCCAGGTTGAGCTACTGAACCTGCCAAGGAAAAAATGTTTTATTAACAGAAATTCCATTTTTTTTTATCGGTTGGATCCCTAAGCATTTGAGCATTGGCAACAGGTCAAACTTTTATTTACAGAGGCTATAGCAGCGTCAATTGCTGGTATAACCCACATCTTTGTCAATTTTTCCTCCATAGGATAAAGTGTTGAAAACTTTTTAGGAGGGAAAAAATGTTTATCTGGGTGATTCCACTCAGAATAAATAAGCTTTTGCAGCAATAAATGATTAGGAGAAGCATGCACAGGTTGAGGAGGCATCAGTGAACTCAAACAACAAGTGGGCTTTTCAACCGACTCGGTTACGGGTAACTTAAATGTGGAGCGGACCATTTCAGTAAGAGAATGCGCCAGCAATTTCTCAGCCTGTGAAGCTGAAGTGGGTCCTTCCCCACTTGATTCCTCAGAAGAGGAGTCAGTCTCATCCCGGTCCTCAGAGGGATTAGTCTCCCCTTTCCCAGAGTTTCTCTGTTTGAGGGTCCTGGGTGGTAGAAGGGGACCTAATGTGTTTTCTTCCACTTTGTGAAGATGCGATTAAGGCCACTAATCTTTCCTCTAATCCACTTATGGCTGAGGAAAAAACCTCCTGAGTAATATGTACAGGGGCTGAAATGCCAGATGCAGTTGCAGCCCCTGACCCCGACGGCTCACTCTGACCAGCCTCCCTAGGTCTTTCAGGGGGAGATGGCGTTGCAGGAGGGGTCCTCAGAGCCGAGGGAGATCCCTTGGAGCCGTTATTTTTCAGAGTATTTGTACCTCCCCTTCTGCCCATAGTGCTAAGCACAAATGCAGAGGTACTACCAGAAATGCACCCACTGCTGAGCAAAATAGTTCAGCAACTGCCGCTGCTATCAAGGCTCAGTCTGATGCCAAGTATCTGTGCCTGGGAATGCCTGTGTCACCCACACTCACATGCCCCGTCTGCTCTGTGTCTCTCCTTTAGCTGTGTGCACCTGCAAAAAGTGCACCTTTATAGCTATGCATGGCCCGCGTTGAATCCCGCCAACGCCGCACTAATGTTCCGCCTACTCCGACCACCCCTTCCGCCCCCTCATCGTTTTTCAAAAAAGACCACTTTCCCACGCGAGCGGGAGCTTGGAGGCTGGGGAGGAGGAGAGAGGATGGCAGGTGGATGGGGAGCCGCCGTAATGGCGGCGGGAACAGTGCGGCATACCGCCGACTGCCCCATGGCCTTCAACCTGGAAGAAAAGCTGTGGGGGGACATTCCTAAAAAGAAAAAAAACACTTCCCACATCCCACCATGATCTTGGGCTCGGAGGAAGCGTGCAGCTTGTGACACAGAGCAAGACTGACAAGCATGGAACAGGTACATGCTCTTGACAGTCCCCGTGGTGGCTTTAGGCATAGCAACATTTACTTAAAGGAGTAAACCCACAAGAAATTAGAAAAATTCCTTAGGAATATGACTGAAAAAAAAACAAACACTGGATCCTTGGGAAAGAGAAGCATTACAGGCAAAACCTAGTTTCTTCGGACACGAGGCCCAGGTACCATTCAATTCGGCCTGGAAGAGACATTTTGAATGGATCCGGTTGCATGGCCGCCCCAGCAAAGATTTCTCCAGCAGAGCTCAGCACAGCACGTCTTTACTCGTGACCAACACCTTAGACACTGGCGAAAAAAACTGAGGTACACCCAGTAAGGGGAGGGGTTATGTAGGGAGTTAAACTTCCTGTCTAGGGTGTGCAAGTGTCCATCACCTATAGGTGCCTATATAACTTATTCAGTAAATACTGTGACTGTGTCCCGTGATGTACGAAAAAGAAAATTATAGACCCTTAATTCCTTTGTAAGTGGACAAACTTACAAAATCTGCAGGGGATCAAATAATTATTTTCCCCACTGTAGTTTAAACAGGTGTATTTTATGCTGTACAGCTATACAACCTAATGTATGGTTGTGTACAAGAGCACTAATAGAAAGTCCCTGCCTTTTCTATGACAGAATGGACTACATACGCATCCCCACAATAAACATTAAAAAACAGTAGTATTTTAAAAAAGTAATTTTGCTCTAAACACCCCACTCTACACATCTCAGTATTCTAATAACTTTGAATAAACTTAATATGTATCAAAGTGACTGGTGTAATAATGTTTTTATTTTCCACCACTGAAGTATGGTACCTTTTTAGGTAAAAATGACCTTCCAACCAGCAAAACGTTAGTAGATGGCAGGGATTGAACCAGTTATAGGGCATTATTAATTTTGTCTATCCAACAAGCTTATAGAGCCTGGAATTTTAATGGGCATCCTTTTTCTGCTATATATCAGTTTCTTGAGGGGCAACACAGAATGTATCTCTCCAAGCCATTCTCCTACAGTAGGAGACAGATACCCATTTTCTGGCTTTCAGTTTTTTTGCAGTTAAAGTAGTTGTAAACCCTTTACAGCCACTTTAAACTACAGGCAAGCCTATAATTAGGCTTGCCTGTAGCTGCACTGGATATCTCCTAAACCTGCACAGTTTAGGAGATATACCTGTATTTGCATGTGCCAACGTCATGCTGCACATGCTCACTTAAGACAACTGAAGAACTGGCACTGACATGCTGTTGCTTCAGTTGTACTGTGCCGTCTGTGGCGGCTCCCGCGCATGCGCAGGAGTGACGTCATTGCAGCTCCGGCCAACCACAGCGCCGGAGTCGTGATACCCGGGAAGCAAGCCCTGGGCGACATGTCGGCGGCCTGAGGGGGAGACAAGGGCGGCTGCGGGGGCTTTGTTCTCGGGTAAGTAATTCCATAATGAGCTAGTATGCTAAGCATACTAGCTCATTATGCCTTTATCTTGCAGGGTGTGTTTTTTTTTTTTTTGCAGGAGGGTTTACTTCCTCTTTAACAGCACAGTGTTAAAAGCATCACCAGTATGCATATAATAGGATTGTGTTGTAATGACACAGCAAACACGGCATTCAAGGTTAGAATTACACCATTCCAGTAAGATGATGGAGCATATCTCCTGGATCCCTGCCACATTTGTCACAGTTAGCAGAGACATACATGGTTTGAAACTCGGCCAGTTCAGCAGGAACAAGCTAAACTTGAACCGTTAATGGACAGGCTGAATGTACCAACCAGCCTGCCGAATTCTCTTGCAATTATCGGATTAATCACTGTCTTCCCCGACGGGGATGGCTTTCCCCGCTGGGAAAAGACAATTGCTGATTCAAGTCAGCACTGTCTGTGTTGATGGGGGAAATCTGTGAATTCATTTTCTGCAACCCATGCAGACTTATTTGAAATAGAAAGTTGGGTTTATATAAGCTCTGTTTAGACAGTCTGTCAAGAGTGTGATAGCGAAACCCAAGCAACGACTCCTCACACCTATCCTCTGAAATGTCACCAAGTTTCTCTCGCTTTTAATTTGTGGAGGGAAATACTCCAAGTGTTTAGTTAAATAGCCACCCTTATGGCTCTTATTCTGTCCTGAGCCTGTTAGGTTTACCTAAGCTGCAGGTATTGATGGAAGGATCAAGCTAAAATACAATTTGGAGCTGTTTAAATGATTTCAAAACTCAATCTTTGTACAGGGAACTTTTAGTAACAATACAAGTCTTCTTTGGCACAGGGCAGATCCAAAGCTGGTACAGAAATATACCTCTATTGGCAGGCCATCTATAAATTGGGGCCTTCCACATAGGGAAGCTGGCAACTGCAGTCCAACTCAACCAAACTCAGCCACTTTAGTGGCTCTCAAGAGAACTTGACTTAGAGTGTGTGGGGACTGATAAAAGTCTTGAAAAACCCAGAGGGAGCCATGAGCAGCGTGCCATCAGTATCAGCAATCAAAATTTTTTTTTTCCTTGAGGCCAAGCTAGCAAACTGATAACCCTCCCCTTCCAAAGCTAATAAGTGGGCTGAAAGACTTCATTGATGAGAAACAGCTACAAACATTAAAAGTATTCTCCCTGGAGAAGAGACACTTAAGAGGGGATATGATTGCAATATACAAATCCTTGAATAGTGACACATTAAAGCAAACTTTTTAATCTTAGTTCTCTAGAAAAAAAAAAAAATGTGGCCACACAATGAAGTTGGATGAAAAGCGATCCAGTTTTGACACCCTTCCACATTTGGTGGTTTTAGCGAAGAGTGTAGATAAGTTCAAAAAGCTTTTAGGTGTGTTCCTTAGCAAACAGTAGGCACACACAGGCACACACTCAGGTTGAACTTTTTGGACCACTGTTGTTACTTAACCTTACCAACTAACTATGAGGTGCCTCTAGCCTCACATTATGTATTCCTTACATAAGGAATAACCTCCACTGTACCTGGGCTAAAGTTTTAAAATGAGAGGCATATTCTGTCAGAAATATTTTTTTTTTGTGCTAATCTTTTAAGGCAGAGGTCCCCAACCTCTCGCACAGCAGGAGAAGAGCGGCGACCACAGCCCGCTCAGGGCTATCTCAGAATGCGGTCGCCGCTGAACTCCAGCTGTGCGGCCATGCCAGTGTGTCCTCTCCTGGCTCCTCTGCCCCCCTGCCCCCCAATGTCATCCTATTAGCAGGACAGGGGGAGGGATGAGCTGCAGATCGGAATGGAGAGCTCCTCCTGCACCCTGCCCTGCTGATAGGATGATATCATCAGCCGCACTCGTGGACGGAAGAGCTGGAAATGGACACACGGACTGATAACAGTCTTTGCTCTCCAGGTAGGATTCCTGAGTAGGGGAGGAAGAGAGGTTAGAGAGGAAAGGAGGGAAGGGGCAAACTGCAGGGGTACTAAAATGTAAAGGGAGGGCTGTGATGTAAAAGGGGCACTGTAATATAAAGGGGACTGCATTGTAAAGGGGCATTGTTACAATTATATATATATATATATATATATATATATATATATATATATATATATATATATATATATATATATATATATATATATATATATATATATATATATATATTTTTTTTTTTATTTGTGGTTGAACTGGATGGACTTGTGTGTTTTTTTCAACCTAACTAACTATGTAACTATGTAACTATGTAACAGTGCCCCCTTTACAGTGCAGTCCCCCTTTTACATCACACCCCCCCCCCCCCCTCCATTTCTACCGGTCCCTGGAGCCAAAAAGGTTGGGAACCACTGCTTTAAGCTGAACACAATCGCAAAGCCATTGTGTATAAATAAAAAATTTAATGAGTAACTAATAATATACGTATACAGTGACAAACAGGCATAAAACCCACCCATGTTACACAAAAGAAGTGACTGAAAAATATCCAACACAAATAACTCATAAAAACATAAGTGCTAATGTGTATCAAATAGAGACCAAAACATGTTCATTAAAAAGTTGATGAAAAACTCAGTGCTCAACTCCAATATGATCCCAACAGTGATTCCCCACTAATACACACTATTGCTCCTTACTAGAGGGTTAGAGCTCTAATACCAGAAGGTCTAACAATGCTTGTGATGATAACCGTGAATCCATTAGTATAAATCACGATGCAAGGTTTCTCCAACCAATTAAACAACATTCCAAGAATAACAGAAATACTCCATAATGTAGTATCTTTAAAGTATTCAATTTATTATAGAGAAAGATATGCAGAGCGGGCGTGCATGATGACATTACCATCAAGCTCCACTTGACTTGTTTTGTCATATGAGAAGTCATCCAGGGACTGGGGATATTCCTACATACTGTTTCAACATGGAGTACTGCAAATGCAAACTCTGAAAGTCTCTTTTTTTACATTTAAGAATTTAGACTTGTGCTTTCGGATCTCTTGTGAGAAATCAGGGAAAAGCATACCTCCTGAGCCATAGAAAGAGATATGCTTAAGATCTTGCGCAGTAAGATTTTTAACTATATAATTTAACAGACATATTAGGATAGAACACAAAAAAACTGCCAATAAGAGTGGTTTAAAAAGGGCTGCAATGTTTCTCTGCCAATAGTGTCCAAGAGCCATTTTCATAAAACCAGTTGCATTTGCAGGTTTTAGGTGCATTAGGATAATTTTTACTGCAGGAATGGCATCCTCAATATCACTGACTCACTGACTTTCAACCGCAGTGGTGCACTCCCTGATCTTCTGTAAGTCATCAGAACAACATACTTGTACTACTTCTGTAAATCATGGTAAAAGAAATATCAAGCCTCATTGCATATACTTGTGATGACAGGCTAACTAGGGAACTACTGCAGAGCTGAACAGCAAAGTACACATAATTTAAGGCGGGTTCTACATATCACTCTAGGCAGCAGAGGTACAGATCGTGTTGGGCAGTAGCAGGTCTTTAATGGAGTCTCTAGGATCTATCACAGCTGTTGGCCCCTCAGCAGGTAGATATACTTCAGCTCCATCACTATGCCTGGCAGAAGGGACAAAAACAGAGCAAAAGCCAGGTGTATGAGGCACAGTATACTGGTTTAAGCTATTTAATTGCGCTACCGCATTTACCCTGTCCCTGTTTGCTGCCATGCTGTGTCCAGCCTCAATCTTGCGAGCCACTGTCCATCACACCCTCAGCCTGCTTGTGTTTCCCTGGCATCCTACCAGTGATATGGAAATGCTGGGCAGGTGTTCAGGAAGGAGATGCAGCAGTTAACTCTCACTGTGTTGCCACCAAAGCAAAGGAACAGAATGAAATGTTTTTCTTTTTCCACCTTTCTCTTCTCAAACTGTAAATGTACAGTCCATAATACTGAAGAAGAGCTGACCCATTCTTTTCACAAACTCTGATGAATAATTTACAAAGTTCTTAATAGAAAACCGTCTTCTGCACCAAACAAATGGTCAAAATATACATACCTATTGCACAATGGTGAAAAAGACACCTACCTACTGGCGCTTGTACAGTAATGAGTAAATTTTTCCCTCTAGTTGAAGGTGTGGACTAATAATTGGCCTGCACCACACTATTCTTGATGTGTATTGCATGTTTATGTGTAAACAACAGGTAATGCAGGGATGCCTCAAGCCAAGGCACCTCACTATTATGCATTTTTTTTATTTTTTGTATTTGTCATTTGCTAAATCTAACACTATATTGCAGTCATTAGGTGTGTGATCATATTATATCTCTTGGTTCTTTTTCTTTTTTACTATAATTGGCCTACCTAATTTAGTGTTGACTACATAGGTTGACCCGTGAGCTGAATCTTGTCTAATTATACAAGTACTGTCCTTTACCAGTTCTCTATTTGTTTACCAGGGTCTACTTCCAATGCCTCCCTCTTCTTGCACTATAATAGACAGATATAACAGAGCTGGTCTTTGACCGGGCACTTCCACACTTGAACAGCTTTCTAAACCTGTAGGATGTGCACCATTATTCTTAAACTCTGAAGTAAAGTTGGTGTACTGTGTAAGGGTCAAAATATTAAATCCAGACAGGAGTTTTGCTGTGGGAAAAGGCAATACAAGAGTATCAGTAACAATCTGTTTAGGGAATTTTAGTTTCAACTGTTTCTGGACTTGATACAAACATAACCCAAATTACTTACCTGGAGTAGAACTTTACCACTGTAAACACTCATTGGATACATTGTACCAAATGTCATCACAGCAATGGCAACAGCTGATGCAGTATCCATGGCAAAATAATTGCTGCAGATACAAAAAGAGACAATTATACTGCCTTGCACAGGCTCACACAAGTTTAGAAAATGATTAGTAGATCATATAGCCATTTCAGCAAGAATTGTACCACAGCACATGGGAATTTTTTTTTAGTTTAGACTATTTATACTCTAGGCTTAATGTTTTCTGTTCTGCATAAGGGCACCAAGCATGCAATCAATGGGGGAAGATTTACTAAAACTGGTGCACACAAGATCTGGTACAGCCGTGCATGGTAGCCAATCAGCTTCTAACTTTAATTGAATAAGTTGAACTTTGACAATAAAACTAGGAAGCCGACTGGTTTTTAATTTTTTTATGCAGAGCTGCACCAGATTTTGCACTCTCTAGTTTTAGTAAATCCCCCGTGTGTTAATTTTCTCTGTATAAAATATAAATAAAATATAAATAAAGCAGGATGATTAGAGCAAAATTCTTAATATCTCAAAAGCAGCTGCTAAATACATTGAAATATATGTGGAATACAAGTAAATCTTCAGAGTTGAATAGAGAGACAAGATAACAATTTCCTGGTTGAGGTGAAAGGCTGAAACCACCTTAGGAAGAAAGAAAACGCTAGGGCTGAACACCACCTAGTCCCTGTGTAAGACCAGAAAAGGTTCTATACAGGTCAAAGCTGCCAGTTTAGACACGCTTCTCACAGAAGTGATGGCAACAAGGAACACTTGTGGGTGAAAGTGGATGAGGAAATATTCCCAATAGGTTCATGGGGCAGTTTTCAAAGAAAAACACATTTCAAATGTCACAGAGTCAAGGGGGAGTGCACAGGGAGAGCCACATGGGAGACACCATGCACAAGAGTCTTAAAGCATGGGAAGCTAACAGTCTCCAGAATGAAATAGCGAGATCTGCCCCTTGATGGTGCTCAGGGCCAAACATGGATTGAGGTCCATTTTCAGAAAAGCAATTATGCGTGCCACTGTAAAATTTTACTGGGATGAAAATCTCTTTCCTTGCACCAGTGAATTATGCCTATGTGTGATAGTAGACCTTGAGAGAAGTACACTTTCTAGCTTTTAGCATCATAGGTATTAACAATTCAGAGATCTCAAGACCTGGTAAACTGATACTTGGAACAGAAGATCTAGACTATCTTGGAGAGCTCACAGAGCATCTGCAAAGAGTCTGATCAGACTTCAGTGCCACATTCACCTGGGTCAATCCAGGGAAAGGATCACCACCAGGATGTCCATCTAGATCCTGTGAAACAGACTGGGAAGGATTTTCTGAGAAGTAAAGCATTAGATCAGAGTGTACTGACACCAATGAGCCAACAGAATACCCCACTGCAGCTGGAGACAAACCTTTGTTGTCACACCTGGAGGTCAACATCCAGCATCCCCCACCTTTGACACAGGCCCTGAAACACCAACAGGTGTAGGGACCAATAGCCCAGGTCCAGGCACTTCTAGTTGTTTACTTCTGGGAGGTAAACAGTAGGCCACACTTAAATTTGCAGTTCTGCCCAATAGAGAATTATACCTCTCTTGCTGTATCAAGACTTCTGGATTATTCCTGATGATGATGTATGCCACTGCAAGTGAAAACAAAGTTCATAGGGGAGAGTTTCCAAATATTTTACAGTGGTATTCTTAAACACTGGTGAATTCTCAACAGGAACAGCCAGAGTTTTAAAAAAGGCACGATATAGCCAGATCCACAATGGATACAAACCACGTCTTAAAGCGGTTCTGCACTCGTTTTTTTTTTTGGGCTATATGCCAAGCGCGTGCCCGAAATCTCGCGAGATTTCGGAAGATGTGGCCGAAATCTTACGAGATTTCGGAAGATGCCCGCACTGACTCCTGGGATCAATGACACCAGATCCCAGGAGGCAGTGCGGCGTGACGAGGATCCCCGCAAGACCCCGCCCACCCCCGAAGAGACAGAAGACAGGAAGTCATCGATTACAAGGTAAGTAAAAAAAAAAAAAAAACACATTTCATTTAGTACTCTTTGCCTGATTTGGAAGGCAAAGAGATTTACTAAATGAAATGTGTGCCGAACCGCTTTAAGAACATACCCATAAGCCAGATAAAATAATTTGTTGGGATTTCCATAGTCAGCATAGAGAAGAGTAAGGCGTAAACTATAATGCCGCGTACACACACGGTCGGAATTCTCATCGGAAAAAGCTCTGATGGTTTTCCCGTCGGAATTCCGACGGAATTTTGCTCAAACTGTCTTGCCTACACACGGTCACACCAAATTCCGATGGTCAGTAACACAGCGGCATAAAACACGTTCGACATGACTATAAAAAGGGAAGTTTAATGCTTCCGAGCATGCGTCGGAATTTTGCGTGTCGGAATTGCATACACACGATCGGAAAATCTGATAGAAAGGTTCTCCGTCGAAAAATTGAGAACAGGTTCTCAATCCAAAGTCCGTCGGAAATTCCGACAGAAAAAGACCGATGGGCATACACACGGTCGGAAAATCCGATGAAAAGCTCCCATCAGACTGTTTCCATCGGAAATTCAGACCGTGTGTACGCAGCATAAGGGTTTTGACAGGCTTGGTTCCCTTGAAAGAACCCAAATTGATAACAGGACTAGTTAAATTCAGTGGCTAGTTAAGATGTAACTCACATTGCATCAATAAAGGCGGAGCAGAGACATTTTTTTTTTTTTTTATAGCAAATTCAGCTAACTGAGGCTCCTCAGGTACAAAGTCATCCATTAAGGACCTGTGAGTTTTCAATTGAAAATTAAGGCAGTAATTTAGCTAAACCCGTTGCTGTGTCTAAAACAGAGTTTTGATAGTAAAAAAAACAAGCTTAAAGCCTCTAGGTTCTGAGTCAGCAATCATATCAGCAATCTGGCCCCAAAAGATCTTGCATGGTTGCGGAGAACACCTCATTGGACAGATGGAGGAGGGAGACACACCTGACAGAGCTATGAATGACTCGGAGGAGTGAGATGGAAATCCATGCCAGATCTGTTAGTGGATTGTGAGCCAGAGCAACATGATGCAGCAGGTCTGCTCACTCTGAGCTTGAAATCTGACATATTGTAATATTTCAACAGGAACAACCCTAACAATAAACACTAGGTTTACAACCAGCTGCAAACAGGAGGAATTTAATGGCTGGGGGTGACCAGCTGATGACACAGCAATAGTTTCTCAGAGCAATAAACATAATGAGAAATAATAGGAGCAGTAAAAAGATCCCAAAGTTTAGTAGCCCTCTGACATTCAGCACCATACAGTTAACTAATCAAAAGGCAACAGAGAGACTGGGTACACAATAGGCAGTGCCATGGCACTATATTCTGAATGTGCTTTGCGGTTAAAGTCATATTAAAAAAGGCACATTTTTTTCTTTAAAAGAAATAACAAAACGTTATACTTACCTGCTCTGTGCAGTGGTTTTGCACAGAGTGCCCTGATCCTCCTCTTCTCGGATCCCCTACCAGCACTCCAGGCCCCTCCCTCCTGCTCCAGAGCAAACAGCTTGCTGTGGGGGGGCACTCGAGCAGAGCCGCTGCTCTGTCAGTCTATTCACACACAGAGCCACGGCTCGGCCCCACCCCCTCTCTTCTCATTGGCTGACTGGCTGTGATTGACTGCAGCCAGAGAGCTGAGGCCGTCATGTATCTCGTTGGTTAGCCATGGGGCTCGGGTGAGTATTAGGGGGCTGCTGCACACAGAAGGTTTTTTAGCTTCATGCATAGAATGCATGAAGATAAAAAACCTTCAGCCTTTACAGTACAACCACTTTACCTATCACAGGACCTGAAACACTGGATAGAGCCACTGGCAGAGCCTGTTTCAAGGTAACCTTGCAATTTTTGTTCCAGCAGGATCCAGGTACAACCTCCAAGGCTGCACCAAAGATTTGCTGATATGGATTTCGTCTCAGCTTAAAATTAGCTCAGCAGCATGTAGAGAAGTTCTTGATTAAAGAAAAATGTTCTAGAAAAAACAGAAAAGCTAACAACAAAAAAAAAGGGGGAAAACTTTGTAAGCAGGACACTCCTAGGACACCAGTATGTCCAATTCCTCCTGAAGGTGGCAGTATAACACAATCACATCAGAAGAACGAATATTCATGATTCAGCTGTGGTAGCACGAAAAGGTTAAGACAGCTGGAGGTGACCAGGTCATTGTAGGCAGGCAGCTACGACCAAGTGAGAATAATCCACGTGTCACATGCAATCAGGGTCAGTGGTGGGAAGGTGCTTCCTCAATGCTGAATGGCAGAAAAGAGAGTGCAAAGCTCAAGCATGACACTCCATCTAGTGAATGACATCAGCACTTTGTGAGCTCAGTGTTAAGCATTTTCATAGTAAACATAACAGACAGAAACATAAGGGATGATAATGGTGCCCAACCGTCCTATTAGCAAGGTAGCTTCCAATTAACAGATCAAATGGCCTACGCACAAAGTGGGTTTTCAGTAACAGGGTCACACTAGAAGCTGTGCCAACAGCTGGGGACCCAGAAAGCACTCTGTGGCACTTTCCATACCTATGTTAGTCACAATGTGGAGCCTAGCGATTTCAGGCAAACCCAACACTCACCCAGTGCAGTAGGGTAAAGCTATTGCTGAGGATACGCAGATCAGCATAACTGCATATAGGAGATCAGCTTAAGCAACGTGTAGGGGAATTTTAATTGGAGAAAAAAGGATCTTTATGGAAAAAGAAAAAAAGACTAGTCCCTGTATGTTTGCCAGTTTCTAGTGTACTGTATGTGGCAGTATAACCCAACAGTTTCTGAATTCATGTGTCCCTCAATGAACGAGGAATAAATACAGTTTTCATAAACATTCCTCACTGTTGCATCCATTTCTGTGGTCATGGTACAGACTTACAGTTGCCCCACTGTTTTTTTATTTATTTATTTTTTAACAAGTAGGATTGCTTTTTATTGCATACATAATTGATAAATACACAACAGGCACCCAGATGATAAAAAAAAATAAAAATAAAAAAGAAGAAGCGGGGGGACATGGGTTGGTAGTCATTCCAACAATTAAGACGTAGCAATACCTCACAAGGAGCTACCGTATTTATCGGCGTATAACACGCACCCCAAGTTTAGGAGGGCATTTTAAAAGGAAAAAAAAAAAGTTTTAGGAGGGAAGTTTAGGGGAAAAAAAACACTTACATTTAAGCGTCATTTGCAGCTTTTGCCCAGCGTCATTTGCAGCTTTTGCCCAGCGTCATTTGCAGCTTTTTCCCAGTGTGATTTGCAGCTTTTTCCCAGTGTGATTTGCAGCTTTTTCCCAGTGTGATTTGCAGCTTTTTCCCAGTGTGATTTGCAGCTTGCCCAGTGTGATTTGCAGCTTGCCAGCGTAATTTTCAGCTTGCCCACATTTAAATTTGCCGCCTTGAAAGACTGCGCCGCCGGAAAAGACCAAGCGCCGGTGGAAAAGCCAGAGCCATCTGTTCGGATCCGCTCGCAGTCCTGCCTCCCTGCTGTTTCGGAAGCGAGCGCAGGGAGGCGGGACTGCGAGCGGAGCCGAACAGAACTATCGGTCTTTTTCGGCGGCGCTCGCTGTTTTTCGGCGCCGTTTGATTTTTTGGCACTTTTTTGGGGGGGGGGGGGGGGTCGTCGTATAACACGCACCCACGACTTTCCCCCGATATTTAGGGGGGAAAGGTGCATGTTATACGCCGATAAATACGGTACATAAGGAACCCAGACTTACAATTACCAGCAAAAAAAAAACAAAACAGTATAAACTCATCCTATGCGTGGTCAAACATTCATTTAGCATATGATTTTTTCATATTTACGGTGGCAATTGCTATTGATATGTCAATTTGTACATGCAAAAATACAGGCAACACGCCATTTGTGGTAGATTGTGGTAGATTCCCAAGAGGATGGGGAGCATGGGAGGGGGAAGCCCACTTCAAAAGTATTTTTTTTTTTTAGCATAATACAATAAGCAGGATATCAGTAGCCTAGTATACCTAGGTCTTTGCTCATCATTTATGCCCAGCAGCACCAACTCTAGAGTACAGGGGAGAGACAGTTGTAAACGGGTGTTCCAAAACTGTGCCACCTGAGGGCAACTCCAAAACATGTAAAAAATATGTACCATCAGCCGCAAGACACGGTGTGTCAGAGGACCGCTGTGGATAGATTCTGTGTAACCTCTGCGGCGTAAAGAACGCTCTATGCAAGAACTTTGTCTGGATCAATTTATCCCTGGAAGCTATAACAGCTTGGAAATGTCCTCAAAAGCAATCCTCCAAGACATCCCTATTTAATGCAGGTATATCCATGTGCCAGTGTTTCCACAGCCTATCCATCTTAGGAGACTACACTAGGAAGAACTATATACAGCATTGATAAGGGTATAGTCAGTGACTCCTGTGCCAAAAGCTCCTCAATCAGATCAGTCTTGAACGTGGCTGAGTCAGGAAATTGTGGGTGAACAGCGTGTTGTAAACTGGCAATATCCGAAGTACATCCATCGGGGCAAATCAAATCTAGCAGATAATTCCCTAAAGGGCAGAAGTGTCCCTGCAGGCATAATATTCTGTAATCTATGAACACCAAATCTGGTTCAGACCTGCGAGTCAGGAATCATCCAGATGAGGGGGAAGAGAAGGATTACCCCATAAGGGCTGATAGGGGAACCACCAAATCGGGTTTCTTGAAATGTGCCCTAGCAGATATCCAAACCTTTAACGGAACTCGAGTTGGGAGCGGGAAGGATGGGTATGCCGCCGAACACTTGTATACCAAGTTGCTGAGCTTTATAAGGGATCCCAACAAAAGCAGCCCAGTAATAAACTAAGTTGTTAGGGAGAATCAACCCACCACATCGAACTGGCAGCTGAAGGGTAGACCTCACTAGACGCGAAGCAGCACCTGCCATTAAGAATGAGCTCACACAACTTTCAAGTTCCCTTAAGAAGGAGCTTTTCAGCCATATGGGGCAGTTGCAGAATACAAATAAATTTAGGGAGGAAAATTTTAAGTATGTTGATGCGACTCAGGATATTCAGGGGTAAGTTAGTCCAACCTACTCAAATCTCCTTGACATTTGTATGACCAAATATTTAACTTCTTCAACCCAAAGTAGGGGTAGGAGCTGCTGAGACCTTTGCCTTAGGATCCAACGGAAAAAGAGGACCGACTTGTTCCACTTAATCCGTATGCTGGAAAAATGGCCAACATCGTCAAAGATTGCCAGGGCAGTCTGTAGGGAGGAGCTTGCATCGCTTAAATAAAGGAGGGTGTCATCGGCATTTAGTGAGATCTTATCCTCCAGGGGGCCGAATTCACCAACCTCCAAGGAGCTGGGAGTCCCTTATTAGAATGGCCAGAGGCTAAAATTGCCAAAGCAAATAAGCTCAGTGATGGAGGACACCCTTGTCGGGTACCTCTGCCCTGCTGAAATCCTATCGTTAGTACAAACACGTGCCTTAGGAGTTTGGTAAAGCATGTCTAACCATTGGAGAAATCTAAGCCCAAATCAAAACCTGCGCAGCTCGCCCCAGAGAAAAGGCAATTTGATAGAGTCAAAGGCCTTCTCTGTGTTCAATGAGGCCACCAACCTTGTGCCAGCATCGTCATGTGCAACCAAAAGATTGAGAAAAAAGGCGACAAATATTTATGTCAGTGCCCTTTCAGGTGCCCCACTGTATGGGCCCTAACTCAATATGTAAAGACAAGACTACACATCAAAAAAGAACAGGGCTCAAAATTTCTGAGCTACTGGCCAGGCCCTAAGAGAGTTACCACCAGTTGCCCCACCCAACCCCTAACTTGCCCCGTCCCTAAAAACACCCCCCCCCCCATCATAAACCCCTCATAACAGCCCCCCCCCCCCCCATCTATCACAGAGCATCCCAGCACAGATCCCTCCCTATTACATGCCCCTCCAGACCTCCTCATCACAGATCCCCCCCCCCCCCCGCATATCACAGACCATCCCATCATAGATCCCTCCCCCATTACAGATTCCTCCCTTATCACAGATCCCCTTCCCCGAGCCCTCATCACAGACCCCCCCCCCCATCATCATCATAGATCCCGAACCACAGACCCCCCCCCCCCCCCCCCCATCACAGTCCTCCCTCGAAATTACAGACAATCCCCTCCATAACATTGCAGTACCAACCCCCCCTCCTCACACTGCCCTACCTTATTCACACAAGAATACTGACTCTTACAATCAGTGTATGGGGTATACACTTTTAAATTTACTCAATAGTGGCACCATCGATCGTTCCAACAAACACTGTTCCACTCCACATGCGGTTAAACCTGCTCCACCTCATGTAAGACCATTAGGGGTAAGGAAATCCCTCCACATCCAGAAAAGACCTACTGCAGGAAAGCTCCAGCATCCACATATATATAAAAATAGAAAGGAACGCTCATTGCGCAATGATCGATACAAGCCAATTTATTGAAGATAAAAATGGATCCACTCACATTTAATATAGGTAAAACAGGCATGTAGAAATGTCCAGCGTTTCAAACTACTAAGATGGCCGCCACATCACCGCCCACGATCTGTATCACACGTACCAAGCTTCACCCAACGTTTTGTCACCAAAAGTGCATCATCAGGGTCGTGGTTAAAACGTGGGAGACTTCTATTTATAGAGTATGGAGAGGTGAAAATGGCAGAAACAAAAAACAAGCAAAATACAAGGAAATTAATGTAAAACTCAATCTGACCCAGAAGTGCTCAATACAACCCGAAAGTACTCATAGTATAATATGCGTTCCACAGACCAAAAATAATCAGTGTCTGCATCATAATCAAGATAAGGGAACGTAAAAAAATACACATCCAACAGTTCAATAATTAGTTCAAATGATTAAAAATAATCAAAAAGAACCAAAAATCGAATCGCAGAGTAAAAGAAGGGACGAAGTGAACAGACAGTGTAAAACCAAATACATGGCGGCATCTTGTGGTAAAACCATCACATTACAACAATACAGAAATAGAAAAAAAACCTGTATATTATTACTAAAATACAAGCCAATCAAAATTTAGCAAAAAACATAACATGATTAGAAAATAAGAATTATAAAAATGAACAAAAATAACCATAGATAACTTAATAAAAAAGAAAAAACAGCAACTCAACCTAACCATTGTTCATAAAGGAGTTGACATCCCATTCGATGTTCATGCCAAAGGGATTATATGTCTGTGCTTGGTAAATCCATCTGGTCTCTAGACGGGAGACTTCCCTAACCCTGTTACTCCCCCTCCAGTGACCAGAGAACTTATCAATCCCTAAGAAGATGGTACCATCTTGCTTGCAATCATGCTTAAGGGCATAGTACTTAGAGAGGCTATATTTAGGATAGCCTCTCATGATGTTAGAAACAGGCTCACTCAATCTGATGTGCAACATGCGTATAGTACGCCCTATATATTGCAGCCCACGCGGGCATTGAATAGCGTACACCACATGTTTGGTGGAGCAAGTAATAAATGGTTATGGGAAATGTCTCATGTGTAGAAGTGGACTGAAAATAATCAGTCCTCCTACTCCTATTCACATTTAGTTTGCAGATTGGGCAATTTCTGCAAGGAAAAAAAAAACATATTTTGAAAAAAATTAAGCTGTTTTGGTGGATCCGCCACATTGGGGGCCACCTGAAGCCTTAATGGGGGTACACCCCTATAAACTATGCGTGGTTTATCAGGTGAACCTTTGGTTTGGAGACCAATAAGTCATCCCTATTCCTCTGGGATGCTTGTCTAAAAGCATCATCCAGCTCAGTGTTCTTATATCCCTTTTCCAAGAAGCGCTTCCCAGGTATTGAGGCCTCACTTATGAAATCAACTTCATTCGTACAATTCCTCCTTAACCTCAGGAACTGGCTCTTTGGTACTGATTGTAGCCAGGATCTATGGTGGCAACTTTTGGTATCTATAAAACCATTGCGGTCTGTCTCCTTAAAAAAGGTGGAGGTAATGACCTTGCCTTTCACGACTCTGATACTAAAATCCAAAAAATGAATATCGGAGTTGCTGGCTTCATGAGTTAAAAAAAATTCCCCCGTCATTAAATATTCAGACCAGCAATAACGGCATTCAGGGATTTATGGTCGCCATACCATATTAGGAGGATATCGTCTATATATCTTTTCCAGAATACCAGCTCAGATCTGGGTACCTGATAGACGACATCCTCC
This sequence comes from Lithobates sylvaticus, assembly GCA_028564925.1. Taxonomy (NCBI): domain Eukaryota; kingdom Metazoa; phylum Chordata; class Amphibia; order Anura; family Ranidae; genus Lithobates; species Lithobates sylvaticus. Next base: position 172,458,161 of record CM053028.1, on the reverse strand, counting down.
TCCCATTTTGCCATAAGGAGGTTGGCCATACCAGGGGCGAACTTTGCCCCCATGGCCACACCTCTATTCTCGACATAATACAAACCATCATCCAAAAATAGTTGTGCTCCATGGCATAGTCAAGGAGCTTCAGGATGAACGCTCTCTAACTGTCATGGAGAGTAAGAGTTCTCAAAAAATGCTCCACTGCTTCCCTCCCATGTTGGTGAGAAATCACTGTATACAAAGAGGAAACGTCGGCGGTGGCAAAAATATAGGTCTCCTTCCATTCCACCCCTTTAAGTGCATTAATCACTTGTGTTGAATCCCTCAAATAAGAGGGAGTTTTTATCACCAGAGGTTGTAAAAAGTGATCAACATATTTGCCCACCCTGGAATAAACCGAATCGATGCCACTAACGATCAGCCTTCCAGAGGGGCAAACAAGATCCTTATGCACCTTCTACAGGTAGATTACCGGGACACAGGGTGCTGTAGGGACTAAAAAGGCCTATTCTTTCTTGAATATGAACTTTTTTTGGAATCCATCCTCCACTAGCTTGACTAATTCCTTTTTATACTTAAGGGTGGGGTTACCCTTTAAGGGGATATAGGTTGCTATCTAAAACGGGATACCTAAGCATCTCAGTGTTATAAGCATTTTTGTTGAGAATGACCAACCCCCCCCCCGTCTGCAGGGCATACAATGATGTCATTCCGATCCTTAAGCGACTCCAAACTCTTTTTAAAAGTATATTCCCTTCTATTTTTCTTAATCTGTAGTGATTTTAGGTCTTTATTCACCAAACCCCTAAAGACAGAAATAGCAGGTGCCAAATGGCCCGGAGGGTTAAACAGAGACACATTAGACAGTCTAGAATTACGCATTTCTAATGACTCTTTGCACGTCAATGAACGTTTCAAATTAGTTCAATGCCTTTGAAGGTGCAAACTTGAGGCCATGGTTCAGGACATGTTTCTCCTCATTAGATAAAACAGTCCCGCTCAAATTAAAGAGACCGGAGTACCTCAGACCCGCCTCCTTTTTTGAGCGGATCCTCCTCCCCCTCTGGTGCCCCTTTTAGGTCGATGCCCCTTTTGCTGTTTATGGCACCGGGAAAAAAAATTCCATTAGGACCACAACAGGACTGCATCCTCAAGCAAAATCATAGTCAGAAGGGCGGTTCTGTTGTTGCCACCAATTACCTCCCAAAGGAGTTTGGGGGAAACGGTCATCACGTGATTGATATTGATGATCCCAATAATCGTGATAATTTGTGATGCATCTATCATCTCTACGGGGACTGTCCCTATTCAAAGGTTCAAAACGATTCTGAACAGTGGTTGGGAAAGGAGCATGGTGTGTATTTTGACCCCCTCTCTTTCTACCTCCACCCCTCCCCTTAGGGCCACCTTTAAAAAATGGCCTAGGAGGCTGAGTATGACTGGAAGCCAAGTGTGGGGGTGGTTCCTGCGAAGAGTTAAGACCTGATCCAACAATGGTCGTCACTTTTCCTATGGCTCCACCCACCACACTGTTTTTTGATTGCCACTTAAAAACCTCTTTATTTTTATAGTCAGACACGTCTCTAAGGTTTTTTTTCTTTTTTGTTTCTCCGTTCCAATTCCTCCTTCTAAAAAGGTGTAACCTTAATAGTTCAGATCTTTTATTGTAATCATCTTTCCCTTTCCCTGATATCAGTGGGCTTTTCATGAGATTAAAAAAAATCTAGTTACTACTGAACTTCATACATTATGGGATATAGCTTTTTTGAGCAGTACGTTTCTGCCAAAATGGTTCCAAGAAGTTTACGGTGGGATGTCACTCCTTTGGGTGACATCTCAGACACTACGGAATGGTTCCAGTTTTTCAATCAAGCGAGCCTCAATCTCATTCATTTTTACTAGTGAAGAAACAACAGAAACGCATAAAAATAGGATGAGGAGATCTGTGCTCTCAAGGAAAAACTGAATCCCTATAAAGGGAAAGATGATTACAATAAAAAATCTGAACTATTAAGGTAAGACCTTGAGAAGGAGGAATTAGAACAGAGAAACAAAAAGAAAAAAAAAATCCTTAGAGACGTCTCTGACTATAAAAATAAAGGAGGTTTTTAAGTGGCAATCAAAAAATAATTCAAGTGTGGTGGGTGGAACCATGGAAGAAGTGACTACCATTGTTGGATCAGGTCTTAACTCTTCGCAGGCACCACCCATACACTTAGCTTCCAGTCAAACTCAAAATACACACCATGCTCCTTTCCCAACCACTGTTCAGAATCGTTTTGAGCCTTTGAATAGGGACAGTCCCTGTAGGGATGATAGATACATCACAAATTATCATGATTGGGGTCATCAATATCAATCACGTGATGACCATTTCCCCCGAACTCCTTTGGGAGGTAATTGGTGGCAACAGAACCAACCTTATGATTTTGCTGGAAGAAGCGGTCCTGTTGATGGTGGTCTTAATAGAAATTTTTTTTTCCGTGGCCATAAACAGCAAAAGGGGCATTGACCTAAAAGGGGTACCAGAGGGGGGAGGAGGATCCGCTCAAAAAATGAGGTCTGAGGGACTCCAGTCTCTTTAATTTGAAACACGTCCTGAACCATTGTCTCAAGTTTGCCCCTTCAAAGGCATTGAATAATTTTGAAAGGTTCATTGACGTGCAAGAAATCATTGGAAAAGTCAGCATTCAACGACATATGATCTCGAACCCTTATCATTCTAATGTGGCGGTCTCTGTTAATATGCGTAATTCTAGAATGTCTAATGTGTTTCTGTTTAACCCTCCGGGCCATTTGGCACCTGCTATTTCTGTCTTTAGGGATTTGGTGAATAAAGATCTACAATCATTAAAGATTAAGAAAAATAGAAGGGAATATACTTTTAAAAAGGGTTTGGAGTCACTTAATGATCGGAATGACATCATTGTACACCCTTCAGACAAAGGAAGGGGGGGGGGTGTTGTCCTTCTCAACAAAAATGCTTATAACACTGAGATGCTTAGGTTGCTATCTGATCGGGATACCCATGTCCCCTTAAAGGGTAACCCCACCCTTAAGTATAAAAAGGAATTAGTCGTGCTGATGGAGGATGGATTCCAAAATAAGATCATATCCAAGAAAGAAAAGGCCCTTTTAGTCCCTACAGCACCCCGTGTCCTGGTAATCTACTACCTGCCGAAAGTGCATAAGGATCCTGTTTGCCCCCCTGGAAAGCCGATCGTTAGTGGCATTGATTCAGTTACTTCCATGGTGGGCAAATATGTTGATCACTTTTTGCAACCTCTGGTGATAAAAACTCCCTCTTATTTGAGGGATTCAACACAAGTGATTAATGCACTTAAAGGGGTGGAATGGAAGGAGACCTATATTTTTTGCCACCGCCGACGTTTCCTCTTTGTATACGGTGATTTCTCACCAACATGGGAGGAAAGCAGTGGACCATTTTTTGAGAACCGATACTCTCCATGACAGAGAGCGTTCATCCTGAAGCTCCTTGACTATGCCATGGAGCACAACTATTTTTGGCATGATGGTTTGTATTATGTTGAGAATAGAGGTGTGGCCCCCAGTATGGCCAACCTCTTCATGGCAAAATGGGAGAAGGATGTTGTATATCAGGAACCCAGATCTGAGCTGGTGTTCTGGAAAAAAAAATTATTATCATCATTATACGCGATTTATATAGAGCCAACAGTTTACGCAGCGCTTTACAATGTATAGGGGGACAATACAATTACAGTACAGTTCAATACAAAAAGGTACAGGAGGGCCCCTCTTGTAGAGCTTACATTCTAAAAGGGACGGGGTGGTGGTACAATGGGTAATTGCTGCAGAGTATGATTTGATGGGGTGGCTTGGGGACAGGCTTCCCTGAATAAATTAGTTTTCAGGGATCTCTTAAAAGGTGTACAGGATAGGGGCTGATCGGACATAACGGGGCAGGGAGTTCCAGAGGATGGGAGAGGCTCTGGAGAAGTCCTGAAGGCGAGCATGGGAGGAGGTAACAAGGGAGCTAGAGAGCAGGAGGTCTTGGGAGGAGCGGAGGATTTGGGCGATATCTGCAGATGAGGTTGGTGATGTAGATGGGGGTGATGTTGTAGATGGCTTTGTATGTTATGGTTAGCATTTTGAATTTTACACGGTGGGGTAGGGGAAGCCAGTGAAGGGATTGGCAGAGAGGGGTGGCAGTCATGGATCGATTAGTGAGGTGTATTAGTCTAGCAGCAGCATTCATAATAGACTGAAGGGGGGATAGCCTGCTTAAGGGTAGGCCATTAAGGAGAGAGTTGCAGTGAGTGAATGAGTTGCTTTGTGGTGTCAATAGTAAGAAATGGTCGAACTCTGGAGATGTTGCGGAGGTGAAGGCGGCAGGATTTAGCCAGTGATTGGATATGGGGGCTGAAGCAGAGGTCAGAGTCAAGGATTACACCCAGGACCCTGGCATGTGTGGAGGGACCAATGGTTGCGTTGTTGATATTAATAGTGAAGTCACGGGGGGGGGGGGGGACCGTGAAGGAGGAAATATAACAAGCTCAGTTTAGAAAGATTGAGTTTGAGGAAGTGGTGTGACATCTATATCGATATGCCATTGAGTAAGTTTGAGATCCGTGAGGAGATCGAGGGGGTGAGATGAGGAGAGATAGATCTGGGTGTCATCAGCATAGAGGTGGTATTGAAAACCATGGGAGGTTATCAACTCAAAACAAAAAACTAAATTAGACGACATCCTCCTCCTATAGTACAGTGACCATGAATCCCTGAGTGCCTTCTTTATCGCTGGACTGAATATTAATGACAGGGGAATTTTTTTAACCGCAACTCTGATATTCATTCTTTTGATCTTAGGATCAGAGTCGTGGAAGGCAAGGTCATTACATTTTTTAAGAGGAACAGACCGCAATGGTTTTATAAACTCCAAAACTTGCCACCATAGAGCCTGGCTACAATCAGTACCAAAGAGCCAGTTCCTAAGGTTAAGGAGGAATTGTATGAATGAAGTTGATTTTGTGAGTGAGGCCTCAATACTTAGGAAGCGCTTCTTGGAAAAGGGATACAAGATCACTGAGCTGGATGATGCTTTTAATCAAGTATCCCAGAGGAATAGGGATGACTTATTAGTCTCCAAACCAAAGGTTCAGGATGAACCTGATGAACCACGCATAGTTTATAGGGGTGTAGCCACATTAAGGCTTCAGGTGGCCCCCAATGTTGTGGATCCACCAAAACAGCTTTCTTTTTTTTCGAAATATGGGTTTTTTTTTTTCCTTGCAGAAAATGCCCAATCTAAAAACTAAATGCGAATAGGAGTAGGAGGACTGATTCTTTTCAGTCCACTTCTACACATGAGACATTTCCCATAACCATTTATTACTTGCTCCACCAAACATGTGGTGTATGCTATTCAATGCCCGTGTGAGCTGCAATATATAGGGCGTACTATACGCATGTAGCACATCAGATTGAGTGAGCATGTTGCTAACATCAAGAGAGGCTATCCTAAACATAGCCTCTCTAAGCACTATGCCCTTAAGCACGATTGTAAGCCAGATGGTACCATCTTCTTAGGGATTGATAAGTTCTCTGGTCACTGGAGGGGGAGTAACATGGTTAGGGAAGTCTCCCATCTAGAGACCAGATGGTTTACCAAGCACAGACATATAATCCCTTTGGCATGAACAGCGAATGGGATGTCAACTCCTTTATCAACAATGGTTAGGTTGAGTTGCTGATTTTTCTTTTTTATTAAATTATCTTTATGTTTATTTTTGTTCATTTTTATAATTCTTATTTTCTAATCATGTTATGTTTTTTGCTAAATTTTGATTGGCTTGTATTTTAGTTATAATGTACAGGTTGTTGTTCTATTTCTGTATTTTTGTTGTAATGTGATAATTTTACCACAATATGCCGCCACCTCTCATTTATCGCCTTTAATATGTATTTGGTTTTACACTGTCTGTTCACTTCGTCCCTTCTTTTACTCTACGATTCGATTTTTGGTTCTTTATGATTATTTTTAATGATTTGAACTAATTATTGAACTATTGGATGTGTATTTTTTACGTTCCCCTATCTTGATTATGATGCAGACACTGATTTTTGGTCTGTGGAACGCATATTATACTATGAGTACTTCCGGGTTGTATTGAGCACTTCCGGTTCAGATTGAGTTTAACATTCATTTCCTGGTATTTTGCTTGTTTTATGTTTTACGCCATTTTCACCTCCCCATACTATATAAATAGAAGTCTCACATGTCGTAACCACGCCCCTGATGATCCACTTTTGGTGACAAAACGTTGGGTGAAGCTTGGGACGTGTGATACAGATCGTGGGCGGTGATGTGGCGGCCATCTTAGTGTTTTGAAACGCTGGACGTTTCTACATGCCTGTTTTACCTACATTAAATGTGAGTGGATCCATTTTTATCTTCAATAAATTGGTTTGTATCGATCATTGCGCAATGAGCGTTCCTTTCCATTTTTATAGATGGTGCCGCTATTCAGTACATTTAAAAGTGTATACCCCATACACTGATGGTAAGAGTCAGTACTATTGGGGAAGTGCTGCAATGTTATAGAATGGACAGACCTGCTGCGTCTTCAATGCTGTGAACCTATTGATAGTGGCAGCTGCCCGGCCGGGAGAAGGAAAGCTCTCCCCCCCTGCTCATTTCCACTCGCCAAATGCAAACCATGGTATCTGCCTGTTTCACCATCAGATACGGAAAAGTTTCTTCACAGTAAGACCTGTGAAAATGTGGAATAGACTCTCTCAGGAGGTGGTTCTGGCCAGCTCAGTAGATTGTTTTAAAGAAAAACTATGGTCAAAGTGAAAAAAATCTATATGTGATGCAACGCCATAATCTGTTACACATATCACTGGTTGTTCTGCAAATAACAATAAGGATATTGATATATTTATCTTTTTCCCCGCAACTGAAAGCCCTCATGTTCACTTCATTTAATGAGGAGACACGCTTCTTCCTCTGTATCTAAATAACTCAGTTGTCCCCTTTTGCGTGATGCTGCTCTGAACAGACTACAACGTGCCGTCATCACATCACTAGGGGAGTTGCTCAAACAGTCTATGAAAAGCTTTGGCATCACAAAAGTCCCATCCACTCCCCCCTCACTCCCACCTTTGCCCCATCTGTGCCTGCCCACTGCTTTCTCTCTATATTATACAAGCTCTTTCTGTCGGCTTCTCCTCTCATAAGCTTATAGAAGAAAACATGCAGCAAGAAGCATACAGACAAACTGAAAAATCTGTGTGCAAAGTTACCTGCATTTAAAAACTAATAATAATAATAATAATAATAATAATAATATAATTATTACAAAATAAAATAAAAATATTTAAAAAGCTTATACAGTTAAAAATCCTTTGTGAAAATGTTTTTGTTGGAATCCAACAAAATTAAAGATTTTACACATAAATGAGCACATCAATTTTTTTTTCAAATTACATATCCAAATCATATTGTGAAAAAGATACTTATGCTTGCACTTATAATCGCTTTGGTTCCAGAGCACCCTGAACATTCTGTGTCACCTCAGGGTACCCATTACTCACAGAGGTAAAAGGGTGACCATTGGCGTAGCGTGGGGGGGCAGTCACGTCAGTCACCCTCACGAGCAAGGCCTAGAGGGAAAAGCCCAAACTCTTGCCGCTCTGACTCCGGAATGTGCTGCCACTCTCTTTGCACCCCATTAGCAGCTTGAGCCCAGGAGCTGTCTGGGTTTAGGGATGAGTGCTGTCTGTGTTACCCAGTGTGGCCAATCACAATGTGGTACGGCGGTGAACAGACCTGGCTGTGGTGGCTGATAGTGGTCAATCGGCACAGTTGCTTGCCCCCGCAGCCCCTGCCTTGCCGTCTGGGCCTCTGCTCTGCATCTCCTTGCTTGTCACAGGCTGTGACTCAAAGCAGAGCATGGGAGACAGAGCCCTACCAGGTGAGTGGTACTGGAGGACAAGGCTGCATCCCCTCCTCTCCTCCGTGCACCTGGCTCGTTCCTCCTCTCCACCAGGCAGCAACTCCCACTCCCTGCGACATAGGGGGTGCCGGATGATTAGGGGCACGGTGGACACAGGATGATCAGGGAGTTACACGGGACACTGCATGATTAGGGGCTCAAGGTCACAGGATGATTAGGGGTAGAGGGGCCTCCGGATGATCAGAGGTCACAGGATAATCATTGAACTCAAGAGTCACAAGGGACACAATTATTAGGGGCAAAGGAATCACAGGATGATTAGGGGTCATGGGGGACACAGGATGATCAGAAGTTACAGGGGACAATAGGGGCTCGGGGTCACATTGGACACAGGATGATTAGGGGCACAGGGGACACAGGATGATTCAGATTCAAGGGTCACAGTGGACACCAGATGATTATGGAACTTTGGGGACACAGGGTGATTAGGGGATCTGTGGTCACAAGGGACACCCTTTTTCTCTACCCCTCTCTCTCTTCTTCTCATGTTTCTCTCCTTCCCTCTCTCTGCCTTGCTCTCCTTAATCCCTTTTTTGTCCCTCTTATTTTCCCTCTCCCTTCTCTTTAAAATTACATAAAACATATTTAAACCTTTAAAAATATTAGGTCAAATACCAATTTACATTAAAAAAAAACATAAGGATCAGTGACAACTTTTCCCATCTTCCACTGAGAACATTGCTGCAGCAGCACTAGCAAACTTGTCCTGACTCCGTGTTGCATCTCTGTGCCCAGCTATTGATTGACAGATGGCCGTGTGTTATGTAAAATAGACTGAGCATGGTAGAAGGCACAAGGAGTCATGGGAACTGTAGTTACCTGAGGCAGATGCAGATGCCAGCACAGTGGAAGGAAATTACATGCCAACTCCGCAGAACTCCTCCCACCATCACTAGCATTATTTAGTAGAGGAGGAATGGTGGAGAGAACTAGAGACCCCAATTTCAGCTATATGGTAGGAAAATAATAAATTTCAGTTATTCTGTTTATTACCATATATAACTTTCAGGTATAAGAGGACTTACTAAAATGTTGTACTTTAACCACTTCCCGTCCATGCTATAGCCGAATGACGGCTACAGCGCAGACCTTAATTGCCAGGAGGCCATCAATAGACGTCCTCCCGTACATGAGCTGCCCTGCAGGGTGCGCGCGGCATGCTCTGTGATCACAGAGTTAATGAGACTCGGCTGATCACAGATCGGAATAAGGGGTCGATTTCGGCCCCTTTCCACGTGATCAGCTGTCACCCAATGACAGCTGATCACGTGATGTAAACAAAAGATCGGTAATTAACTTTTTTTTCTGCTCGCGCCGACAGATGTTTCTGTAAAGGTGAACTTACACTTTAACACTCCCTTACACACACTAAGTGTAATTTTGAGACTAAGCCACACACTATGGGGTTGCTTTACTAAAGGCAAATGAAAGTGCAGTTGCACTCATTTTCCCCAGAGCTTAGTGAATGTGGTGAAGTTTCACTTTGTAAAGGATACCCAATCATGTGAAAGGAAAAAAAAAAAAAAAAAAAAAAAACAAATTTTTACTTGATCATGATTGGGATGATGGAAATCAGCAGAGCTTCACCACATTTACAGTGCTCTCAGGAAAAATTAGTGCAGCTGCATTTGCAAAGTGCACAGTCTACTTGTCTTTAGTTAATTAACCTGTATGGTTTGGATTGTAGGGCAAACCAGAGCATCCAAAGAAAACCCAATCACACGGGGAGAACAAACTCCATGCAGATCACCATCTGTATAGCTTTGTGCTAAATACGAGTTTTAGGTCTGCTAGCCCTGACTCATTGATGTATGAAGATGAGCTATACAGGGGGTCCCCGAGTTACGAACTCGTTAGGGACTGCCCGCCTGTTCTTATGTCAGAATTGTTCGTAATTCGGCCGCGCATGCGCAGACCGACAATTACGGACATTTCTGATGTTCCATCTAATGCCGTTCTGCGCATGCGCGGCAAATTACGGACATTTCCGAAGTTTTCCGGCATTTTCCGAGGCTCCGTATGGCCGCGCATGCGCAGAACGGCGGAAAATGGCGGAGGGTCCCCGCATCACCCCGTTCGTAAGTAGGGGATGTTCGTAGGTCGGACGTTCGTAAGTCGGGGACCCCCTGTATACCAGTTTTTGTTGAGAAAAAAAAAAAAAGAAAGAATACATATAAAACATAATTTACACACATTGAAAGATAAATACGTTTATAAAATTGTACACACAGATACCTGAAGTAACCACCTTTTACTTACTTAATTTCAATCAACATGTAGGTAATGCAAAGCGCTAATGCTCCAGCAATGTCAATTAACACAAAAGGATTCATCCGAGGTAGGAAGATACTACTCAGCCCAGGGATAATACCACATAAACTGCAGAAAAGAAAAACAAAAACAAACACATTAAACCAATATGACAACATTTTCAGTGTGGATATTGTTAACGCAAACCTGCCTGAAATTTTGGATTTTTAGAAGCAAATCAAAGAAAAAATAAAATAAAGATTTGAACCAAAACCCCTCCTGAAAAAACTGATGCAAAGTACAACCTTTTTAAAACAAATGGTATCTTGCATGTTTTATTTCTATCACAAATCCCCAAAACAAGAATATTCAGTCTACATTTTAGGAAGACATGCAGCATTATCTTATACAGCCATTAACTTCAAACTACATACATAGTTAAGTTAAAAAAAAAACACAAGTCCATCCAGTACAACCATAAAAATAAGTACATAAATAATATCATACAATCCCATAAACACAATCCTATACCCACGGTTGAGCCAGAGGAAGGCGAAAAACCCCAGCAAAGCAAGATCCTATTTGCTAAAGCAGGGGAAAAAAAATTCCATCCTGATCCCCCGAGAGGCAATCAGATTTTCCCTGGATCAACTTTACCTATAAATGTTAGTACCCAGTTATATTATGTACATTTAGGAAAGAATCCAGGCCCTTTTTAAAGCAACCACCTCTGCAGGGAGTCTATTCCACATGTTCACATCTCTTACTGTGAAGAAACCTTTCCGTATTTGGAGATGAAATCTTTTTTCCTCTAGACGTAAAGAGTGTCCCTTGTCCTCTGTGATGACCTTAAAGAGAATAACTCAACACCAAGTTCACTATATGGACCCCTTATTTATTTGTACATGTTGATCATATCCCCCTTAATCTCCTCTTCTCAAGAGGGAATAAATTCTGTGGCTCTAATCTTTCCTCATAGCTGAGCTCCTACATTACTAGTTTGGTTGCCCTTCTCTGCACTTTCTCTGATATTTTTTTTGTGAACTGGTGCCCAAAACTGAACTGCATATTCCAGATGAGGTCTTATTAATGATTTGGACAGGGGCAAAATTCTCTCTCTCTCTCTCCCTGGAATCCACACCTCTCTTAATACAAGAAAGGATTTTGCTCACTTTGGAAACCGCAGCTTGGCATTGCATGCTATTGTTGAGCTTATGATCTACCAAAACCCCCAGATCCTTCTCCACTATGGATCCCCCCAGTTGTACTCCCCCTAGCATGTATGATTCATGCATATTCTTAGCCCCCAAGTGCATAACTTTACATTTATCTACATAAAACCTCATTTTCCACACAGTTGCCAAATTAAACAGTACATTGAGGTCGGCTTCCTGTAAAGACGTTATTCCACTGCATAGTTTGGTGTCATCTGCAAAGACTGAAATAGTCATTTTAATCCCAGACCGTATATCATTTTATATAGTAAGGGTCCCAACACTGAACCTTAGGGTACACAACTGATAACCTTAGACCATTCAGAGTAAGATTAATCATTAAAGTGATTGTAAACCTTTGTTTTTTCTAAAAAAAACAAACATATCATACTTACCTCCACTGTGCAGTTCGTTTTGCACTGTGTGGCCCCAAACCTCGTCTTCTGGGGTCCCCCGATGGTGGTTGCGGCTCCTCCTCGCATTGGTAAACCCCCTGGGAGAAGCACTCTCCCTGAGGGTAACATTGTGGGCGTGCTCCCGAGTCTAGCATTTGCATGCATTGACACAAAATGCCGGACCACGGCCCCGCCCCCCCAGCGCCCACGTCACTGTATTTAATTGACAGCAAAGGGAGCCAATGACTGCGCTGCTATTATTCTATTCAAGCAAGAGCCGAGAACCCAGAGCAGAGAGGTACAGCGCATCTGCCCCAAGGGAACGAATGGGCTCAGGTGAGTAAAAAACGGGGGGGGGTTGGTTAACTCTGGGAGGGCGTACAGTGATGTCCTCCCAGAATCCTGCTCTCGCGCGCCCCCTGGGGCGTGCACTCAAGAACATCCATGACCGCCGTTTACCACGTGATCGCTCGGTCAAATGACAGAGTGATCACATGTAAACAAACCGGTTACTCTCTCCTCTCTCTGTACCGATCGGTGCAGTGTAAGTGGAGAGGGGGAGGGATCATGGCAGCAGCGCTGTGGGCGGGATCTGTAGTGCCCACAGCGCTGCTCTGCAGTCACCAACGATCCATCCATACCCTGCAATACACAGCAATACCCTGCAATACTCTGCGATACCCTGCCATACCATGCAATACCCTGCGATACCATGCAATACTCAGCCATACTCGGCGATACCCAGCCGTACCCAGCCATACTTGGCGATACCCAGCCATGCTTAGCCATACTCGGCTGTACTCGGCCTCTGTATGTGGCCAGGCTGTGGAAGTCTTACACATGTGGTATCGCCGTAGTCAGTAGGAGAATCTATTTTGGGGTGACATTTTTCGTATGTACATGGTAGGTGTTAGAAATATTGTATAAATGAACAACTTTGTGTTAAAAAAAAAAAAATTAAAAAAATGCGTTTTAACCACTTCCCGCCTGCCGTCATACGACGTCCTTCACTTTGTGCAGGGATATCTGAATGATGCCTGCAGCTACAGGCATCATTAAGATATCAGCTTTTTCAGCCGGCGATTCCCTACACCATAAGAATGATCATAACGGCTGTTCCGCTGCTTGATCATTTTTTTGGGAGGAGAGAGGGGACATCCCCCCCTCCCGCCGCCCTCTGGTGCTTCTAACGACTCACCGCTACGGTCAAAGACAGGATCGTTTTCTTTTTAATTTTTATTTCAGGCTTTCCAGCCTAGGAGGTGAGATGTGGGGTCTTATTGACGGTGTTCAGACCATACATGTGAGGTATCGCTGCGAACGTTAGAGCGAGAACAATAATTTTGGCCCTAGACCTCCTCTGCAACTCAAAACATTATTATTATTATACACGATTTATATAGCGCCAACAGTTTACGCAGCACTTTACAATGTATAGGGGGACAACACAATTACAGTACAGTTCAATACAAAAGGTACAGGAGGGCCCTGCTCATAGAGCTTACAGTCTAAAAGTGGTACAAAAGTTAATAGCTGCAGAGAATGATTTGATGGGGGTGGACCATGTAACCAGTAAAAAATTTTCAAGCGTCACCTATGGGGATTTTTAAAGTAGCACAGTTAGGTGCCATTTCACGAGTGTGTGCAATTGTGAAGGGTGACATGTTAGGTATCTATTTACTCGGCGTAACTTTATCTTTCACATTATGCAAAAACATTGGGCTTTTAAAAAAAAAAAAAAAACGAGTTCGAAAAATTGCTGCGCAAGTACTGTGCGAGATAAAAAGTTGCAACGACTGCCATTGTATTCTCTAGGGTATTTGCTAAAAAAAAAAAAAAAAAAAAAAAAAAAAAAAAAAAACATATATACATATATATATATATATATATATATATATATATATATATATATATATATATATATATATATACATATATATATATATACATATATACATATACATATACATATACATACATACATATATATATAAATATTTTGGGGTTCTACGTAATTTTCTAGCGAATAAATGATGATTTTTTACATGTAGGAGAGAAATGTCAGAATTGGCCTGGGTGCTCCAGAACGCCTGCAGGTACTCCCTGCATGTTGGGCCTCTGTATGTGGCCACGCTGTGTAAAAGTCTCACACATGTGATATCGCCATACTCGGGAGTAATAGCAGAATGTGTTTTGGGGTGTAATTTGTGGTATGCATATGCTGTGTGTGAGAAATAACCTGCTAATATGACAATTTTGTGAAAAAAAAAAAAAAAAATATCTTGATGTTGCAAAGAATTGTGGGAAAAAAAATGACAACTTCAAAAAACTCACCATGCCTCTTTCTAAATACCTTGGAATGTCTTCTTTCCAAAAAAGGGGTCATTTGGGGGATATTTGTACTTTTCTGGCATGTTAGGGTCTCAAGAAATTAGATAGGCCGTCAGTACTTCAGGTGTGATCAAGTTTCAGATATTGGCCCCATAGCTTGTGGACTCTATAACTTTCACAAAGACCAAATAATATACCCCAATTTGTACTTATTTTTACCAAGGATATGTAGTAGTATAAATTTTGGCCAAATATCATCAAAAAAAAAAATTCAAAATTTGCAAAATTTTATAACAAACGAAGAAAAATTAATTTTTTTACAGAATTTTCTGTCTTTTTTCTTTTAGAACGCAAAAAATAAAAAAACCAAACGGTGATTAAATACCACCAAAAGAAAGCTCTATTTGTGTGAAAAAAGGGACAAAAATGGGTACAGTGTTGTATGACTGAGTAATTGTCATTCAAAATGTGAGAGTACCAAAAGCTGAAAATTGGTCTGCTTATTAAGGGTGTTGAAGTGCCCAGTGGTCAAGTGGTTAATGCATCCTACCACAAGGGTTTACAACCCCTTTAACCACTACTCTCTGAATTCTGTCTTTTAACCAGTTTTCTATCCATTTACAAACAGACTTTACCTTACACATGAGCCGTGTGTGGGGAACTGTATTGAACGCTTTTGCAAAATCCAAAGTATACCACGTCCACTGCCACCCCTCTGTCCAAGGTTTTACTTACCTCTTCATAAAAATGTGATTTGTTTGACAACTTGTCTTTCATGAACCCATGCTGTCTATTGCTTAAAAATAATGTTATAAAAACATCAGTAGCTTTGCAGTGAGTTTTTCAACTTTTTTCAACGTTTTTGCAATAGCGGTTATTAGCGTTTTTTCGCATTATCCTTTTTAATTTTTTTTTAGAAAAAATATGTTTTTTTTTTTCCCCAAGGATCAAAAACGTTAAAAAAAAAATAATAAAAAAAAAATTGTGGAAGAAAAAGTTTTTCAGCGTTTATCAGCGTTAGAGCGTTTTTACAGCTGAAAAACATCTCTCAGAACCCACTAGTTGTAGGTTTTTTTGTTACTGCTCAAAAACGCCACTGCCCAAAACTGCTGATAACAGCCTATGTGTGCATGGACACATAGGATAACATGATGGAGAGTTTAATGAATATTTAAGAAAATGTCTACAGCTAAAAACAGCTGCTGTAAAAATGTCCAGTGTGCATGAGGCCTTAGGCCCCTTTCACACTGGGGCGGTTTGCAGGCGCTATTGCGCTTAAAATAGCGCCTGCAAACCGACCCGAAACAGCTGTTGCTGCGTCTTCAGTGTGAAAGCCTGAGGGCTTTCACACTGAAGCGGTGCGCTTGCAGGACGCTGCAAAAAGGTCCTGCAAGCCGCATCTTTGGCTCGCTGTAGGAGCGGTATATTTACAGAAGGGCTCTGGCGATCTCCTCCTGGAATTTTAAGGGATTACCCTCCTTGGGCGGAGCGACGCGCTGACGTCACCTCGACTTTTATTATCGGATGCTCTGGGAGGACGGGTGTGTTTTGGTGTGTCCGGCCGGTGCACCATGCATTAAGGCCTGAACTGCTCGTTTTTGTTGTAAGTGTAACCAGTTTTATTTTTCAATAAACACCTTGAGTTTTTTACACTATGCGAGCCCCCCCCCCCCTTTTATTTCATTCTATGTGCTGATCTATATTCCAGATAACCATTCTGGGGAGCTGAGCTGTGAAGTGGGCTAGTAGGCTGCTGGCATCTGCCATATCTCCAGGGAGATCCAAAGAGGGACATCTGTATACAGGCATGTTTGACATCCTGTAGTGGGGTGTCATCTACTTCTGGTAAGAAGTGACTCTCAACTCTCACTTTGGTGGCGGAGCACTTTGAACAGTTTGAAAGACTTATTTAATTATTTACAGAGATGGATTGATTTTTCATTATCCACTGCACGGGTGGAATTCTTTATGAAGACTCACTTTTTATGAGGATTTTCTTGGACTTGCAACATTCATCTATTCTATTCATGTAGTATTCACGTTTTTTATAATTATTCATTGTATGTGTGATTTTCATGAGTGATTATGGCATTTTGATTGTTTTCTGCACATTTACAATTGTTGGCATCTTTTATTACAGGCATTTGTATATGTAGGTTTACTTCATTTATTTATGTATCACAAGGTCATTTATTATTTATGCACTGTATTATTGATGCACTATTGGTTTAGCACTCCTGCAAAAATGCCAACCTCCTTGGGCACCGGGGGGGGGGGCACACGGGAGGGGAGTAATGTACCCACACATTACTCCGCCTGCCCGTGCCTTTCTTTCCACGTATATCAGTGTGAGGTGGTCGGCAAGTGGTTAAAGAGCTGAGCTGAACTGACTGTAGTCCAAATTCACCTTGGTCCTCCTCAAGGGGCCCAACATCTCGTTCCCATTTCTCACTCGGCCTGCTTGGGTGCCCCTGCAAATAGTCCGACAGTAGCATACTATAGCAGTGAGAGATAAGCCCCTTAGTAGTCATAGCTGTTTGCAAGTGTTTAAAAAGAGGGGTAGGGGAGGAACGCCAGAGGTCAGACGGTCCCTGAGTGGAGACCGCGTGTTTTAACTGTAGGTAGTAGAACAGCATATTTTCAGGCAAGATAAACCTAGAATGTAAAAAGTGTCGAAAGGTATACAGTTTGGTCCATTTATATTTGGACAAAGGCACAATTTTCATACTTTTGGCTCTGCATGCCACCAGAATAAAATTAAAACGAAACAATCCAAATTAATTTGAAGTGCAGTCTATCAGCTTTAATTCAGGGGGTAGAACATAGATATCAAGTACAAATTTTAGAAACTACAACCATTTTTTTTTTATACACAGTCCCCTCCATTTTCAGGGGCTCAAATGTAATTGGACAAATAAATATAAATCATAAATAAAATGTAAATTTTTTATAATTTTGTTGAAAATCCTTTACTGGCAATGACCACCTGAAGTCTGGAACCCATGGACATTACCAAAGACTGGATGTGCAGACTACAAAATTTTTGTTGGATGTAAACTCAACCTACAATTTTAATTTCATTAGTACAGTTTTAGTATGAAAAAATCATAAGAGCAAGACTACACATGCTCAGAAACAAAAAAGATACATGCAAAACCATTCAACACATTACGTCACTTCTGACGTTGTATTCTGTCGTCCGAAAATTTTCGTATTCTCAGTAACCTCTTCACTTTCGACATGAGACTAGCATGCCACAAAAATCAACGAGGCTTTAGACCCCATACACACTATTCGATTTTCTGCAGATTTTTGTTATCAGATTTACCAAAACAATATAATATGAGGTCAAACCTTAAGAGTTTCAATTTGTATGCAATCAGGCAGGCCTTTGCACTACATTGTTTTGGTAAATCTGAGGACAAAAAGCTGCAAAAAATCTAATAGTGTGTATGGGGCCTTAGAATTAACTTCAAACCTTTTACCTGCTTAATTGATGAAGAACCAACAAAGGAGTAGCCCACACCTGCCCATGAAACAGCTTTTGATTCAATTGTCCAATTACTTTTGGCCCCTTGAAAAAAAGGGGGGGGGGGGGGGATCGGGTGACTATTCTTAGGAGCTTTAATTCCTAAACCCTTCCTCCGATTTGGATGTACATACCCTAAAATTAAACCTGAGAGGGTGTACTATCAGCCCATATCCATTATATAACTATAGCTTAAATATGTAGCTTGAAGATGTTTTGAGATATATATATATATATATATATATATATATATATATATATATATATATATATATATATATATATATATATATATATATATATATATACACACACACACACACACACACACACACACACACACACACACACACACACACCTTTTGCTGGATTTTAGTTTAAATTACAGCAATTTTCCCCCCACAATTATCAATTTCTCTTTCAGAATATTGCCCAGTCTTCTGGTTTAAAATATGGGAAACTGCACCCACCTCGTATGACCATTCATGGTTATGTAACTTTCTGTACACCATTACAAAAAGATTTTAAAAAGTATGTTTAGCAGATAAGATAAAAGATATACAGTACCTTCGGCTCAGATCTGCTACATGTTCCTGAAGCCAACTTGTACTTGCAGCTGTGAGTTTAATAGATGAAATAAAACAAGATAATCTGAAGTTGCGTTACATACTAAGGTTTTATTCAGATTTGTGCACTGCTCTAACACATGGTAATGCACTTGCATTCAATTGTGAACCATCTGTGTGTTGTAGCTCACTGCATTCAAAAAAGTATTGCATGTCTGTTAAAATATGAGTTTCAGTACTTTTAACAGTCCATTCAAAATGATGCACTGCAACAGTCTAAATGTGCTCTTATCAAACAAACACAAAAAAACATATAAAGACATGTTCTGTCTATAACGTCAGAGAAAACATTAAACTAAATAATGAATATTAACATGTTTTAACTGCAATAATATGGGCTGTCTCGTGTAACATAATAAACTCAATCTGAAAAGCGAACATACAGGAAAAAGTCCAATGAGATGTGAAAATTACAGTCACATGGTTGAAAAGAATGATTAGCATTTAACTTGGTTTATTTCCCACAGCGTCGGCTCTGTTATATATATCCATAGTATAGAACAGGGGTAGGCATCATTAAAGGGGTGGAGAGTTACCTGAACAACATGGGAGAAGTCAAAGATCACCGGGCACAGTGTCACCTCCTCACACCGGATTTAAACCTCGATTTGCCGTATTACCGTGTCACAATCACATGCATTACACGGCAATCATGGGTTTAAATCAGGTGGTGAGGAGGCAATATATCGCCTCACCACCTGTCAAACACACTCGGCTCGCTTTTCAGGGTAGAAGCAGTGCCTGCTGCACTTGTGACTGTGCCTTTAGTTGCATGCAACAGCAGCACCTTATGTGCTCATTCACACAAAGTTGGGAGTGGTAAAGTTGAATCACAGTTTTACTGCCCCCAATCCTTAACCCCCCCCCCCCCCATTAGCTGAAAGTTGTACACCTGCAGCAGCAGGAATTAAGCCCCCTGTTGCTTTTGTTGGGTGTTACTGCCTGCCAATCGTGGCACATTCAAGTAAATGGGGCCACTCTGCAAGTGCCCCACATCTGCATGCTTCTGCAGGGTCCAAGGGGTTAAAGCAGGTGGTGAGAAAGAAACACAATTCTGCCTGCTTTAACCCCTTGTTTGCTGTACTGCACAAGGTTGCAGGGCACTTGCAGAGTGGCCTCATTCACTTGAATGGGTCATGCTAGAACTCCTGCTGTGACTGCGACATGTGTACACCCCTGGCCACTGCAGCTAAAGGGTTGGGGCGGCGTTGATAAAAACACGTCTTAACTATGGGGTTTTACCACCCCCCCAAATGTAAATTAACTCCGAGCCCCCTATGAGGCTGCTTTCACACTCATGTGCTGCAATTTACCTGCACAGTGGGTACAGCGCAGTGCAACTTTCCTGGGTTGCATTCAGAAAGTGCACCAAACCCGCAGGATATAATAGCAGGAAAGCTGCAGGTACACTGCACCAGCAGTGTGGGTAAACCACAGACCATCAGTGTAAAAGCAGCCCTATAATATGCTCAGTGCATTGCTTCACACTGACTTGAAGATCTCTTCTTTCCTGCTGCTGGCACAATTCTGGAGACTGCTAGCTGGGATAAAGGTGGAATACAGTTGGTATCACTCCATGGGACAGGAGCCAGCACTACAGAGGAGGCATCGGTTTATGTGGCTCTTGCTCCCTACTACAGCTCCAACTTTACAAGTAGTCCCTCTGTATTGCACTCTGCTTGATGCTCTGGGATGGCGGGTCAGCAAGCCCAGACTGCGATCTACCAGTTACCTGGTCGCAATCTATTTAATAGATTATGATCTACTGGTTGCTGACCCCAGTTAAAGAAAATGCAGAACAACTTGCTGCTACAATGGCTAATGGTTTTCTTTCACAGTGTTGCTCAGAAGAAACTTCTGCTAAATAATACTGTGCAGATGTCCTCTTTTATGGTAGTCGATTAGAGGAATCTCCAAGTTTTCAAGCCCAAAGAACAAAAAAGTGGGTATATGGTTCTGCATTCCAAATGCCATATAGGCCCTCCTCAGGTGCTGGTTCTGAAAGGGTGTGCTGAGATGAATGGTTCAATATAAATATACAAGCATGTACAAAAGCATTTTTGGTGCCTGTGGCATCTGCTAGGTACATATACCGTGGCACATCATACGTGGCTCCCAGTTTACACAACTTGATCTAATTTTAGGATATATATTAACTCTTATTTAACCATAATTCGTTTTTTAGTTTTCATTAACTCTTTTCTTTCCCCAGGTTTGGGGCAGATAAGAAAAAGACAAACCTTTATTAATCACCTCTATGCTGCAGCATCGGTGTGATGCTGCAGCTGTGCCATGTCAGCTCTAAGACTGAGAACTAAGCAAACCTTCCAGAGCCTTGGTGACTCTGACCTCAGCTGATAGCAGGCAATAGCCCACTATAAGCTGATTCTGGGCCACATAAGAGCAAAAGTGCACTCCTGTTACCCAGATGAGAAGTATGGGCAAAACATTTTTGGCCATACTTATTTTAACATTTGTATATAATTATTTTTTAATTTTGTCCATTTTGTCAGTTGCATAAAAAAAAAAAAAAAAAACTCACAGTTCATTGGTAAAAACGGAAAATTTCCCATCAAATACTTACCGTAATTTTCCTTAGCAGATGGGCTCCATTGCAACATATGTTTGGGTAGCCCTGCCCTTGCTCCTACCCCATAGGACCCTACTCCCAGAAATTTTCAGCCTGAGCCAGAGGCCATGTTCCGCAACTAGCTTACTCATGACACTGGGAGGAAACTCCTGCTGCCATGGAGCCCATCAGGAAAAGGAAAATTAAGGTAAGTACTCGATAGGAAATTTTCAATTTTCCAGACAGGCTCCATGGCAGCATACGTTTGGGAACTAACTAGCCCAAAAAAAACAAGGGTGGGATGCCAAAAATGGTAAAGTTTACAACATAGCATTTAGCCAACAGAAACCTTATGGAAGGAAGCAAGCTAGACCCCACAATGAGCCAGAACAGCCTTAATAGAAGACATGCCCTCCTCCTACAAATATTCCTGGTGTCCTTTCACAGGGAGCCCGCGAAGCCTACACACTCCCGGTTTTGTGTGTTGTCACTGCTTCCATAAGCTCAATAAGCCTATTGGCTAGCTGGAATGACCCATCCAGGGATGATGCTGAATGATACCTCCGCTGGTTCTGTTAGAGCGAGAGATGTCCTAAAACTCCAAGAAAAGCTATAGCTTGAGAGCATGCTCAAAGTATCCCAATATCCATGGGTATGGAACCAGTTATCCTTGGTGGTCCTGCATATGAGAAACAAAACTTTTGTTCTCAGGGGATGCCAAAGCCATCTCAGATTGCAACCCAGTAGGGATATAAATACTCCCCATAATAGACAGAATGCCAATGAGGATCCCTCATGGCAAAAAGTTCCAGATTCTCCTGACTGAGGAAAAACAAACCCTTATGCCCTGTACACACGGTCTGACATTCCGACCACAAAATCCGTTGGATTTTTTCCAACTAATTTTGTCCGAAACTTGTCTTGCATACACACGGTCGCACAAAGTTGTTGGAAAATCCGATCATTCAGAACGAGGCGACGTACAACACATACGACGGGACTACGTAGAGGCCAGAAGCCAATAGCTTTCATCTCCAAATTTCTCCTGCGCATGCGTGGGCACTTTGTGCGTCATAATTCTCTACACTCGATAGGAAAAAGTATTATCGGATTTAGTTGTCAAAAAATTTTAGATCCTGCTCTCAAATTTTTTTCTGCCGGAAGAAGTCCGCTAGAGCCCACACACGATGGACTGAGGGTGATCCCACCTGAAGATGTAAGTCCCCAAAGGTTCCTTCCTAGCCTAAAGCTTTGATCTTGGCAAATTTCCTGGCTAAAAAAATAGCTCAGTCTTTACCCAAGCTGGACGGAAAAGAGATCTCATCTGGAGCTGGCAAGGAAGTCCAGAGCAAGTAGTAAATCCCACCTAGAGAGTCTTGGCTCTCCTTTGAATCTCAGATGCAGCCCCACATCAAAGTATTGGATGAGTAAGGGATAGTCTACCCATGAGACAAATAGATATGATGATAGGGACTGCAGAGATCTGGCCTTCAAGAGAACTTTAGGATCAGTTGAAGTCCGGAATGCACCCGACCAGAGGACTGAACAAAAGAAAACAAAGCAGTCCAAACTGAACAAGCTTTATTCAAATCCTTTTGTAGGATTTATATATATTAGCTTAGAGAAAGAACAGCCAAGCCTGATCAGTCTCTTCCTGCCAGGATGAGAAACTGGAAGAGATGAACAAGGGTGCAGTATTGCCTTCTGTGACAGAAGATCTCATCCAAGAGAAAGGACTTCGATCTCATAACCCGGTATCAAAGGCAGGAACAAAGGCCTGTTTGGCCAATATAAATTACTGCAAAAATTGCCACGGTCTTTAGCAACAGACCCCCAAAAACTGCATATGGATCGGACTAGAAACCATATGGCTTGTGAGACCTTTCCTGATCTGTCACAGCATCCATGCCTAGGCCCCTAGGGAAAAGCTTTCCAAAGTAAGGAAATGCTAGCAGTTTTAAATCTGACATCTTATCCAGAGATTAAATTCACTTGGAGGAACCTGGATGTAGGAACCAGTTATTGCCCAATTGGGCCACAGAATATGGATTCTACCCAGAAATTCTGAATGTAGACTCAAAGTAGATGATAGAGAAATTCAACTCCACCCAGATCACAGTCATCTCTACCTCTTCTCATTGGACTGACCCTGCAGGCTCTGACCTGCCCCCTGATGTAGGACACCACTGTGATGTTGTTCAGCCTCACTGGAGACTAAAAAGCCTGCTGTCAAGTGACAAAAGGCAAAGGGAGCATAAAAGAGCTTGCCAGAAAACCAGGATGTTTAAAACTATTTTCCAACCGGGGAGTTCTACTGGCAAAACAATTTTCCAATAGGGAAGTTAAACTGGCAATAACTCAGAAAATGTAGTACTGTGAAAGCACCCAAGGCTTCATCTGCCTGTTTGCGAGACATGAATCGCTGGGTGCATGATAAACATTGGAGAAAAAACCCTTTCAGGACAGGGGGCAATTTCCATTGAGCATACCTCAATATAGGGATGGGAGAGACCCATCATTGCCAGGTGTTTTGTTCACCTTAATGCATAGGATGCATTAAGGTGAAAAAACACGAACCTTTACAACCCCTTTAAAAGATCTTCCTCATCCACTTCCATCTTTCATCCATCTTTCTTTTAGGAACTGTTTGAAGAGGATTGAATTGGCCAGTCAACTGGTCCTGCAAGGAAAAAGCTTGACATTGTCCGAGTAGAGAAACCTTGCACAGGGAGAGTTGTAAAAAAAAAATTCAAAGTGTCTTCACTACCCGTGGGAACCTGTTGATCGCTATCATCTTGCTCCTTGGATGCCTGAACACAGCAGAAAATTCATACAGGGTTTTACCAGCCAAGGCATGAGCAGCATAGGCCCAGTTTACAGTGTGCATAATACATGCAGATCTGGAGGGGCTTATTCCCATACACCAGCTTTAAGAGGCCTGCAGAAGGGCTGACAATCCAGGAACAGTATCAGTAAGGAAGAAACTGCCCCCCTCCAGCTATAACCATCATAGAACAGTCGCCTACTTGGAAGGATTAGACAGCAGCACAAGGACCTGTTGCAGAAATAAATAAATCTCTGCAAGTCTAAAAAGGGAGAACGCCACATTTTTAAGAAAAAAAAAAAAAAAAAAGAGAAATATTATAACATGTACAATTACCACTCAAGCCATGCAGTAATTTATTAAATAAACTTTCCAGTTCAAACTGCAGCTGCTGAAGTTTCCTAAGCTGTCCAGAGAGATAATGCAAGTTGTATGTTTGCTAGGTGAGAAAAAAAACCCAAGGGGTTAACTACTGCTAAAGCAATACTGACACTGCAGGTTCTCACATCAGAGCATCACTACACAGGTAATTAAACAGAGCCTCCAACACAGAAAGAAAAACCTTGCTTAAACAAACAGTTATCTGTTCAGGACAGAAGGCAACGGCACCAATCTTTAAAAAAATGGTGCAATGTACATCAGAGGATAGTCATCTCAATAGGTTTAATTTTGGTTATTATTATTTATTTATTTTTTAACAAGTCGAGTTACTCCCTAGCAGCCAGCATGGCATCTGGTCCCTTGTGCTAACCTCAAGCCAAACATACACACGTATCCTGGACATCTTCCACAGCTCAGATCCCAGAGGTAGGAACAGCAGAGCACACCATCATGTTGGGCACACTTTAGAGGTCACCCACTGTTAGCAGGGCATCTGACCTGATGCAACTGCTCGCCGTTGGCAGAGCTTCCGTTATTACAGGTGTCAATCTTCTGTGCATGTGTGCCATTCACCACCCCGCTGCTAGCTAGGGACTCGGTGACTACTGGAGCCACCCTGGAAACTTCTGGACACCACAGGATGCTCCCAATATCCACACGGCTGTCCTGCATGAGACCCCTGTTGCCACGTCTTCCAAAAGGTAGGAAAAACCTTAAACAAAATGGTTCTATGAATGGGGAGGACAAAAAGAAAAAAAAAAAAAAAAGGAACACGGCCTCTGGCTCAGCCTGAACATTTATGTGTGAGTGAGGTCCTATAGAGTAGGAGCGAGGGCGGGGCTACCCAAATGTATGCTGCCATGGAGCCTGTCAGGAAATAACTTTTCAATGCTTTGTATCAAAGACATAAATTAGGGTCATTATAAAAAGGGAAAACTGCAGACTAAAATGTGCACTTTAGATTAAATATAAGTGTAGTTGGGCTGCAGAATCTGATCCACAGGGGACCTAAGTCCAGCCCCAATGTGACCCCCTCAATGAGGGCGACGCTGAGGGTATGGGACACGGTCAGGGGAAAGGTGGGTAAGCTACACGCATGGTCCCCGAACACCCCGCTTTGGGACAACCCGAGACTCCCCCACCTTGGCACCATCCCCGACCCCGCTTTGTGGGCACGGAATGGAGTCAACACCTTGGCAGACGTCGTTTCCGGCAGCGAACTACTCTCCTTTGACGACCTTAAAAGGAAACACGAACTACCCAATTATATGTTTTTCAGGTACATCCAACTACGTCATGCCTACCGCGCACAGTTCCCCCAGCCTGTCATCATAGAACTAAATCCCCTGGAAGAACTTCTATCCACGGACAGGGACAAAAAAAGCCTATGTCTGCCCTCTATGCTGAATTAGTTGGTCTGGACACCTCTGTGGTCTCTAGGTTGTTTGACAAATGGAAGGCAGACATACCAGAGCTAGCTGACGATGACTGGGAAGAAGGTATACAGCAGTATCTCCCACTCATGATTTCGTCCCGGGATCGCTATACACAGCTTAGATTTATACACCAGGCATATTACTCTCCGAAACGACTCGCTAGTATATACCCTACTAGGAGTGACGTATGTCCTAAATGCACAACGACCACGGGGTCCTTTATGCACGTTGTCTGGTCATGTGAACGTCTCCAGACATTCTGGAGGGCAATCACGGCGGAAATTAATACCATAGGGAAACTACACGTACCTTGCAGTCCACTGCCGCTACTTCTGGGGATAGTGGACACTCTGCAAACAACACAGGCAAAAAAACACTTTGTTTTTTACGCAGCCTTTTACGCCAGAAAGGCGATCCTTCTTAAATGGAACGATCCCAGCACGCCTACAATCTCTCAGTGGAAGGCCTTAGTGGACGCAGCACTACCACTATATAAATTAACCTACATGGGGCGTAACTGCCCAAAAAAGTTTGAAAAGATCTGGGCGGCCTGGGTACAGGAAAGACAACTTGAACTCCCGTAACGCTGGAACTGCTACAGGATATAGGATGGGATGTGGGGTGGGACACCCAGGGGAATAGGTTGGGATCTCCGATACTGGGGTGGCAGCCTGACCCCATGGGTGGCCTAGACCACTGTGGGGGGTAACGTTTCCCTCTGGGGATATGTGGCATGAGCTGATGTTGAATGCTATACTTACCCTGAACACGCATGCACGACCCTGGGTCTGTTGATGAACCCTCTAACATCAGTCTTTATTAATATACTTGTATTAACTGCTATCGCTCCTGGCAACCAATCGCTAGATACTTGATAGATGTATGCTTTCTCAGTTTGGATTTATTGCATATGTTGTAATACCACGACGCAAACCATATATGTA